>OY293827.1:6908776-7555274 GCA_958507055.1 Crioceris asparagi
TGTTGGTAAATGATGCTCGTCCACAATGTCGAAGCCTATGGGTGGCGGTAGTTCGATTCCATCCTACAAAAATAGAATACGCGATGAAGGAAGTTCATCAAAAGAAATTGGTTTGATAATAATCATAACTCCAGATTACCAAAAAATATTATTCCTTGTATTTCCGCTACTTATTGCCCAAAGTACTACAAGAATCAGCAGATTACCTATAGTTTGTTTCACGAATGATGGCTATTGTCTGTAATCATTCACGATCTACGTACATCATGCTATAATTTTCATCGCATATCATTATCATGAAATTTTCTACAACGTTTGTCGATCATCATCGACATCAGTATTTCAAACTTTATACCATGATATGGCGCTGCTCGTATGTCCGAAGGCAACGCAAACTCCATTTCATAGGCGTCACAAAGTCGAAGTGACATTTCAAAGAATTCAGATGAATAAATTTATATTTTATAACTCAATCAAAAGATTTGTATTTTATGTTTCTGCATTATTGTTAATAATAAATCTTTCATATAATTGCTTGTTTAATCAATCGATGCTCACTAATTATATGAGTATAGAAAAATTGAAATCCCAGATCTTATCTCAAAATCGTCACGTCACTGATTTACTTCCCTCGTTTGAATTGATCCCTTTTTCGTGTTTTAAAGGCAGATGCCATCATTCGTGAAACAAACACCAAGCGTGTTCCTAAATAAAAACCATCAGCCTGGCCAGGCTTGAATTATGTCATAAGTCAATGTCATATTCCTATATTAATTCCAAATATCTGTCAATTTTGGACGGCCATTTTAACCCTGGTCAGGTTAATGGTTTGTATTTCGGAACATCCAGTATATTTAATAAGTTATAATAATCATCCATCACATTTTACTTTTAAAATATTTGACATAAATAAACGAACTTGTATTTGAATTGGCTTGGTTTTGAAGTAACGTCATAATTAAATACGGATTATAACCTACAAAGATAAGAACGCCCTTGACATGTTTGTAGACTTCAATAATAAATTCATTTGACAACGCCGTAAAACTGTACAATTCAAACAAATAAGTTTTAAAATAATCTCTATATAACATTATCGGGTCCGGTGACCAATACGGATGCCGGAATTGCGGAAAATAAAAATATCATTTGAGAATAATCCTTATCAATGGCAAAAATAAATAATAAAATTTACAGATTATTCAGTAATTTCACCTGTTTAGATATTGCGTCCATATATCGGTCAATTTTCCACGGTCATTTTAACTCTGGCCAGTCTAATGGTTTATATTTGGGAACAACGACTTGGTATAGTCGCCTTCCACTTAACGAAGCGGATTATGAATTTATCTACGACAAACTAATCTACAGCGTGTTCCTAAATACAAACCATTAGCCTGGCCAGCTGGTTAAAATGGCCGTGGAAAATTGACAGATTTACAGACTCAATATATAAACATGACATTGACTGATGACATAATTTAAGCCTGGTCAGGCTAATGGTTGATATTTAGAAACATGCTGCTAGTGTTATGTTATGTCAGGAGCCTGTCAGTTTGAAGTAATTATTAAACCTTAGAGAAAAGTAGTTGTTCCTAATCCGCCATACTGGTTATTAATTACAAAATTGTTTGGAACCTCTGGTCCTAATGATTTGATTCAGAAATTATTAACCGTCTGGTTAAATGGAAAGCGACTATAATTACTTTGGAACGCTAACATAACATGAAAAAGTCAAAACGTCAAATTCACATAGATTTCGATTATATCTGAAAACACTGAATAATACCACAAGTTATTGTGTTATGATGTGCACTGCCAGATTTTCTATTTTAGAAAAGATCTTATGTTGATTTCGAAATACAAAACTAGCCGAACTTTCAAACGCACCAATCATGCATCAAGAATTTGACATTTGTCTCTCGAAATCATCATTATACTAAACTATACAGTATATACCCAAACAATGGCGGCTAAAACTTGAAAATTACCTAAATAATATACATGTTATATCTATTTACTCACCAACTTAATGCACTTGGGGAACCTCTTCCTAACTTCACTGCAGACAGAAAAACATCCAGGCCATTGAGGCCCGTTTTTAAACAACGTCACAATCCACTTCTCATCACACCCTCATTGTGGGCAGTTAAAAATATAAGTATAACACAAAAATTGAATAAAATAATTTGCAAACTCCAGTCTGTGACAAATACCAATAATAATTATTAGAAAAATGACGGAAATATATAATAGATAATGAAACTATGAGGGTAGGTACTGCTTAAACTTTTGGAATTTGTCACGTGTCACGATGCATGCTGATAATAATGACTGTGTCCACACTTTACGAGCCAAAATGTATTCGATTGCGATCACAGAACCGGAAAACAATAGCGGAATAGCTGACATACATCAAAAAACCTAGCTTATCTTTACCAGAAAAAAGAATTACCCATTATAATTTAATTGTATTCATGTTAACGATTTGTCCAACATATATTGAAATAAAATATTTTTTGTGTATGTTTTTAATTATCACATTGTTGAAGATAATGAATTGTTAACATGACAGATGTCAGCTCGACAGCTTGTCTTGCGATTTGCTCCCCTGTGATCGCAATTTCATTGTTGTGAATACAGCCAAAGTAGATTTGTTTATACATTTACCTATGAAGTCATATGTGAACAAAAGATTTGTCTGCACAGAACAGAAAGAAACATAAGTTCCATACTTCTATATTGACTCGTTATTTTTTTTCGATTATTTAAATTTGAATACTAATTATACTCTTTATACATTCATATTCCGCATGCGTAATTAGCAATGTAATTCTATATCTATTTACATCAATGCATAACCATTAATATATGTGTCATAATTTATCCAATCACCCCAACATAAACCTCATTAGTTTCCTTATATAAACCAGCAAACTGACCAGGACTAACAATGTCATGATTCGATCCCATATTGTACTGGTGATACTGGTTTTAAGTCCATAAGTCAATGACTGATTTAAAACACAATACTCTAACAAAGGTATATTCCTAAAGAAATCACCAGTATGGCGCGTCGAATCTTGACGTCATCAACACCAGCCAGTATGGTCGGTTATATTCCAGAACATACCCAAAATCACCAAGATATTTCTTTATACAATTCTTTTTCGATTATTACCATTTTTTTTGAAGATTGACAAATTCTTGGAATACGCCAACAAACGCAAGTCGATATTTTCGTTATTTTATGAGAATTGGGTGTAAGCTGGTTACGTCGTAGAATGGCGACGGCCCTCGAAAGTGAACGGTACAAATCACAGTCACTGTTGCTACAAAAACCTCGAAGGGTAGAGCAAATCAGTTGAACAACCTTTCACAAAATACCGAGGGCCCTTTTGTTGTGCCGCTACTTTCAACACACTCACAGCAGCACATTATGGGAATATGAACAAAATCTTGCATGTTCATTTCCATCTTTTCAATCCACAAGGGAAATATTCTCTTCAATATATATATAACATATATATTCTCAAAAAATAACGCTTTTCTCTTGTAATGGAATTGATTAAACTATGAGTTTATAAAAATGTAATAAAGCCTCAAAACGTTAACTTTCGGGAACTGTCATTCTCCAAATTCTTGGAAAAGATGTTTTTCCTTGAATTATTTTTTTCGTCATATATATTTCAAGAAATATTTCGGTGTATTTAAATCAATTATCATTTTTTTTGTGTTACAATTTAAGAAAGAATATTCCATTTACTAACTTAAGAGATAATAAATATTCATGTTGGAATAAATGGATAAATAATTACAATAAATCAACTGTCATATAGAGGAAACAACAAAACAAGAATGTAGAAAGATGTTTATAAAAAAATACATCACGTTCTTAAATTCTTTTTCGAATTCAATTTGACAGTTTTAAATCTGAATCACATGTGACTTCAATAAAGTAATCTGTGATTGATAAGAGTTTTTATTAATAATTGCAAAAATAAGTTTTAAATCCATAGTTTTTAAACTGTCAAAGTTATCAAATATATCGTATGATGTAAGAAACAAAACTTACGAAGGTGTTGGAATTCGGTATCATCTCTTAATTCAATTTAAATAAGACAGCAACGTCAACAAAGAAATTGAAAGATAAAAGATAACATTTTTATAAATTCATTCATCAATCTGTTATTGGCGAAGTTGTCGGACGCTATCATTATGTCAGAATTTCGAAAAATCAAGTAAAGACATGATCTCAAATTCCACATGTTACTTGGGGGTGATTTTTTGGAGCGCACTTTATACAGATATTGATTTTTTTAACAAATCTGACTTCTTCAGCTATTTGTATTACTTTTCCTAATTTTATCTTCACTTTCCGCGTTACATAATTTTGGACTTGTGGACCATAATATAGTTGCTATGAACTTCCATTGTCGGTATTTTTTCGTTTGACAATTTGATGAAAAATAACTAATACTCGATGATAGTTATATATGTATGTACCCATACGTGAAAATTACATATTTTAATAATAGTTAATTTACGCAGAAATATTACGATATTACGATTTTTAATTCGCGTAAGCAGAAAGTGAATTTTGATTAAGAGGACCGTTAAAGAATCACCATAAGGTAATTCAAATATGTTATGACCAATATCGCCGGAAACAATTTTAGTAAATTAAAAAAAATCTTCAACAGTTTTCATCTCTCAATATTCTTGGTACAGACTCATCACGTATACCGGTTATTTTTAAGAAAATGACTTTTCATCATTCTTATCTTGATTTATCCGATTTATCCTGGTCTTGTGAGTGGAAAATTGAATATTAATTTGAATTTTTGATGTATTATAGCAACGAATTTTATTTCTAAATTACAACAATGAAAATAAGAAAGATCATACCTTATGTACGAAGACTGTTCTTTGAATTTGTCACACAGAGGATTTCCATTAAGAACAAGATCGACTACAGGAAGGCCTTGCAGTGTATCTAACTGACTCATTTCTCGCAGCTGCATAGAACAAAGAAGATAATTTGGAAATATTACAATTTATGAAGAAGTTAACTCCTAAAATACAATACTAAAATTTCAGGAAAAAAGTGGGCAGTGCAAATATATATTTGTTAAATTGTTATCAAAATTACAGCCAATACAATAATATAACAGATATGCCATGTCTTGTATTGGATTGAATACATTTTTTTGGTACACGCTAGATTTCTATGATTGCAATTCCATATTTCTCGATACATACATAAATACAAAATCATAAAAATCTTTAATCTTTCAATAAATTCCATAATTTACAGATTCTGAGAAAGCAATTCTGAATATTAAGGTAGTAGCAAATGAGAATAAACAAAATATATTGATGAAACATACCTTATTATTTCCCATATGCAAGATCTTCAACTTTGGAAGTTTCTTTTCGATATTCTTTAAAAAACTCAACACTGAGATTTTATTGTCAAACAAATTCAATGCCTCCAATTCGGGTATATTCTGCTCGATAATGTCAACAACAGCCAGAAAAACGATAGGTTTAAACAGAGCACAGAAACAGTCCTTTAAATCTGGGTCAGCATGGAATTTAGTCAGATCTAATGCTTTAGTAGCGGCATTGTATCGCTTTGCCATGACCAATTTAATTTTTTCCTTGGTAGCAGCACTCATGTCAACATTGGGTGAGCCCGGAAACACTCTGATGATCTGTCTGAAGCCATTTGGTAATTGAATTTGTCTATCGAGACTAAGCAGTCTCTCAGCTATTTTGTATTCATCTACATAGAATGTAGCTGTTGTACCAAGAACCTGCCACTGAAAAATAATGAAATAATAACCCACTCTGCAAATTCGACAACACCTTATTTAAACTTACAGCGATCGGCCATAATGGTAGAGGAGCGATTTTGTCCAGCAATATCTTGAGGAGGTATTCCTTATCATATTTGTCGCCATGAGGTAGCTGGAAATCAGATAATACTTATATGTAATCAAGATCTACTAAAAAAACAATCTAGATTCTTATCATTATAAATACATTGCTCAAAAATTGCATGACTACTGTGAACAGTACGGATAAATAGTACTTCTCCAACTTACAGTTACTTTGTACCAACTTGTTGGACCTTCCAACAATTTTCTTCTACCATTTGGATTTGGAGATCCTCTTCTGCCACCTCTCTTTCCTCTTTTGTCAAATTTTCTATTAACGTTTCTACCAGGTACATTAGTGATTCCCATATCAACATCTTCATCTTGAAGATGTTCTCGTACAACAGCGGTCCAATCTCGCTCTTTTTTATTATTACCATATCTATTGGATTTGAAGGTAACTCTTCTATCTCGATCAACAACTTTGTAATCTGTAATCACACAAGATGGATCATTGTCTTACAAATTTTATATCTAGAGCACTCACCATCTTTTGTCCATACTCTTGAGGAAGCTCCAGGTGACTGATTATAGTGTTTCTTAGGCATTATATTAAAAATACAAGTCTGAGATGGATTTCTTCAAATTCTTAATGCGTAGTTGTAACAGGAATGAATGGTTGTTGTTTGTTATCCCTAATAAGAGGAATGCGTCAAGTCCTTGAAATCTTCGGAGATTTGTAACAAATTTTATCAGGTCACCAATTTAGTCACGCTTAACCAATTCAAAAAGAAATTATATATTGAAAATATTGAAATTAGATTGAGTAAAACTGTTACTACTAAACTCTCGACTTTCCATGCACCTTGATCAATTATCAATATGGCAGTTTGACTCAAATGACAAATGACAAATGATGACAACTTTCGCTTTTCCCCTTTCTAAAGTTCATAGAACAATAAAAATAAGCTACAAATATTCTTCTTCTTCCTTTTGAACAGAGCAAAAATTACAATTCATCATAATCATAATGCCACATAAGTGTTCTATGACCTAAGAAAAAAACGTGTTTTCCCGATTACCATCCGACATCCGATAACCTACTCAAAAACTTAAACATGAATGACAGTTAACTGCAACGGATTTATAAACAAATAATTTAACATTATTAACAGAGACAACCAATCTATCAAAGAATCGTTTGAAATAATATAAATGGAGGTATAACATTTTGGAATGAAACAGTTAACAAGCAGAGGTACGATTTAAAATATAATAAACTTTAATTTGACACCCTAACGAAAACTATGAAACTAAAATTATTTTCAATTAATTTGCTAATATAATACATATACATAATTATGTTTATAATGTCTACAGGTGTACAATATTTCTTATTGCTCCTAATGCCCATCACAATAATGCTGAGATGATTATCTTGACTAGACTCAAATAAAAGTGAGTGCTAAAAATGACAATTTTCTGAAAAATTGATTACTTGGTGGTGCTTTTAACTGTGATATCTCAACATGTATTCAACAGTATATGAAACAGATGAATTTATTGCTGAAAAATTCAAGAAAGACTACACTGAGCAATTCTTCATACTTGTAAGGATGCACTTGTCTTTTTTGTTGGACTTGAATACTAGTGAAGCAGAATTCTTCTCAGAAAAAGGTAAATTAAAAAAACTTAACATTACCCACTTTGGCAAGAAAGCGAAAATGAAAGGCATAATGGAGGGTGCTCCCTTAACACAAGAAGGGATATCACAGGTGTATCAACTCATAGAATTCCTGAAAGTTGAAAGTAATATCAAAACTGAAGGTATTTTTCGGAAGAGTGGCTCAATTGAAAGACAACAAGAGCTTAAAACACTTTTAAATCAAGGTGTTACAATAGAATTTGATAGTGGTGTATACAGTGTTCACGACTGTGCCTCTGTCTTGAAGAGTTTCCTCGCTGATCTGCCAGAGCCTCTGTTAACTGAGGCGCATTTTCCATTTTATTGCCAAATAGCTGAATCTTGTGGTGTTGCGAGTCAGACAACTCAACCTACCAAATTGCTCGAAGCTTTACAACTGCTTTTACTTTTATTACCTTCAGAAAATAAGACTCTCTTCAAAGATATAATTGAGCTTCTGCATTTCACTACATCATTCGAGAGTTCCAATCGGATGAGTTTGGATGGTCTTTCGAAAATGTTCACGCCACATTTGTTGTTTCCTCGAAAAATGGCTCCCGAATCGCTTCTTAAGGAATCTCAGAGTCTGTTTGCAATAGTAAGGTAATTTTATATTGAATTATACTTGACAAGGAACGCCAGTTGTTTATGTATTTGGTTTCTAGGTTCATAATAGAGAGATATCAAGAGATTTTTAAGATACCACAGAAATTGATACTGGATTTTCGAGCAAAATATGAAAAGAAAAAAGCTCTTTCACCAACAAAAATACTAAATGAAAGTGTGAATGATGCTGCCAGCACTGTATTTACGTTTGTCGATCAGGCGCGTACTGCCAAAGAAAACGAATCCAATCCAACTGAAACAGCGTTGGCGCAACTGTACGCCCATATACAAAGCCTACCGGAATCATCGAAGAAACGGAAGCTGGTTAAGCAATTCAACAAAGAAAATGGTAATGGCACACCGCTGCAAGTGATACGTAGTGGTCCACCGAAAAATAAAAGCATCGGGGATTCCATCAAGAAGCATTTCTTCCAAAAAGCTTTGGCCAGAAAGAAGGGCTTTCAGTTGAGAGTGTCGTCAAGTGATGAGGTAATGTATGTGATTTTGTTTAAAATTAACCCTTAGATGCATGACTTTCAATTTAATTGGCGAAAAATGTTTTTAACTGTGTAAATGGCTAAAATTCAAAGAATATATTTTTTTAAAAGATTCTATTTTTGATCCATTACTTACAAAATGTAAATATTTTTAATTTACGGTACGCTGTTCATCGCCCTACAACCTGTTCTATTTTCCATGAAAAATGCGTAAAACACTATTTTTTGAGAATCACATCTTTGTAGCATTTAATAATAACATAATAACTCTTGCATGTGCAATTTTTGAACTTCCCCATATCATTTCCTCAAAATTATTATTAAAACAAGTTTACTATCCAAAGCGCTCGAACAGATGGGTATTAAAAAAAGAACAATATGTACATTTGTGCCTGAAGGAAGTTAAGTCAAAAATAACTAGAAATAAACAGATGTCCCTGAGCAACATTGGCATGTTTAAAAAAATAAAAAAAAACTTAATAGATGTCGAAACTGGTCTAAATTTAAAAAAAAAGTTCAAATAATTTAATTCTGAATGCATTTAAGGGTTGAAATGAAATATTTAATAGACGTTTTTGTAATCTATCTGTGTTCGGACACATCTATGAAACTTTTTCTATATATCAAGATATTGGGCAGTCCGACAAATTCGCAGTCCATCATAACAAGAGCCCGACTATTTTGCCACCATAATTGTGACAACAGTGCCGAAGATGATCAGCATCCAGCAAAGAAACTTAAAACTTCCATTGACGATAATGTGAGTGAATCAGAGTGTACCAGTACCAAGCGTAGTTTATCGGACAGCGATTTAGGCAAAGGATTGTGTAATAATGTCTATTTAACTAGTACGCCAGCTTGTTTGAGCTTAAGGAATTGTACGGATGTCTTTACACCTGAGGAACATGATAGAAATTCCGTATCACCGATCACAAGGTAAGTATATAATAGAGATTTGGATTGATATTTTTCAAAATAGTCTAGACGTTTTCTTATAATATGTAGTAGTTATAATATTTTCCTTTCTTTCTTCTTTCACCGCATTGGTGCCACTTTATGCATGTTTCTACATTATTTAAAAATTCAAAATAGTGGTCAAACGATTTTCTTTACGGTGTCGACTTGTAGTCCGTATTTTCAGCATTGTTAAGAGAATTTTGATGAATAAATAATTTGTATTGCACCATAGACAAACTCTGAATTGTGATTATATAATTTCGGTTTTCAGTCTTTCATTATCGGATAATTTCTTTGAAAGGTATTCATTTTTGATCCCTGATATGTTATGTGCTAACAGAACCGACAGACTTTTATGAAAATATATTTGAAATTCATAAGAAAAGTAAGAAATGCGGAATAACTTATTTTTTTCAATTTAAAACATTCAATTATTTCCATCCCGGAAGAATTACGAACAAAACAAAAAAAGACAAATTTGTTATTTCTGTTGTCAGTTATGTTGGAGTGTTCAAATAAAAAATATATTCTTCCTAAAATTGTCGGAATTATCCTAATTCCAGGAACAAATCAAACAAAGCAGTTACAGTTAAGGCTAAATGCTTGCAAAGTTCCACCAAAGATATCCCTAACATTGAAGTAAAGCATAAAATTCACTCATCCATCACACATTTAGTAGTGAATGTATACACTGACTGATATTCACACGTAACAGTTTGAATCGTGATTTTATGGTATTCAGCTCATACAAATATTCCATAAAAAACACTTTCAGTTGGTCCCCAATTTTATAATTTTCTGACAACTTTTACAATTTTTATTTCACTGAAAACCTTATTTGGACCATTACGAACATTTTCCCTTAGAAAATAGCCAAATCGGTCTGACCGTTCTCAAGTGTTGCGCTTACCAACGAAAATCATTTCATTTTAAGATAAGTTTATAGATTTTGAAAGACTGATACATTATCTGATTTCTAATCAGCTTTGAAAGTACTATCATAGATAGATAGTTTTAGAAAAGGCAAGCCATACTTGGCGCATATTTTCGTTATTATTATACTAACGTTATCAGGCTTCTAGTCCACATCTTTAACACTGAAGATGGGAATGAAAATTCCCAAAATCTTGAATCTGCATTCTATTTAACTTTTCTATTCTATCTCTATATTCTATCTTCTTTGCCTTATTTATCTTCTCTAATTATTTACTCAAGTTGATTTATAATTTATATAACTTTGTAGGTTTCAGTTGTAAAAGAAGTTCCTTTCTAAAGCACTGATGAAGTGCATCTATAGCGTTTCTGTAGAACCTTTGCAGGTCTTGTTCTATTATCTAGTAATGTATATAGTTGAAATGTAATCATGCTAAAATAGTAAATAAATGTATTTTAGAAATGCTTTTATGTTATAGTGATTCCCTTTTCTTTATGAATCTATTCTATTTTCGATTGATATAAAAGTTTTGTGCGAATTATCATAACAATAAAAACTGGGGTCATTGAATTTGCGTTTTGTTGATAATATCTAGTTGGTTCGTATCACATTAAATATTTTTATTATGAGATTAATCGCATTGTTTTCTTACTTTGTTTGATTGAACTTGAAAAAATGCGGGAAGGAAGAATAATACCCTTAGACATTACAATTATGTAAATAAGGAGAAAATGTGTAACTTTTCTTTATATATTTCCACCAGGTCTACTCAAAAGATGACGCGCGCCATGCAAGAAACAATGATGACACCAAGAAGTAGAAAACCTGTACTTCTTGTCAGCGGTACCAACATCAACACGTTGAACGTGCTGCAGGAACAACAACAACAACACCAGCAGCCCGGCACGTCTCATCAGCCAACTCCTCCAATGGACGATGTTATGGAAACATCTGATGAATCTATCGAAGGAGATGGCAGTAGTGAGCGAAATCTCCACTCTTTGAGAAAATCCAAGAGCGAGAGTGAACTGTTACTGTGCACCACGCCACAGAAGAAAATTATGCCAAAGATATGTAAAAGTAGTGATGAGGAAACTGAGCTTTCCGATACTTTTAAGGTGTACCTGAGCAACAGAGGTATCCTGACGCTGCCACAAGAAGTCGATTCGTCATTCTCCAGTCGAACAGATGACTTTAATTCGACCGATTTCAAGGATGATAAGATGTCAGATTCGTTATTGTACTGTTTGGATGGCCATGAACCGAATGACGATGAAATCATGTCGTCAGCATATGACAATGTTATCCATGGCGAGAAAGAGTTAATTCTGAAGCCGAAACAGTTTGATAAAGATGGAAAACCAATCATTTTTGAAACTTCTTTTTAATGGCAACAACTTTGGCAGCTTGTCAGTCTTATTTTGCTACTTTAGAAAATGAATATATGTATATTTATGTGTACTAGTAATTGTTTATTTTGATTAATTTATTCATTATGAAAAAAACAGCTACATGTTTGCAAAGTGAATAAATAGTTTTTTCTTAGATTGTTTTTTGGGTTTTATATATCTGATAGCGGAAAACATGTTTGGGTCAAGACTGTGGCGCGAAAACGATTGTGATGAAACTTGTCCAAAACAATCTGCTTGAAGCCCTTTGCTCAAACGAACTGACAAATTTTCAAGATATTTACTCATATTCTAGCTAAACGGTCAGAATTGAATATAACCACTGTGGCTTGTCATGGCAAATGAAAGGTCAAACGATCGATCGGATGATTTTTAGATTTGAAGGAATTCGTTTGAGAGCGGCAAGAAAGTCGTGTGAGTGGCAGATTTCTTTATTTAATAGTAGACACCAGTACCGGCTCCTTTCCAATCCGCAAATTTATCGAAGCTAGCAGCCTCTGTTAGATTGGAGAAATCCATCAATAGTCCGAGGTAGTGTTCTCTGGTTAGTCTATTAGTCAACCTGGAATCTGTTCGTGCTGGTGCAAACGTCAGGAATTTACAGGTTATTTTATTATTCCGAATTATGATTGGTTATTATTTCAAATTTTATCTTAAAAATGATTAAATCATACATCTAGAACAATCACTTCGGTTTCCGCGACGTAGTAGACAGTTTTTTGAAAAGTGGATTAAGCATTCTGCAATTCGACAAAAAAGTATCTATTAAACAATTTGGTAGACCAACACCATCAATGCCGTTATTAGTCATGTCGAGAAAATAGAAAACACCATAAAGATTTTTTGAAAATAATTATCAGATGATAAAATGGCGTCAATAAGTAGAAACAAATTATCTTGTTGGAATTGTCTGTTGTTTCACAAATGAATAATCGTCAGTTTGGAGTAAAAAGGTTTTAATATTTTACAAAATTTATCTCGTGCGATAGAAAGTCATGGGAAATTGCAAAAGCATATTTTTCGTCAATTAAATTTGAATTGTTTAGCAAACAAAATATCGCAAATAGTTTGGATGTTAGTGAAAATCGTGATATTTTAAAAAGATTAATTGATACGATCATTTATTTAACAAGACAGGAGTCTCGATGAGAAATTAGATTCACAAAATAGAGTGAGTTTGAAAGCAAAGTCCATAATATTATTCATATTTTTACAAGATCAGATTCCTCTAGTTCATACTTCACGAGCCGCCACTGGTAGACACCACTTTATTTGTCGGAATACTATACTCACTTTCCACGTCCTTTATTGTTTTGTCCAAAGTTTCCTTCAAAAAGATACCAAAGATCTGTTGCTGTAAAAAGATTAGAAACAACCGTAGTCTATCCCGTCCAAATTGGCGCCGAATGTTGTCAGAGATCAAGATACACGACTGTATATCAAAAATTATCATACTCTAGAAGATGCCCGTGACTTCGGAGCAGATACTATTAACAATTAATTGGGACAGGTTATTTAGAAATATACTGTAGAAACGATCATATTTTCTACAATAAAACTGGCCCTGAACTGTGTTTCAACAGAATATACAGATTATTTTCCACGACCGACCCGAAAATTGAAAAAATCCCCAGCATATTTATTGTCTGTACTAATTTGGAAGCCTGATTTATCAAAAATTGTTTTAATTCCCTAGATTGATTTGATCAGCTGCATGACTACCTAGATATAAATTATACTCAAAAATTAACCATAGAATGTAAACAAAAACTTGAGAAATTTCATTTCTTATAGAAGTGTAAATAGTAATAGTAATAAAAATTTGTTATACTGAAAAACATTAAATATTTTTACTTCCCTCAATAAGGGAAGTGTTGTATTCAAGTAAAAAATCGACCTCGAGATTTTTGCTGATATTTACCTTTTGGGGTTCCTAGATCACGAAAATCATGGTATCTCAAGTCCGTCGGTCTGTCTGTCTGTTGGCCTTGTAGCTCAATAACGGTTTGACCTAGGACAACGAATTTTGGTATGCATATTGAAGGACTACCGGCGACGCAATGAAAGGGTTTTCGTTAATCCTATATACAGGGTGTCCAAAATATTAAGTGTCAATATAAGAACGGTAGAAGCGACGAGGTTGTTTCCATCTCGAAGCGGGGTGGTTTGTCGAGAGAAGTAATAGGTAAAGGCTTTTACCATTTTTTTACTATGATAGATAGAAAAAACTTGCAAGTAGTTTTTATTAAATTTAAAAATATATAAAACAAGCTCGTACAAAAATAATTAAAAAAAAACATGGTTGAAAAATAAAACAACGAAATAATATTTACATGAGATTCAAAAATAGATACTATTTATATTTATAGGTTTGTTCCATCCCAGAGGATGAGCGTGATCGTTTCTGAACGGTTTGCACGAGGGATGGTGCAAACCTTTTGACTAAAGTTAAAGCTTACAGGTGCTATAAGGTATGTTTATAAAAAAACTCGTACAAAAGTAACTTAAATGTAACATGGTAAAAGAATATCACTGGTTTCACAAGTTGATCTTTCGATAACTTCTAGTTAGCAGATTTAATAAATATTTTCTACTGTAAATCTCATGAAATAGTTTTGGGTAGATGGCAGCTGTGGTATAAAAAAATAATAATAAGAAATACATGTATATCACATCTTATAAAAACTTGGACAAAAACATGGAAATAACCTGCCCTAACAGAGCAGATGAATAAATATAATATATATAAAAGATTCAACAAAATGTACTCAATTCAATTCCTTGAGTGGTGCTCTATTTTCGGCCATTTGTTTGTACAATTCGCTTCGGTCCAGTATCTTGTCTAGTTCTTTGTTCGAGATGGCGCGACTTTGAAAGTCATTACTCTCTTTTTGTAAAATCTCTTGTAAGTTCTTCAATTCATTATGTAAAAGTTTCTTATCTTCACCCTTGATCTTCTTGAACTGATCTGTAGAGAAAAGTATAAAAAAATCACATTAGGTAGGCAGAATTAGGGGATATTTCAAAAATTATTTAACAAGTGGTTAAACCAACTTCACGTTCTGGCTGTACAGAATTATGAGTTACGGAACAGTAGACGTTTTGAAATCGACATTAGTTCTTGACATTTTGATAAACAAATTTACATGTTTACAATAGTGTGCTATAACTAATTATCAAATTACGTTATTGAATCGCATCAAAACTATCATTTTCTCCCATTTGATACGGAATCCAACAAAAACACATAATTTTATACCTCCGCCGTTTGGGAAGTCTGTCAAAAATGGTAGCTATCATGAAATGTTGATGAAATCATATGAATGGATAATAGATTTTTGAAAATCGATAGAATTAATTGAATGAAAATTACATATACTTACTATTAGTTATGATTAATTTTTCCAATAATCTCTTATGATGTCCAACTTCGATGATTTTTTCGTCAATAGTATTTTTGGTAACAAATGTATATATCATTACTGGCTTTGTTTGTCCAATGCGATGACAACGATCCTGCGCCTGAACATCAGCTTGTGGATTCTGAAAATTATTTCCTTTTATCGAAAAATTAATCTACACCCTCAGCCGCTAAATAAATAGAATTATCTGAATTTAGTAGAGCTCACGCAAATAATGTTCATTTCCTTCGACAGGGCAAAAAATCGGGAGTTTATAAAAAAATTGCCACGAAACAAAGAGAAACCTTTTATCGGTTATCAACAGATATTAACATACATACAAACATATTTTCAGTCAATGGTATGTCTGTTTCCCCGCCAAGATTATCTCGGAAATGGATGGACCGATTTTGCGCAAACACAATAACACAGTCAGTGAATTACAACTAAATGACAGATTTGTGCACAATATGTTTTTGTTTCTCCAAGGCAAACCATTAAACAAGACAATGATACCGTTAACCAATTTAAATGAATAATAACAATTTATTGAATCCTTTAAGATCAAATACATGATATAGGATATGTCAAGAACACAAAAGGTAGATAAAAAAAATGAAATACAAAATGTAAATATCACATATACACTAGATCTAACATTTTATCTCGAATTTAAAAATTCCAAAATGCTGTAGAACTAGATGTCTTGCAGATATCTTTTTAATTCTGATTTCAACTTGTGCTTTGTATTTTTCTTAGATCAATTGTAAGATTATTGAAAAATGTAACTCCTGTATATGACGGACTATTCTTAAAGAATGATGAGTTATGAGTCGTTTATTGTGGAATAGTTGTTATGATGTTGGGAAACAGTGTCGTACTTTTAAAAATATATATACATGGATGTGTTAAAATATTGTATTTCTTAAAATATTCTCTGCATGAATCTCTGATCTTTAAATTGAAAATATTTTTTACAAAAAATTGGACCGACTTTATTAGTTGGTGCACTGAAAAGTATAAAATAATATTAATTCTATTGGTGCTGGTACTTTTGAAGTTGTGCAGTTGCAGGTAGATTGGTAACTTTTGGCACCAACTTCACAAGTACCAGCCCCAATAGAATTAATATTATTTTATACTTTTCAGTGCACCAACTAATAAAGTCGGTCCAATTTTTTGTAAAAAATATTTATTTCACACTTTTGAGTGTAACATTAGTCACGAAAATCGTTGAACGTTCACTAATACCAATGAAGATAGTACTTATTCTATTACCCACGTATATTCCTTGCTTGTAGTTGTTATTATTGAGATCTCAGTACATCGCTGCGGAAATACGCTTGAATATTTTAGTTGTTACCATTTTAACACCGATTTTACTCGAAAACCGTAACTCTAAGGGGAAAATGTTCAGTATAAATGTTGCTACAAATAATTATGTCTTTCATGTACTGCAAACAGATTTTCAATTTTCGTCAGAAATCGCCCTCTCCACATAGCGAAAATAGGTATATTTGAGAATTTAAAATGTCTCTATGTCGAAAACCGTTACTCTTTTGAAAAAATGTTCCATTTAAACGTTTCCGGATATTGTCCTATCTGTAATTATATCAACTCAGATTTTCAATTTTCGACAAAATTTGCCCCCTTCACCCCCTTCGGGGGCGGTTTTCGGAGGGAACGAGATGTCGGATTCCCGTTTTTATGAATATGGGACCATTTCTCAAGCCTCCTCTTTCAAATGAATCAAAAATCATCAAAATCGGAGTACGTTTACTATACGAAAGGCGCGCACAAACCAAAAAAAAAAAAAAAAAAAAAAAAAAAAAAAAAAAAAAAAAAAAAAAAGCACACAATCGAATTGTATACCTCCTCCTTTTGGGAAGTCGGTCAAAAATGAGTCTGATCAATCTCTTCTGTAAAACAAATATTCTGTTGGAGTTGCTGGAGCTACCCAAGTTAATATTACATGAAATGTGAGAGTAGATTAAAGCATAATAAACACTGATCAGTTGTGTTATATCAAAAATATTTTTCAGTTGTAGAATGGCATGATAACCACTATTTATTTTTTTACAGACACCATTTATGTTTGCTTCTCATCTCATATCACTATCTACGAAAGTTTCGAGAAATTTTGTATTTTCAGAGTTTAATAACTTCATCTCACTCTTACTTGAAAATTTGTTTCAATTTTTGATCTGCAATAGAACTGCATACACATCGTTTTGTCTAAGTTTACAATTGAAGATTTTTTTCCGCACCAGGTTGTGAATTCCCTAGACATTATATTCAATTTACCTTGGAGTTCCTCGGGACTGTCAACATCGGCAGCCAAAGTTGTATCATCAGCATAGAGGATTATACATTTTGTGCTTATTTGAATAGGTAAATCGTTTATGAATAATAAAAAAATCAGTGGACTTAAGATGGACCCCTGAGGAACTCCCAGCTTCATAGAATAGGATTCAAACCTATGCTCACCAATTTTGGCAGATATTTCTGAATGAGACTAACCACGACAGAAAGTTACCACGAACTCCTAAAACGTAGAATTTATTTTCAATAATATTTGGGTCAATTTTTTGGGTATCAAATGCTTTCGATAGATTGAAAAAGAATATTTTCTTTTATCTTGTAGTTAGTATATGAGTGTGGCAAATGCCGCATGTTACATATCAAATTAATCAGAAAAAAAAAACTTAATTTAAATATGGAAAATCCAATATGGCCCATAAAAAAAGTGTATTTTTTTCGGAGATCATTGATTGAAAAAAATTGAAAAGTATATAATTCTAACATAAAAAGTTGAGAAAATGTACTAAAACAGTTTTTTGATAAATCGTAAAATAAAAGACAATTTTTGTTTTTTTTTTTCGATAACTTCGGAACTAGTCGGAATTCGTTCATTTTCACGGTGGTATATTTATGAGCTCAAAATTATCATATATTTAAACTTCTATACCGCTAGCATTGTGTAAAAAATAGGGAAAATGATGCCAAAGACCTGGGGATAGCTGGCGATATGCGCATGCGTCATGAACTTTTTTGGTAAGGGAAGGGACCTTATTTTGTTACCATGGATACCATATGTGGCATACATATGTGACTCCAAGCCACCTCCCCCAACTTCCCCTTTCGCGCATGCGTACTAAACTCCTAATCCCCATAGTGAGCTTCACAAAAAAATTCAAGGATCAAATTATAGGTATATAGAATTATGTGAAAATTATACACTACTTTCCCTATTTAACCGACTCTCTATCTCTTTTCTTTTAAAATCACAAATACTGCCCTCAACTGCCCTGCGGTTTCAAATATTATTGGAGACTTCGTTTCACAATCAGTATTCCTACCAATCTTACCGTTCTTGATAACTACTAAAATATAACAACATATTTTATTCATGTTCTCTCACCCAATCTCTGTCAAAGAATATGACAGTATCGGCAGCTGTTAAATTGAGACCTAGTCCACCGGCGCGAGTTGTTATTAGAAATGCAAATATATCTGGATCATTGTTGAAGTTTTCAATGCTGTTGGCACGTGAAGATAAATCGTTGGATCCATCGAGTCGACAGTAACGATGTCCTCGCATTATCATCATTTCTTCAATGAAATCCAAAGTCATTTGCATTGTACTGAATATGAGCACCTAGAATGGCAAAAAAACAAATAATATTTTGATAAATCAGGACAAAAAGAGAAAGAGAGGAAAGCAAAACAAAACCAATCTAACATACCTTGTGCTTACCGGCTTTCAGCCTTGGCAACATCGCATCTAACATCAACATTTTGCCACTACTTGTAACTAGATCTTCGTCAACTAACAATGTCTTTTCTTTGCTATTGGGATCTAAAGGAAAATGGATTAGATATGGATGATTGACGACCTTTCTGTACATAGTTTGTGGATTTTGCATTGTCAATCTGGTGATAAAGTTGCTGGTTCTTTTTTCATCATCATCCGTCTTTACTTCAACACTTTTAAAAACATCTTCTTGACAAGGAATATCATCTTCTTCATTGGGATAACAGTAGTTGGTCAATCTGAGGCATCGTCTCTTTTGTCTCGGCTGATTAATTATATCCTGAAAAAAATCTGAGTTATGACATTCAAAACAGCTGATTCTGTGTCACTGTATTTTCGAAAACCGTATTGAACGGTATATAATAATTTTGATTTATCAAGGTATGCCAATGATCTTGAATGTACCATTTTTTCAATTATTTTAGAAAATACTGATTGAATTGGTCTATAATTTGTCATCTCATATTTATTTCGTTTTGAAAATTGGTTTTAACATGGCAATTATTGTTTTATCAGAAACAATGTCCGTCAAAAAGGATACATTTATTCATTTAATCATCAAATGTGCCAGTTCTGATTTCACTATTTTAACAATTTTGGTACTTATTTTGTCAAACCCTGGCATTTTTTGCACTCAGTAAACTGATTATTTCTTAGATTTTGACTCCATCGGATATTCATTTTGGTTGGGAATTTTGAAAGCTAAGCTGGGACCTGGGACTGGGATGAAATGATTATTGAATTTCTCACTAATTTCATATTGACCTTGTATTATATTTCCATCAACAAATAATGAGTTAACAAAATTTTGATTTCATTCGAGCATAACATTTTTTTCCTACTTTTTCTTAGATATACACGTTATCGCAGGAAGTAGATAGTCAATAGAAGAAATGAGTTTGCAATTACCAAAATATTAAAAAATTTCACGACCATTGCGTTAGCATATTTGAAAAAAAGTTATGATGAGTTTCTTTATTCCATTAAACTATGTCAGCACAACAAGTATTAACAAAATCGCATAAAGTCGAGGTTTCTTGAAGAGGGTTCCGTACGTTTGACTTTTGTATATTTTTTCCTGTAAACTTGAGTGAATTAGTATATTATCTTTTCAAAATGCTGCGCTAAGTAATTTCAATTTCGGAGATAAAAGATCATCAAACTACAACTATGTATAGTGCAGGATAGGAAGGAAGTCGGGGTATTTAAACCTGAATCCCGTTCAATATCACAACTACGGACACGCCCAACTCGGTCAACTCTCGTGTCCATACCTATATCTATTATCATCGTTCTCAAGATCCTAATGCAATGTCCTCCTTACCTTGGACACACTGTATATCGTAGTTCTTTGTAAACACTCGCTGTATAATTTTAAAAAAACTTACTTCTTTCTCCTCCTTCAGTCCTAACAGTTGGTTTATATTCTTGGTCAATACAAATGAGTACAAACTTCTCTGAAGTTCGGACATTGGGCAGTAGACATATAATTCTTTCTTTGGAATGTAATCACCTAAGACATCCTTCTTTAATCTTCGCAACATGAATGGCTTCAAAACTCTATGCAATGTTGAAATTATATTATTTCTTTGTTCTTCCTCAATAAGCTTATCCTGATCCTGCAACAAATATTTGTATATAAACTGGCAATTCTTTTCTTTTTGTGTCTATATTACCTGGACATCCTCGAGCATTAGTAGTGAGGCAAAAGTATTGATATCTTTAAAAATTTGTGGCATTAGAAAGTTCAATAGCGACCAAAGTTCAGTCATGTTATTTTGAAGCGGTGTTCCAGTAAGCAATAATTTATTAGCAGTTGTTAGGGTACGTAGAATCCTAAACAGTATCAAAAACTAGGTTAGTTCACAAGAACTTCTGAAATGCTACTAGATTTAAAAAATATATGTTATTCACAATACCCTTTTGTAGATTCATTAGTACAGCTTAGATTAAAGAATCTATACAAATAATAAAACAGTTGAACCCAGTGTGAACATTTAAGGTATATATCAAACATGGATAGGAGTTGATAAGAAAAAAGTCAATAGAAATCATGTCTGATTTCGCGGTAATCACCGAAATTACTGCAAGGATTTTAATACAATTTTCACGGATATAATTTATTCTGGAGCAGAATTTAGGCTTTCAATCGGATGTTAGGAAAAAAGTTATCCTCATTTAAAGTTATTAATATGAAACTGATTTAACCACCAATTAAACAGATATAAAGCTACGATAATAGCAGAACCAAAGTTATAACAAAGCCACTAGATGTTCAACTTACACTGATAGCTGACTGTCAGGATTTTTCAGTCGCTGTGCCTCATCCACAATAATGTACTTCCAAGAGAAATATTTGAAAGAATTTTTTTCTAGCATAGCCATATTATAGGCTGTTATAACGACTGGTTTGACTTCTTTGCCATCGAGATGATATTTCCTATTGACCTTTTTGAATTGTTCGCCTCTTTCCGTGTAAGTACCATGTACAACAATAACAGGTAGTCTTGGTGCAAATTTCTTGAATTCAGATTTCCAATTGGGCAGCGTTGATAATGGGGCAATTATAAGAAATGGTCCATCAAAATTAATTTCATACAAATGGCATATCAGAGCGATGACTTGGATAGTTTTGCCCAGACCCATTTCGTCGGCCAGGATACCATTTATTGAATGATGACACAGGACCTTAAGATAGAATAAAAAGTAGACTAATTTAATTTAAAAAAAATGAGTTTCACCTTTAACCAATTTACACCTTCAATCTGATAGGGCCTCAACGATCCTTGGAAGTATTTTAAGTTTTCAGCTATGTTAGTTTGTACTGTAAAATTTGATCAAGAAGAATATAGAGCAAACAAGAACAGCCACAAAGACTACTTACCGTCTTCAACATCTTCATCCTTAGTTGCAGCTACATCTCTCATATCATCAATTGTCGGTTGTAATTTATTTTTCTCCTTTAAATTTGCGTTTTTCCTGAAATTCAGAGGAATTATTCAAAGATTAACAGTCTTGTCAGTTTGAACTAACCCAATTTTGGTCTCTGATTCAATCTTTTGCTTGTAAAACTCAGTAAATCTTTCACTGACTTTCAAAAGATATCTCATACTTTTAATGGCTTTTTCTTTTCGTTCTTTTGCAGCATTTTCTTCATCAATTTTTTTCTGTTCTTTTCTCGATAGCTTGTCTTTCTTTTCCATGACTACATCATCGCAATTTACAATATCCATGGATCCATTCATATCACTAGAAAAGTGTTAATGATCAAACACTAATGTTACGCAACTTGAGCAATCTTAATTGTAAAATACGAAATGTACAAGAAATAGATGATTGAAATTGATAAAAAGAAGTGAATGCTAATAAAGCATTAGTTTCATTTTAATAATTGTGTGACAATAACTGCATATTTAGAGAAAAATTTAAATTGTACATTGTAAATACACTTACCCCATTTTAAATTATTTATGATCTAATGATAATTGATAAAATAAATAAGTGTTGAATAATATATTATTCCATGAGAATGATCAGTTAATAATTTTCACTCGCCAGTTATAAATGACACCAATTTTCTGAAAATCCTAATCTTTAACTGTCCAACAAAGAAACAAGAAAGTCGTTGAAAACCAAACGAACATGCTAATGCTAAATATTGGCGGCAAGTTTTGACAAATAGTTGACAACTTTTGACTTTGACAACATTCATTGACATTTGACTATATTGGTTGGCATAGAACAACAACAGGCTGTTCTGAAATCTTAGAGCATGGAAATACCAAAAGTGTTGATCATAAATATAACACGAGGTCTAGATTGAATTCTATTGACATTCCTAGAATCATCCTAGAAAGTTGAAGACTATTGGACAACGAAGCTATTCATATCTGGCTCCCAAGTTATATAGTGTTATTCCCTTCAATTTCAAACTAATTAACCCTTTATCGCAAATACAAAATTAAAACATGGATTTTGAATACACCGAGAGAAAAAATACATCAGCTAATTGATATGAAGAATAATTGACCAAAAATTTTAAAAATGTATCGGTAAATGTTTCGTCCTTGTTTCTTAGTTTGCTAAAATATCCAATATTATTAATCAATACAGTACTAAAAGTAAAGGGAAGTGATGTGAACAATAATTGACCAAACATTAAAAAATGTATCGGAAAATGTTTTGTCTTTGTTTTCTTTGCTAAATTATCGACTATTATTATTCAATACAGTACTGAAAGTTAACGAACGTCAACTTATCACTATACTTATTCATAATTATTGTTCAACTATGATCGTTTATATGTGTATGTTCTTTATTTTACCTTAAAACTGTTTGTTATATACTTGTAAATTGTAATTTTAATTCTTAATTAATTAAATTAATATCAAATACCCACGTACAGGTTTTACCTTTGTGGGTTTTCTTTATTTTTTTACCATGCTGGTTGTCACGACTTTCGCAAATGTTCAGAACTAGAAGTTGAAAGTCAGAATACAAATAAACTTGTTAAGTTTTGATGTATTCTGACTTTCCACGTTTAGTTCGTGACGCATGCGCATATCGCCAGCTATCCTCAGGTCTTTGGCTTCATTTTTGCGTATTTTTTTCCACAATGCTAGCGGTATAGAAGTTTAAGTATATGATACAGAGTTAGTCATCCTCCCTTTATATATTCTTGATTGTGGCTTTCAACTTTTAGTTCTCAGACCTACACTAATGTACAGAATGCGCCTTGGCCAAGGTTGTCTCTGCACATTTGCGTGAGTCTCAGAACTAAAAGTTAAAAGTCAGAATACAACAAAGCTTGTTGAGTTTTGACCTAGTAGGCGTATTTTGTACATTTGCTGATCATGATCCCAGCATAAACAGAGTATAAAGTATAAATAGTTCTTTATACTGTGGTATGGATCAGTATGGAGTATGGATATAGTGTTCTCGAGTTCTGTTCTGTGATTCTCTGGCCATTGATTTTGTGTATTTCTCATTTGTCAGAGAGTTGCAGAGTACGAGCCACGAGCATGGTACTATGGTACAATAAGACTAGTACGTACAGTACGTAGTACGAAGTACGAGAGTAGTGTTCTCTGGTCACAGACTATTTCTGTTTGTGTTGCTTGTTGCTTGTTATCGTTGTCCAATAATGGATGATTTTTCTATTTTTAGATGATGAGAAACGTTGAATTAACAGATAAAACTATTATTTCTGAAAATTCTGAATGTAAAAAAGACCTTACGGTCAAAAAATCGGATGAGGATCTTTCTAACAAACTAGTGTTATTTGATAGGTATGTTGTAGAGTGTGCTATTGTTATTTTACCTGTTGCGTTTATTGTATTTGTATCACTTCAGCTACAGCTTGAGCTGTGCTTCAGCTGTAGACAGGGTATAGCTGGACCAAAGATAATGGAACTCAATTATCTTTGGCTGGACTATAACTATACAAATAAAATTGGGGTGATTCAGTTCTTATTTATGTCTATTCACTAATTATAAAATGATGCGGGTACTCAAATAAACCATATTGATCAGTAGTATATATATAAATCATTTTAAGCGAACCCGGTTATTATACTGATGTTATTCGTCCCATGTTAAATCCTGGCCATGAGAACGAGCTCGTTTACTGGTTGAAAGAATTAGGATTAATACGAAGCCATCAAATGTGTGATAATTCAAAATCTGAGGCAATTTGCTCAAAGATGTCTTGGATAACAGCTCGAAGCAATGATATGTATCAGTGGAAATGTAACGGATGCTCGTTGAAGAAATCAATAAGAGAGGAATCTATTTTTGTGAATGTTAAATGTAGCTTTAAAAATGCCATTAGAATATTACTAGGATGGTGTAAAGGAAATAATATTGAATCCATGTCTGAATTACTGAGTGAGTACAAAATTATGATATTTGTTTAATATTTATCTTAAACCTAAATACCTCGTTTTATACAAATATTCAATTACGTTCTTACTTCGTAAGTTTATGCCGTTGGAAGATTTTGCTTCACTAATAATCAATAAAATTCTCTGTAACTAGCACTCACTTGTAAAGGAGCAAAGGTAAGATGTCTCAGTAACTGTTTTATACCTATTATTATCGAGAATATTGACGAAAATGTCTTTAATGCCATTAAAATTTCAGATTTGAAACGCAATGTCATAGCTAGTCTTTATAGAAGAGCTGCCGCAGTTGCTGAAAAATACATATCCTCAAATTTACCTCAGTGGCGATTGGGAGGTCCTGGTTCAATCATTTTAATCGATACTTATCCCAATATTTGTGGTAGTTTCAATCGAAATGCAGGCAATAGGCCGATATTATGCATATCGGAAGTAAAGGTGAGACATGTTATTTTATTGCTATGTTGTAAGATGTTATCTGTTTATTAACCCTCTGTATAACATTTTCTTCCAGAGTTATCCACAAAAATATTGGCTGGAGCCTTTGGAATCACCACGTCATAGTAATGTTATTATTACTGATCATATATTGGATACTATAAGCAAAATCGTTCAACCAGGCTCAATCCTTATTGTTCCAAGCAAATCAAAATTATGTTCTTATGATAATTTCAAGAGTCTCAGTCATCTATATCCACTTATAGTTAACACAGACGATTTGTCGAGACATGACAGTAACGATCAACACCTTGTTGACAATTTAGATACTATTTGGAAAGAGGTTATTGAAGTTTGTGATGAAGTTCAATATTATACGGCGGAAAATGTGAGGCAATACATTGTTGGACACATGTGGAGGCGAAAGTATGGACATAATTCATTTGAAATGCTTGTCTATCATTTGGGATTATGAGGCCGATTGGGATATGATTATATAGATACGGAATAAAATGTTCGAGACTGTGCCACAATGGAACAATGTAAAAGTTATTTTCTCAAAATTTTATTACGGATCTGTATATTGACTGATTTAAATCATCTATAATAATATGTATATGTAGTTTAGTGGTTGAAATTGAAATTTCGTCCACTATTTTTTATATGTATTAAAGGTTAATAATATTTTTGATATTAATAATAAATAGATTTTATAGTGATATATCTGGCATGACAGCTATGCCTTGATTGTATAAATTTATCATCAATTTTGTTAATTTACCTGCCAGATTGTCTATAAGTTAATAAGTGCCTAGGTAAGGTAAACTTTAGATTCTTATTTCTTCCAATGTTTTCTTTATCGTTTAAAAAGTGTTATATATGTATGAATTGTTGGACTCAAATTTGTTTAGTAGTATAAGTTCAAAAAGCAATAATTTGGTGCTTGTTTATCAATTCTCGTTGCATTTACATGTGTAAGTGTACAATTCCATGAAACTCATTGATAAAATATGTTTATGTTCTGGCTTCTTCATTGTTTGTATTTTCTAATTTTTTTGAATAAATCGTTAAAATTTCAAATGTCCAAACATTTTTATTCCCCAACACTGTGAAGGGTTGAAAGTTTGATTCGAGCACAAGTAGCCCAATTTTATTTAAAACCCAATATACAAAAATAAAGTAAACAGCACAATAAAGATATTTCTAGAGCTATAAGGAAAGCTATATAAGAGAGCATAACAGAAATATGATTACAAAAACTATTGAAGAAAACAACGATATGAACTAAGAACAGGCAAAGGAATATCGTGACAAATTCATGAAAAGTCTTTTTGAGAAATGCGTGGAATATACCCGGCCTATGGTGCTTATTTTTGGTGACTGAAAATGCTTTCGAAACTATCGACCAGTCAAAAATGTTTGAATCATTGGAACTATACGAACAGACAAATTACCAATTCAAAGAGGTATCAGGCAAGGCAGCCTATCTCCAAAGAAATTGTTACGTAAAAATGTAAGGGGTTATTCCTTGGCCTATTCGAAGAATATTTTGTCCTATGATGATTTTTTAAAAAAATCCCTTTATTTGGAAGATATAGGACGAATAAAATTTGCAATAATAACAAAATTGTATCATAAAAAAGTACATGTAAAATTGCTCAATCTACAATAAATGTTCGAAATGACTTCCTCCAGCCTGGATACAAGCATTCAATCTTCTCGTCATTGACTGCCGAACTCTTTCAAACACACCATAGGGTGGTTTCTAATTGAGTTATACCCAGCAATTATCCGATTTCACAAGTAGTCCAAATTCTCCACTGGAGTAGCGTAAACTAATGACTTCAGATATCACCATACGTAATAATCAAGGGGGTTTAAGTCTGAGGATCGAACAGGCCATGCGTGTGGCCCGCTTTGACCAATCCAGTGATATCTAAATCTAGAAAACTCTAAAATTACACAAGTTACATCCTTTGTGTACCTGGATCATGAATTAAAAATAGATAGAGACAATCAAACTTTTGAAATGAAAATAAAAATATCTCTATCTTGGGTTGCCTTATTTGTACAAACATTCCTCTCTGCCTTAAAGTGTTTGAAAACTGTATCTTGCCAGTTATGACCTACGGAGCCGAAACCTTAAAACTTAATAAAAAGTCAGAGAGAAAAATAAGAGAGAGTGAAACGTTCTGTGTTAGGAATATCGTTGAAAGTTAGGTAATGTTCCAAATGAAGATAATAATAAAGTGGAATTGGGCCGGACATATAGCCCAAATGAAGAATGAAAGATGGACTAAATATTATAAGAGTGGAGACCACGACAAGATGCTACACGAAGCAGTAGACTAGGACCTCCAACCAGATGACGAGACGACCTAAAGGACGACTGGATGCAGGAGGCACAAAATAGACGAGGGTAGGGTGGACAAAATTACGGGAGGCCTACGTTCAGCAGTGGACAAATATGGCTGTATGATGATGATACAAAAATGTTAAACATATTAGGTAAATTTCTTATGCTAGTTAAAATTTTTAATCAAGTTTTTGAATGCAACAGGAAAATATGTAGGTATTTAAAAAATGTAAACTTGTCAACGTGTCTAATGTACTTTATTAAAACTTATTTTAAACTAACAATCTTTTATAGGTTAATATTTTTAAAAACCATTTTCAAGATTAAAGGAAAAATGTCAGTAATGAGCATTTATGGTACTGATAATAAATTAGCTAACAAATAATATCTATATAAGACATTTTATTAAATTATTCTTCTGATGCAGTTGACACTGGGCTATCTATGGATGGCTGTCGAAACCGGGATGCTAAATTACTTGCAAATCTATTAAATCCAAATCTATGGGGTTAACAGCAATTATTACAATAAAATAGTCATTTTAATATCATTCAACTTACGGTAATTGTGTACCTGGCTTTCTGACCCTTCTACACCTTCCACGCTTATCTCTGGTGAAACCGGAAGCACACCTTCTCAACACGGCACCTCCTTCTAGTTGAGGGACTGCTTCATTCTGTTCATGACTGTCCTCGTCTGCGACAATTCCAATGGATGGAGTCTGAATGATTTGTACTTTAATTTTACCAGGTGCCATGGTTTCTTCTAATTTTGGGATTGTCTCTGTGCTAGTTTCTAGGAATTTCACAGATTTATTAGTGCTGCCAGACTCGATCCTGTGAAAAATCGATTTGTTAATTATTGAACTCGATTAGACCCGTACAAATTTGAACTTGTTACATTACTTTTAAAATACTGTGACTAGGACTGTTAATGAATTATTAAAATCTTTGTATATAAAACCAGCTTAGCAGGTTTCTAATCCTCGGAAATTTTCATTACTTCCTGAAACATGAAACTCTCTAGCTATACAAGGCGTTTTTAAAGCAAATGGAAATATTTTATGAAGGCAAGTCTTGGAAGCCAAAAAATGGTTAAATGTCCAATTTTTATTTCTTTCACAGATACTTTGACAAATTTAATTTAGGAAGTATACTTGACTTCTGACATATTAGGCACTAAATTAAATTAAGGTGCGATCACGTCCCAAATGACAATTTCAAAAACGTAGTAGAAGGCCAGTGTTTTGAAAACCAAGGATTGTTAATTTTTATTCTGTCATAGCTGAGAATATGAAGATATTATCAATTCTGTAATAGTAGTAGTGTTCCTGCAGCTGAGGATGGGATTTGGTATAAATTAAGTTCATTTGTTATTATTCTGTTTTTATTTTATATTATTTATTCAGTTTTTAAGTTACAAATTGGTCAAAGTATGAGCTTATCTTGGCTTCCAAGGCATGTCCTTGAAATATTTACATTTTCTCCCGAAACACACTGTAAAAAGACGACTTCATAATTAAAAAAAATTGCAAACAATTCAAATTTTTACTATCCCCAGTCACAAATAAAAGGGTGTTATAAGTTTAACGTGTATATATATGGCTGAGGAATCGTAGCTTCTAACCGGATGAATTTTGATTGTTTTTTGTCCAAATTATTCTTAGCTATTTTTTTGATTGCTTGCCTGACAAAACACTGTGTAAATAGATACGAGTGAATAAGTTAGTTATATAGGTAGCAGCAAAGGGGTGAAAGGAACTGAAGTGGTCAAAGCGCTTTATTATAATCTTACTTTTGAGTGGTACTTTGCTCAGGCTTTCCCAGAAGAGCTTCACTGATTGTGATATTGTGCTTTTGTATAATATTGACAAGCTCATCTTCTTCAGATAGCTGCTTTCGTGTAACTGACAAAGTTTCGAATGGCTTGGCACTGGTGGTTTCGGAAATTGGTGTCGTCGATGATGGCCTGGATACGATTGTTGTTGTTAAAGGACTCACAATTGGATAGGGATGATTGCTGGGTTTTAATGTGGACGATCCGGCTGGCTTCACTACTACTGTTGTTGAGGAAGGGGAGAGCGACGATGAGCTCGATTCGCCCAAAGGTTTCTGTGTGACAGGTTTGACGGTAAAGTCGGAGTAATCGTAGGCGTAGTCATAATCCTGAAATGATGCAGGGCATCATGAGTATAATTTATGGATATGGACAATTATTAAATATATATCTGGGCTGTATTTTATACATCAAAAACTTTATAGAATACATTCAGAAAGAAGTGAAAAAAATAATTACGAAACAGGAATAGCTCTAAGGAAGAGAAATTAAACGGTTATCCGACGTTAAGAGACAGAAGAGACATTATATGATGAATTCACTTGAATGAACTAGTTTTCTCAAATAAATTTATAGATGGTCTGTATTCAATAGACAATATTGTCTGGGAGTATCAGTAATTTCATGTCAACTTTCAAACTTCGAAGGTTAGTACTGAAAATTAACTAAATACAATTAACATTTTCTAAATGAATATTTATTGAATCGTATACCTATATACCTACTTACAATTTTAAAAAAAACTGTCATTGGTAGTATGTTTGCAAATATTGTAATACAAATTATAGCTAGAAATTATTTGGATCGCAAAACAATATTTTTAACGAAATTTAGGTACGTATACTGGTCACTTTTTTTTAGAAAAGATTATCATTTTTAGATTGCTGCTATTTTCAAAAAGTTCATCATATATGTTACTTTCAATTAATTTTTGTTAAAAATTTGGATAAGATAATATGAAATTTTGAAATTTGTAAAACTAATTTAATGGTACATCGAATGAATCTATATATACCGACCTCGATATAATAAACGCCGAACAAAGATCGAATTTACTTCACTGAAAATTACTTTACTGGATGGTGCACTGAAAAAATACAAAATAAATATTATTATAGAATTAATAATATTTGGGTGCAAGTAATTTTTAAGCTGTGCAGTTTTAGGTAAATAGGTATATTTCAAAATTTTTATTAATAATATAGAATCGATATTATTTTTGTATTTTTCATTACAGTGAAGTCGGTCGTGTTATAAAAATATTTATTTCAAATTTTTGGGTCATTAAAATTGTTGAGTATATATTCACTTATATTCCGGTGATTTCAAAATATAGTGGCAATATTCTTTCGTAAATTTGTAACTCGGACCCCCTTTAATTTTTTGAAAACTATCCAATTTCAATGTATAATACCGTAAATGATCTTTTCTTTGGTTCCGTTAGATAAAATTATCAAATTATAATTGTTCCCTCCATCTCTTTTGGGTCACATCTATAAGCATTCTCTTGATCATGGCAAAAGTCGCGAAATTAAAATAAATTTGCTAAAAACAGAAAACTACCATAGCCATCAATTATATTTTTGCCCTGAAGAAGAGAATAAACATTCTCGAAAGCTTGGCTTGATTAAAATAATTTTATTTAATAAATGACCGCATCCCCAGTGTCATCTTTTTATTGAATTATAAATCAGACAAGAATAAAAAATCAAAAAATATATTTGGGATATCACGAACGTTTAAATTTGTTGCAAAAATCAATCGTACAAATATTTCGGTTAACTTCGTAAACGGGTATCTGTAGTTTCAAATGGTCGGCAGACCGAACTTATTACAAAAAAACATCTCAAAACAATGCTATTGAGTAAATATTATTAAAAATATTTTCAAGTTATAATAGGTATCTAGATAACTGTGTAAGTACAACTTTTGTTTGAAGCATTTTCTTTCAAAGTGATGGTTAAGAATAATAAAAATTAAAAACCGTGAAATTTACCAACCCGCTCGCTATCAGCCTACGGATTTTTTTTAGTTAAAGGCTCTAGGACCTCAACCTCAGTATCTTACAAGAAAAGCTTAACAAAAAGCATTTACTATATGTATATTCAACTAGTAACTCACCCCGAAAGCTCCACTCTCGCCAGGCAGCAAAGCAATTACCTGGAAGTCTTTCAGATGTAATTGCACATTATAATCACCGGTCTGCTTTTGATCGTAGACAGTATGCGGTGTCTGTGAACCACCTTTACTGCTGCCATGTGTTGACCTGGCAGTAGTACATTGACATGCCGACAGCATTAATAGCAGTAATGCTGCCCTCCGAAATGTGGGGGCCCCAATTTCGTGGGACATCTTTTTCTACCGAAGGATGATAGGGTGCTGCTATAGGAGGAGTATTATTTATATATATACAAGACGCTTTCGTCGAAGAAGTATAGGTGGGTATGGGTACTGCTTCTTCGGCCACCGATTATCAACTGAGATTGCAAAATGCTGTCTGTCGATGATTGCTGCGGCACCACACCAGAACGTTAGGACCGAAGCAGTCAATGTCAAGGGGGGCTATCTTTGTCCAAGAGTGGAGCGGAAGATTTTTTTTTAAATAATGTTATTCATGTCCACACTGGTTGTGAGGATTTTTGGCCAAATATAGCATTAAAGACAGGTATTATTAAAAATGTATCAAGTCTGCTATTGAACCATGACCTATATGAGATCGATAAACCGTTAACCAGAATAAGGTAAAAAAGAACTGGCTGAAAATATGTTTTTGGTCTCAGGGAGTTCTGGAACGAAAACATCAATTCATCATCAATCATTCCTTACCTAGGAAAGTAAAAAGATTAGATAATAACCATATGTTAAGGATATAGTAGCAGAATAGAATTTAACGTAAAAAAACATTATGACCAAACATATAAAATTTTATAGGTTTAAGTTGAAGGTACAGTACCAAATAATTGGAATTGGAGCAGTGAAAATTTGAGATAAAATATAGATAATATTAGAGGCAGAGTCAAATATTATTCTAAGTAAGAACTCATATTTAGGTTACAATATTGTTTCCAATTAAAGGAGAAGTTAGTTTTCAAATTTCCGTCTATATACCTATAGTTACGGTTATTCTAGAAGAAAAAAAATAGGATAACGGTGATTTTTGATTTTATTTCAAGCGAATGTTTGGAATATCTATTTCTTGAACCTTTGAAATTCCCGCAAAGTAGCTAGCTTTAATGTGTATATTATTATACTTCTTCTGCATGACCTTGCCCTGGCCTTGTTTCATTTTCAGTCATTGACCACAAGAATACGCACTACTCTTATTGAATACAACAGCAGCAATACACGGGTTGATGCTATAATATTATACTTGTACCCTATCGTCGTGCATTTAAGATCGTTTCAGCAGCGAATTAAAAATTACTAGAACAAGTTTTGCATCTACATCAACCGTTTACCGCTTCCTTGCTGTATATTTATCATGATATATTGCAAATAAACACGTAACTTCCAGTTATAAGACTGGAGTGTTTAAACAGAAGATTAACTTTTATTATTTCAGGTGTCATTTTAATGTTTATTGCCATATATCTTTCAATTGCGATAATAATAAATAATTAAATTCTGCTCCTATAATGTTTCCCGGTAGAAAAAGTATCAGCCTCTGAGATTTGTCCTTCTCAAAAGACAGCAACTAGAACATCACTGAAATATTTATTATAAGATACAAATACAAATAATAATTGGGCCGACTTTATTAGTTGAAGCACTGGTAATTAGTAATCATAGATAGAATATCTTGTAATTTTTGTGCGGTTATGTGTCGAGTATATGTATTCTTTACTTTGGGCGCCAAGTTCAGAAGTACCAAATCATCATAAGCACAGCTTAACCATGAATAACAAGTTTATTCTTTAAACTTACCTGGTGTCTGTTATTGCTATTTCAGTGCATCAACGTACTCAGAAAATGGATTTTGAAAAAAGATATGTTGGATAACCCAACACTCTTATTTTTAATGAAATAAGCTTGGAAATAAGTATTATGATAATTTGTTCACCATGTAAGGCGCGTGAAAATACATAAAAAAACAAACATACAGTGGAGTTGAATATCAGTAGTTTGAGCTCAGCCCTATTTGAAGATAAATATGAATTAAAACAAAATTTTCGAGAGGATAAATTTTTCAAATAATTTTATTTTCGTTCGTTATTTTGAAGTGGTGCAGTTGTAAGTACACAACTTTTGGCATCAACTGAGGATAAATCTCACAAGATTCCTTAGAAAAAGGAAGCAACAAAAATTAAATACAAATACATGTATGTATACAGGGTGGCTAGAAAGTCTGAAAACATCTAATTTCTGGATAAACTACAAGTTACTCGTGTATCAAAACAATATTCTGACTAACAACACGTTCAGCAACGTACTTTGATTTTCAACAGCTAATTTCGGGATATGACGTCAAAGCGTCAAAGGTGGTGGTCGTTTTGTTGTAGAGTGCCTTCATCTAATTTTAATGTATTACCGCAGTTACTATAATTCTAACGAATTTGACTTTGTGGGAGTATTTTGAAATATTTTTAATTAGCAGAACACGAAGAAGAACCTAAGATACATTTCTTGTTTATACATAGCGAAATATCTTGACATCATTTGATTAATAATAATAAACTATCTCTACAGCTTCTGCCACTCTGATATTGTTTATCTGAAGAGGAAGACTGTCATTGTGGCCATAAATCTTTTCAATGTAAAAGTAACAGCAAGCTTTATTCTCGGAAAGTCGACGACCAAATCAAGAATAAATAAACCGTTAGATGACTGTTTTAATGAGCATGGTTGGACTATTTCTAGTGAAATAATTATTACCCATAAAAACAAAGATGAATATCTCTAAATACGTACATGGAATAATTGTGGTTTAGATTAATTTGAAGCTTGATTGATGGATGTAAATTTTATATTCTATGGTTTTTGTTTGAGAGTGATATAATTTCAGGGTTTCATAGAGCTCCATCCATTCGAAAATAATAAAATATGGAAAAAGAAATCTTCAAAACAATTGAAATTTCCCTTGTTAGATCTTGTAGTACGTAGGTACATATGATTTCTTAAAACATTTATACTTGAAAGCTTCTCGATAAATCTTAAGGGATTTGTAGTTACGGCTCTGAGAAGGTCGAAAATGTATTTCAGCAACATCTGCTAATAGTTTTAAAGGTTTTTAGAATGTTATTTATAATTAAAAATGTTATAAATCTGACGTAGCTGCCTTCTCATAATAATCGAATTTCTAAGGGCATTTTTATAAAACAATGACTCATAATTTTTTTATATTGATGTGGTAATGATATAGCTTAAAGCATTAGTTTATTCATTGAAAAAGTAACCGTTCACATCAATAATATTTTATATTATCCAACAACTAGTTCTGGAGTTGGTAAATATTTTTCTTTGTTAGGCACTTTCGTTGATTTAGAAAATATTAGAGAGAACATACGAAAATCGATCACCAATCTCCAGAACTCATGAGCCTATTTTTTTTAATCTCAGTTCCACATTCCACAGCTTCCTGTGTTAACCACTGTTCTGATTGATTTATGGATAATCACGTATAAATAAAATGTACAATATGATGTTACAGTATTTTGAATTTGGTAATTCCATTTTATTTCAGAACAATTAGGTATAGGTCCACATTTGAATATATGAAGTTAAAATTTTTTTTTACTTATTAAATTTTCCTGTCTATTTCCATATAGTACAGGGTGGTCCGAGAAACTTTAAGAGTGTATTCAGCAGATAAAAATAATCAAAAAGTTCATATAAACTTATCTCCAAAAACTCTTCGTTTTGGAGATACGGGGTTTTGAAGTATGGCGAAAAAAATCGTTTTTTGTTATTTAAAAAAAAAATTTCTAAATTTTGTTCCAAAATTAGTAGGTATTATTGCCACTTAAAAACAAATGTATAGCATGATGAACTTGTTTTTGTTTTACCAGTGGCGTTCGTGAAATCATTTTAATTATTTTAAATAATAAACAAGTTGTACGCCAATGGTTGATCACAATTTTGTTATTTAGATAACCTGATCAATTCTAAACAAAAATGATCTCTTTAGTATTTTCACAAAAACGAATCTTTTTCGAGAAAAACATAATTTTTGTTTGCATCTGCGCCTAATATCTGAGGTTTGCAAATTAAACTACGATAATTCACGCTATTTCAATTCGTTTTTATTTACATCACATTTCCAGAAATTAAAATAACTGGTTATTATGATTATTAGAAAAACATATTACTAAATAATTTCATTGATTTTTTATCTGACAACCTTAAAATGTAGGTCTCCTGGTTTAGTAAAATTTATTATTATTATTATTATTACTAAACAATTCTACAAACTATTTTTTAAATTAAAGAATAATTAATACCAACTACTATTTTTATTATTATATTATTTAAAATAATTAAAACGGTCTCCCGAACGCCACTGGCAAAACGAAAACAAGTTTATCATGCTAAAAATTTTTTTTAAGTGGCAATAATACCTACTAAGTTTGAAAGCAAAATCTAGAAAAGTTTTTTTAAAAATAAGAAAAAAACGATATTTTTTGCCCTAATTCAAAACGAAGCGTTTTTGGAGATAAGTTTATATGAACTTTTTAAATTATTTGCATCTGCTGAATACACTGTTAAAGTTTCTCCCAATATAATTCAGACCACCCTGTATAGCGTTATTTCTGTAACCATGAATTTCCCAGGGAATAAAGTTGTTTGAATCCTGTTTACGAATTATACCATACCCACTTATATGTATGTAGTTGGAGGTATGTTTTCTCTGGTATGTAGCCATTTCATGCATCATTTCATTTGTATAGCATAGCCACGGGTATAATATTTACCTTTTTCGAGTACAAGTGTGGGACGTGTTTAAATACGAAAAAAAAAACAAATCGCTCAGTACATATTAACGATGACCATAAATCTTCTTGAAGACAACAACATCATGATGGTCAGTGTACCGTTGATCTGAAAAATCTCGCGCGAACATTGGAGAATATAGAGGTCGCAACACCGTTCCTTTTCGGGGTCCTTCATCTTTGCCATAACGGTGAAAGAATTGCCGCCTCTATAGGTGGAGGAAGAAGAACAAAACATATGAGATGCAACGTGAGACGTCACGACGGTAAAGTAAGCGTATGTAGTAGCAGTAGTTGCGAGGGTTCCTCTTCTTCTTTCTTTCTTGACCCTCGATCAGTAGCTGGTAGATATTTGTAGCAAAATGACGGTGACACGGTTGTTGATTTTATTGCTAATAGTAAGCCTAGTAGCCTCATCGCCAGTTCCAGGCAAAAAGGATGCAATGGATGCGACAGTGTTGTACGATCAGCGACAGGAAGGTTAGTAACTGTATCAGCTCCTTGTATATTCCCAAAAGTATAAATAATTCCAATGTTCTGCTGTCACTATAAGATAGCACACAATAGTAGGTTTCATTGAAAACTATGATAATATCAAACACTGACCTTTCCAGGTGGTTGGAACGTTCGCGCCGATTTGGACAACTTTGTCATACTCTTGATGCCTACCCAGAGTGCAGCTGCAAGCTCACCTTCGTCCCCAAGTCTGTTGGATTTCCTAACGAAATCCATCCCAAGAAGATCCCATCTCAAGAAGAATAAGCACGTGAAAAAACCACAAAAAACCAGCAATAATGCAGCTGCCGAGGAGACAATGCACCATTTTATCGAATCGAAAACTGCACCTTACCATGTTGATATATCGAAAACCAAGTCGGCATTGGAATATCCGGCGCCAGGTCTAACAGTTGCGAGAGTGAAAAAGTCTTCAAGAGGTCCAAAGGTTTTCATTCTAACAGTTCCCACAGTTGATGTGGAAGAGAGCGCATCCACCGAAGAACTTGGTGTTGAAGGTTTGGGAAAAACTCCCAAGGATGAGTTACTGTTGATTGGTGATGGCATTGAGCAATGTGGTCCCGGCATGACTAGGGATGCATCAGGAATTTGTCGGATGGTCGAACGTGTGTGAATTCACTTAGCCTTAAGGCTCGAAATGTTGCTCATGTTGAAATATTTATTGTATATATATATATATATCAATTAACTATTTATTGCCTATAAACAGATGTCTCATAGTCTCATTATGTTTTCATATCCTGATTTTTATTACAATTAATTATTGATTGATCTTAAATTTTTAATGATTTTTAATTTCGTCCTACACCTTTATTTGCTTTACTTCAATGTTTGATGGAAAATAATACTACACTCAAATCCAAATCAATATTTTCAATGAATGTTTGAGAGAGTTTCAGATTTGAAAAGCGTCAAATTAATTTCCCGCGAACAACATGGATTTGATAAATCTATCTTTCTGTTCTATGATTATTTAATTCCGAATGCATTTGACAGAACCATAGAATTGGAATATTTCTATGCAGAGAACAGATACGTCTCTGTTCTCTGACAGAGCATTGTCGGTCTGACAGTCTGTCTCTGGCAGTGACAGAGCCTTACGTCAATTGTCATAAATCCTTTTGACTTGAGCCATCATTTCTCCCATTATTTGACAAAATAATAATAAAATGTCGCAATTACTATTAAGTTTATCAGTCGTTTCATTCAGAAATTGATAGAGAAAAGTGTTTTTCAATCATTAGGGTGAATAACAATCAACTCGGGATGTGTCGTTCAACGTTTTATTATCTTATTTTTGACATATGATGGTGCCACAAACATGATAGAAATCTTACAAATGTTTTTATTTTTATTTAAGTCCAAGTATCGTCGAAAATGTTATATAAAAAAGTTCATAATATGTTGTTCATTGATATGTGGTGCTCTTTCTACCGTTTGGGGTAAGTGCAATGACACTAAGTGCGGCGGTAATGGTGTTTGCAGAAATGATACCTGTGTCTGTTACGATGGTTGGCAAGGGCCCCAATGCCAATTCTGTGGCGGAAAAGTCAGGTGAATATCTTTTTTGTATAGCATTATCTATTAAAACAGTCTATAGCTGTTTCATTTGGAATAAATAAATCTAACTGTACCAACAGAAGTAGCACATACAATTGGTATTGTGAAAAAGAGTACCTATTTGATTGTCATGCCTTGAATGAATAAACATACCTATCGTATCTCATTTCAATTCATTTGAACATTTCAATTCTTGATTTGTTTCATATGATCTAAGCTATCAACTATATCCTATTTCTATCGGATGACAATTGATTTTAAAAATCTAGCATCTTTCAAACTTTTTGTCCAAAAGACTCTCCTGTACTTTTGGAGACATATCAGTTGATAAATATTATCTGATCTGATAGCCTTCAATGCCTTTGTATTTTCAAGATAAGTCTAGTAGATATGAAACAAAAGCATACCTATAGTGCATTTTATTTTGTATAAAAAGGTCAGTTTGCATTTGTTTTCACGTAGGTGACTTATACGATATGTACCATTTGCATTTCGATTATTACTCACAATCACCCACATAATATTATTGCCTTGTTTAAAAACATTTATTCACTATCTAATGTATTTATTATCTTAGAGGTTTTCTCTTTCGAAGTATTGCAAATTTCTTTCCATGTGTAGCTATCAGTTAATAATACCACAATTTTTAAGAAAACCATTTTTTTATCTCGACGTTATTTCTTCCCAAAATAACTTTTTTTGGTCAGTGACAATATTAATATTAATCACATTTGAACTGATATTAGGCATTCTTAAAGATCTTTTTATCGTGAATATTTTTTATTTAGTGCTCTTGTTATGTCAAATCGATCTTTGTATTTTTATTTTGTATTAATGATAAAAAATCAATTTATGACCTTGTTTCATATAAACTGTTTGATAAAAAAATGCACCACCCAGTAATACATAAGAATTTAACATCTGAGCGAGAAAACCTGACTATAATTTGTAATTTTAAGGCATTTTTAAGGGGGCTCGCTACCCATTGATAATGTAGTTTCATTATTTATCCTAACTAATTACCTATCCTATTTGTGTAAAATGGTGTATGCTTACTGAGAAGAGTATGGAGATTCGCGTATCACATAGGAAAAATAATAATTAAAAAATTTAAGTTGAAAAGTTTGTTATTATTTTTTTATAAAAAAAATATGATCCGCGATTCTACACAGTGAATTTTAGGAATATTTGTTCTTAAAAAAATAATAAAAATTAAAAACTGGTAAGAAATTTGTTAATACGCGCATTTATAACAGTATCTATTTCAAAAATCAATCGTATTAATATCTCAGTTAAGTTAAGTTATTATCATGATCAAAAAATTGTTTCAAAATAACGGCAATTTAAAATAAAAAAAAATCAAAAAGTGGCTGATGTATAAATGTCATCAAAAATATTTCAGATTTATAGATGATTTGTAACTACAATTTTTGCTTAAAACATTCTGTGTTATAGAAAAAATAATAAAAATAAAAAAAAACCGTGTAGTCGCGATCAGCTCGTTAAGGGAAATACTAAAAGGGTTGAAAATTCTGAATAAGTGTTTCAGATTTTTTCGAATCATGAAATTCTAGAAGTGAAAAATGAACTCGCTTTTCACCCAACAACTTTTAATTCAGTATTTTTAAAAACTGTAAAATAAAGATCGATCATAAAAGAGTTCAACGGTTTTACCAGCGTTTCTAATCTAATCATTGGCCACAAAAAAAATGTTTCATACCAATTTGTTGCGAGAGTCTTGCAAGTCTTGCAGCAAGACCAAGACCAGGTTAGTCTTGGTATTGGTCTTGCATGCAGTATTGGTCTTGGTCTTGCATAGACGGTCTTGGTCTTGGAATTTTGCAACTCCTATCAGAAGCATTTTCTTACCGTCAGGATTTTAAAGTTTTATCATATCTCGTTTTTCTTAATTGGAGACCTCCATTTTCAACGACTCAGCAATTGACAATAATACAGAATGTCATTTACGTGTCACCGATTGGAAAAATCAAAGCCAACTACTTTATAAAAGTAATATATTTTTAGGATAACAAGGCCAACTTATGATACATTATCAAAAAGGTAAAAAAGGGCTATGCAAATACGGCTCCCATAAGAAAAAAAAGTTCGTGATAGTTACACATACACGAAACGTCAGGTTACAAAACTATTAACACCATTAGAAAGAGTGGTCTTGGTCAAGTTTCAGAGGCTACTTACTCGCTGAAAAAGCAGTGTATATGCAAGTACAGACTCTTACTTGAAGGTACTAGGAGGGAGGGAAATCACAAATTATTTAAGCAAATGTGACAGCAAAAAACAACTGGCTGGGGTATACGATATCCCAGGGTACTAACGCAGGGTTAATTGTCACACAGTATATTTATTTCACTAATTAAAATTCTATTATTGCTCTTGAATATATTTGAACAGACAATCCGTAAAAAGTAAAAAAAATAATATTTTTTTCAACTTATAACATGTTTTATTTTCGTTTAAGGCTTATATTTGCCTTTATTTCATTTGTAACACTTTTGTTTTGCTTCAGATTGGGCACCTCCACTGGTACAATTCATGACGGTTTGGGTAATTACTCTCTAACAAGCAAATGCAGTTGGTTGATTGATGCTCCCAATTCCACAATAACGTTACATGTCGAAGAATTTGCCACAGAATGTGGATGGGATCATTTGTACGTCTTTGATGGTGACAGTGTGGAATCCCCACTGCTCGCCGTTTTCAGTGGCCTCATGTACAAAGACACCTACAACATTCGCCGGATACCCGAAGTTATTGCTCATTCTGGTTCAGCTTTGATACACTTTTTCAGCGATGATGCCTATAACATGTCCGGCTTCAATATAACGTACAGGCTTAATTCTTGTCCTACAGCGGTAAGTGATTCTACATTCGCAAAGCTAGCCCAGTACTCTCAATCTTAATTGAACAATTAAATTATTGCTAAATATTGCGCTCCTTTTACTTTTCTACCCAAGAAGGCTGGAAACAGAGATTAAACTCGCCCTAAAAATCGTGTAAAATTTGACAACGTTGAAAATTCACAGTGTGTTCCTAAATTCAAAACATTATCCTGGCCAGGCTTAAATTATGTCATCAGTCAATGTCATATTCCTATATTGAGTTCATATATCTGTCAATTTTCGCCGGCCATTTTAACCCTGGCCAGGCTAATGTTTTGAATTTTGGAACAGCCAGTTTGTATATTCCATTTCACCTGTGACGTAATACAGCTGGTTACTTAATTTATCTATGAATTTATTGCCACTCCAACCAGATTTACTCATTGTCACACCTGATTTATTTGAGCTCAAATTTTTCCATTGTATAGTATCTGGGGATCGCCAATAACAGTTCACATTTAAATTAAATAGAGGGCTAGCAATGTCCATGTAAACCTTATTTCCTAAATATTCGAGGAATTTTCCCGATTTATTTTTTGTCGTTTCTAAAGGTATCTGGCCAAAACTGTTCCGGACACGGTGTCTGCCTGGATGGTGCCTGTCTTTGTGACGGAGGTTGGCAAGGTAATGCCTGCCATCTGCAGAGCTGTCCAAATAATTGTGGGGCATTTGAGGAGCGTGGTGTCTGCGAACCGGAACGCGGTTGCTATTGCTATGGCTTCTACAAAGGTTCAGATTGCAGTCAAATTGCCGGCGAAGGGTATTGGGAAGCGGTCGGTGCCCAAGGGTTTACACCACCTGGTTCAGCATCTCATGGCGCCATCGTTTGGAGGGACTCGATGTACGTCATCGCTGGTGAGAGCTATCAGAGAGGTGCCATGCTTTATGTATATGATTTCAATGGTACGTATTCAAGTAAGCAAATTAAAATTCATACTGTAGTTATATTCATAATCAGTCATAGTTCGGTACCATTTAAGTTTTTTGTTAGTTCGTATAGTGATAAAAATATTCATCTACTTTGAAGTTTAATATTTTCTGAATAGGGAACTTGCCTATATTTTTTTATTTCATTAATATGTGTTTTTATATATAAAAATACCATATACTAAATATCAGCCCTTAAATCGTATGCACTTATTTTACAAAAAATTATTAAGTTGAAATCCTCGCTAAGCTAATTCAAACGAGGCCAAACGCGCGGGAGCTGCTATGACGTCACTCCTTGCATCAAGACGAGTCGAACCGCCCCAGCCATGCTATTTGCTATTTGATGCACATTGTTTTTGTATTATGGTGTAATATTTGGTTTGTTTATTCGATTTTAGTTATTTTTGTTTTGTATGAAATGGAAAATACTTATTATAGAGATGCAATTGAACAGTCATTAACATGATCAGAATATATCTCATAAATTCTTAATTTTTGGTACTCCGGATGGCAATATATGAATGACGCAGCCATAAACATATTAACTATGGGTAAATTATCTGATTATCCTTTTGTAAAACCTGCACCAATCATTTTTAATCAACCACACAAACATATAAATAAATAAATAATATATCAATACATTGAGATCAAATCACGAAAATTAAATTACAACCACGATTAAGAATAGCATAGTTTATTACTATGGGCTTCTACCTGCTGTCCGCCGTCGTGTCGTTCGACAAGCAAGGTCTGACGTCACAACCATTGGCAGCGCGTTTAAAGCGGAGGTCAAAATAACAACATTTTAAACCCTTATATTTCAATTAAAGAATTTTTTTCGACTTTCTTTCTTAACTATGTTGTTTTTGATGACAATAACTTAAGATTTTGACTATTTTTACTATATTTTTTTTACTATATTGTTTGTAAGTTCTAAATGCAAATATTGTTGGTAATTTTTTACAGGTAATGTATGGGAAACTCCTCATGTCAGCGAAGGTCCATCGAGTCGTTACGGACATTCCACTGTACTGTATGGTGATAAGATATTTTTGTATGGTGGTGTTTTGGGTAATAGGGGTCCCACATCGGAAATGTGGGCATTTGATATAAGTGCCAAAACATGGGAGAATATCACAGTCAAGACTGCACCATGCAACAGTAGCTATTTGATGTGTGGTCCATTAAAATCAGTGGGTCATACTGCCACAGCTGTTATTAATAAAACGAACAAAAAAGTGGACAGAATGATTGTGATATTTGGTCATTCGCCCAATTTGGGCTATCTAAATACAGTGCAAGAGTATTATTTTGGTACCAGAGAATGGCATATAGTCAACACAAAGGGATACCCTGTTAAAGGTAATACATTTTTTATTTGTTTTTTTTTTTGAAATGGTCTAGTTTACCGGCTTTTGTTATAAAAGCCCTAGAAAAATAAATGTTTGCAAAAATAAGTGTATTTTACCATAACATTTAATAATATTGAGGCGGAATGCGCTATTTTTAATGATTTGTTAATAAAAAAAGGAAAAATGGTGTTCTTAGGATTTACGAATTTTAGTTAGAATTTTCGATTCGGAAGTATCTTTTCAATCACAAATATTATATAATCATCATTATTAAACGCTAACATCCTTCAAAATTAGCAAAAATATGCGTGAAAATAGTAAATATAAGTTCGCGAAAAAGTGAGGTTAAACGAATTGATGATTGACTTGTGCAGTATATTCAACATTCTTCAAGTGCTTTTAATATCAATGTTGCCAACGCTGCCAGTATAACTTTCGCAGCATTTGATTATTTTAGGAATTGACGAAAGTAAAGCGCCAATAGATGGCGTTAAATAGAGGTTAACAACAAATAAATTGGCGATAAGGAAACGCACCAACAGCTGCTATAAAATATTTTTTTTGTAAATTTTGTACATGAAACTATACCTGTCACTTAAAATCTTACCACATGTTTTATGCTTTACGCAACTTCAATGCCCTGTATTTCCGAAACTAACAGGTTTTAGCTAAAAAATTATATTGAGAACTAACATTATTTTTACAAGTTCTATCAACTCCCGAAGTTATCCAGATAACATCTGAATCACCCTGTATACTATTTGGGATTGAAAAGATACTTCCAAATCGGAAATTCCAGTTAACAGTCGTAAGTTCTAAGAACATTTCCCCTTTTTTATTAACAAATCATTACAAATAGCGCATTCCGCCACAATTTTATTACTTTTGCAAACATTTTATTTTTTAGGGCTTTTATAACAAAAGCCGCTAAACTAGACATTAACCTTTTTTAAGTTTGAGTCACGATAAACGGTTCCGGCTCAATGGACGTAGTTAATTTGTATCTTGAGATTGTATCAGTAAGGCTGCCAAACTCTCTTATCTACTCAGGGCCCATTTCATAATCTTCTTGACTGAAGGTAAAACTGACAGCAACTGGCAGTTGGCTCATATATTTCAACTGACGGTTGAATAATCGACAGTTGAACTGTAATCTTTATAAAACCGGCCCTCAGTGGGTTAGGCTCGGGTAGTTTTATTGCAGTCATTGACTCAGAAGTATTTTTTGTGAATTATATTTAAAAAAATACACGCTTAATGCAATATAATCTTAATTATTTTTATCAGGCGGATATGGGCATAGTGCAGCATGGGACTCGCTAACTGGGAAAATTTACGTATATGGAGGTGTTGTATCTGAAAGTGAATCTGCCCAAAGTCTGAGCAAAAACTTGTACTCCTACGATCCCAACGATAGAATATGGACTCTGTTGGCGGACGCTCCATCAGCCAGATTTATGCATACAGCTTCATTCGTAACGGGAGGCTTGATGCTTGTTTTTGGCGGCAATACTCACAACGATACCTCACACAGTTTCGGTGCTAAATGTTACAGTTCCGAACTTCTATCCTACGATGTATTGTGCGATACATGGAACATTCAATCTGTGCCAAAGGATTTGTACGCTGATCTGGCACGATTCGGACACTCGGCCGTCTACTTCGAAGGCTCCTTGTACATCTATGGGGGATTTGATGGCCAAATGTTATCGGACATTCTAAAATATACACCCGGTGATTGTCAGTATAGCACTGAGGCGGTTTGTTTGAATTCAAAATCGGGTGTCAAGTGCGTTTGGGATTCCAAAATGGGACGCTGCAACGCCATCATGAGTATACCCAAAGAGCTGATTATTCGTAAAGAGGAAACTCACATAATCCGTTGTCCGAAATTGAACAGATCCGCTGCCACGTCCAGCATCATCCATAATACGAAAAAGTGCGAAGAAATGGAGGATTGCCTAAGCTGTGTTCAGACTAGCAGTGGCTGTGCTTGGTGTGGCAGCACTTGCAACTTGACCAAGAAATGCTTCAAAGGCACCAATGGCACCGTCGACATCAGCCCCACATTCAAGCTGGGTCAGTGCCCTATGGATCCAACACCCATATGCAAGCAGTTGCACACATGCAAGGCCTGCACGTCCCAGCCATTTTGTCGTTGGCGTTTCGAACATTCTAAATGCATCCCACATCTGGATCAATCGAATGGCTCATCGGAAGCCATCGAGCCACGTCAATGTCAAAATGTCTGCTCCGAATTCAATTCATGCCTCAATTGTACGCAAGAGGAGTGCATCTGGTGTCAAAATGAAGGTCGATGTGTGGATAAGAATGCGTACACGTCCAGTTTTCCATATGGACAATGTCGAGAATGGACGACGGTGCAGACGAAATGTCGCACCCGAGGTACAGATGAGAATTCGCAATGTGGTTTCTATAAGACGTGCGCAAAGTGTCGTGATGATCCTGCATGCGGCTGGTGTGATGACGGTTCGAAGACTGGTTTGGGTACATGTATGCCTGGTGGCTATGCTGGTAAGTGTGTTCCACACTTTTTCTTTGAAAATTATTCATTACGGTATTCAAATAAATTATATCGTCATTTGTTTTTTTAATTACTCCCTGTATTTCTATGGAATACTGCTTAATTATTATAACATTTCAATGATATATATCACCCAGGTGCATTTTTGATCACATGTGATTTATATTTGAATAAAACTATTCTGGTCATAGTAAGCTTCGAAACAATTACAACGATTATGATGATGATAAAAAACAATATGGCTGTTTTTAGAAATAACAAAGCTGCAGGGTTTATTTGAAGAAAAAAATGGCTATAGAATTATTTTCGGTTCAGTAATCAGTGTAATATGTATTTAAAATTTAATATGTATTTCATAATTCATGAAGTTTGCTACAAGTTAAAATAAAAATAAAATTTTTCACTTTTTTAATTGTCTCAAAAAACTAAATCCTTTTTATGAAAGATTTGATTTGGAACAGATAATGAATCTCTTACTAAATTCTTTTCCATTTCAACCTTCACTGGAACTCAAACATTCACTGGAAGGCAAAAATTCATCAAGTTACCAAAACATCTTTTTTTTAAATTCTAGGTCCTACTCTTCATATAGAATCTTTACCATCGACTACCTGTCCTCCAGATAGATGGCATTTTACAACATGTCCTCAGTGTCAATGCAATGGCCATGCCAATTGTATTGCAAACACTAGCACTTGCATGCCATGCGGTAACCTAACTGTTGGCAGTCATTGCGAATATTGTGTCAAAGGTAAACAACATTTATAATACAGAGCGAATCACTCGAATCGAATCATATCCACGCCCGAAATACTTGTCGTCCAATCAGCCAGTTGTCCACGATTCGAGCGGGTCATTCATAAATATCTAATACCTGCTATGATTATATTCCAGTGATTCGATCTGTATATACTAGAGTGTATATAGAAATCTGCCTTCAACATATCTTTATCGACTTTTTTCCAAAATACTTCAAATTTGAACTATTATTCAATATGTTTGATATAAAATTTAGTTATCAATTTATTTATTTTATAAGATAAACCCGTTTTTGCAAACAATTTTATTAAAATCAAAATATTTCGAAAAGTAAAGATGTTTGATATAGGGAATTCAGGGAATTCCTATAAAAGATGCCCTAAATAGAGGTGTAGTATTAGAATTACAAATAAAAAAATATAGTATTCCGTTTGAAATTAAAAAAGTTATTACCTACTTCTGGTATATGTAAGTAAATATCTTAATACTTCTAATAGGCCCACTCACTGGGATTGATCATTTATATATAAAAAAATATTGATGATTGTATTTGATTTTTTAGGTTATTGGGGTAATCCTGTTAATGGCGGCAAATGCATTCCATGCAGTTGTAACAAACAGGCGGATGATTGTCATAGAGAAAGTGGCAAATGTTATTGCACCACCAAGGGCATAATTGGCGATCAGTGCGAGAAATGTGACACCAACAATCATTATCATTCTGATCCCAACAACAAATCATGTTACTGTAAGTTGATGTGGCGCAATTTGAATACAAATTTATCATGATTATAATTATTTTTCCCCATTTCTTCTCAGACGATTTGGCCATCGATTACCAATTCACTTTTAATCTATCGAAAAAAGAAGACCGCCACTTTAAACAAATCAACTTCCGCAATGCCCCAGCCAAGGCTGATATCGATGCTGATTTTCTGATAACTTGTTCGGAAATGGCCAAAATGAATGTTACTGTTCGTATTGGGAATGCACCCGAAAAAGATGTCTACATGAATTACAATTGCACCACATTCAGAGCTAAATTCACCAAATCGGAATACCATTTCGGCACCGAAGATAATGTAACATTGACGACATTCTATGTGTACGTGTACGACTTTCAGCCACCATTGTGGATCCAGATCTCATTTAGTCAATATCCAAAGCTGAATCTGCAACAGTTCTTCATCACCTTTTCATCGTAAGTATTATAGAAGTAATCTGGACCCTGAAACTCCTTGATAATTATTTTTCCATTAAACTAGCGTAACATGAAAAAAAGTTTACCAATTGATAAAACAAAATTGCCAAGGTGAAACCAATTTTCAAAACAGGGAATAAATATGAAATGAGAAATTATAGACCAATCTCAATTTTATCAGTACTTTCTAAAATTATTGACAAAACGATACATTCATGATTATTGGAATACCTTGATAAATCAAAATTATTATATAACGCTCAATACGGATTTTGAAAATATAGTGACACAGAATCAGCTGTTTTGGATGAGATAACTCAGTGCTAACCTGATCTGGACTCCAAAAAAATTGTGGACTTTTATCACTGGAATCTGAGTAAAGCATTTGATACAGTAGATCATAAAAATTTGGTTGAATATTATGTATAATATGTGTATTAGGGGATTGGCTTGCAAATGATTTCAAAATTATTTATTTAATAGAAAACAGTTTGTATGCATGGGAGAAGTATCTGGTTCACAAAAAAAAACCTTATTATGTGGTGTTCGACAAGGGTCTATCCTTATGTATATAAATTGGTTAATAAGTTTGAAATTAAATGGAAAAATAAATTTGTTTGCTGATGATACTTCTATAGTATATAGTGGAAGTAATTTACAAGAAATCAGTATTAGTATAATGCAAGATATCAGCAAAATCTCCAATTGGCTAAAATGTCACAAGCTAACACTAAATTATGAAAAATCATTGTTCACTTTTATAGGCAGGAACAATATATCTAAAAAAAAACAAATTAAATTCAATAATGAAAATATCAAATACACTTCCACTGTAAAGTTTCTTGGATTATTCATAAATGATAATCTGACATGGTTCAAACATATTGAGAAAACACATACCTCCAATAATTGGAATTCTGTTTAAAATGAGAAATTATTTACCTTTTAAATACCTGAAATTAATATAATTTTCATTAGTATATTCAAAGCTTCAATATTTAATTTCAGTTTGGGGCTCAGCAACAAAATCATTACTGAAACCTTTGAAAATACTTCAGAATAAAATTATAAAGTGCATATTCAAATTGAATTACAGAGAACCCATAGTTAATTTATATAAACGCAGGAAATTATTTGATATTTGTTCATTATATAAAATTAAAATTTGTATCTTCATTCATCTGCTCATAAGTAATTTAAAACATTCAAATTTAGTTTTTCAATTTAATTGTGATCAACACAATTATTTAACTAGATGTTCCAATAATCTTGTATTAATAAAATTAAAACAACAATTGGCAAACAATCAATTCTTTATAACGGCATAAAATTGTATGACTTACAGGTTTTTTTTTAAAAATTTGGCACAACAAGATTCAAAAATAGTTTGAGAAAATATTTATTGTAATAAATATTTTTATATAGCTTTTTTTAATTACATTTCTGATTTCCTTGTTTATTCCAATACTTATGTTTTTATTTTGCAGGTGCTTCTTGTTGCTTCTCTTGGTGGCTGCAATTTTATGGAAGATCAAACAGCGTTACGATATGTATCGCCGTCGGCAGAGGTTGTTTGTCGAAATGGAGCAAATGGCATCGAGACCGTTCTCCCAAGTACTAGTCGAGCTAGAAGTAAAAGAGAATGTAGACTGCAAGAATAATTCGGCTGCACGCAAGAAACGCGATTCACCCAGCCCTATCGCCCTCGAACCATGTCATGGCAATAGGTAAGTGTAAGAAAATTTTTACTTTGTTTTTGTTTGAATAATTCCCGAAAAATTTTTCGAGGTGCAAAATTTTTTTTTAATTCGTAAAAAAAATTTCGGAGAAAAATTCAAGCTCGCGGAAGATTCGGTTCTAAAATTTTATGCCAAAAAATATTTTAAAAAGAAAATACATTTTTTTATTATATTCTATTAAAATACGAAATAATATTAATTCTATTGGTGCTGGTACTTGTGAAGTTGGTGCCAAAAGTTATCAATCTAACTGCAACTGCACAACTTCAAAAGTAACCGCACCAATAGAATTAATATTATTTGGTATTTTTCAGTGCACCAACTAATAACGTCGGTCCATTTTTTTGTACAAAAATATATTTATTGATGAACTGACTACATGTGCTCAGCGCATTTTGCCCTTATCATGAGTACTTGGAGTTGCTATCGCGTAAATTCGATCTCAGTAGATTTCTCTTAAATTTCAATATTAAACAATTTCAAAAATCCTCATTCAGATATTCAAATTTAACTGGGATTCGCCGTACCAAAATTCAAAAATTCTTCATAAAAAGTTTTCATTTTTTACTTGACTGAGATGCAGATAATCTATTTCGGACCGTACTTATTTTCTCTTACCTTGATAATAAATTCAAGGCACTCGCTTGCTTAAAAGCTGTGGATATAATAATTATTCGACAATTTAATTTCCAGAGCCGCAGTGCTGAGTCTTCTGGTGCGTTTGCCAACTGGTGCAGAACCTTACACTCCCAAAGGCCAATCAGCAGGTCTAGCAATAGCCAGTGCCCTCGTCACATTGGGTAATCCGAGAAAGTTGAGCGTCGATCAAGTGAAAATGGACACGAAAGGATGCAAATTGCGAAAGTCACAGAGCCATCATCCGGACAGTTGTCTCTGAAACTCCTTTTTTTTTCTCGGAGAGTTTGAGAGGTGAAACAAAATATATGAGAGTTATGAAAATGATAATGAATTGACGCTTTTATTTAAAACAAAACAAACAAAAAAAAATACTCAAATCTGTTATATGATGTGGTTAATCAATAGGACTTATTTATATGCTAGATAGATGTTTTCAGATTGTAATATATAGAAAGTATGGTGGTGTTCATTTTCTTATTTCAGGAAAATTTCAAGGACGTGTGATGTTGTCGTCGGTATGTATAAATAGTCCGATGCCAAAATTGCGTGGTGAAGATAATCTCTATAATGATTTGTTGATGAGAATGTGGACTTTTTCTTTTACCTGGACACCGCATTATTATAACATAGCGAGCGCTCTTTGAGAAATCCATTCTATTTTCTGGAAAATCAAATACTGTATTTATATTTCTCTCATTATTCTGATTCGAACTATAATAAATAATGAATTGTGTAATAAATACCATGAGAGAGAGAATGAACTGGCAACACCGTGGGAAAACGAAAGATTCTTTGAAACTTCTAATTTATTATATATTATGGAGATGGAACAAACAACACTGTGATTTTTTTAAGAAAAATGGAATGGTTTAACTATATTATAAATATGTATATGTTAGTAGAGTTGAAAGAGAAGTGATTCTGACATTTATTTTATATTTTGTATTTGTTAATTATTTTTCTGTACCAGTAATATATTATACAGCAATAGCTGGAACTAACTTGTATTCATTGTTAATATTAGAAAACAAAACAGATCCCTCCTACTTCTTGTACATGTGTTTTTAATTAAATATATTTCCCCAATTCCCTAATGATTTTTTCCTAAGTTTGTATTGAAAGTTTAATTTTCTTGGCGCTTCAAACTGTATTTTTTGCACTAGTCGTCGCGAGCCATTTTTAGCGGACTGTTTGAACATTTAACCTGGTCATTGATCTGGCGTATTAAAAAAATATCAAATTTAAACAAGAATAAATGTTTTCAGATTATTATTCTTTACTACACTGAATTCTTAAGAATTTTATGGGTATACATAATTTGTTTTTTTTTCTGTTTTCTGATCATATTTGCATAATACAGAACGTCTCAAATTTTTGCATATGAAAAGTTAAATTCGTAAAATGTACTTATTGTTTCTTAAGGTCAGTTTAAGTTACAGTTGAATTGGTTTGCATGAATCAATCTTCTTTTCTTTTTTATATAGCTTTCAATAATTATTGCTTATTAAAACTAAACAATATATTGGAATTTGAGTAACAATGTCGAAAGCCATCGTTAAATAACAAAAACAAATCTGATAGAAAATTGTTGGTGATAGGTTCACATTGCTATAAAAAATTAACCAATGAATAAAAATATTAAATATAAAAAGAAATGCTTCTTTACAAAAATTTGTATTTCAAAAGTATTTGCAGGTTACAAAGTTACCCCACAGACTGTTCTTAAAATAGGTATATATAACAACCTTTCTGTTCTCCCTGTATAATAACTAAAATGATAGCATTTAACCAAAGACTACATGCAAGATGAAATTAGACATTTGATCTACCACTAGATAGCCGTTCCTGCTTCGCACGGTAGCACTAAAATGGTTATTGTGAGTCAACCTTAAGGGGGCTCGTTATCCAGTGATAACGTAGTTCCATTATTTGTTTTAAACTAATTATCTTATCTGGGTAAAATTTTGTATGCTTACTGATAAGAGTATGGAGAATCGCGGCTCACATAGGAAAAATAATAATTCGAAGATTAATAATAATAAAAAGGCTTATTCATCATATTTAAAGTAAACTAGTACAGTAAATCATACACGAGAAGAAATATGATGAAAGGTCAAGTGTCAGCAAAAGCTGTTTTTCAACTTGACCGTATTATTATTAAGTTGAAAACTTTGTTATTATCTTTGATCGACTTCAAAAAAAAGAGAAGGTATACAATTCGGTTGTAAGATTGCTTTTTTTATGGCTGTTCGCGCGTTTTGCATAGTAAACCTACTCCGATTTAGACGATTTTTGTTTCATTTGAAAGAGGAGAGTTGGGAAATGGTCCCATATTGAGAAAAATCAAATCCAAAATCTCCTTCCCTCTAAAAACCGCCCCCAAAGGGGGTGGAGGGGGCAATTTTTATCGAAAATTGAAATTCCAGACGACAGAATTAACCAAAATTCCATATCCGGAAATGTTTAAATTGGACATTTTAAAAAATAATCATACGTTTCCGCGCTACAGTTTCAGCTATGTGGAAGGGGCAAATTTTTCCGAAAATCGAAAATTCGAGATTTGAAAATTAGAAAGGGGACCATATCCGGAAACGTTTAAATTGAACATTTTTTCAAAAGAGTCACGGTTTCCGAGTTTCGCAATGGTAAAGTCTGAAATATGTGATATGCGCATTTCCGCTATGTATAAGCTAAACCTACCTGTATCTTTTTGGGTATTAGTGAACGTTCAACAATTTTCATGACTAATGTTTCATTAAAAAATGTGAAATAAATATTTTTTACAAAAAATTGGACCGACTTTATCAGTTGTTGCACTGAAAAATACAAAATAATATTAATTCTATGGGTGCTGGTAATTTTGAAGTTGTGCCGTTATAGTTTGTTGTTGTAGGCACCAACTCCAAAAGAACCAGCACCAATAGCAATAATATTATTTTGTATTTTTCAGTGCAACAACTGATAAAGTCGGTCCAATTTTTTGTAAAAAATATTTATGTTTTATGTTTTTTACATTACTTTACAAATCCATGAAATTTTCGGCTCTTCTGTACTATAATTTTCATGTATTTTACATATTAACCTTCGTCTTGAATAAATCAGTTTATTGATAAACACCGCATATGTTGTCTCTGCACCGCATTAAAATCAGTTGCGTAGTTCAAAATATGGGGATTATGGGATTTAAAATTTTACGAAATATTACCTCTTTGCGATTTTTGCGCCGGAGTATATTTGGTCTATACAGTCCTGTGTCCTGTGCAGATAATTATTTATTAAACTAGAGCATCTATAGCGCTCTAATTAAACCCAAGGAGGATAGAAGATATCCTCCTTGAGTAAACCTATTCAGATTATACTTTTTCTGATCTCAATCACCATTTTAAGACAATTTAATAATTCGAAGCTGTATGCTGTATGCATTATTGCAAATATCTATTCAGAAATCTATTAGAAAATTTGGAAAATTAAGTCAATGTTCTGTCGACTGTCTGGTGACAGAAATAACCAACTGGTGAGTACAGCATGAATCAATTACGGAAAGCCAAGAATATTGATAACCTATTCTGTTCTGTAGAAGAAATATGCAAACCTATGAGACAATAAATAGTGTTATACGCAAGTAAGTTGTAGATATTACGCATTGTGAACCTAAAGGACAATATAATGAGATAAATGCTATAAAAAAATGTTTTTTTCGTTTAATTGTACTACCACCATTATCTTCTTTGTTCATAATAAATCAAAAATATACATCATATAAATACAGTCTACGAGATATTTGGAATAAATTTTGTCTTTTTTGCGATCTATGAATTTAAAAAAAATTCTTGTTACTTTTTATTTAAAAAATAACCTCTCAGCAGATTCCTTCTTTATACAATTTCTGTAGTACTTCACCAGAGAACAGAGACTTCTCTGCTCTCTTACTTTACGTCACTCAAGCTTTAGAGCTTCGACCCTGATCACGAGATGACGCCACCAATCTGATCAGTCAAATTATAGAAATACAGAATGTCCAAGCTGGGTTTGGTTTTTGAAATTACTTCAGTTTTGTCAATTTAAAAAGTCACTTCTTATGAATTATAAAAGGTAGTATGTACTGTATATGTACTCAGCAGATTCCTTCTTTATACAATTTCTGTAGTACTTCACCAGAGAACAGAGACTTCTCTGCTCTCTTACTTTACGTCACTCAAGCTTTAGAGCTTCGACCCTGATCACAAGATGACGCCACCAATCTGATCAGTCAAATTATAAAAATACAGAATGTCCAACCTGGGTTTGGTTTTTGAAATTACTTCAGTTTTGTCAATTAAAAAAGTCACTTCTTATGAATTATAAAAGGTAGTATGTTCTGCTTATAAATTAGAAAAATTACTGGCTGTACTCGGGATTACATCACAAGCAACTGACTACCGATTATTTTGAGAAAAGGCAGTGATAAAAGTCACTTATTTAAGCGAATTTTCATATATTTTCTATCTGTTTCTGTTCATAGTCTGTATAAACGAAAAAAAAATCATCAGGTACCTTTGATCAATGTGGTTTATCATGGTATAATGAAAACTAATGGTCGTTCGAGTCAATCGGACGATTTCTATATTACTATATTCTATTATATAATTATATACTATTTTTCTTGAAAAAAAAAAAAATTCTAAAACTGAGACAAATTATTTTAGATACATTAAAATGTTTTAAAAGTACAGGTAGCTTGCATTGTTGTCCAGTGTTCATGACCATGGGTTAAATTTTAAAAAAAATCTAAGTTATACGATTCGTTTTGGTGATTCTTTTTTCATTGGAGAATATCATTTTTAACAAAATAACAACAATATACATCTTTTGCAAAAAGTAGGACAGACTTTATTCGATGAAATAAATTCTATCGGCGTTGGTACTTTGGAGTTGGTGCCAAACGTCTTCCATCTATTTTTAAATGCAAAACTTTAAGATTATTTTAATATTATCTTGTATTTTTCAACAGCAAAAAAATATCTAATACGCTAAAAGAAATTAAAAATATATATAGGTACATATATTTTTTGACCGACTTCCCAAACGAAGGAGGTATACAATGTCTGTATGTCTGCATGTTTTTATATATTTGTTCGCGACTTTTCATAGTAAACGTACTGAAGTTTTGTGTTATAGGCGCCAACTTCAAAAGTGCCAGCACCAATTGTGCTAATAATGTTCTTTTGTATTTTTGACCGAGGAACCCCGAACGGAGGAGGTATACAATTCGAATGTCTGCTTTTGTTTTGTTTGTTCGCGCCTTTTATATAGTAAACGTATTCCGATTTTGATGATTTTTGATTCATTTGAAAGAAGAGACTTGGAAATTGGTCCCATATTCGTAAAAACTCAAACTGAAGTCTCCTTCCCTCCGGGGACAAATTTTCTCGAAAATCGAAAATTCGAATTTTCAGAATTAGGGATAGGACAATATCGGGAAACGTTTAATGAACAGTTTTTTAAAAGAGTTACGGTTTTCGAGTTACATTCATGTTAATCTCACATGTGTATTTAGGGGCGATTTCTTTCGAAAACTGAAAATCTTTGGGTTCCACATGAAAGACAATAATATTTGTAGCAACCTTTATACTAAACATTTTCTCGTTAGAGTTACGGTTTTCGAGTTAAGCGGTGGTAAAATGGTTAAATCTAAAATAATTAAGCCTATTTCCGCAGCGATGTTCTGAGATCTCTACATTCAAAATGTCAATCCCCTCAAAGGGGCATTTTTTCGAAAATCGAACTTTGACACAACAAAATTAAAGAAGAGACCATATCCTGCAACGTTTAAATTGTAAATTTTCAAAAAAAATTAGGTTTTTGAGTTACAGCAGTGGTAAAGTCTGAAATATGTGTGTCTCCATTATGTGGTAAGGGTAATTTTGTTAACGAAAATTGAAAATATGAGACGGCCAAATTGAAGAAGAGATTGTATGTAGCAACATTTAAATTGGACATTTTTCAAAAAATGTAATGTTTCCGAGTTACAGCAGTGGGAAAATTTGAAATATGAATGTGTATTTCCGCGATGTTTTGAAGTCTCTGAATAAGTATAAGCAACGTATCATATTCTTTTGTGAAAGTTGAATGCTTTTGATGACTAATGTTACATTCAAAAGTGTGAAATAAATATGTTTTACCAAAAACAAAAGAAAATACAAAATAATATTAATTCTATTGGTTCTGGTACTTTTGAATTTGGTGCTAAACGTTTTCAATCAAACTAGGTACGTACAAATGCACAAATTTACAATTACCGGATTCTTCAGTGCACCAAATAATAACGTCGGTTCAATTTTTAAAAAAGTTCATTTCTATATATTAGCGAGAATTTTGTTTCTATGAAAAAAATTATTGACTTTAAATCAATTTAAATCTCCGTTGAATTTTGGAAAATTTCGATAATGAATATTAATAACTCAATAACATAGGTATAATATAATAATATAAGTTTATTATTCATTAAAAAATTACGAATCACACAAAACTACATTTTTATTACTTCAGGTACAAACTATACACAAAAAATACAACAAGATTTAAATAACCATCCATAATATTATAGAACATTATTAATATTTACTTGAAATTACACATTGTTCACCTATCACAGTATTAAAGCTTAAAAAATCTTACATAATCTGTAGAAATACAATTTCAGAATATATCCATACCACAAAAAAAAATCATAACAACAAAATTGCGTAATCGAAGAGAAATAATTCACAAATCACAATTTAAAGCTAAGTTTAAAAAAAGAAAAAAATATTTTCAAATTCATATTATTAACAAAACAAAATATTTGAAAAGTAATTCTATATCTATAATTGTTTAAAATCACAAATTGCTGTAATATTAAAGCTACGTTTTTTATATGAAAAATATATACAAATTTAAATAGAAAAAAAAACACTCTACCACGGTCTCCACATGGAGGCGTTCTGTTTTGCATTCTCTTCTGGAGATACATGATGCGGTGATGATGACGACATACTACTGCATTCCTGCTGTTGCACTGACATATTCTGAGCTATACAGTCCAATTGCCTGACACAGGCACCAAGATGCTGCAACAGTTTCCTTCCAGCCGATGGCTCCACCACTTCCGAGGGTGTTGTTATGAAATGCGTCACTTCTTGGGCGCACTGTGTAAATCCCGCCTTGAATCTATCTGCATAACTTTGCTCTTGTGGTATCACTAGCTGATGTTGTCGCTTTAAACTGTACAAATGTCGAACTGTCAATTCCAGAATGTCGGCCTTCTCCAGCTTGGAGACGTTCTCACCTTCGTTCTGCAGAGCGGTCACCATCAGCTCCTTGAGTTCGTCCAGGCATCGATTGATGCGAGCTCGACGTTTTCGCTCCAACATTGGTTTCATTACTTTTCTGTATTGGTATGTTCTGGATATGGGCTCTACGCCGTATTCACTGTTCGTCGTTGTTGTGGTCGATGTTGGGTAAGTTGGCGCCATTTTTTAAAACTGAAGCGCGCGCGCACGCACAGACTTTCTAGACTCGTGTTACTACTAGTGCTAGTACGCGAGCGTTAATAAAGGTACTACTGGTATGTTTGGTTGTCGCTGTTGGACTTGAGAATGGAATTCTTGTGGACTGCCTTTTTGGTTTTATATGACGCGATGCTTTGGTGGGGTGGATTACTCTACTCAATGGAATTGTGCTGGTAGGTCTGGGATTGGGCGAAAGGGCTTGCTTTCTGCTATTCTTTCTCTGGGTCCTCTACGGGTGGTTCTCTAGGATGACATTTTTTTTTTGGTATAATATACGGGTGCCTTCGGATTGGAACTTATAGGATTATTATTGTGATTTTTTTGGGATATCAAGCGGTAACTTGAAAGCGTGCTTGCTTTTTAGGGCTCTTTTTATGCATGAAAAAAGGGGTAGGTATTTAATTGATGACGATACTTTTAATTAACAGATATATCTATTAAGATAATAGTTTTATTGCTCTCCCTGCTTTATTTTATTTACTAGTCGGTTCTTACTTTTTTGAATTTACAATGCATACAGTATTGTATATCTAAATAATTATTTGAATTAGCTGTATAGGTGCAACCCTCGAAGTCCAAATTGTGAACTTCCCAGTAGATTTTAAATTCGACAATTACAATCAAATGTAATAGCAGAGGAAAAATAGCAGCTTTTAATTTAAGTTTTATTAGGAAAACGCACGAAAAGTGAAAAAAATGTTTAATTACATTTACAAAATGGGCAATGTTTTGAATTTTTCTAAAACTGACAACGGTTGCAATTTTCAAACTACTCACGGTCATTAATAAAATTTACATTGAGCTTTACCTATACTAAATTTTGCTAATATAATGAAATACAAATTTTAAATCCATCCACCATTGTAATTTTAAAAAATTGCTCCACGAAATTTCAGGTTGCTACATGAAATTATGCATCGAGTGAAACAAGTCCGACGTCGATATCATTGTACAAACTATTGAATACGACTATAGGCACCAACGTTTTGAAATCTCTGAATTTTTTTGGTGAAAGTTGAAGGATTTTGATGACTAATGTTACACTCAAAAGTGTGAAATAAATATTTTTTACAAAAAAATTTACCGACTTTATTAGTTGGTGCAATGAAAAATATACAATAATGTTAATTCTATTGGTGCTGGTACTTTGGAAGTTGGTGCCAAAAGTCTTCAATCTAACTACAACTGCACAACGTCATAATTACCAGTATCAATTAATATTATTTTGAATTTTCCTGTGCACCCATTAATAAAGTCGGACCAATAAAAATATTCATAGTCCTGTCAATATTGCATCGTTATATTCTGAACCGTGTTTGAGTTATTAAGTATGTGGTATTACTCCTGATCTCATCTTAAGTTTATTCTGTTTATTTATCTGTCAAGAAAATGTTGAAAAAAATTGTTTGTCTATTTCATTCAAACAGCTGGGAGATTTATCTTTATCTTTTGTTCATAATAATTAACATTGTCTGCTAAATCTTACACTACCTATGAATTTCATAATCATAAATAATGTTTTGCTTATTATATAGCTGATAATTGAGAGTGCTTTTTAGTAGCTTACCTGTTATTACTAGAGCTATTACAAAACAAGTTTGTAAAATTATTCTCATTCAGGACGCATGACAAATATTTGTAAGGATAAAAATATGACAGCGTTCTCAGAGACAATACCTAAAGATTTCTGACGTGCCTAAGCAGCAGAGCAAAGTGTGCAGAATCCAAAATACATATTTGGTGCATGTAGAGCTAATTGAGTGCTAAGTGCTGTATTCCGAAAGTAATTGCTCTTATAGTTTTTTGGGAAATTGCTGCTTTGCTAGCTTTAGACTAGCTTTAGACTAAAGCTAGCACAGCGACCTTCAAAAATCAACTTTTTTGATAATCTCTTTACAAGTGCTTGTAGGACTAATTAAGTGATAATTGAATGCTGTATTCCGAAATTAATTGCTCTTATTGTTTTTTTAAATAGGGCTGCTTAGCTAGCCTTAGATTTTAGAAATTAACATGGTAATACAGTAGTTAATTTGCACTTAATTAGCTCTACAATCACCAAATAAGATTTTCTCAAAAAAGTTGATTTTTAAAATCAAAGCAGCCATTCTCCGAAAAACTATAAGAGCAATTAATTTCGAAATAAAGTACTTAATTATCCCTACAAGCACTAAAAAAGAAGTTCTCAAAAAAAATATTTTTAAGGATTTCTAGCAAATCAGCTATTTTACAAAAAACTATTAGAGCAATTAATTTCGGAATACAGCACTAAATGAACACTTAATTCGCTCTATAAGCACCAAATATGTATTTTTGATTCTGCTCACTTTGCTCTGCTAGCTTTAGGAACGTAGATTTATGGCATAATCCGACGAATAAAATAATTTAGGACACAAATTTACACCAAATTTTAATCATTGAGTAAGCGAAGTAGTTACCTTAACCTTTTGGAGCACCCTGTACAATTATTTTCCCTTCCAATGTCCGCATATCCAAACTCCTTCATCCGTATCGATATAGGTATTCTTACATATTTAAGTCAATAAATAAATCAACATCCATGTAAATTAGCCTTTGATATACCTATACGCTGGAAAATAAGTGAGTTCTGTACATACTACCGTGGAATCTGAATGAGTATCATTTTCTCACCATATTTTTCTGATATACTTGGAGCTATATCATCAGGATAGCTCATTAGGGAGTAATGAATTGTACATTGGTATTTATAATATTCGTATATCTTCGATAGAATAGAGGAAATCAGCGAGCCGAAGAGAGAGGGTTTTTCGTGAATTTTAATGATACAACCACGGAAATTACCTCTGCCAATAAAGTGTGTGATCGTATATTGAAATATATATGTTCAGCTGTGAGGAAGGCATTCTCTGTGAGTTTCTTGGAGAAACGTTTTAATTCCCGAAACAATGATATCATGATTTGTTGGTGCTATATTTTAATAAAAATCATCAGCATTCATAATCGAAACTTTGTACGCTACTAAATTAAGTGCGGAGGCTATGGCTACCACAACACACAACTGACAGAACCTTCGATCCACGGTCGTAAATGAGGGCTGCGCAGCAATCTAACTAACCTAACCTTAAATTAGGTTTATAACTCTTATGTCAGTCAGTGTTATGGTAGGATAGTGTTTTGTTTTTTTAATTTTAATACGGTACTAGCTACTACCGAACTAAGATTGAATTATGAATACGACTTTTATAATCTATCTAAAAATAGCGCATTTACATTAGCATCTAGAACCTTTTCAATTACTTTTTCTAATAGACGTTTAAAAACATTAATTTTGACAACTTTATATCTAGAGTTTGATTTGAAATTTGTCCTCTTTAATGTTATAATATCTGGGCGACCGAGCTTTGCTCGGGTAACACAGGATTTAGAGTGGGTCTATAAGAGTTACTAAGTATGTTTAATCTTAGTTAAAAAATGTGCATATTTCTAGTTAGAATGTATTGCAATTGGTAGATCGGTAAATATTGCTTTATTGTTCACATAGCTCATAATTTACAGAATTCAAAATAAATACGAATGTGAAACATACCAGAAAGTATCGCCAATCGATTTCTCATACCAGAACTCAGCTGTATCATCAATCGACTTCTCGACCCCCAAATCCCATATTAAAATTTATATCGCAATCTGCGGAGCCAGTCCCGAAATAGCTATTGTGGGCCTCGAGGGTAACACCCATTGAAAATGCAAGTATCGCCAATCGATTTCTCGGCATTAAAACCCCTTTTTGCCAATTTTAATCATAAAAAATCCCGATGGCCTGTAGTCAGCGGAAAGGTAAATTTTTCAAAATACATTGAATTGAAATTTGAACAAGCTTTTCATTGGTATACCTACATGTTATTACATAAAATTGTTGTATGTTTCATAGCCTTGCGGTTAGAGGTTTTTGTTTTGGCTGTTGAATATAAAGCAGACAGGGTTCGAGTTCCACTTCAAGGCAGAATTTTTTTTTCGTCTATTTCTTTTCAATAAATATACTATATATTTTTTTAATCATGGTCTATATTAAGATCTCCAAAAAATGTACAATTACATCAAATTTATATTGAGTGTTCATGTTTTAGCAATATTTGTTATTTTTCTTTATTAATAAATGTTTTTTTGGACTAACTTATAGACATATAACAACATGCCGTTTAAATTTTTTTGAAATTCAAAAGTGTGAACGATCGCAATAGGTACATTTCTATAATAAATTTACCTAAAAATGGAACCTCATCTATATACCAAATTTCATCAAAATCGTTAGAGCCGTTTTCGAGAAAATTTTCATAGGTCAGTATCAATAATAAGTACCAAATTCCAACTTTCTTTATTCTGCGGATTCGGAGAAAATAAAACAGTCGGGCCTAACCTAACCTAAAAATAAAAAGTGGACATTGCATAAGAATAATGAATAGATATATTTTTTTAAAAACTAGGACCGATTCTATAGATTGATCCACTGAATAAATATTTTTTACAAAAAATTGGACCAACGTTATTAGTTCGTGCACTGAAAAATACAAAATAATATTAATTCTATTGGTGCTGTTACTTTTGAAGTTGCAGTTAGATTTATCACTTTTTACACCAACTTTACAAGCACCAGCACCAATAGAATTAATAATAATAATAATAATCTTTATTCAGGTTAACATACAAATCTTGATTAAAAAATAGTATGCTAATAGGTTGTCTGACTTAATAAAGTCCAACAAACCCCTACCGAGATGCAAATAGCATCTGTGTGTAGACCTGAACTTAATAATGTATTAAAATCTACAAGCTTAACATAATCTAAATATACATACATATTAATATACAATAAATAAACAAATAATAAAATTCAAATGCAGCAAAACTATAAATACAACTACAAATGTAAAGAAAGACATATGATATAGGAAGTATTAAATATTAAAACAGATTTTTTAAGTAATATAACAATATCTATGTATATTATAACTTCAAATTATTTAAAATCCAACTCTTAATATGAAATTTAATACGCCCTCTAGAGAAGTTTAATTTTTTTAGATTGTTATCTAATCTATTGTAGACAAGTTTGGATCGATATAAACTAGTTTTTTGACCAATATTTAATTTAGTTTTACTTACTGTAAGCGATTTGTGTCTAGAAAATAAACATGCTTCAGCAATAGTATACTCTTCCCGTAAATTACAATAATTATTTATTAGTGCTTCCAAAATATATTTTTGATTGATGTTCAGCAATCGTGTCTCACTAAAAAGGTTGTGTTGTTTACCAAAAGTTAAAATTTTGATAGCACGCTTTTGTATTCTTACTATCGGCCCTAATGTATTTGAATAAGCTGAACCTCAACAAATAATTCCATAAAATAGGACGCTACAGAACAAAGTATGGTATAATTTTAATAAATCATTTTTTTCAAGAATATATCTCATTTTATAGAAAACAAAAAGAAGGTATCTTACTTTTTTAACAATACTAAAAATATTTTTCTTCCAATTCCAATTTTCATCTAGTATAACACCAAGGTATTTAACTTCATTTACCCTTTTTATTTTATCACATCCACAGTATAAGTTATTATAACAAACATCATCATGTATTGTGAGTCCGTCTGTAACAGGGAGCTTATCCGCATATAGAGACACATATAAAACACTGGATTTTGATATATTTAAAGACACTTTGTGATAATTAAATATAATATTAATATAATATTATTATATATTTTTCAGTTCACGAACTAATAAAGTCGGTGCAGTTTTTTGTAAAAATATTTATTTCAAAAAACATTTATCGCATACACATAGAAAAAAGTTGCTCAATATAATCTCGGTCTCAAAAGAGTGGTTTTCGATGAAATTTTAGGTCTGCACCCAGATTTCTGACTTAATTGAAAGTCGATTAAAGAATTTGAAGACGTTATGAGACGCTAAATGAAATCCGTACGACCCACATCAGTCCTTCTATTGTCTACTAAATGCCACCCGTTCGGTCTTTTCGTCTTGTCCATCATCCAAACTTGATACATATATTTCTACTACGACAACAATGGATGGAGGATGAGTAGCGTGGACCTTTGGGAAGAGGTGTACCCTCATCTTCATAAAGTATGATGGACCGCGCTAGAAACGCGTACGGCAAACGTCAGGCCCGCGCCAAAATGGAACACGAGCGATATATAGGCCAGTCATATTAGTCAGATGTTTTGGAAGTAAGTACGTAGTGCATTGAAAGTGAAAGGTGAGATAGAATAAGACATAGTGAAGATGAGAAACCTATCGTTGACTAACTTCCCAAACGGACGATGTAGGTATAGGAACAATATGACTGTGACTGTCTGCCTTTTTAAGTTTGTTAGCTAGATTTTGTATAGTAAACGGGCACCGATTTTGATGATTCTTTTCTGATTGCAATGAAAAAAGTTGAGAGATGGTTCCATAAATCTTCTTTCCCCCCAACCTTTACAAACAGAGAGTTGGTTGGGACATTTTGTTTTTCGAAAGGGTTTCGTGTTACATTGCTAGAAAAATGCAAGAATGTTACAGCTTCATTTTGAAATCACTGAATGTATGATGTACACTTACAAGAATTTTGATGAAACACTTAAAAATGAGAAATAATGTTAATTCTAATAGTGCTGATATTTTTAAAGATGGTGTCTTCGAAGTCTTCAAAATGAGCAATGTGATTACGTCATCAGCTAGAGACTTTTTACTGACTTTTTAATTGACGTTTCAACCTTATTTGATATAGATTGATGTATAGATTAATAGATTACCTAAATACAAAACATTAGTCTGGCCAGGCATAAATTATGTCATCAGTCAATGTCTTATTCCTATATTGAGTCCATATATGTGTCATTTTTCGACGGCCATTTTTATTCCGGCCAGGCTAATGGCTCATATTTCGGACCAGGCTGCACTTATAGAGATATTGTTTTAAAATCTATCATTTTTAGTACAGTTTTCTTTAGTTGACAGATCCATTTATTATTGACGTGGACGACAAACATGTCAGGGGGCATTCCCATATTTGTAGGTTATAATTTGAATTTGATTATGACGTTACTTGTCAATACCAAACCAATCACAGTCATGGAATGCCAGTAGAGTAGAGCGCTGTATAGATGAGTATTATCGCCGCCCGCCATTGTGTGTCCTGACTGTCACGTCAGTGGTATAGGTTATACACGTAAAGATACGTAAACAAATGCTCTACCTATACCACTAACGTGACAGTCTGGACACACAATGGCGGGCAGCGATAATACTCATTTATTCAGCCCTCAAAGTAGAGTAGGAATGCATTTAGAAAAATTGAAGAGTCCTCGAAAAGAAACAGAAAATTGATCGAGGTTGTTGTTGAACAAGGAACAAACTCTCTCCTCTATCATATTTATCTTTTAGTACGCTAAGGCTTTTCCGTTTACAATAGATAGTGCTTATTACATAATACCCTATCTATTGTATTATTAACTCTATGATCACAATACAGGTCAAATTTTTCAAACGTCAACTGTTTAAAATGATTATCATAACCTATTAAATAGGTTTTTGCTCGAAATATAAACAAAGTTTCATTTGGTTATCTGGATTTACTGGTGCATACAGCTGATATAACTTTATTTTATTAAATAAGCAATCAGCTGATTCTAATTAGTGTCAATTTTACGATTTAGCAACGTTGGAAAGTTCAGGCATACCAACAGTAATACAACAATACAGTTTAGAGAAAAATATAGGCTATTTTTTTGATAGACACGTGTTTCGCCAACCAAGTTGATATTGTTAGTGTTGAACTTTTCCCCAGATTTTACCTAAAATATACGATTTCTCATGAAATTTCAACTTTACTGTATTTTTTACTTGGGTTCACGCAACTAAAAGTTTTTTTTATTTTGCGAATTTTTAGCTAGTTCCGATACCTACAATAGTCGAGATTGGAAGTTGTAGGCGCTAAATTCCCAGAAACGATTTCAGATTCCATGTAATTTAGGGCCCACAGTTTTCGAACTCGAGTATAATCGTTTACCTTTAGGGCTTAGGTAAAGATGATTTTCGTGAGGGTTTTCCTGTCAATTTTGAATGAAGCCCTATATTCTCTACGTCTGTCAAAATTTTCAGGTGAATTTACAACGTAGGGGCAACGACGACAACTATTAGCTGGATCCATTAATTGCTCTTTTGGTATAATAAGACGATTATGGCTGCGAACACAAGAAAAATAGAGATGGTCCTATGTACTCGCCATGCGTCATACCTGCAGCTTTCATACTTTTGCATTTATATTTATGTGATAATACAAAAACTGATACATTTTCTAAAATACCTGAACTATAACGAGACACGTCAATAAGTACGGCTCGCATCACGCTAGAAGTAGACGATGATGATGAGATGAACAAGAAGTAGTAAGTAGTAGAAGAAGAAGAAGAAGGGGTCCCTTCCGTAGCTGTGTGTTTCGTGGGAGCGTGCGTCGCCAACGTTCCCACGAGTGCCGGGCATATGCTCTGCTGGCTATGTGTGTATGTGTGTGCGTCTGTCTGTATGCTCGGGTAGCACATTGGGCACCTGCTCAAGCCTAGGCGAGAACGAGAACACCGAAAATCACTACGTAGCTAGCTACCTATGGATATGTATATTGAAAGCGATACTATTTACAAAGAATTACGTGTCCACGTCCACCACTGGTCTTCCCGTTCCCCTTGCCTCCCCCAACCGCTCCTCACGATTCTAATGCCGATGCATTTTATTTGAATGGGTAGTCATTCGCCGCTGCCGCCGTTTTGTTTGTGTCATACAATAGGATAGGATTTTTAATGTATAGGGTGCATTTTTTTGAATGATATTAATTGGGTTTCATCGAGACGAGAAATATCGTCGCGAAGGAAATTTCTCGTCCTGTCTCGATCGTCGAAATGAAAAGTTAAAAAACTCTCGTCTTGAGGTTTTTCCTGAAGACAATTTCTCGATTTCGATTCGAGATTCTTAAACGACGAACGAAATGCAGGAGGTATATACAATTAGACTGTATGTTTGCACGTTTTCTTATCTTTGTTGGCGTCTTTTCCATAGTAAACGTGCTTCGATTTTGATGATTTTTTTTATTCGAGCATCTAGAATTGGTCCCATTGAAAAAAAAAACAATATTAGACATGCTTTTTCCCTACAAAAGCATCCCCAAAGGGAGTGGAGGGTGCAATTTTTTAAGAAAATTGAAAATCTAAGACGGCAGAATTAAAGGAAATTCCATATCTGGAAACGTTTAATCTGGACATTTTTTAAAATAATCACAGGTTTTCGTGTTACAGTCTGATATATGTGTTTCAGCTTTGTGGAAGGGGCAAATATTTCCGAGAATCGAAAATTCAAAATTTTAAATTTAGAGCGAACCATATCCCGAAATGTATAAATTGAAATTTTTTTGAAATGATTTACGGTTTTCGAGTTACAGCTATGGTAATGTCTTAAATATATTTCCGCAATGTGGAAGGGGCATTTTTTTTCAAAAATTGAAAATATGAGACGGCCAAATTAAAGAAGACATTATAAGTAGTTATCAAGATTTAATATGAACATTTTTTCAGAGTTACGGTTTTAGAGTTACAGCAGTAAAGTCGGAAATACGTATATCTAAGCCGCGATGTTTTGAGATCTCTGTATCATAACAAGTAACAAGTAGGCTTTATACATGGTAATACTATAAGTTCTATCTTCTTTGGTATTAGTGAACGTTCAACAATTTTCATGACCCACGATACTCTCAAAATTGTGAAATTAATATTTTTTACAGAAATTAGACCGACTTCGGAAGTTGGTGCACTGAAAAATACAAAATAATATTAATTCTATTGGTGCTGGTACTTGTGAAGTTGATGCCAAAAGTTTTCAATCTATAACTTCAAAAGTACCAGCACCAATAGAATTAATATATTATTTTGTATTTTTCAGTGCATCAATTAGTAAAGTCGGTCAATTTGTTTGTAAAAAATATTTATTAACTTAACTTTTTGAATTTAAATATTTTTCAAACTGTAAACAAATTCTGTTTCATAAGACCTGTACATGGCAGATAATTCAGTTCAGCTTCCATTAAAAATCAATATATTAATTATATCTAATATAGACTAACTATTCTGTCATTATTACTACTATCTTCTATCTAGGTGCGAGACAATACATTTATCGACGAAGTCATTGTCAGAATTGCGGTGTCTAAGTAACCTGCAGTGTCAGCACATTGACTCCCTAGCGTAAACCTACAGTTGTGTCTCTCGTTATATTTACAATAATTACCTTGGCTCATCACTGGCACCTTGGATATCATATTGGTAAACCAGTTGTAGGTACAAAAATGCCTATACCACAGAATTGTATCTTATCTATTAATATTAAATATTAACTTACTAGACTTGACAAAGACGTACAGCTGAGCTTCAGATTGCCTTCGCCTAGGTACCAATTTTTAATTTATGTTTAAAAACTACTTTAATTGTCGTTTCTATTTGTAATGGATTGTGATGTTGGTAGAGAAGACGACAACGTATTTGTTGGTGTTAATTTTCAAGCTGTCAAATTTAAACGAAATTAAAGAGTTCAGAGCTGTTGATTTCTCACCGTCATTTCCATTTTCCAGATGACATTGACAATAATTAGCAGAACATGAACCAAGTGATCATCTTCGAAGAATCTCAGCGAGGATCTTCCAAACGACATAGACTCGGAAGATTTTGCTGGCACTATAGCTACTTTTATACAGAAGGTATAAGAGGCCAAGGCATCCAATGAGTCTTTAAAGGGTGAAGAGGAACCGTAAGAATCTGAAGAGCACAAACAGGAATGTAAGAGTACAGTCATCGAAAGGGGGAAAAGAGGAATTCTGCGTAGATGTCGCAACGAGGGATATCAAACTTCTAAGCTTCCTTGAGGAAGTGAAGTAGAAACGGAAGGGAAAAGGTTTTAGTCGGTAGAAATCCCACACTTTTCTGATCAAACATTACGATCGGTTCGTCTTTTTGTTTGAAGATTTCCTAAACCCCGCGACAAAAAGCTAGTTTAAAAAGAATCGGTATACCCAAAATGAGTGACTAATGTTGTTTTTCAATATATCATCACAACTATATCTTCTCAGCTATTATGCTATTAGGCTAGGCACCATGTTGCTTACTTAATTCCACGTCACATCAAGGTCATACGAGACCAAACCACTCACTACCACTTATGACTGCTCTCCTCTATTTTATCCTCTCTGCTATTATCCTTATGCCGCTATAATAAAGAGTAGGTACTAACCGTTTTGTTTTTGTTTTCATTTTTTTTTTTGCGAAAAAATACTAATAACACCACATCTCAGACACATAATTCATGTAACTCTATGGTGCGCGCGGTAGCATTTTTATTCTCTCGATATAATCATTTAAGGCACACACAAACTGTTCGTGACTTGGTTGGTTCTCTTGGTTCACATGAAACTTATGATATACTTTAATATATATGTGTGTGTAAGTAGACTCACTTACTTGTTTGATGCTCAGCTACCATGCAACCACTACTCACTCTTTTTTTGACTTTGACCGTGAGAAAGTTTCGAAAAAATAACCTACAGCGATGCTGGAAAAACTATTTAATAATAATAAAAAAAAAGATGTGGCTGCCACTCTCTGTCTCTATACTTATTATGTATATATTTATATGTGATTATACTTTGTGTTGAACAAAGCGGCAGGTATACCAACATAATATTATAAACTATACTTTAAAATTTAGCTATAATTGTAGCTACCGCTGAAGTGGCTGACGAGATTCTGTTCTGTATGGATCGCGTAGTACACTAATAACTGGTCATTGGTGCTGGAACACAAGATTTAATAATTTATATACAGACAAACGTTAACGTGTTTGTTTTCGATGACTGGTAAACCCTTAAAAACAGTTCTGTATTGTATAGGCTTTGAATAAGATGAAATATCAACTATCTAAATATAGGTTTAGCGAAAACTCATTTTTGTGAAAACCGGAACACCGGAAGTAGTTTTATATAACTTAATCCAAAAAAGTGAACTATGGCATATAGTAAGCAAAACTTATATCTAAATACTAAAATCAGTATTGACAATGGTCAAGAAATAGCTCAGGAAATAAGAACACATGTAGGTGTTAGACAGGGACATGTACTCTGTCTCCTTCGCTAAAAAATTATAAATACAAAGTTGTTTGCCCGTGATCAATTTAAAATAATACAAAATACAGAAGATAAATTAAAACTGGCTATTCAAAAATTAAATTTCCTATCTGCTATAGCGTTCCTATGAGAATATCCAATAGGATCTAAAATTTTAATTGTATTCGGGATCATGTTTAATGGCTAGTGTCACATTTGAGATGTTAAGGATGTGATATCGCATATGAAGAAAATGATATTTCAAGCAAAATAAATATCCTGATTTAAAAAATTATAGTATATTTATTGATAAGAAATAGGCGAAAAAAAATTTTAGCCTTGAAGCGGAACGCGAACCCTATCTGCTTTATATGCAACAGCCAAAACAACAGCCTCTAACACTCTAACTGCAAGGCTATGACACATTCGGTTCAAAATGGACAATTGGCATGTAGGTATATCAATGAAAAGATTGTTCAAATTTAAATTCAATGAATTTTGAGAAATTTACCTTCCCGGTGGCTATAGGCCGTCGGGATTTTTTTGTTGTTATTGTTAGATCGCTCGATATAAGAGATATAAATCTGAAACTATTTACGTTGAAAATGTGATACAAAGACTTCGGATTCCAGATATCTGTAGATAATCACCGATGCCAATTACCGCAATTACTCCTGACTCAGTGATTAGGTATGTTGACTTCACCTATACCTATGGTTATTTGCATCGACTTTCAGTTTGCTCGTGACTCTCGTTTTTCATCAACAACAATAGTTGATCATCTTCACTTTACCTATTCCTATTTTAATTCCATGTAATTCATCATTGCTGACTTTCCCTCGTTGAATCAATTATGTCAATGTATTTCCTTTGGATGCTTCATGAAATCTAAAGCAATGATAATTAATTGGTCTATAGCGTTTTTGAATTTATAATGTTCAAATAAGGACTTCTTACATAAAATAAATATTTCATTTACCAAAAAAATTGACCGACTTTATTAGTTGGTGCACTGAAAAATACAAGATTATATTAATTCTATTGGTTCTCGTAATTTTGAAGTTGTATAGTTACAACCAAAAGTACCAGATCAATAGAATTAATATTATTTTGTATTTTTCAGTGCACCAAATCATTACGTCAGTCCAATGTTTTTTGTTAAAAAAAATTATTTGAAAAATGTCCATTTTAAACGCTATCGGATATGGCCTATTCTTTAATTTGCTCGTCTGAAATTTTCGATTTTCGAAATAAATTTCTCTTCACCCTCTTTGGGAGAAGTTTCTAGGACAAGGTGATGTTGAATTGGACCAATTCTCAATAGTCCTCTATCAAATGGAAGAAAAAAATATGATAATTGGCGCAGGTTCAGGTTAAGGCACCAACATAAAAAAATGACCTCCTCCGTTTATTTTGTCAGTATAAAAATTATAAAAAGAAGATTGAGTTAATTAGTTAATGCGCTGCTAAAAATACAAAATAATATTTATTCTATTGGTACTGTTAATTTTGAAGTTGTGCAATTATAGTTAGATAGAAGAATTTTGCCACCAGCTTCAAAAGTACCAAACCAATAGAATTAATATCATTTTTTTTATTTTTCAGTACACTAACTAAAAATTCGGTTCTATTTAAAAAAAACACACTTTTGAGTGTGTCATTATTCATCAAAATCTTTCAACGTTGACCAAAGAAGTACTTTGCTTATTCAGAGATTTCAAAACATCGCGGAAATACACATATTGGAGACTTTCCCACAGCTGTAACTAGGAAACCTTTGATTTTTTGGAAAAATGTCCAATTTAATTGTTGTCACAATTAAATCTCTTCTTTAATTTGGTCGTCTTATATTTTCAATTCTTCAAAAAAATTGCCCCCACCACATAGTGAAGACACGCTTAGATACCACTGATGTTGATCGAAAATCGTAACTCTTTCGAAAAAAATTTAACTTTTCGAAATATGGTCTCATCTTTAATTCTGCCGTTTTGAAGTTGGTAGAAAAACTTGGCTGCCACGTATCACACCTGTCACAAAACTAACTTTTTATTACTCAATCTATCTTCATCGGTGTTCCTCGAGGATACGTTTGAAATCATTCAGTTTAAGGGTAGGATTAACGAGCAGCAGGTAGTTGGCGTTCAATTCGTGGTCAACGCCCTTATCTTTGTTGGTTTATTAGCACCTAATTTTTGAACTTGGCACCTAATTATGAGTCCTTGGATCTGGCATATTCAAAAACCATATCTTTCCCCTGATGGTGGTGCTAATCACGGATGAAAACAAAAATAAGTTTAGTTTGCATCATCAGAGTTTTCCTATTATTGTGCAAAAGTCGCGGTAGGCGTGTGTATTCTATACCTACAAGCAGTTAAGAAAAGTAGGTATCTTGTAAAGCGTGAGAATAAATCGCAGCAGGCCAAAGCTGAGGTTTGTGAAGCGGCGACCGCCTTGATTATTGCTTCCGTTAACTGATTGAACGTTCTTGTCCGGTGCAATGTACCGGGTGGACCAAATAAGGCATTCCCTTGGGTAAATCTCGGGAAAGATTCATAGTGCAATCTTCGAAAAATGACTCATAGAGATCACTGGAAATAAGTCTCTAGTCTTACTGAGGGAAGTCGTATTCTTTGAATAAAGGTTGATTTTTTTTAGAATACAGATAATTAAAGTAGGTCTTAAATAAGGAAGCTAGAATAAGAAACAAATTCTAATCAAAGGTTGTTTATTATTTTTCTTAATTTTTTTTCAAATAAGGGATGGGGAGAGTGTAGATTTTTTTCATGAAATGAAATAAGCTCCATTCAATGTCAGTCAGAACACAAAACCAAAATTATTGACAGTTATTCACCCTTTATTAAAAAAATCGACGAAAAGTATTTAACAATTTTGTTCAGAGTGTGGGTCTTATTTTAGTTTAGACCTACTATAATTGGGTATACATCAATGACAGAGATGGTTTTTCTACTTTCCTTAAATCAACTATCAAGAATAGTGAAGCACGGTTAAATCCCGCCATATTTCCTGAATATGGCTTAGATAGAAGGCCTGTTTAGTCTGTATTCCCAGTCACTCGGGAATCAAAGGGAATGAAGAGGCCAACACACTTGCCAGAAAAGGAGCACGAGCTACTTTCAATGACCCAAAACCTTTTTGTGCTACAGGTAGGTAAATGTACCTACAAGAAACAATTTCAGGAGAAGGAAGAAACCGAAAGAGAAACACTCTGGCGAAATCTTCCTGAGTTTCTTGGAAGCTTTAATAATGCAAGAAATATGCAGAAATGAGGAAGTAACCTCCTTGAAGCCATCCCAGATTCTGGATTTCATTAGACCTCTGGAACTGGAGGGCGAGCTGTAGACTATGTAATGGCGAGTACAGCTCTGATGGGGGGCACAACAAACCTTAAGGTTTGCAGTGCATTGAAAACTTCTTACATCTACAATCTAGAGACTATTGAAATTAACGATAACAGTGAAAGAGATATTGAAAAAGCTATCGAGATACTGTGAATTGTTAAAGCATTCTTTGAGTTTAAGTTTTGATCTTTCCCTAAGAGAAAATTGTCATCCAACATTTCCCAAAATTGGCAGGTCACCTTCATACACAAAGGCGGCAATAAGAGCAATGCAAGCGACTACAGATCTATAACAGTGTTAACAACTGTATCAAAGATATTTGAACGGGTAATATATAATCTAGTATGTAATCACATGGATTTTGTTACTGTAACAACGCATGGTATGAAAATTGGTGGTCAAATAGATACACTGATTTGGCCAAGGCATTCGATATTCGAGTTAATCACGAAGTTTTAATCTTGACATTAAAAGCATTCGGTTTCACAAAAAATACTCTTGATTTCTTTCATTACTATCTGTCACACAAGAAAACAATTCGTACATTTCAACAATGCATCTTCATATGAATTCATTGCTACTTCAGGTATCCCACACGGATCGATTTTGAGACCTCTCCTTTTTGTGTTATTTGTTTCGCGGTATATCAAGCATTCCCAATTTCTCCTATATGCTGATGATCTCAAGATGAAGAATCCGGACCGAAAAAGACTCGGGAGTGCTTCAAGATGATTTCGAAAATCTCTCGAAATACTTTTCAGTATCTGACCTGTCTGACTTTATTTCAGCCAATTAAAAGAATTTGATTGATATGCAACCATTGAAAGTCCGCCGTGATTCCTCGGAAGTAATTTTTGTTTTTAAAAGTCTTAGATCCTTAAGAGTCGAACAACAATGTCTCGAGACCGTTAACGAAATAGTGAGAAACTGTGATCTAGATATATGCAGTGTCTCAGAGAGAATTACTCACTTAGGAAGAAATTTTTCTTCAAAGATTACGCCTTCTAGCGGCAAAGCTTGTCACTCGGATTATTTCCTGCGATTTCTCTTTATCATTTTTATGATGATTTTGTTTTTGACGATGAACTTTTCCTACACATAGATAAAGCCGGGCGATTGTTTTATTGGTCCACCCGCTATTTAGGTACTTGTAAGCGCTCTCTGCTCTACGAGTCTTCCCCCAGTACTCCCAGTCCCAGTAGATCTCCCACAATTATATATACACACACACAAACACTCCAATCTACAACCATCATCATCATCATCATCATCATTGCAACCGGTCGTCTATCTCTCCCGTTGATTTCGTGATTTCGTGTGCACGATGTACGGAGGCATTGAAGAAGGAGTAGATCAATTCAGCATGTCGTTGTATAAATGCTGTGTGTATGGTTTTATTTGCTACCCAACTGAATAAAGTATCGATCACACGAAGCGTTTTTAAGAATCGCTATATATCCAGGGGGTTTTCGAGCATCAATTTTAAATCCTCAGAATAATGCGTATTTCAATTTGAGATATTTGTTTCGTTTTCGAGCTATGATAGCTTGAAGGTAAAGCAGTGTACTATCTCAAAAATGCTATCAACTGGTGTCAGCGATAAAGTTAGTGGGGATAATAATTTAGTGCCTATTAAGTGCTATCATACCAATCGCAAATATGATCATGATCATTATTTCTTTTCTAGTTTCTTGATACCAGACCTTTCTGGTATGATATCCACGGCAAAGTAAAAACAAGACATCTAAATTAGAAGTTACTCATAACTAATGGATAGGTAATTTTACAAAAAAAATATCTTTTTCTTTATTTTGAAATTTCAAACTTTGCTAGTATGACTGCTGCAGCAAAGTGGAACATGATAAATCCAAAATGGATGTCACTCATTAGTAATGGATAATCATTTAGTGCTCCATTAGTGCTGTCTGCACTTACAGAAAATGAGAGCATAAAAATTGTATAGTTACAAATAGCAAATTCTGTTAATATGACATACATAGCGGACTAGGAGGTGTAAAACAGATATCTAAATTAGTTAGAGTTCGGTTTTTGTTACTATACATTTCTGCATTATTATGAGTATTTTCTATTTGAGATGGTACTTTGCTTTCAAATTTCTGGTTTATTTTTGAAAGCATCCGATTTGACTTTTTGGAACTCCATTCGCACTAAATGAATTTTGATAGCATTTTTGTGCTTGTCTACTTCTTGTTTAAGCTAGCACTCTAATTTTCAGTTTATTTTTGAAAGCATCAAATTTGCCCTTTTAGAACTTACTCGCACTGAATGAGCACTAAATTATTAGCTCTTAACTTTAGCGCTGAAGTCAGTTGATAACATTTTTGTGATAGTACATTGCTTATTTAATTAATTCTAGTTTTGAGTTTAGTTTTGAAAGCATAAAATTTGCCTTTTTGGAACATACTTGCACTGAATTAGAACTAAATTATTAGCTCTTAACTTTAGTGCTGAAGTCAGTTGATAACATTTGTGTGATAGTACACTGCTTATTTAATTAATTCTAATTTTGAGATTAGTTTTGAAAGCATCAAATTTGCCTTTTTGGAACATACTCGCACTGAATTAGCACTAAATTATTAGCTCTTAACTTTAGTGCTGAAGTCAGTTGATAACATTTGTGTGATAGTACACTGCTTATACAATTAATTTTAATTTTGAGTTTAGTTTTGAAAGCATCAAATTTGCCTTTTTGGAACACACTCGCACTGAATTAGCACTAAATTATTAGCTCTTAACTTTAGTGCTGAAGTCAGTTAATAACATTTTTGTGATAGTACACTGCTTATTCAATTAATTCTAATTTTGCGTTTAGTTTTGAAAGCATCAAATTTGCCCTTTTGGAACATAATCGCACTGAATTAGCACTAAATTATTAGCTCTTAACTGTAGCGCTGAAGTCCGTTGATAGCATTTTTGTGATAGTACACTGCTTATTTAATTAATTCTAATTTTGAGTTTAGTTTTGAAAGCATCAAATTTGCCTTTTTGGAACATACTCGCACTGGATTAGCACTAAATTATTAGCTCTTAACTTAAGTGCTGAAGTCAGTGGATAACATTTTTGTGATAGTACACTGCTTATTTAATTAATTCTAATTTTGAGTTTAGTCTTGAAAGCATCAAATTTGCCTTTTTGGGACATACTCGCACTAAATTAGCACTAAATTATTAGCTCTTAACTTTAGTGCTGAAGTCAGTTGATAACATTTGTGTGATAGTACACTGCTTATTTAATTAATTCTAATTTTGAGTTTAGTTTTGAAAGCGTCAAATTTGCCTTTTTGGAACATACTTGCACTGAATTAGAACTAAATTATTAACTCTGAACTTTAGTGCTGAAGACAGTTGATAGCCTTTTTGTGATAGTACACTGCTTATATAATTAATTTTAATTTTGAGTTTAGTTTTGAAAGCATCAAATTTGCCTTTTTGGAACATACTCGCACTGAATTAGCACTAAATTATTAGCTCTTAACTTTAGCGCTGAAGTCAGTTGATAGCTACAAGTTTTCTAATTTTTTGTTTATTTTTGGAAGCATCAAATTTGACTATCTGCCATTAATTTAGCTCTGAATGGGCACTAAATTTTTATCAAAATTGTTAGTGATTCTGTCCAAGGACTTTGGCTTTGCGACACCCTATTATATGGGCTTCTATATGTTTTTCTCTTATATAATTTCTCTTCTGTAGATATTAACGATCTTATTGCGTAGGTCATGTTGAATTGAATTTTAACGTGATAGACTCTGATTAAGATTGGATAATAATTGCAGATGCTTGTTGAGGAGCACCGTGATGTGAATAAAATCTTGGTAGGTATATCGTTAAACAAGATATTTGAAACAAAGTTTATAGGGTCTTTACCGGAAAATAACCGAATAATGTAATTAGATTAGGAGACCTTGCTGGTTGTATTCCAAAATAGGCCATGTTCGACCATAATTCATTAGGTGGAATTCTTGACTATGATTCAATTCACCTTTTTTGGCACTTACGTTACTACAATTAGTTGAAAGATATTCTGAGAAATTTATTGATATCTGCTAGTGTAACGATTCTTGGATATAGAGTGTCAGCGATCACAGAGGAAGCATGTGCGATCTTGGACATTAGTGGGGCCTGACTCTGAGACCTGTCGTTATTGATCTCCGATACACGCCAAGGTCATTCAAGAAAGGTGTGGAGTGTTCGTGACTTAGAAAAAAAAACAGTATGGAAGATTCTAGATGAAGACAGCATGGTTATGTATTGGAACGGGCTTCCATTGGAGTCTAGTCGGGTCCTAGCTAGGAAACTTGCCACAGTCAGGTTCAGGGTTCAGTCGAGTTCCAGTTGTGGCAACAACGAAGTGAAATAGTCGAGTCCAGTCCTAATTATGGGTCTAGCTACAACGAAATGAAATAGTGCTCGTTGCGGATATTAACAGTTACATGTGTAAATAGTAACAATAAATTGTACATCGCATTCGATAGTGCCGTGTAGTAGAGTAAATAAACAGTGATATCGTTTCTAATTAAATAAATAAAGAAGATAAATAGACCTTGTCCTTATTGTATTCCCGATACAATATTATAATCGTAAACAAGTAAATATCTCCCCACTATAAATATTATTTTAAGGGGCAATTATTTACAAATCGAATACGTAAACGCAAACAGTTTATCATATTTACTGGTGAAATTTGAAATGAATTTTCATAAAAAAGCGGTTCCTTTGACATGCGCATTGCATGTCTGTATCTCAGAGTTATAATAACAGTGTTGCAGATACAAATCGAAAATGAGTAAATGAACCATAGAACGAATTATAGGTAAGTTTTAGGTACAGCGAGTATAGACTCTTCAAACGTTGTCTCAAATATTTTGAATAGCGGTATACACTGAACTGATCTCATCTTATTATTTTGTGAACTGATCGTGCTAGTCTTTATCGTGAAATCTTTTGCTGTGAATGTCCACGGAGGTAGGTACAGTAGTGATCTGGTGTATTGTATGAAGCGTGGATAGTTACTACGAGATAAAGTAAATTGCGCATAATGAAAGGTTGCAGAATTAGGAATTGAGTGGAACTGCCAATTGGAATAAATAAAAAAACGAAACAACACATCAATTTGATGACGTCCTGGAACGAAAAATAAATACCTACATTGACCTCCTTCAAGTGTCTTTTATAACATGAAAAGTTTACATCCCTAAGAAATTATCAAATTAAGAAAAGTATTGTAATCGTGTAAAATTTTCAGTGTTCGACAAAAAATGTGTTTGGCTCAAGGCTGTGGCGCTTAAACGGCTCTAATAACTTTGATGAATCTTCTCTTATGTACATTCTGCTTAAAGGCTTTTACAACCTGCTACAACAAGGCGTATCTGAGAAAAAGCAGGAGAAAAGTTATGACCTAATGAGCTGACAAATTTTCTCTTTGTTCATATTCTGGGTTCCTTCCATATCAAAGCTGAATATGACCATTGCTGTAGACTGAGTGGATACACCACATTTTTTGATTTACAGATCTTAATCCTTTTAATTTCGATACTAGTTTAGTTTGTGTTTATTAGTTACTAGGTTAAAGTATGAGTACGGCTTTACCTTAAAACAAATGTACGGAAGCCTTGGAGTCTGAGTTCTCCCCGTAGTTATTTACCACAATGAATATCTCTAAACTATTTTCAATAAATTTTTAGGACCAAATATATATTCATAAGAAGGTACCGTACCAAAATAAGCAAGAAACCTTAGAATCCTGATCACAAATTAACTAACAAATCAGCTATAAAAGACGGGCATCGATAAGATGTAGGACCCTGTATAACATCAATCAATCGACAAAAACTGTCCCAATCAATGAAGTTAACGGTATTATACCTGTTATACCATCTCTAAATGTCGTATTAAAGCATCCATCAATAACGACAACAACATTGATAAAGGTAAACCAACAAAAAAAAGAAAACAACAACGAGGCGAGGATGAACGGAATCCGTATATTATATATCTTCGACGGCGAGTTGGAGGGGTAGTGGGGGGAAGCCCCGCGTGCGTATATTTGTTATCGATAGCCATCGCGCAAGCAAATAAAACGATAATTAGCCGCGCAGCAAAAGCAAGGCAAAAGGCGACACGAAATCTCTTGTGAAGGAAGAGAGGAGATTGTAAACGAAGGCACCACTACTCTGCTCAGTGTATAAGTTCGCGCGCACCTGCCTTGGTTTCCCACGGTGTGCCACCGGAAGTCCAATTATCTGTAGCCACCTCTGCGATTAATATGGATTCACATGGGCGTCCACTTCCATTGAAACAAAGAAGGACACTCTCAAGAGATGTGGAGCGATTGACCGAGAACTACTGAAATGATGATGATGGTTTATTAGTTGATAATAGAGTGGAGGGGGAGGGTCCTAGATTGGCTAGATGAAAATTTATTTTGGGAGTCACCATTTTTATACGGTTGATGGTTTGATAATTGGGGCAAAATAATTTGATGTGGCTAATATTTTGATGGGTCTATTTGGAAATTGTTTCTGTGGTCATGCAAGCGAACTTGACTTCTTCACATTGGATGCTTTAATAGACCTAATTGTTATGAAATGCTGATTATAAAAGTACTGTAGCTGTTTAATTAATCAGTTATATTTATCTTACAGTTGGATTGGTATGCCAGAAATTATCAATGTTCAAGCTTGTGGAATCGTTTAACCTCTTTTGATAATAATTTGAGATAATGATTTTCACTTTCCTACGCTTCTATAGTAGCTGTATAAGGAAAGTTTGTAGTCGTGTGAAATTTTCGGTATCGAGATTTCTAAAAATGTTGACGTTTCAGAGTTTTCTAAGTCTAGTAAACATATTTTCAGCCATTGGTCTGTCTGTCTGTCCTTCTGTCTGTGACAGCATTATCTCGGGAACGGACTGGTTTATTTTGCTGCTTTCTTTTTTATTTTGTTTGGTACCAATATCACTCGCCGGTGGCACTGAATGAGAATCCTGTATACACTGGGTGTTGAGCTATAGCCAAAAAACGTGATTTGCTCAAGACTGCAGCATGTAAACGGCTATAAGGATTTTGATTAAACTTGTCTAAAGTATTATTCTGAGATCCCTTTATCACCCACACGCAGCGCCATCTCTGACAAAAAGCACAAAAAGAGTTATGCTTGAATAAAATTCCGTATTTTCCACATGTTTCTTCAGATTCTGGCTAAACGTTTCATCTTGCGAAAAAATGTTACATGACCATTGTTGTTTGTCTTGACATGCTGAAAAAAATGAGTGGTAGCACGATTTGACCAGAGGATTTTTCCTTTACTACGGCTATTATCGTCGCTATGTAAGGAAAGTATTGTAATAGAGAAAAAAATTTCATTCACTGGAATTTGCCTGCGAGTGGTAGGAAAGTCGTGTGAGTGGACACACCAGATTTTTTATTTATACAAATGATACTTTTTTTGTTATCAGGATACAGGTCGTAATCCTCAAAGGATTTCGATAAAATTTGGCATGATTTTTTTTTTGTTTTTAATCAGCTTAAATAAAAAAAATTGAAAATGACAGCCGCATCTAAATTTGACATATTCGGTTGATTTAGGGGAAACTTTCACTTCATATAATTTGAAATCATACAGGTTTTGTTTGTTTTAACATTATTTTTGAAATAGGCGTTGAATTATCTTTCAAACAAAACTAAACTCGTTAAATTTGGATAACGCGTCTACGAGATTACGATTTAAGAAAGTACTGTTTCCCCAGCTCCCCCAACAATACATTAGTATATCGATTTTTCAAGAAAAATACTTTTAATTTATACCATGGTAATTACGCCACCTAGCAGCCATTTTAGTAACTTGAAAATATTTTAACTGTATTTCTAATAGCCCATTTACTTGAGATATTTTTTTCTGAAGACGTTGGATTCACGCTTTACCTATTATCCTACCTCGCTGACCTTAGTGGGACACCCGGTATATATATATATATAATTATCTTTATGTTCTGTTATTTTTGATTGAGTTTATAAAATAAAATTCATATAAATAACAGACAGTTGGCACTTGGGAAAAATAGTTAAGCAAGAGTATCAATACTTATGTTATATTAGTTTTAGTTTAAGTTTATATAGGTACCTAATTATATATTTTCTCACCAGTCCTACGCACAGGTATTAGTCTACCTCTGTAGGTTTACTATTGTAAAATATCTGGTAATAATAATAAATAAATAATAAATAATAAATATATATATATATATATATATATATATATATATATATATCCCTCTTTATCTAAATCATTTAATAGATATCTGTAGGTATATGCGTGAGCATATCATATTAAACAATTTGTAAAAGGCATTGAAAAACCTGTTGATGATATCGCTGTCTAAATTAGTCACAACAACACTTCTTCTTATTAAAATTCATCATATTATAAAGCGAGATAAGAGCGTCTATCTTGACACCTATCAAAGTGATTTAAGCTAATAGCGGGAGATTGAAGCAGGCGTCTCACGGAGAATGATATATTATGCAGGTAAATGGAAAATATAGCTTTTTGCTAGCGAAAAGGTTAATTAAACAAATCTGGTGTGTCCACTCACACGACTTTCCTACCGTTTGCAGGCAAATTCCAGTGAATGAAACATTTTACACTATTACAATACTCTCCTTAACATAGCGACGATAATAGCGGTAGTAAAGTAAAAATCCTCTGGTCAAATCGTGCTACCACTAATTTTTTTCAGCATGTCAAGATAAACAACTACGGTCATGTAAAATTTTTTCGCAAGATGAAACGTTTAGCCATAATCTGAAGAAACATGTGGAAAATACGGAGTTTTATTCAAGCATAACTCTTTCTGTGCTTTTTCTCAGAGATGGTGCTATATGTGGGTGGTAAAGGGCTCTCAGAAGAATACTTTAATCAAGTTTAATCAAAATCCTTATAGCCGTTTTCGCGCTACAGTCTTGAGCAAATCACGTTTTTTTAGCTCAACACCCAGTGTATAAAGGATTCTCATTCAGTGCCACCGGCGAGTGATATTGGTACCAAACAAAATAAAAAAGAAAGCAACAAAATACACCGATCCGTTCCCGAGATAATGCTGTCACAGACAGACAGACAGGCATACAGACAGACAGGCAGACAGACAGACCAATGGCTGAAAATATGTTTATTAGACTAAGATAACTCTGAAACGTCAACATTCGTAAAAATCTCGATACCGAAAATTTCACACGATTACAATACTTTTTTCTTATACCTACAGCTACTATGTAGCGAAGGAAAGTAAAAATGTGTCTCGTCTGCTTATTTTTATAAAAAAGCTCTAAAAACCAAGATTTTGTTTGATTAATATTACGAATCTATGCAAAAAAAGTTTCTCCTCAGTAAGCCCTGGAATTTGAGATCATGTCTTGACCTGAGTCACTTGAAATTGTACGATAATGAAATATCAAATATCAAACTTAGCAGAAAGATTCTTATGAGCAACGTTGATGGAAATTTACAAACCTGACATAAAAAATTATTCATTATATGTGATCATCATCACTGCCGTTTTCCGAACGGTGTCATTTTACAGAGTATCTAAGCGCACCCAATGTTAATGACATGACAATCTAATTTCTGTCTTACTCTAGAATGAAGACATCTTCTCTTCTTACCTTAGTTTTTATTCCACAACCTAATACAGATGGTTTTTTTCGTCATTAAATGCCAATTACATCTAAAACAAGAAAATACATGAACTGGATCCAAGAGAAAATGGCTTCTGGAACCTGTAGAAAATTCTAAGGAAAGGAAGTAAAGATATGCCACCGCTGAAAACAGCAGATGGAAAGATCGCGTACACAGGAGTAGATTTAATCCAGTATTTGAAGAAATCGTTAGGGGGGTCAACAAAAGATATACGCGAAAGGGAGGACACGACTGAAATTGAGAAAACCAACGAAGTAGAAATTGGTGTCAATATAAAAGTACTAAAAATAATAATATAGTACTAGGCTCCGATAAAATCAGTAACCGAATACTAAAGAAACTCCTAGAATAATCTCCATCTCATATTGTAGACGTAAACTCTATGCTGAGATTGAGGAACTTCTCAGCTGAATAGAAGACCAAAAGAGTTTAAAAGCTACATACTACCTGAGAGCTTAAGGCCTATAAGCCTAATCAATCAGCAAAATAGCCGAAAGAGTCATACTTAGAAGACTCAAGGATACCGTGACAACTTTAAACATTCTGGGACACTCTACTGACTTACAAGCTCTGAGACTTGTAGAGCACTCGGTTTGCAAGCTCAACAAGGGAAGGGCGACGGTAATACTTTTTCTAGACATAGAAAAAGTGTTCGACAGGGTTTGGCATAATGGGCTTATCTACTATAAGATGGATTCATTTGGAGTTCCTGCTGCATTTCTCCAACTAGTAAAACTAGGTCATATCACTTCAAACACGCGACAAGTGGAAGACGGTGTACCACAAGGTACAGTCCTGTCTCCCCTACCATATACGGAGCAGATACACCAAGAACCGGCCGGAAATATCAAAATTAACAAGGGGGGAATGTTTAATGGAGTGATAAACTTAAGTACCTAGGAGTCACAGTTGATAAAGGTCTCACATCGAAAGACCACGTCAATGCAACACTCAGGAAGGTAATTGGAGCCAGGACAGATCTAAATCCTCTAATTGGGAAACGAAGCACAATGTCTCTAAAGAATAAGCTGCCACTTGTAGAAGGCGATCATCGCGCCTATGTTGACTACGGTTGTGTAGTATGGCGCTAAGCATACAAGACACAACGAAAACTTCCAAGCTTCCATGAAGGGGCGAAGTTGGAACGGAAGGGAAATGGTTTAAGTCGGTAAAAATCCGACACTGTTTCGATAAATGATTCCGATCGACTCGTCTTAATGAAGATTTCCAACATCCGCTACAAAAAAAAATCGGAACTATAAAGACAGAAACCACAGTGAGTAATCTCTTAAGAGTTGGTTCCTGTGGAACCTTGAAAATGGAAAGAGTTGTAGGGCACTATGGCGAGAGATGGCATTTTTTATCAAAATTTTAAAATAAAAGGATTGTTATCATCACACTATCTAAACTGTAAAGTAATTCATCTCTCGAAAGCCTTTTGATGGAAGAGCATCATCAATATCAGATTCGTATTTTGAAAATGAAGGAATACATAATCACAGAAAAAGTGAATTCAGATTACTAATTTCATCTGGGATAAATGGAATTTTTTCAACACTTGTACGCAGCTCTGTAGAAGTCTAGGAATTCTCCCATAATTACATTTAAAGCGTTGGTAATTTCAATATGAATTGTTTTAAAGAATCTCCAAAATTTATTTATAAAATTGTTGGATGTGGGATCGAATCTAGTTTGGAGTTTCGGAAATATGTTATTCTTGGAGTAAATCAATGAATAATTCTGGTTTTCATATCTTTCAAGGAAAGATTGGATCATGGAGCTAATTTTCGTAGATGCGGCTATCAACTTGTTTGCTATGTTTTTTTTAGTCTTAAGACAGTTTAAGCCGCGTGATATAGGTATATAGTGTATATATTTGATTCCATTTTCGGCACAACCATATTATAACTGTCCAAGCAGTAGGTAGGTATCTTATTAGGTATACAAGGAATCATCTAAAGATTGCAATCGCGCTTTCCCACGAACAACAATAATAAATAATAATACATAGTAGTGTAACAGCACCGTCATTATTGAGGAGGAGATGATATTATTCGCTGGCTATAATTAGAATCGTTAACACACCGTCTTACGCAAGCAACTTCTTCATCTTTAACACAACACCAGCAGCAGCAACGATGACGACGTCAGCGAAATAGATACAACCAGATACAGCCCCATCTCTTATAGACCAGGATCTTGCAACTTATTTCTTGTTGTCATAACAAAAGTCATGATGCTGAGGTTTAATAATGTCTAGCTAAGCGACATAAGCAAAATAGATTAAAGTTGAATTTTTAAATTGAAATTAAATTTCACTTTAATATATATTTACATTAATAATCAACACAGATGAAAAGTACATTTGCTTACAATAGTTCACTAATAAACAAATCCAAAAATCTATACAATTTATAAAACTGAAAGTCTATGCCGTATTGGCTCTTTCACTATTCGAGATAACCCAATCAAATATTGAACACGTGTTTATATTACCTTAAGTAAAAGTTCTGTCATACTTTTAGTGCCCGTGCGACTCTATCTGGTGGGTTCCGTACCTGAAGGTCTATTGTATATTTCTGAACTCTATGGCTGGGTTTTGATGGTCACTTTATCATGCGTGTAGAATGATCAGGTAGTGGCTGTATGTGTGAATGGGCCTCCTAGGTGAAAGGTTCCATACCCAAAGAAGTATCTCTGAGCTCTATGGCTGAATTTTCTTGGATTTTTTGCTATATTTGTGTGTAGTGGACTGTTTTGTCAGAGTCTGTCAGTGCGACTGGGACATAAAGGTAGAGGGTTCCCTAAGAAATATGTAGGAAAAATTATCAGCTGTTCTCTATTGGTGCATGTCTGTGGATGGATCTGCGTTGGTGTTCGGACTGGTTCTACATGCTAATAGAACTCTGAGTTAGAAGGATTCCATACTCAAGACTTTTTCGGTCGGTCCTTATTTGAGTAGAAAAAATGTTATTTTTTGAAATCAAAGTGAAAAATAAGTTGCTAGCTCTCGGTCTACTACAACCAGCATGGACACGAGTCGTAAGCGAGCTGAGTGAGTGTGACGTAAACGGACGTACGTTCAGGGCATCGTCTTCGTCGTCGTCAGCAAACACCACACGTTCCGTTCCTACATGCGGAGGCATTCGGTGGCCGTGCCATGCGGCGATGATGTTTTGGGAAGTGGCTCTGGTGCTGTTTCCCACGCTGCTGCTTGGCGCGCTTCTGCGGGGTGGAGTGCGGTCGGAAGAGCGGCAGCAGACGACTACCGCCATAACAACATAAAGCAACAACCTGTGCCCTGGGCTCTGTGTTCGCCGCCCGATAACCACGTGCTGCGCTCACGACGAACGACATCGACAATGAGGATGACGAGAGCGTGTGCGTGACGATGTGACCTTTCCTTTTCAGTTATTTTGCCGTCTTAACAGGCAGAAATCCAAAATGTATCCCTAGTATTTTAGGAACTAGATTTTAGAGCATTACTGAGCCGAGCCATGCTTCGATTTCTTACAGGCTCTCTATGATTTTCACATACAGTACTGGGTGGTCCATTGATAAAGGACGCTGGCTATATCTCAGGACCCGTTAATCGGACTCACGTGAGAAAAAAAATTCTAGAGGTGAATCGGCCATATGAAAAGGCTGGAAAATATGTATAAGTTGCTAAATCTATACTCTGCGAAGTGGAAAATACTGTTTTAATGAACATTACCCCAAGTTAACCTATCCTGAAAATATTATTTTTGTAACCTTCTGAAAATAGGACAACTTTTTTATACCTATTAAAGTTTTTTCTCTATTTTGTCAAATAACAGGAGGGGGAGGGGCAAATTTGGTTTGAAAAACTGAGTAACTTTCTTTTGGTATGACCTATTACTATTTTGAATACCTAACATTGTTTCATTGTAAAGCGGTTTCTTGGGCGCTTCTACTGGAATAATAACATTTCGAATACAATTATTTTCTGAGTCGCTGTATGGCGCTTTATGTCAAAGTCACAGATTTTTATGATTTTCTAGAAAATTTCAAATGCAATGGTATTTTTTCATTAGAAAGAAAGAGCGTCAAAAATTTCAGTTACTGGTGAAAACAGCAACTTGATATGATGATTCCTTATAGACTATTTAAAAATATATTTAAACCTTCATTTTTCTGTGACAAAAGTAGAGAACACTTTGAGTATCAGTAATTTTTATCAAAGTTACTTATATTTTATATAACCTACTTTAACAATAACGACAATTTTTCGTTACCTATGTCGCTCTAGATGGGCTTCTTTTAGTTTAGTGTAATTAAATGATTTACAAGAAAATTATAATAAGTAGGACTCTCGGTAGGCCTTGACATGAAATATAATTTCATATAATTCCACTAAATGACCCCATCTAGAGCGACATAGGTAATATAAATTTTATTTGTGTTATATTAAATATAGGTAACTTTAATAAAAGTTGCTGATACTCAATGTTTTCTAATTTTGTTACGTAAAAGTGGTTTAAAAGGTTTAAATATACTTTCAAAATAGTCTATAAGAAATAATCATATCGGGTTGCGGTTTTCACCAATAACTGTAATTTTGGAGGCTCTTTCTTCCTAATAAAAAATTTAAATACCATTGCATTTGAAATTTTCATAAAAATCTACGACTTTGTCATATAGTGCCATCTACCGACTCGGAAAATAATTGAACTCAAAATGTTATTATTCTTGTAGAAGTACCCAAAAAGTGAAATAAAGTTTTTCAAAATAGGTCATACCAAAAAAAGTTAATTTTTTTTTTTCACACCAATATTTGCCCCTCCCACCCGTTATTTGATAAGATAGAGAAAAAACTTTAATACAAAAAAAACGGTCTTATTTTCAGTGGAATACAAAAATAATATTTTCAATATAGGTTATCTTGGGATAACTTCTACTTTGCGGTGTGAGTTACGCCCTCTAGCGGTAGACTTATCAACTTATAAATATTTTCCAGCTTTTTCCAAAAAAAATCGCAGGGTCTTTCGATTAACGGATCCTGAGATATAGCGTCCTTTATTAATGGACCACCTTGTACGTTCACCAAAAATGGAAACGCGGCGTTATCTTATTTATATTAACCTATGAATAAAAACCTTCAACACGTCGATTTTTAATCCTAAATGCCTACTTTTTAAGAAAAGAGCTTCCATCAACGTTATTTTTTTCAAAACGCCCTAACTTTGTATCATAAACAGAAAACTGATAAAATTTCAGTTCAAATTCAAAAATACCTACCAAATACGTGGGTATTAATAATAAAAAATATGAAATAGAGTGTGCTTAATATTTAATTATTTTCATTTGCTGATTCCAATATTATACAAATTTATTAGTGGATAGTGGATAAAGACATGTATGCGTTTGAATCATTGTCCTTAGCAACCATTAATATAAGTTCTTGCATATTTTTATTATTAGAATATAATTTAAGTTGAAGATAGATTTATAACTGCTCAATTTTCTGAATTCAGAGATAGTACAACTTGAGATATAATGTTGTGTGCACGTACTTGAGGTATAATTTTGGGGGAAATGCTACAAATTACAGCTTGTTGTGTCATATGAAATTCAGGAATTCGTTGCTTCCATTGGCTACTGTCCAGTTACTCAGAGAATTGTCAGATTTTGGTTTATGAAATAAAATGATTTCCCTTAAAAAAATTACAATGACGTCTTGAAGGTAGAGAGGGTAATAAAAGGATGCTGTTTGCATAAAAAAGTAAATATTTTAGAAGTTATTTAAGCGTTTCCTTACACTATGAACGGACTGTAGAATATCTAGAGCATGGAGTTTTGCTTGGGTCAACATGGTCAATTAGTTAAAATGATTCTTATTTTATCTGCCATTTAGTTTTTGGGAATCACTCATCAAATTTGTTTAATTATAATCATTTTAGATGCTCATAATTTTCAGTTCAGTTGTTATAACTTTTGTTAACAATAAGAATTATTCATTGAATTCAAGTTTTGGGCGATATGAAAATAATGAACCTGTTTATTACGATTTTATTAATTCTTCAAAAAAGGATTTAAGCAACGTTGGGGCTTAGCAGAACATTGAGGCATCTTTTCATCTTTTCATGGGCCATTTTTCATTCATAATCTCTTATAAAAAATCCGTTGAAATATCCCAATAAATGGATTCCGTGGTATCGAAGAGAAAATGATGTAATTCACTATAAGAAAACGATTCAAACTGTCTGAATAGCTTCGGCAGTGAAAATGAGGAGGTCTTATTCTTTGGAAATTCCAGTTGACTGAGTCGAATAACAAAATTAAGATTGTCCATTGTATTGCTCCGGCGCGCTGTAAACAATAAATGGGAGAGCGTGGGATCGGACAACATCTTCACGCATTTGAAAAAGAAAAGAACAAAAAAAAACAACACCTCATGGCACATTCTGTCATGTATGTCCCGTACTTATTATATATACACACTAGGTGTGAACCTAATATAAAATATGTAAACATTAAAAGTCCTTGCAAAGAACGCGGACATTCCCTCATGTCCGTCTACTGATACATGTCTACTGTTATAAATATATGATTATTTTGAATATATATACAGGGTGTCTGTCTGAGAAATCCTTCACAAAAATTCATCGTTCATCAGTCAAATTAAATTGAATTATAGTTATGTGGTTGACAGTTACATTCGATTCCGCCACAGATGCCAAAAAAAAAAAAAAGTTGTGTAATAATTTTAAAATAGTTATTTAGTTTTTAAATAGTTTTTATTACTTTCGGTTCTTGTATCAATGGACTCCGCAGAGATTTCTCAGGCCCCATACGGTCTAGAGACTTGAAATTTCGAATTCGAATTTTGATCGCTGACATCTCGCCGCCTGTTTAGCTCCAAGTGTGACCAAATATGGGCCGATATTTATTAATTATAATTATTTCATTCAAGCAAGATCACTTTATCTTCGACATGGAACAACAATGTCTGACAACGGGATCCGTCACTGGAATTACGCATGAGCATGGAGTGTATATATACGTCTCTGTTCTGTGGTATATAGGTCCTCTCTGGCAGATCGTCGTATATATTACATTTTGGATTTGTGTGTTGTGGTAGACAAACAGTAATTTGTTATGGAATTGCTGTTGCTGACAAACAGATATACATAAATATAGTTCAAATCGAGAGAACAGAGAAAACATACCTCCAACGAGAGAAGGAGAGCAATAGTAGGTACTAATCGGTACGGTTCAAATCTTAGACGCCTAATAAAAACTATTTTTAATTTTTTTTCAAAAATTCCACTTGTTTTTAAATCATGGCTGTTACTGAAATTTGGATCAGTTACACAATAAGGCAATTAAACCCGTATCAAAATTATGGGAAATATATTTTCCATAGGCGGAGAATTTTTATTTCTCAACGATTACATATTTCAAATTTCTACGTCAATGGAAAAAAATATAATTGAATCGCAAAATTCTGATTCAGCTTTCAATTTATTTAAAAAAATGTAAGTATTTGAAAGCTCTTAGATATGGTTTAAACAACCAAAATGAATGCTAATAAAAATATAAAAATTTCTGTATAGCAAAGAGAATTAACAAATTTATTTCATATTCCATTTGGACCATCTAACAGAAAAAATGCAACTTTTTGCTAAAGTAAGTTTGCTTGATTTTTATTTTATTTCATGTACAGGGTCTTTTATTATGTTTACGTGGCTATCTGCAGCCTTTATTTTTGAAGATAGAAAAAAATAGTAGTTTGTTTTTTATATTATTTTTTGAAATTGTCAGTAAAAAAGTATCGTAATTAAAAATATTAAAAATATAGGCGACTTAATTTTTTTTAAAAGGAACATCCTGTGTATTATGCGCTACAACGAAATATCTTTTTTTTCTGATTTCAAATATATATACCTATATATATATATAATTAAAGAATTTCTTTAATTATTATACATACTTACGTTAAACGTAATTTTGCTCTCAATACCTAGGTGGCGCGAATTGTGTCCCACTGTTAGATAATGTCTCAAAGTTTTTGACTACTTCCAGTTGCTTTTGTATGGTTGGATACAGCTTCCACTTATGTGGCGCTGATAAAAGCTAACAAGCTTGAAATCACGTGATCCGCTTCTAGTGGGTGGTTGTATCCGGCTAAATAAAAGCATAAAGGTGTAGAGCTTCATCATATATATATATATATATATATATATATATATATATATATATATATATATATATATATATATATATATATATATATATATATATATATATATTGATGATATTTGGGTGTACCTACCAAGAAGGCCATGGAAACAGTAAAAATAAATAAACTACAAATAAATTATATAAAATAAATAATTAAATTTAAAGACATAAAATTTTTATTTTTTTCTTGATACAAAGTATGAAACTTTTTTGCAATTTATTTATAGTGTAAGCTAAAATATCTCGAAAATGGTTCACCTAAATATCATCAATATGTATATATATGTATATATATATATATACACACTAAACTCTATGATTGGGTAATCTGCCGAAGAATTTTTATGGGGCTTAAAAAAAGAATACTCTTCTTGCTAACCAAGCTTTCGAAAAATATATTTTCATCTTCAGGGCTAAAAAAAAATGTACAATAAGGGTGGAGTTTGATTATCATAAAGAAAAAGAAACACATTCAAATACAAAATATTAAAAACTTACTTTTGCAAACGAGGTTACAAAATAAAACGAGCAAAAACAAAGTTCGGATTTCCTTCGCCCATATGGACAGAAAACAACAATTAACACTTAAGACATTTTACAAAATTAAAATTTCTTAAAATTCAATCATCCTCCTCTATTTTCTAGTTCTATTTACACAATTCCTGAAATGTTTGTTCTAAAAACATCATGAACAATTCATCTTTCTCTCTCATTTGAAAGTGGGGGAATAATAAATGAACTTTTCGAATTTATCCCGGCTAAATGCAAGACAATAAGACAGGTGATTGTTCTGTCACAACACTTAAATATATATATATATATATATATATATATATATATATATATATATTTGAAATCAGAAAAAAAATGATGTTTCATTGTAGAGCATAATTTATAGTGTATTCTATTAGAAAAAATCAAGTTGCTTATATTTTTCCATTTTCTAAATGCGATATTGTTTTACTTAAAAAAAAAATATGAGAAACAAACTACAAATTTTATATAAACCATTTTTTACTATCTTCAAAAATAAAGGCTCCTGATAGCCACGTAAATATAATCAAAGACCCTGTACATGTAGTAGTATTTTGTAAAGAACTTTCAAAAGCCACTCTGTATATACCATTTAATTTGTAAACAATATACCGTAGGTAAGTGCCTTGCATGCGCAATGCGCGTTTGTTTTTTTTTAATTTTTCTATTGAGAACTCGTGACGAGTTACGCGCAGAAATTGCCTCCATTGTGGTGATGGTGACTTTATTGTTATGAAATACCGATGGGGAATAATTTATTAATGGACCTACGGTAGGTATAGCATAGAAGTGTATATGGTATGTATGGGGTATTTCCTTTTGGTTGGATTATTCAATGGGTGATTAGTGATGGGCATGTAGGTACTTACTAAAGGCCCTAACGTATTGTATTTAAATATCTAGCGATTCGAAAAATATCCCCAGAGATTTGAGATCATCTTAGACCTAGTTAATCATTCGTCAATTCTTGGAGTAGAAATATTTTGTTAAGTAACATTGAAAAAAATGAACAAACTTAAATTAATATTTTTGTCCACCAATGAGCAGGTATCCCCGTCTCAACTAGTGTTTGCGATTTGGCAAGGGCAAGGTGATTTCGAGCGGTAGTTTTTGCCATTTGATACCGCTATACCCTTTACCCCAAGATTTATTCAGTAGAGCACATATCTGTTTTATAGTTAAAAGTGGGTATTTATTTGTTGCATTTGCACGTATCGTATCAACGTTTTGTATCACCGTATCGTTTCAAATAGTTAGGATATGCTGTAACGTGGTGCCAATTTTTAAAATGGAATTACAAATGCGTATCATCCGCACCATTTACGCGAACGGTGGTGAGACGAACAATACCCGCGTATGCAGCAAGCAGCAGCCGCGTACGATGCAACGATGTACATGCAACTTTTCGAAGTCTCGTCCACATACAACTAACTAGGATATCGTATCATTGCTTTGATGTTGTTGCGTTTCTCTGTATCAAAATTTGATACGTTACTATGCAACAGTTTCCGTATCCATTGATACGCAACGTTGATACGATACGTGCAAATGCAACAAATGGACACCCACCGTAATAAGAATCAGTTGCCACATTTGAGGTTTAAAATATGTGACATAAACAAAGGAACTTGTGTTATGATTGCTTTCGATTTGACAAGTAACGTCATAATTAAACACCAATTATAACTTGCAAATATGAGAATGGCCCTTCTCATGTTTGTAGACGTCGTTAACGATTCTGTAAAACGGTACTATTCAAACTGATAAATTTCGAACATTTCAACCTTACAAAATCGTTCCGAAAAGTTGAATAGATTCACTTTTGACTATAAAACACATGTCGGTCTATATCTTTCTGTCTGTTTGTATGTTCGCCCATCAAAGCCTATTTTTTTTTCAAACTACTGTACAGGAAGAAATTTAATTTAGGACTTTAACAGAATCAAGTGACCATAACATGGTCGTATAGCCTAAATTCATATATGCGGAAAATTAGAAAATTAAAAGACACCTGATAAGTGTCTATATGCTCAAATAGGATATTTTAAGTAAAAGGTCTAAAAAATACTACGGAAAAAGACGAGAATTAACCGTTTTCTTCTTTTATTTTCGAAAATGCTGAGCACAAAATTTTCAAAGACATACTAAATACTTAAAGTTTTTACCTTCTCACAGCGAGTTCGCATAGAACATGGTCAATTTGAAAATATGGCGGATGCGACGCGGTCTGCAGTCATTTCAAATGTGAATATATTTTAATAATACCTGAAACATTTGAATTGAGGAAAATTCCGGTAAGAATATTACCAATCTATACTTACAGTATAAAGAGATAAAATTTGCTAGTTTTTATGTACGGGGTAATCCCCGGAATTATGTGACGTCATTATGAAAACTCTCAGTTTATATCTAACAAATTGGAAAAAATACTATCTAGACAATTAGATTAGAAAAATATCTGCACAGAAATACTAGGTGAATTTTTATTACATTTCTTTCCATAAATCCCCACAATAGGGTAGGGGTGAACATTTTTCGAAAATGATAAAGTTACTCTACAAAAACTATGGCCGAATTTTGCAGATGATGCACTGAAAAATACTAAATAGTATTTATTGAATTTTTAGGTACCTACGGGTAATTTTGAAGTAGATGCATTCTACCTATCTATAGGTAAATGATAATTCATCACAAGGAAAAGTTTTTATTCTTCATTTTTCAGCGAATCATCCAATTAAGTCGTTCCTTATAATTATTAATAATAACATATATATCATTTGCAATTGTAGAAACAAATACATTGATTATCTGGACTAATTGTTGTCGTATTGAAATTCATAAGGGTCCGGATAATCGCCTATCCGTATAATTGAGTCCCGGATAATCGAGTCCCTAGCATATATTCCTTCAAGCGCATCCAATTAACATATTTTAAAAACATAGCAATCGTCTTGCAAATCACCGAAATCGTTCACCATAAACAAGACAATTAAAAGCTCAGATAATCGTTAGGCCCTTTAAGATAAGCAATCTCTGATAATTCTATATTATGATCAATTTCAAATTACTCTATAGATCGCAGAACTTTCACTCGCAACTATTTATTCTAACAAACACTAGATACATCATACAACATAACAAAGTAATATGAAAATTGAAGCAATGAAAACATCGCTTCACAGTTTTCATGCTTCAACAATTTAATCAATAGACAAATGAAAAGCGAAAGACAAAACTCAATTTTGCTTTATCAGAAATACTGTGGCTGATTGTTATGTACTTAGATAGATATTGCGATGATTTTTCGGATGGAAAGTTTACAATCTACCTACAAGTGATGACGTAAGTTGCAAATCACTTTGCTGTCTTGGAATGTAGGTATAGGTATACAGGGTTCTGCATCTTAGCTCTGGTCTTTCATAGCATGATTTGTAAGGTTAGAGTAATGATTTGATATTTTGCAAAATTCGTCTGTAAACTAAGGGGCTCATCACGCAACATTATTTTATTATAATTACATGCTATAAAGTTTATCTGGTTTATTGATATGCTCTTGAAAGAAAAAGAATAAAATGTTTTAAAATGTATTGCTTTGGATATAGCTGAACCCTTGGCAAAAATAATTAATAAATGTATGCTATCTGGTATTTGGCCTAATCATTTTAAGAGAGCAGAGGTTGTACCAATATATAAAGCTGGTGATCATAAATCAACAAGTAATTATAGAGCAATATCCTTATTATCAAATTTGGCTAAAATATCTGAAAAAGTGATTCACAAAAGAATTAATGATTTTTTTCTAGAGGGAGAGGGAATGATAAATGGGAGACAATTCGGATTCAGAAAGAATAAATCGACTAATGATGCTTTAAATTATGTCAATAGCTTCATATGTAATCAACTTGACAATAGCAGATCGGTAATAGCAATATTTCTCGATCTAGCGAAGGCTTTTGACACGTTAGTACATGAACTTCTATTGATTATATTGAATGATATAGGTATAAGAGGGATTGTTAATGATTTGATGCGTAACTATCTATCAAATAGATTTCAGTGTGTTCTCATTAATGGTGTTAAAAGTTCTTACAGCTTAGTTACTTGTGGAGTCCCTCAAGGTTCAACTTTGGGTCCATTATTATTTAATGCCTATATTAATGGATTATTGAATCTTAATTTACCGGGTGTTATTGTATCTTTTGCGGATGACACAGTCATTATGTGTAGTGGTGAGAGTTGGGATGAAGTTACAGCCAATGCCAAACATTCCTTAAAAATTATAAGGAAATGATTTAATTATTACAAAGTATCTTTAAATATGTCAAAATCCAGTGTTTTATATGTGTCTCTATATGCGGATAAGCTCCCTGTTACAGACGGACTCACAATACATGATGATGTTTGTTATAATAACTTAAACTGTGGATGTGATAAAATAAAAAGGGTAAATGAAGTTAAATACCTTGGTGTTATACTAGATGAAAATTGGAATTGGAAGAAAAATATTTTTAGTATTGTTAAAAAAGTAAGATACCTTCTTTTTGTTTTCTATAAAATGAGATATATTCTTGAAAAAAATGATTTATTAAAATTATACCATGCTTTGTTCTGTAGCGTCCTATTTTATGGAATTATGTGTTGGGGTTCAGCTTATTCAAATAAATTAGGGCCGATAGCAAGAATACAAAAGCGTGCTATTAAAATTTTAACGTTTGGTAGTGAGACACGATTGCTAAACATCAATCAAAAATATATTTTGGAAGCACTAATAAATAATTATTGTAATCTACGGGAAGAGTATACTCTTGCTGAAGCCTGTTTATTTTCTAGACATAAATCGCTTACAGTAAGTAAAACTAAATTAAATATTGGTCAAAAAACTAGTTTATATCGATCCAAACTTGTCTACAATAGATTAGATAACAATCTAAAAAAATTAAACTTCTCAAGAGGGCGTATTAAATTTCATATTAAGAGTTGGATTTTAAATAATTTGAAGTTATAATATACATAGATTTTGTTATATTACTTAAAAAATCTGTTTTAATATTTAATATTTCCTATATCATGTGTCTTTATTTACATTTGTAGTTGTATTTATAGTTCTGTTGCAATTTAATTTTATTATTTGTTTATTTATAGCATATTAATATGTATATTTAGATTATGTTAAGCTTGTAGATTTTAATACATTATTAAGTTCAGGTCTACACACAGATGCTATTTGCATCTCGGTAGGGGTTTGTTGGACTTTATAAGTCAGACAATCTATTAGCATACTATTTTTTTAATCAAGATTTGTATGTTAACCTGAATGAAGATTATTATTATTATTATTACTAGTTTTAAAAATACAAAAAAATATAAATGATTCCTCGAGATAAACTCATACATACTAATGATAATATGTGCTATAAAGTACTCCAATTTTCTTTAGTCTTTAAGTCTTCACGATGCCAAATTAAGATTCATACATGAAATCTTTCCATGCCTAAGTTCAAAACAGAAATGCTTACCAGGTCATTCACCTGTCAAGTTGGAAAATTATTCAACACTATACAATTATTATTTAAAACTTTTGAAACAGTGAACAGTTTTGATAAAGCAGGGAAAAAAATATTTATCGAAAAATAATTTAATATCAATTTTGTTACCTTCCATTCCATTCACCTGTTATATATATTTTACTGTTCTTTTTTATTTTTTGTATTAGTATGTTTATCTTGTATTAATATAGCGATCCAAAAAAAACTCGTCCCCAGTAGGCTTTTGAATATTGGAACATGTCTTTACTTCATTTTCAATTGCATTTTTATTGATTAAAACATCACTTGTCACTTGGCACTTTTAACATCCTACTAGAGATGATTTTTTTTTGGATCTCTCGATACTAGTTTGTAGATATATATTTATTTTGTAAGAATTATTGTTATATTCCATGGGTTAGCCTTGGCTAGACATCGCCCTATATTTACATAAAACATCCATATTTTTATTATTGTTATTATTATTATAACGAATAACTGAGCTACAGAAATTGATACCTGAGATGCAGAACCCTGTATAGGTACTGAAACGAAACCGATATTTACCATGTCAATAAAAATATATCGCGTTGCAGCAAACGTAGAGTAATAATTGAATTAAAATTGATAGCGCTGCAAGTCTCTTGGTGTATTTTCAATTACCTGCCCATATATATAATTATTAAGGTACCTACCCACTGTTTGAGATGTCAGTTGATATCCGGAGCAGCTATATTTCTCCACAATTTAATTTCTGTGAAAGTATAAGAGCACCAACAAAAGCTGATCATCATTACCATTATTATCATCATCATCGTCAATGTGAGAAAGAGACTGGATGGAAATTGGTCAAGAATTGAAATTGCTAAAATGATAAAAGGATATAAGTACTAGAAGATCGTCATCCACCACAACTAGATCAACTAGATTATATTTGTTGTAATAATACTGCGATTGTTTCGTCATATAGCTTCGACATTCGTCTGTTGTACCTAGTTGTAGCTTCACAATATTATATGTTGTTTTCTCAATATTATAAAGTTTTCATATAGATTGAAAAACATAATTATCTTGATTTGAATTATTTTCAACTATATTTACAAGACAGATCATTCTATTTTTACTGCAAACTAGACAATAAACTTTACTACTTTATTTTTACTTTCCTACGCCACTTATAGTATCTGTATAAGGAAAGTATTGTAATCGTGTGAAATTTTCGGTATCGAGATTTTTACAAATGTTGACGTTTCAGATTTTTCTAGGCCTAATAAACATATTATCAGCCATTTGTCTGTCTGTCTGTCTGTCTGTCATTCTGTGACAGCTTTATCTCGAGAACGGATCAGTGTATTTTGTTGCTTCCTATTTTATTTTGTTTGGTACCAATATCACTCTCCGGTGGCACTGAATGAGAATCCTGTATACAGTGGGTGTTGAGCTATAGTCAAAAAACGTGATTTTCTCAAGACTATAGTGCGAAAACGGCTCTAAGGATTTTGATTAAACTTGCCTAAAGTATTCTTCTGAGATCCCTCTACCACCCACATATAGCGCCATCTCTGAGAAAAAGCACAAAAAATTTTATGCTTGAACAAAATTCCGTATTCTCCATATGTTTCTTCAGATTCTGGTTAAACGTTTCATCTTGAGAAAAAATGTTACATTACCATTGTTGTTTGTCTTGATATGCTGAAAAAAATTAGTGGTAGCACGATTTGACCAGAGGATTTTTACTTTCCTACCGCTATTATCGTCGCTATGTAAGGAAAGTATTGCAATATTGTAAAATTTTTCATTCACTGGAATTTTCCTTCGAGCGGTAGGAAAGTCGTGTGAGTGGACACACCAGATTTTTTTACTTATAGTATTACTCGGAGATTTGGAATGGGAGATCGTAACGGTCAACATCAAATATTAATTGTGCAAGTGTTTTTGAAATTCATTTTTCACAACTTTTCTCGTCAATGGCGAATAATGTAAAAAGCTGGGGGTTTCTTTACTAGCTTTTTATGTTTAATTAAATAGAAGTATTACTACGATGTGATTTTGTTTTTCTCAACACTGGATTTATTTGTGAAATATGGTATAATTTCTGGAAAAATATTGCTCATACCTACCTTTGAATAGGTATTGTTGTTCGGGATTTTAGTGAGATTTATGTAGGCTTTCTGATAAAAATTTTACTCCCTACATTAAAATACTTTTTCCTCATGTTAATGATCCAAATGCAATGGATAGAGCAATTTGGTACCAGCAAGACGGAGCTACATCGCATTACTCACATATTGTTAGAGATTATTTGAAGGAAGTTTTTCCCAATAGATGGATTGGAAGACGTGGAACGATTGACTGGACGCCTAGATCCCCCGATTTGACTCCTCTCGAAAACTTCTCATGGGGTTATTTAAAATCAAAAGTAAATGTCAATAGACCAGACAATATTCCAGATTTAAAAGCTAGGATAACCGAAAAAATTCACAACATAACCCCTAAGCTCCTACAAAATGTTGTACGAGAATTTCAAGATCGCCTTGCTTATTTCATTTTGAACATTTAAATTAACTGTAAAATAAATTTAAAAATACTTCCAAAATATTATATGACATTATTTCCTTCATTCCAATTAAAGTAAAAAAAATACATTTTCAAAATATTTTTTTCGAACAAGGTGCCCCACGACCCCTTTTGAAATTTAAATTATTTGTGGGGTTGCTCCTAATTCATAGAGGGTGCAAGAATGGGGTAATATTTTTATGCTATAAATGGTTAAATTGAGATTAAATATCCGGCCTGTTTCAGGTTTTTTCAAACAAATACATAATAAATAATGCTTAAAAAGAATTTACCTATGGACAGCTCTGTACATATAAGCAAAGCTTGTCTAAATATTCTGAAGCTTGAACCTGAATTTCGATTGAATTGGTGTTGTGTGAATCCTTTCCAGTTCACTGTCTATCAGCAGTTTCAAATAAAATAGTTATTATCTATTATTTGGCCTATCCGAGGAATGTTCTTTAAAATATCTTACAAACAAATAATAGATTTAGCTTGAAATAAAATCTAAATCATCTTTCGACATCTTCAAAATAAAACAAAATATTAAGCAGATATTGACAAGGTATTGAAACAAAACAAAATTATTATCAATATCCAATATCCATTATTTACGGTTGTTATTGCTGTCGACGATCGTTAGTCATCCGAACAAACTCATTGTTTTTATGACATGCCAACTAATTCCCCGCTGACTCTAGCAAAGCAATGCTGAGAAATCATTCTCATTTGCAGTAGCCTAATTCGAATAACTTTTTTTTTTAAAATCTGTCGATACAATAAATCTCTTCTTCTTTTGTGAAAAAGTTCATATCATTTGAACATAACCTATATATTAGCCATTGCGTCTTTCAGAACATTACAAAACACAATCAGCTACCGACTATTTCTATTCCTCCCTCTTCATCGGAATCATATTGTGTCTGTCCTGTGAATGTTGCGTCGGTGGGAAAAAATATCCGCTATATACAGAAGAAAGACTTTTAAATCAAAAAAAAAATCTACCCTAATTCAAACACAATCTCCATGCCAACCAACATCTAAATTGCCTTTATGCTTTAACAAACATGCACATTATACCCATGTGGGTAGGATTATTTGAGTCTGTGACACAGGTGTCTCTATGCTCATTCTAAACGTACCTACCTACAGTAACATTATGAATTTCGACCTTTCTTTTTTTTAAAAAAAAAAGGTTACCCTCGAACAGGTTAATATCCATTGTATTTATGTGGGAAACTTTTTCCAACGGTCCACAGAAAAGTAGTTTCCCTTTCAGATTTAAATTGCCCACAAAAAAAAATATACCTACTACCTTCACTTTTATAAAAACATCATATACCTATATATGAATAATATAGCGAATCGGTAACGGGGGAGGAAAGTAATTTGATTTGGGCTGAAGGGATGAAGAAGTACAGGTGCTTTTTTCATACAATGGGGTCCAGATTCCAGATTAGGGGTACTTTCATAAAGAGTGAAAATTAAAGTGAGTTATGTTATGTGGCAAGCTTAATTTTGCATAGAAATGAAGATGGAAACACACATGTTTTTATTCTCACAAGAAATCTGTTCGTGTCCACTCACAAGTCTTTCCTACCGCTTTCAAACGAATGACATCAAATATAAACATATTTTTCCAAGCATTTGACCGAACTTTTTAGTTGGTTCCCTGAAAAATTAAAGATAATATTAATTCTATTGGTGCTGGTACTTTTGAAGTTGGTGACAATAAACGTCTTCTATCTAACTAGAATTGTTTTTAGTGCATCAACTAATAAAGTCTGTACAATTTTCAGTAAATAGTTATTTACTATACAAGGGAATATATAATAGTTAAAAAAACTAAAAAAACACGCTCTAATAGCCAACGAAACTAAAAATTAGAAAATAATTAAGTTATCATTTTAATGTAAAAAAGAGTGGGGTGCTTGATGTCCATTGATGTAAATATTTTATGTTGATAGATACTGATATAAGTAGAGTCATTATAAAATTAACTTAGAAAGCAGCCTACGCTTTTTTACATTAAAATGATATCTTAATTATTAGTTCGGTTTGCTATTAAAGCGATGCACGAATTTGGCGAGTGAGATAAACAATCATAGTCATATATACGAGGACGGTACGGAACCCTCAACCAAACAGTCCCACTCTTGAACTCCATCGTAAATCATCCAGCACACATTCATATCGAAAAATACATTCATAAAGCTCCGAGAGGTATAGGTATGAAACATTTCATCAAAAAGTCCCAGTGGTACGTACACATCTATAGTATGAATTCTTTTATCGAAAAGTCTCACTCGCACGTACATCACAAAACTTCCCAATACAAACTAGTAGAAAGTTCCACGAAAATTCATCCAGAAATAAAAAACACCGAAAGGTATGGAACTCTCCACCAAAGAGTTCCACTCGCACTTACACCACCACATATTCCACCAACACATATACATATCGAAAATTTCACGAGAATTCATCCGTGGAGCTCAAATATATATAGGTGTGGAGCCTCCTATCAAGGAGTCCCACTGGAACAAACACAACATGAAATTATTGTATTGTCATCGGTACTCTAGAAGTATACAAAGTTTCAAGTCAATTCGATGTTTTTAAGTTGGTGAAAATCGTGTCCAAATATTCCGTTACATACATACATACCAAGCTAATAAAAGCGTTGTTTTTTTCTTGCCTTTTATCAGGGAAGAGTTATAGCTTATAGCAGGAGGTTAAGAGCTTCAAGCTAAATGTTTTTGACAAGTTTCATCTAAATCATCGAAGTAGTTTTCGCGCCACACTTTTGAGCGAAACATACTGAAAGATCAATGGCGGAAAATGTATTTTTTGGAAACGAAAACATTTGTTGAGAAAAGAGGTCACCGCAAATGCTCATTTGATTATGAAATGAAATTATGAAACATTAGGTATATCAAATTCCATAGCAAAAGAGGATTCGTTTTTGGATGATAAAAACATATAGGTACCCAGCCCAAAATGTAGATCAATTTTCCTTGAATCCAGGTAATTTTAAATACTCCAAAGCATCATTTTAGAGATTATCTTTAAAACTAATCCTTCATTCAATTCAATTATTTTATTTAAATAGATTTTTTTCTGCTGAAATTTGTACACTTTCTTTGCCAATTTATTACAAAATAGTTGGACATATGAAGTATTGGACAGGCACAACTATCAACAACTTCCAGCACCAACCAAAAGTTTCAGCTGACATAGAATTAACCTTGTTGGGAAGTTTTTGGGCAAAAACTAATCAGATCGTTCGTATCATTTATGTAAGAAATATTTATTTCACATTTTTGTATGCATGTTTATTATTCATGAAAATGGTGAACGTAGGTATATTTATATTCACTGATTTGAAAATGCCGCGTGAAGAGTCTTGCACATTCCTAGTGCTGTAATTGGCAAAACCTTGATTTTTTTTAAATGTCCAATTTAAACGTTGCTGGAATTTATCTTTTCTTCAAATTTCAAGACTTCTTCCATCCTCTTTGGTGGCGATTCTCAATGGGAAGGGGATGTTGTTTAATTATTTTTTTCGACAAATTTGCAACAGTCCTCGTTCCAAAGTTCTGGCAAAATCGGCCAAAAAAGAGCGATAATGCGTCGGATATTATTTCAAAGAAACAACAGATTACATGCTCGGAAATTTCCATATTGTAACCGCAAAGAATAATTCCAGCATGCTCATTTTCGTGCAGAGATGACGACCAAAATCCCATAAAACTACTTACTTATCATCCTTATGATTGGCTGCCAAGCATTTCGGGTGCTGGCCAATAGAGTGGAGGCAGCGTTCGAAAAACCGTGAGAACGCGAGACAGGTGTCTTTCGTAATAATAATCATTTTTATAACCAAGGAGAACCGCAATTAAGCTACCGTATTACGGAGATATTTTTTATTCGGTCTTCGCACCGATTATAATATTTAAATCGTACATCTCTGTAATTTTTTTTTCATATACAGGGTGTCTTCAAAAAAGGTATTTGTATAGTAGGTACTACTGTATACGATGTATCTCTGAGGTCAAAATAAATTCATTCATGTAAAGTTACTTTACTTCAAAAATATTTTTTACACTGGTGCACTGAAAAATACAAAATAATATTAATTTTATTGGTGCTGTTACTTCTGAAGTTGTGCAGATGCAGTTAGATCATGCTACCACTCATTTTTTTCAGCATGTCAAAACAAACAACAACAACAAAGCATAACTTTTTTGTGCTTTTTCTCAGAGATGGCGCTGTGTGTGGTTAGTAAACGGCTCTCAGAAGAATACTTTAGGCAAGTTTAATCAAAATCTTTAGAGCCGTTAACGCGCTACAGTCTTGAGCTAATCACGTTTTTTGGCTATAGCTCAACACCCAGTGTATACAGGATTCTCATTCAGTGCCACCGGCGAGTGATATTGGTACCAAACAAAATAAAAAAAAGAGAGCAACAAAATACACCGATCCGTTCCCGAGATAATGCTGTCACAGACAGACAGACCAATGGCTGAAAATATGTTTATTAGACTTAGAAATCTCTGAAACGTCAACATTTGTAAAAATCTCGATACCGAAAATTTCACACGATTACAATACTTTCCTTATACAGCTAATTAGATAAGAAATAATAGTTCCAAGATGAGCCGAACGAGATATTTTAGTAACACCCTGTATGTAAGTTGTTGCCCGTTTTTTCTTCAAGTGTTTGGTTATAATATGGATAGGAGAAGAGGGGAAAGAAGTAGGGAACCTGTTCGCTCACAGAGTTGACAGTAATCATAAATTAAGCCCCCCTGAGATCATATAGGAAATGATACTTTTTTTTTGGGGTGATTATCTCTCTGTCTCATCTTTTCTTCGCTGTGAGGTCAAGAGTATGATTTTTTTTTTATCCATGTCCAATTGCTGGCAACGGAAATGAAGGTATTAATGCAATCATTACCACTCGAAGTTGGAAAAAAATCCATCAGAGAAATTGGCTGGTAAATATGTAGCTATAAAATGCTTTGGCAATTTACTAGACAAAAAATACCTACATAATATATGTTATGGTGGATTTGTTAATAAGATAATACGATAACATTAGACATTCGTTTAAAGTGTGTTATAAGAAATGGGCAAGTGTCTTTCTTTTGTGTGAATTGGATAGGTACCAGATATAGAATTTATTATTGCGTAAAAGATTTTCATGTCCTGTTTGGAGATCATCATTTACCTACTAGGCCAATTTACAGCTTAATCTAGGCAAAGGTCGCAGAAAAGCTCCATGAAGTCGGAACCCCACTTGAAGTTAAAAGATAAATTCAACAATAGTTATTTATTATTTAAGGGAAAAAAGTATTAGATTTTAGCTCGAGATTTTGTAAGAAACAAATTCTTTTTTATTTTAACACTACCTGAATTTGTTGCTAATTTTTTGCAAAAATTAAAAATATTGAAAAATTTCTTAAAAGAAATAAATAATATTACCGATACTAAACTTGTAATTGAATTTTTTGGTGTTGCTATAAGAATACCTCCATTTTCTCTCTCAATTTCTAGCAGAAATTCAGTTGCTCATTAGGGAAGTCTCTATTAGTGCTTGAATAACCAGCAACGAAACACAAACAAAGAATATCACCGATGAAAGTATTCTGATAGCAACATCAAAAAATCCCGATGGCCTGTAGTCAGCTGAAAGGTAAATTTTTCAAAATTCATTGAATTGAAATTTGAACAACCTTTTCATTGGTATACCTACATGTTATTACATAAAATTGTCGTACGTGTCATAGCCTTGCGGTTAGAGGTTTTTGTTTTGGCTGTTGAATCTACATAGGGTTCGAGTTCCACTTCAAGGCAGAATTTTTTTTTCGCCTATTTCTTTTCAATAAATATACTATATATTTTTTAATCAGGGTCTATATTAAGATCTCCAGAAAATGTACAATTACATAAAATTTATATTGAGTGTTCATATTTATCAATATTTGTTATTTTTCTTTATTAATTTTTATTTTTTTACCTGTGTATTTTATGAAAAATTGCTTTTTACAAAAGTTGTAGGTACTGATTATATCTATAACCTAAAATTATTTTTGATGATATTTACACTACGGCTCTTTTTTGATAATTTTTTTAAATGTTTGAATGGTCGCCATTTTGAAACTACTTACCGGATATTGCCCAATAACGAACTCGACCGAGATATTTGAGAGATTGATTTTTGTAGCAAATTTGAACTTGATACCTTCAAAACTGCGACCTCTATCGTGTTAACAAATTTCGTAATATCCCATATATATATAACTTTTGAAAAGCAAATGTTTTTTTGGACTAGCTTCTAGACATATAACAACATGCCGTTGAATTTTTTTCGAAATTCAAAAGTGTGAACGATCACAATAGGTACATTTCTATAAGAAATTTACCTAAAAAATTCTGATAGCGTCAACAACAAAACTTGATTTCAGGTTAATCTTTGGATATCTTAACTATTTATTAGGTAAATTTCTTATAGAAATGTACCTATTGCGATCGTTCACACTTTTGAATTTCGAAAAAAATTCAACGGCATGTTGTTATATGTCTATAAGTTAGTCCAAAAAAACATTTGGTTTAAAAGTTTATATATATATGGGATATTACGAAATTTGTTAACACGATAGAGGTCACAGTTTTGGAGGTATTAAGTTCAAATTTGTTACAAAAATCAATCTCTCAAATATCTCGACCGAGTTCGTTATTGGGCAATATCGGGTAAGTAGTTTTAAAATGGCGACCGTTCAAACATTTAAAAAAATTATCAAAAAAGAGCCGTAGTGTAAATATTATCAAAAATAATTTTAGGTTATAGATATAATCAGTAACTACAACTTTTGTTCGAGCAATTTTTCATAAAATGCACAGATAAAAAAATAAAAATTAATAAAGAAAAATAACAAATATTGATAAAACATGAACACTCAATATAAATTTGATGTAATTGTACATTTTCTGAAGATCTTAATATAGACCCTGATTAAAAAATATATAGTATATTTATATAGAATATAGAAATAGGCGAAAAAAAAATTCTGCCTTGAAGTGGAACGCGAACCCTGTCTGCTTTATATTTTACAGCCAAAACAAAAACCTCCAACCGCAAGGCGATGACACATACGACAATTTTATGTAATAACATGTAGGTATACCAATGAAAAGATTGTTCAAATTTCAATTCAATGAATTCTGAAAAATTTACCTTTCCGCTGACTATAGGCCATCGGGATTTTTATTTTTTTGCATTTTGGATTAGTTTTGCATTAGGACGAAAACTGTAATGTGAGTTTTCTTTTAAATATATATTTTTTTTAATTTTAATTTTGTATTTTTTATTTAATTTTTCTTTTTATACTATCTTCCAGCAACAAATTCATGAAAAATTCAGGTGGTGTTATTGATAAAAAAAAACATTGGTTTCAATGCGATCTTAAACGTTAATATTAGCATTAACTCGATTTTTTCAAAACTGGTTCAATTAACAAAATCAGGATTTTAGCAACTAATTAGCTACAAATTCCCAAGCGGGTTTCGATTGTTTCTGTTAATTTGTCACTGCTGGCTTAACAGAGCTCAATATATTATCGAAGTGAAATTTGAAGTTTAACAGCCGGTTTCACAAAGCTCTGTTAAAGCTCATCATCGTTGTTGATGAACCGCTAACAGTCCGTTATCTTAAATTTGAGTTTCACAACTGAATGTTAACAATCCGCTAACAATCCATTAACAATTGACGATTGACGAGCCATTAAACCTCTGTTAACTAGTTTTTCGGTTTCACGAAGCTCTAACGGCTTGTTAACGATCCGTCAAACTTCTGTCAGATTCATCAGTCGACAAACAGTGATTAAGCATTCAGTTCAGTTAAATGGGTTTTTTATTTCTATTGATTGAGTACTAGCTCTACCTGTCTATCTAACCTTTAACCAACAAACTGTAATAATGCGAGTGCGCATAATATTACTAGAATATTTATATTTTTCAGATAGCAAAACAAAACACGTCGTATTTAACCTAGCTATGACACTTGTCACTCGTAATACCACAGAACAGAATCTTTACATAAAAACTCTGTTCAGTCTGACTTCTTTAGTAATTTATTCGTGATTGTGCACTGTTGCCCGACTGTCACATTGTTAACGCTTCGTTAACGGGTCGTTAGATAACGAAAACTTAATTTTTGTTTGTGAAACATGAGGAAGCTTTGAAGGCCCGTCAAATTTAACAATCCGTTAGCTAACGAACTGTTAACAAGACCTTTGTGAAACCGGCTGCTAAACTGGTACGCTGTTGGATCTGTAGCGTCAATTAGACCTGCGTTGCTAAAGAAACCTTTGCAGTAACAGAATATCTGTCTATTTAATTTTGTGATTTGATTTAAAAATTGAAAAGTTAGTGGTTGTTTGTTTGTAAAAAAATATCTAGTTTCGAATTTTCTCGGACTTCACTGGATTAACAGAAGCACCGAAAGTAACGGTACAAAAATTATTGCCACAAAAAATATTCACTTTTTTCCGTGGATAATTTTATAAATTGTGATATTCTGTCACCCGTCAACAGAGATAAAATGTCAAACTTTTTCCTCGTCGCTGAAAAAAAAAAATATTTTTTTATAAACTAGGTAGGTACAAAGGGCGTCACAATTATAGTCAAGTTTATTTTTTTTAATTCCAATAAAATCATCCAATCCGACAGAAAATATTTTACATTCGGATTATTTGTTATTATTACGAGATTTTTCCAGAAGAGTGTAGACCTGCCTATTTATAGTTTGACGTGAAAGTTACAGGAGAAAAAGTATAATCTAATAAATGTAATATGAAATTACAAAATCCATTTTGACAAAAATCGGCAATAGTCATATAAATGAATATGAAATTAGAAATTATTGAATATTATATTCCAACTATACAAGTATCCCCAGTGGTCTAGTTGGTAAGAGTGGTCTAGTTGGTAAGACGTTGGACTTCTAACCGAGAGGTTGTAGGTTCGAGCCCAACTAGGTCAAGGACTTTTTCCATACATGAAAATTTCCTAAAAAATTCCGGGGCTAGAAGGATCGCTATAAAATGGGAAAAACTAGCGTTCGACATCACTTGCCTCTTACCAACCCGCGTTGAGGCAGCGTGGTAAGGTATGCCTCAAAAACCCTCTGATCTGGTAGAATGGCATGTCTCTTAGAGACATATCGGTGGTTCGGAGTCCACCTTAAGCTGTAGGTCCCCTTATCAGTTGCAATACTGATAAGGCAGTGAAGAGGAGGGCTGTTCAGGAGTGGACGCAAAAAGGGCTGACGACGATATACCATCTTGAAAATATTTGAAATATATGTTTGACACGAAGAACTGCTCAATGAATAAATCAAAATTTTTAAGAGAGAAAATAAAACCAACGGTACTGGAAATGCATTATAAAGAAAAAGCCTGCAAAAGAGACACTGGAAATGATGAAGTTAAATAATGAGCCCAAATGAAAGACATGAAGGTATATTTTGGACATGTGATGAGAATGGGGATTTAAGAGGTGATAAAAGAAAGTTATAAATTATTGCCCAACAACCAGAAGAAAAAGGAAGACCGCGAATTATTTGGCAAAAGGGATTAGAGGAAGCAATGATCATTCGATGGCTCCAGTATGGTTATTGATAGGACAGAAACCAATGGAGACTGAGATGCGGATTCCAAAAAAGTTATAAACGATTTCAAAAATTGAAATACATAACTTTTCTAGAAATACTAGAAACGACCTCATTGGTTTGATGATGTTTTGGAAAAAACAAAATAATATTAATTCAACTAATTATACCCAATGGTAGGTATTGCAATCTTAGGGAGATCGTATGAAACAAATCATAAGTAAAACTACAGTGTCATTTTTTTACAAATTTCGAAGTCTTCTGATTTTGCATATAATCAATGAGATGTAAAGCCCATCACAGATATTATGATTTTAAAAAAACGGAGGCAGTATAAAATTCAATTGTATATACGCCTCACTTGCATAGTAAAAGTTCAACGATTTTGAAATTCCAACCTACAAGAAGCAAAAATTTCCAAAAATAGAAAATTTCAATTATTTTGAAATCATTGAATGTGTACGTTCAACAATTTTCACGACTTTAATCTATTTATTACTCTACAGCATTTTCAAATAGACTATAATGAAACAGAAGAAATATGATATATTAAAATTATTATTTCGTGCACTAAAATAATCAAAATAAAGTTAATTCTTTTGGTGTTGGTTATTTCACCGCTAATTATGGGAAATACTTTAAATGCCAGTTGCCAACTGTTAAATTAATTTATCAAAATATTTAGATAGGTAGGTATACAATAAATATAATAAATTATACTGGTTGAAAATGATTGATAATTGATTATGTAACTCTATAAAACTGTACTAATCAACGAGATAATTTTTTGTAGTTTATGCAGCAAGTTATCAAAATCAGGAAGGTCCATAAAAAAGTCACATACCTTGCACCTAGGTGGATTCCTTCTTTGAATAAAACTATTACAATAAAACTAACTGTTGACTTTTTCACATTTATCTCAAGATGAGTATTTGAAATTGATGTTTGACATGGTGACCTTCGAAATATGCTTGAAAAGAATAAATTAAATAGTTTTGTAGCGCATCTTGAAAGATGATGATGACGAATAAGAAGAAGAAGAAGGAAAGAAAAAGCAAAAAAAAAACACCCATTCGTAATACGGTAGCTTAATTATTGTGGGTCCAGATAAACGATCAACCAAAAACACCTGTCGAGAATTCTCACGGTTCTTCTTTAGCAACTTGTTACCTTCTTAGCATTTCGCTCTCGACCCTCTCGACAGCCGATAATACCGGATTATGGCAGATTGCGTGGCACATCAATGTGTCTGTATGTATGTATGTATATCTGTGTAGATTATATTATGTCTTATAAGATAGATTTATATCTCCAACCCCCTATATCAGTGGAAAATTTAGTTATCAATTACATGTATGTGGTAGAACCACGAATACTAATAGGTATGTAATAGTAGAAATATGAAATAAAAATAGAATTTGACAACAAATACGAGTAGACCTACTATTCTGAGGGATGTTTTTATTTAACTTAACTTATGTTTGTTTAGATGAAATCTTGCAATTGAATTTTGAAGCCGTTATCCTCAACCGATTGAGCTGAAATTTTGCATACACGTTTAATTTGGATGACAACGCATGATTAGCTAGGTGACGTCATTCTAAATTCAATATGGTGGACTACTAAAGATGCAGAAATATGGATATAAATTAAAAGGGTTGCTGAGATGAATACGAAATATATAAGAAATATGTCACATCAAATTCAATATAATGTGCCTCCAAAGATGGCGGTCATATTTTTTATATATCATAATGATATGGGTATCAAATGAAAGGATTTGCTGAAAAGAATACCGAATAAAAATGAATATATTATATATATATATAAAAAGATGTTCTTGGGGATGCAGTCATATATTCAATAAAATTCTTTGATTAAAGCCGAGCTTTCGAGAATGTTTATTCTCTTCTTCAGGGCAAAAATCGTGAATTTAGAATAAATTAGCCAAAAACTGGAAATAATTCATAGCCATCAATTACAAATGTCATTTGGGCAGTTGATTCTGAGTCCTTCTTTAGAAACAATGCTATTTTCCAGGATAGAACTAATCCTAAAAATAAACAGATTTAACAAAATATATGAATATACCCGAACAGCGCAGAAAACTAAACCGATTTATTTTCCGTTGACACCCAAAAACGTGAAATAAATAACTTTTTAGAAACACTAGGAACAAGTAGGTATATTAGTTGATGCACTGTAAAATAAAAAAAAATATTAATAACTACAGGTGCTGGCACTTTTGAAATTGGCGCCAAAAGCATTTCTATATCTACCTATATATGCCCTACTTCAAAATTACCAGAACCATTATTTTTCAGTGTCCCAATTAATAAACAGTCATAACAAAATGTTCATTTATATAGAAATTAAAACCTACCCTCCTATACTAGATATTCATTGCTAAATCAATAATATATCAGATGAAATATATTGTTACAATTCGACTGTAAATCAACTCATACGACATACATTCAGACAGACAGACTAATTGTTGAAAATATGTTTCTTTGGACTCTGATACGTAAAAATCTGTTAAAAGCCGCACATCAAAAATTTTAAAAGATTACAATATTTTCCTTACTAAATAAACTACTTTGGGTAGAATTAGGATAGTCAAAATATAATGATTTAATCATTGAAATCTATAGGTCTTTTCAAGTTTGTAGGATATGATTCCAATTTGATTTTGATGTGAGCTCTTATTGCCAAACCAATAACAATACAATTTGTTACTGTTAGTTTTAATAATGTTAAATATTCTGAAAGATAAATGTGACAGAAGATACTTATAAACCACTATATGGCAGATAATCAGCTGATTCTAATCATTTCTGACTCTATGATTTGATAACAACGTTAATGAGTCAAATTGACCTCAAACGATAACCCATGGCCGTGTCCATAGAACATGTCCATAATCAGTACCTAATCATACTAATCTTGTGGATACGACTGATGCACGCATAGCTCATTTTAAAAATTGAAAATGGAGGAAGAAACAGTATTTTCTGTTCAATATATTTATAGAGAAAACTCTTATGTTTTACCTTAACGGAACGATAGATGTCCAGATGCCCATAATAGAATTGGGTAATAGCAGAAACAAAAGATAGGTTATGTTGCACTATTGTTTACTGATTACCTGTCAACTTACTGATTACCAATCGATTGGTAATCAGTCACTTCTGTGGACACGATCATTATTTGAATCGAGAAGATCTTTTTGTTGATTGTTTTATCACTTTTCGATATCAAATATTGGATTGAAATAAAAAATATATTATTTACAATTTATTGACGATTTTTATAAATTATAATTTCATCTGAAAAATAAATTGATGGATAAATCAAATTTGAAGGAATATCATTGGATTGCTGTGATTAAATTACTGAAATTTTGAATTTTTCCTGAGAAACTCTTCGGATATAGAGTTCTCACGATTGACTCTTTAGGGTAGAACAACAACAATACCAATGTCCCCTAATATTATATTATGCAATATTTGCCAGTGATTGTCGCACTATAGGATTCCCCATTATCTTTAAGCGCCCTTTTCATCGGCACCAGCTGTCTATGCTACGCTACTCGAAGGGCACGTGCCCATATTGTGTATGTATTCTTCTTCCTCTACTTCCTATTTTTGTCTCTCACATAGTTCCGGTATTCCCATTGGTCATTGCTTAATGATAATAAAAAAAAATTGAATCGAGGGGTTAAATTTTATATAGGGGGTTTCGTGCAGTTCCCGCCTTTAGTTGGGGAAAAATCTCAGTGGAGACAACTTCTGCGTATGTGTACTTGTGTATATAATTTTTATTTGCTTCCGAAGTTCCGGTAATGTGATTGTGCCTACGGAAGTTATGCATTTTTGTATAGGAAAGTTGAGTTTGGTTAGTTTGTTGGTGTTTTTAGTGAATTAGTGCTAGTGTATAGGTATATAAATGTGAAAGTGTTCTGGAAGTTTGGCAGTTCAATTTTGGAATAAGTGGTGGAAGTTTTAAGTGTTTTGTTTTGTGCAAAGTGGAAAATCGTGATGTGTTGTGTTCTTCTATTGGATATTGGGATTAAAAGTTGTAATTTTTGCATTTGCAATTTGTAAACAAGCTGAAGTGGCTACAAACCTATTTAATAACAATTGTAAGTTGAGAAATAAAGTAGTTTGATTCTATGCATTTTGTAGCTTTTTACTGATCTATAAGGAGAAAATAATAAAATAAAACATGCTTAGAATTATCCTTTTGATTCATTGATTCATGCAATTAGAATCTTATAGGAAAATCAAGATGAAATTCAGAACGTTTCAAGATACAACAAGTTTATATGAAAAATGCAAATTGTATGCCGATGGTAGATTTTAAACAGAGAAGAAAGATATCCAAAAGAATATTGCCAAAGTTGGATTTATAGTAACAATTCATTTTATCAATAAATATAATAAACTAAGTGTGATGAATTTACAAAATTAGGTAATATTGTGTGTGTTTCAAAAAATACTTGATTTTCTACAAATTCTGTTGAAAAATGTATGTTCTCAACGATTTCATTATAGTTATTCATATACTCTCTAATCTTTGGTAGATTCAAGAGTATTTATATGAACTAATTCATACAAAAATAATTATGTGTAAAATGAAGTGCATTACCTGTGTTAAACGCGCCATATCTAAGAACAAAAGTAGATATTATGCGACTCGAACTTTCTTATAAGACCCTCTTCATAAGGTAACCAAATTGTGCATACATATGCGTACAATAATTTCGAGTAAACAAAGGAGAAATATAGTGTTTGAAAAGTAGATGTAGACTTAAATTTAAACGAAAAAATAAAATAAATCTTCTTTTGAATCTTCATATCAAGGTACCTACTCTACATGATACTTACTCAAAGATCATTAATATTATTTACTCTCTCGAGCAAGTTGCAGTCAATTGAATAGTCAGAAGACGGAACGGTATTAGGTACTTTTTCCAAATATTATTACAAAACATTTTTTGCAATTTCATTGTATACTATTTAACCTAACACCAGTCATCAAACGAGTAAATATCCTGCTGAAGTAATAAGTAAGTGTCTCATTTACCTTGAATAATTTAGTATCATCCGCAAAAAGAGAAATTTCACAGTAACTGTTGTTGATGCAATGAACAATATCACTAATGAATATTAAAATTAATAAAGGACCCATATGTGTTCCTTTTCCTATTCCGGATAACACTTCAATAATGAATTGACGTCTGCAAACATGTCAGTGGACTATATTAGAGCACTAGAAACATGTAGGTATTCTTTCCCGCCATTTTTGAGCCAATTTAAATACGTTTAAAAGTCAAAATTGTCAAACTATTCCAGTAAACAACTATTGCATTTGTTCCTAATGCCGCTATTTAACAACTAACTGGCCCCTAAATTATTACATTATTTCATATCATTGGTATAATATTACATTCAGTGGACGCTGTCCAATTCCCACAGATCATTGTGATGTTAATGAATTTATCCTATTGATTCCAGATAGATGAAGAACATCATAGACTTTGTCACGATAATAAATATACCTTCCGGCTTGGCAAAAGACATAATCTCCGCCACCATCAAACTAATAACATGATATAATAATAATCAACAAAACTCTTTGCTGCGGGTTGGCTATTATGCGCAGATATACACATATCCTATATATATATATATATATATATATATATATATATATATATATATATATATATATCAAAATAATATTCATAATACCGATAACATGACTTGAAAACGTCAGGTCGACTTTATCACGGCTCTCTACGCACGATATAAATGTATATATAAATTGTGTACATGATATATATATATATATATATATATATATATATATATATATATATATATATATATATATATATATATATATATATATACCCACGAATTAATTAACAAATTAGCGCACTCAATCTTTGGCTGTGCACCGGATAGCAGTGTTGCGCAGTGGTTGTTTGTAGCTGTATGTAATGTATTCATGTGCCAGTTGACGAGGCGCCATATCCACGACTTGCTGCTATTATAATAAGCGCGAGATCTTGTCGTGGGAAAATCGGGCAGGTGTGTTGTTGTGTCGGTTGTCGTCTTCTTCGTCTTCGTCTTCGCCTTCTTCTACAGCCTCTTTTGCGCACTGCTCACTCACTTGCAGTGACTTGTCCGCGCCGCGAATTGCAAATGTATAAGTATTATATTTGTTTTTTTTTAATGTTTTGTTTCATTTCCATCCTTGTGCTTACCTCAGAATGTGTTTGAAATCGAGCGATTCAGACAAAAAAACTCTTCCCTTGTTAGGCTATTGAATATGAGAACCCGTCTCTTATTAGAGTCAGATAAAAGACTTGGTTACCATTGCCATTACCATATCATAAACCATGCGGTTAGGTTTTTGACCGACGAACAATTCGACTGTTTGCCTGCATGTTTTTTTTATGGATGTTCGCGCGTTTTGAATAGCAAACTTGCTCCGATTTTCATGATTCTTCGATAGAGGACTATTAAGAGTTTGTCCCGTAGTCCTGTTAAAAAAAAACCTTCATTCAACATGTCTTTCCCCTCCAAAATGGGGTAGACTGGGCAATATTTTTCTCGAATATTGAAAAATTGCGACGACAAAATTGAAGAAGTGACGACCATATCCGGCAACGTTTAAATTGGACATTTCTCAAAAAATCATAGCTCCATGTGTGATCCAATATTGATTAATTGTATTATCTCATTCAAGTAAGATCAAACTATTTCTTCGACATGGAACGACAATGTCGGACAATGAGATCCGTCACTGGAATTACGCACGAGCATGGAGCGTATATATACGTCTCTGTTCTCTGGTATACATGTACTCTTTGGCAGATCGTTGTATATAGATAGGTATTACTCTATGGTTATGTCGCGCTGTTCACTGTCAGCTGTCGCAATTGTCAGACGTCAGACGTTGATAATACTAATTTAAAATTTAATTTTGTGTTGTGTTAGACAAACAGTAATTTGTTATGGAATTGCTGTTGCTGGCAAACAGATATACATAAGTATAGTTCAAATCATGAAAAGGAGAGATAGCAGTAGTACTCATTGGTACGGTTCAAATCTTAAATGCCTAATAAAAACAATTTTAATTTTTATTAAAAAATTCCACTTGTTAGCTTGACTTTTCTCGACAAAAGTTGATGCTAGATATAATATGAATTAATTAAAGATATATTTAACGGTCACGTTCAATTTATTTAAATTCTCGATTTTTATCCTGTAGAAGCAATAAAAAAGAAAAAAGCATTAAATGATATGAATTTCACATCAAGGCAATGATTTTTCTCAAAATTCGAAATTGCGGTCTATCGAAATTGGAAAATTTCAATGAGAAACTCATTTGAAAAAAAGAATAAACAAGAACAAATTAGCATGAACTTGGAAAATTTACATCTTAAAAATCAACTTTATTCCTTCAAATTGATGACTTCAGCAAGACTTCTTAAAACTTCGGAAAATATCTCTTTTGAATAAATATGATGCTAAATAAATATCAGTTGTGTAAAATTCCTTACAACTTAGTCACTTGTGGAGTCCCTCAAGGTTCAATTTTGGGTCCATTATTATTTAATGCCTATGTTAATGGATTATTGCAACTTAATATACCGGGTGTTATTGTATCATTTGCGGATGACACATGTCATTATGTGTAGTGGTCACAGTTGGGATGAAGTTACAGCCGATGCTAAACATTCGTTAAAAATTATAAGAAAATGGGCTAATTATCACAGAGTGTTTTAAATGTGTCTCTATACGCGGATAACCTTTCTGTTACAGATGGACTGACTATACATAATGATGTTTGTTGTTGTTTGATAAAATATTATAAAACAATTTAACGTTAACATTGCTAAACAACATCAATCAAAAATATATTTTGGAAGCACTAATAAAATATTGTAGGCTACGGGAACAATATACCTATTATTTTCTAGACATAAATCAATTTCATATCATATGATGATCTTTACTAGGTACATTTATAATTGTATTTATTGTTCTGTGGTATTCTCATTTTATTATTTGTATTAGTATGTAAGTATATTTAGATGATTTAAAGGTTAAAGATTTTAAATCATTATTAAGTTTAGGTCTACACATAGATGTTATTTGCATCTCGGTAGGGGTTTGTATAGGGCTCATAATAAATCAAACAATCTATTAGCATAGTACTTTTTAATTAAGATTTGTAGGTTTGCCGGAATAAATTATTATTATTATATTGTCTGGAACATATATTTATATTTTTTAATATATTGAGATTCTGGGTAATATTAATAAATAAACAAGTCAAGCAATTCGTTGGATATCTACCTGCACATCGGCTTTTTTTAATTCATATTATTATTCCCCAATAACATTGATTGGTGGTTCATTTTGTTCATTATAATTATTATTTCGTATAAGGACACCACTTCACGCTTCGATATTCTTTTTTATACAAATATGGAATTGACGAGAAGACCAATGAAATGCAGTTACCGTTTTTTTTTGACTGTCATATTATTAAATTATGTTTAATATTATTATTTAATAACATACTATTACAGTACAGGTAGGTACTTTATTATGGTGTTTTTTTTTTCATTTGTAACCGTATTCGGTAAGCCATTAACAAAATTCAATATCATTTTCACACATCGGCTTTCATATTATGTGCATTTGTTAATTTATAAAAATGCATATGTAAATTGACAATAATTCATCCTTAATTTCATTTAATTGGTGAAATCCTATTAGCTGAATTGAAGTGAAGTGTTCTCATTCCCCATAACTGTGATATCATAAAATAAGATTAAATCATCACTTAAAAGGAATTATGTCTTTCAGTTTTGTTTTTAATGGAGTGAATATTTCGGTATCCAACTTTCCTTTTTGAATTTTACTCAAGTAGCAAGCTACATTCGTATATGAAAAACTACATAGGCTGTCTGTAAATAATACGAGAAATTATTACAATTTCCTTTTAAATGATCATTCAATATGTTTTTATTATTCAAATTGTCATGTGTATATTGAGAAATTATCAATGCATATGCCGAAGAACTGATGGTAACCTGATTTTTTCTTGAATATAGAATTAATTACTGAAATATGATCATCGACTTTAATGTAATTAATTCATATTTATTGCTGTAATTTCGTTCCATTTCAAAAAAAAAGGAAACAGTTATTGTAATAAAAAAAATAATTATTTAAATAAATTCTATTGGTGCTGGTACTTTTGAAGTTGTGCCGTTGTAGTTTGTTGTTGTATAGGTACCAACTAAAAATATTTTTTCACACTTTTAAGTATAGTCATGATTCATTAACGCCAAAGAAGATAGTACTTATCCTATTACCTTTTATAAGTCTTATCTTGTACTTGTTATTATTCAGAGATTTGGCCGTCTCATATTTTCAATTTTCGAAAAAATTGCCCCTTCCAGACTGTAACGCGGAAAGCTATGATTAATTTTAAAAATGTCCAATTTAAACGTTTCCGGGTAAGACATTTTTTTTAATTCTACCGTCTCGAATTTTCAATTTTCGGGAAAAATTGTCCCCACCACCCCCTTAGGGGTAAGTTTTTGAGGGGAAGGGCATATCTAATATTGTTTTTTTTAATGGGACCAATTCTCAATATCCCTCTCTCGAATGAAAAAACTCATCAAAATCGGAGCAGGTTACTATGCAAAAGTCGCGAACATCCATAAAATACATGCAGGCATACGGTCATTTGGTTTGGGTTCGTCGGTCAAAAATAATATCAATTCCATTGGTTCTGGTACTTTTGAAGTTTTCCAAAAGTTTTCAATCTAACTAAAAAATATTTATCAAAGCTCCTCTCATTTGAGAGATCCCAATCAGTGCCTCATACGATGAAATTGAGTATGATGATTATTTATTTTTTTATTATAATGGTCATTTTCTATTTATATAAACTTCCGATTTTTGTCTTGGAAAAGCTACCAGAAAAGAAAAAAATATTAATTGATATGAATTTCACACCAAGCCTATGATTTTCTCAAACAAGAATTCAAAATTCTAGAAGAATTTGCTGGATATCAGGGGGTCAGTTATGTGAGTTGGACCCACCATATATATTTTGCTAAAACTTAATTATGGTTTATGTGGAGAAAAGAATTTCATTATAAATTAAAGTACAATTGGATGATGCGTACTTGACTCATTCTCAGTACCATTTTTGACAGACGAACACTGAACGGACATCTGCTTTTCGTGCATTGTATATATATAGTAAACTCCGATTTTGATGATTTTTTTGTTTTATGTATAGACCTAGTATTTACTATTTATATTATTATATCAGAGCCTGTGTAAGCTTTGATAGATGTTGGGGGTCACGTGATATGGCTTTTCAAATTCAGTGAATTTCAATTCATATCAATAATATGCCATCTTGAAAGAATCTAATTTCGTTATTATATTATTCTACATGTAATATAGTTATTTTGATTTCATGTTAAAGAATTTCGTTGTAGAATAGACTACAAACGTATTAAAAATCAAAATAGTAAAATTAGTTTCAAAATAATGCGGTTTTACCTACAGTTCTAACGTCATTCATTTCTGTTATTCATATTTTCTCCTTATGATTTATGACTTCAACTTGTTTGAGGTTATATTTGTGAGACAGTACCTAAACATCATTTTGTTATGAAATTAATTGTATTCAAATGGAAGCTGGTTTGATAAGAGCAGACTACAATTTTGGATCAGAAGATCCAGTTAAAAACATTTTTTTTTTGGAAACTTTGCTGAAGTAGATGGTCACAATGGCACAAAACATGAATCAACACGGCTTTTTATAAGAACATTAGTAGCATTATTAAGACTACCTGATGTTGATGGACTTCTGTAAAATTGTTTCATTTCAAATACATTACAGTTTCTGTAAGTACTTGGATAAACAAAAAAATATAATGCTATACTTTATGAAAGTCAGCGACGAACCAGAGAACACTACCTACAAGCGATGAACAAACATGATTGACGTCATCGGAACTGTAGCTCCGATTTCGCGCGAAATTTTAAAAAGTCAGTTTAAAACCGCATTTTCTGCAATAAGTTTAAATCTTTAAATTTTTCAATGTACTTTTGGTTTATTCTACAGGGAATTCTTTTAAATGAAAGAGAAAGTAAAAATATTGCATGTTGCCCATTATAATGTTACAAAATCTCTCTAACTCAAATTACAGCCCAATCACTTTCTAATGAACCATTGTCCAAGGTGACGTGTCATATATCCACCAACCACCCACAAATAACACTGATGAAACTACCTCGCGTAACGGTGCTGCGATAAAGTGCCTAGTCTAGTTGTTATATTATATACCAAAATATTTTTTACAAAAAATTGGACCGACTTTATTAGTTGGTGCACTGAAAAGTATAAAATAATATTAATTCTATTGGGGCTGGTACTTGTGAAGTTGGTGCCAAAAGTTACCAATCTACCTGCAACTGCACAACTTCAAAAGTAACAGCCCCAATAGAATTAATATTATTTTATACTTTTCAGTGCACCAACTAATAAAGTCGGTCCAATTTTTTGTAAAAAATATTTATTTCACACTTTTGAGTGTAACATTAGTCACGAAAATCGTTGAACGTTCACTAATACCAATGAAGATAGTACTTATTCTATTACCCACGTATATTCCTTGCTTGTAGTTGTTATTATTGAGATCTCAGAACATCGCTGCGGAAATACGCTTGAATATTTTAGTTGTTACCATTTTAACACCGATTTTACTCGAAAACCGTAACTCTAAGGGGAAAATGTTCAGTATAAATGTTGCTACAAATAATTATGTCTTTCATGTACTGCAAACAGATTTTCAATTTTCGACAGAAATCGCCCTTTCCACATAGCGAAAATAGGTATATTTGAGAGTTTAAAATGTCTCTATGTCGAAAACCGTTACTCCTTTGAAAAAATGTTCCATTTAAACGTTTCCGGATATTGTCCTATCTGTAATTATATCAACGCAGATTTTCAATTTTCGACAAAATTTGCCCCCTCCACCCCCTTCGGGGGCGGTTTTCGGAGGGAACGAGATGTCGGATTCCCGTTTTTATGAATATGGGACCATTTCTCAAGCCTCCTCTTTCAAATGAATCAAAAATCATCAAAATCGGAGTATGTTTACTATATGAAAGGCGCGCACAAACCAAAAAAAAAAAAAAAAAAAAAAATGCACACAATCGAATTGTATACCTCCTCCTTTTGGGAAGTCGGTCAAAAATAGGAAATCCCAGTGGCCAAGATAATCAACAATCTAGTGGCAGCGTGGCGAGCACGCCGGCCGGGCACCCTTCTTCCACGTGCAAGTCATCGTCAACGAGGCGGAGGAGGAGCAAGAGGAGAGAGGAGGACGACACCATGGCCCTCGAGTCGCGCACGCCAGGTGCGTGCTAGAGTGTGGGAACTTTGCAGAGACGCAGTTTCCCAGGCTCTCTCACGGCACACAAACACACCACCTGCATCCAAGCCAAGAATAAGGATCCACTCACTACTCTACTAAAACTGCTGCTAGTATATCTATAGGTATATAATATGGGAGGGCGTAGGGAGTGCGCAAGGCGCGTTGCCGCCACATGTCCCTTTCCTTTTTCTCTATATGGAAACGGGAACAAGTCGATTTTTGCAGATTATCTATTGAAAAAAATGACATGACATGAGGCGATATTGCGCTCGTCGAGATTGGTTAATTGAGCATGGTTAAATTGGAAACCGGCTTAACGGATCATAAAATAATGAATATATGTACGTAAATAGTGAATTAAATGGAAAAATAAGATGCTAAGAAAGGATGGAATTGGAGATAGGTCAGGATGAGTTTAATAAAGCATCTCTCTTTTGGATTAAATAGAGTTTGACACTGCGTATCTTGCAGTTTGGAATAATAAATTATTATTATTATTATTATTCGAACATGACAATAAAGTTTAATACAGGAAACAAAAATATATTTCGCAGAAATGAATAAATCTTTACCTACAATATTAATTCTGTTTCATTCCATCTTCTTTTCGAAGACAATATAGTGCATTCATTTCAAGTATATATCCAAGATAGTGACAATTTTATCATTGAAAGCCCGCAGGTGCCGGTGACTGGAAATGCTCGAGTCCAGATTTACTGTAAATGTGGGTTATGAATATAGTATGTCAAGTTGTAATTTCATGGAAGGAATTTTGGGGGCGGTGAGAAGCGATAGAATCACTTGATGAAAATGTACCATTAAAACAAAATTCTTATACAAAGCAACATACCAAAAATTGTATCGGTGTTGTTCAGCTCTAACTGAGCATATGCGAAAGATTTGAGTTTTTTTTTTGTTTTTCAGAATATAGCTCTCACCTCCAAAAGTTTTACATTGGGAATGTTTTTTTGGGGATCTCTTACTATATAAAATTATCTTCGTTACAGGTTTTATTAACCGGAATAATAAGAGTTGGATTTATAGCACTGTTGTATTTTCATTTTATTATTATTTTCATTTATATTGTAATAATTTCTTGATATAGATTATAGATGCTGTTAAGGTTGTAGATTTCAAATTAACAGGTTTAGGTGCTACTTGCATCACCGTAGGGATTTATAGGGATAATAGAAAGTCAGACAATCTGTTAGTATGCGGTTCTATATTTCTGTAAGACTAGTTTGTTACCGTGAATAAATTATTATTATTATATTATATTAATATATTCACTACCAACATCTATACGGCGTATTCGAGCATATTTTTGTTTTTACTTATCTTAAAATCGGGTACCAAATTCACGAAGCTGGTTAAATTTTAGGTATTTATTATTGTCGAGAAGATCTTTATTTACCAACTAGAACTAGATGGTCAATATGGAATTACCATAGGTCATCATAACTAAAGCGTTATCTTTAAAGCCTAATCTAATTATAATAAATCATGTAAGTACCTAGCAAAAATATGGAATTAGATTTCAGTTACTTTTAACTCTTAAACTAAATGATGATTAAACAAATAATGCTCTTTGTGGACGTTTTGTTGCAATTAGGTAATAGTCGAAATTCATTGTTGTTGAGAATTTCATAGTGTCATAGTGATTCAAGAATGTCCATAACAAACTTATTGGAAAATAATAGAAAGGTAGAAGATAATAGGACAATTTTTATTGACATCATTTTTTCACCGACGAACCTACACGGAGGAGGTGTATATCAAGTGTCTGCTTTTTTGACCGACTTCAAAAAAAGGAGAAGGTATACAATTCGGTTGTAAGATTGCTTTTTTAATTTTTTTTATGGCTGTTCGCGCGTTTTGCATAGTAAACGTACTCCGATTTAGACGATTTTTGTTTCATTTGAAAGAGGAGAGTTGGGAAATGGTCCCATATTGAGAAAAATCAAATACAACTATGCATTCCCTCCAAAAACCGCCCCCAAAGGGGTGGAGGGGGCAATTTTTCTCGAAAATTGAAAATCCGAGACCACAGAATTAATGAAAATTCCATATCCGGAAATGTTTGAATTGGACATTTTTTAAAATAATCATACGTTTCCGCGCTACAGTCCGAAATATATGTTTCAGCTATGTGGAAGAGGCAAATTTTTCGAAAATCGAAAATTCGGGATTTGAAAATTAAAAAGGGGACCATATCCGGAAACTTTTAAATTGAACATTTTTTCAAAAGAGTTACGGTTTCCGAGTTTCGCAATGGTAAAGTCTGAAATATGTGATATGCGTATTTCCGCTATGTACAAGCTAAACCTACCTATAACTTTTTGGGTATTAGTGAACGTTCAACAATTTTCATGACTAATGTTACACTCAAAAATGTAAAATAAATATTTTTTACAAAAAATTGGACCGACTTTATCAGTTTTTGCACAGAAAAATACAAAAAAATATTAATTCTATTGGTGCTGGTAATTTTGAAGTTGTGCCGTTGTAGTTTGTTGTTGTAGGCACCAACTCCAAAAGAACTAGCACCAATAGAATTAATATTATTTTGTATTTTTCAGTGCAACAACTGATAAAGTCGGTCCAATTTTTTTTTTAAATAGTTTTTTTTTTTTGGTTTGTGCGCGCGCTGTGTATAGCAAACGTACGCCAATTTTGATAATTTTTGATTCACATGAAAGAGGAGTCTTGGGAAGTAGTCTTATATTCATAAAAGCTACAATCCGAAGTCTCCTTCCCTCCGCCCCCGAAGAGGGTGGAGATGGCAATTTCTCCCGAAAATCAAAAATCTGAGATGGCAGTTTAAATTGAACATTTTTTCAAAAACTCACGGTTTTCGAATAATAGCAATGTTAAAATGTGAAATATATGTATTTCTGCTAAGTATAAATATCAAAAACATGATGATCATCGAGCTCAAGAATTTCTTTTACCATTGCTTCATCAATAATTTCTGCCCCAACTAGGTATAAAATATCTTTCTAAAATAATTTTCTTCTGATATTTCGATTTAATTAACGGACTAGTGCCTTATGTCATTTAATAGAAACGAATAAACTCTTCAAAGACACCTATACCTAAAACAAGAATTGAACAATCATATAAAAAATCATAATTTAATAGATTAAAGAAAATTATTTTGTTTATTGCTTCTAGAAAAATAAACATAGGAAGTTTTTTTTTGATTTTCTTTTAGGTAAATTTCTTATAGAAATTTCAACGGTATGTTGTTATATGTCTATAAGTTAGTCAAGCGTTTATATATATATATATATATATATATATATATATATATATATATATATGGGATATTACGAAATTTGTTAACACGATAGAGGTCCAGTTTTAGAGATATCAATATAGTATATTTATTGATAAGAAATAGGCGAAAAAAAAAATTCAGCCTTGAAGTGGAACTCGAACCCTGTCTGCTTTATATTCAACAGCCAAAACAAAAAACCTCTAACCGCAAGGCTAAGATACATTCGGCAACATATATGTAATGACATGTAGGTATACTAATGAAAAGGTTGGTTAAATTTCAATTCAATGAATTTTGAGAAATTTACCTTTCCGCTGACTACATACAGGCCATCGGGATTTTTTAACTCTTACTTTCCGCTATTATTATCTTGGCTATCGGCGTGCGTGTAGCACATTTTTTTTAAGTGAAAGGCTTGAATCTTTTCTCTCTCTCTCTCACACTTTCCGCCTACATTGTTGGCCCTATACAATAACAATCGAAGGGGGTGTTGTGGACAGTTGGACAGCATGGATTTAGGGAGCAGCGCGCGGGGTAGGAAAGCACGTTTGAAGTGTGTTTGTTGAAAGAAATAATATGATATGATGGGCTGCGGGGTAGGCCATGGTATAAGTATTATGCAGATGTTCACTGGAAGAAGGAAGGGTGTGTGGAGGAGTAAAATGTAATACGCAGGAAAAGTGATGAGCGTGGGAATGAGTTCCCATCACCACAACACAGCCCAATAGGGTTGGCCATGCATGAGTCGCCTGTGAGGTGTGCCTTATTTTTTATTTTTTTTGATGTGTTGAACGTTTCGTGCAGATGATTTCACTTTTATATTATTATTGAAAGTGTGTCACAACGAATTGGGTAGATATAATTTATCGATGGAGGGTTGATCTCGCTAATTAGCTTCATTATACTTGTAAAGAATTAAGCTTAGAGTCAGATAGGTAATTAACAAACATCAGGGTACCACATACTTGGATATAGTTAAGTTACATTTGAATTATTCTGGATTTGACTGAAGCTGTAATTCAACTATTTTTAATGTATATTTCTTAGAATAAATATTACAATAAATATTTCTAAATATCAAATAAAATTAAAAAAATGGAAAAATTTAAAATATTAGGATAAATATACTAAGAAAAAGTATTAAAGGACGGATTTGAGATAAGTTAGGAGTTCAATAAGTATTTTACCACTGTCGCTAAGTCTCTTTCGGATAAAATAGTGTCCGACTCTATTTATGTTCCACTTGGAGTTTGAAATAATGAGTCATTGTAATTAGAGGACACAAACGCAGAGGGAAATAAAGAATATTATTATTTCAATGATAAGTAGAAAGGTAGGTGGGATTGATGGAATTACCATCGCTGTTTTAAAATGTATTGCTTTGGATATAGCTCAACCGTTGGCATTATTATTATTAATAAATGTATGTGCTATCTGGTATTTGGCCTAATCATTTTAAGAGAGCGGAAGTTCTACCAATATACTTATTATCAAATTTGGCTAAGATATCAGAAAAAGTGATTCACAAAAAACATGATTTTCTAGAGGGAGAGGGAACGATAAATGAGAGACAATTCGGATTCAGAAAAAATAAATCGACCAATGATGCTTTAAATTATGCCAATAACTTTCTGGATCAAGCGAAGGCTTTTGACACGGTAGTACACCTATCTTTCAAATAGATTTCAGTCTGTTGTTAATAATGGTGTAAAAATTCTCAGAATTTAGTCACTTGTGGGGTGCCTCAAGGTTCAATTTTGGGTCCATTATTATTTAATGCCTATATTAATGGATTATTGAAACTTAATATACCGGGAGTTATTGTATCATTTGCGGATGACATAGTAATTATGTGTAGTGGTGACAGTTGGTACGAAGATACAGCCAATGCTAAACATTCCTTAAAATGTATAAAAAACGTCTTAATCATCACAGAGTGACTTTAAATATGTCAAAATCTATTGTTTTAAATGTTTCTCTAAACGCGGATAAGTTCCCTGTTACAGACGGACTGACAATACATAATGATGTGTGTTATTATAATTTTAATTGTAAATGTGATAAACTAAAAAGACTAAGTGAAGTTAAATATCTTGGTGTTGTATGCTCATTGGAATTGGAAGAAATATATTTTTATTATTGGTAAAAAAGTATGATACTTTCTTGTTGTTTTCTATGAAATGAGATATATTCTCGACAAAAATGATTTATTAAAATTATACAATGCGTTGTTCTATAGCATTCTATTTTATGGAATTATTTGTAGGGGTTCAGCTTATTCAAATGCATTAGGGCCGGTAGCCAGAATACAAAAGCGTGCTATCAAAATTTTAATGTTTAATAAACAACACAACCTTTTCTGTGAAAACGATTGCTGTATATCAATCAACAATATATTTTGGAAGAACTAATAAATAATTATTGAATTCTACGGGAAGAGTATATACTATTTGCTGAAGCATCTTTATTTTCTAGACATAAATCGCTTACAGTAAATACAACTAAATTAAATATTGGCAAAAAAACTAGTTTATATCGATCTAAACTTATCTAAAATAGATCAGATAATAATCTAAAAAATGCACTTTTCTAGAGGGCGTATTAAACTTCATATTAAGAGTTGGATTTAAATAATTTGATATTAAAATATATATATTAATATATACCTACACATATTTGAGATTTTAAAATCGCTGTAACTCGAAAACCATAACTCTTTTGAAACAATTTTCAATTCAAACGTTGCCGGACATTGCCTTATCTTGTGTCGTCTCAGATACTGGATTTTTTGGAAAAATTGCCCCCTCCATCCCCTTCAGGGGTGTCTTTTGGAGGAAAGGAGATTTCGGATTTGAGTTTTTACAAATGTGGGACCAATTCTCAAGTCTCCCCTTTCAAATGAATCAAAAATCATCAAAATTGGGGTAGAAAAGCAGAGAGTCGAATTGTATATCTCCTCCGGTTGGGTTCGTCGGTCAAAAGTATACACTCTGATCACATTTATAGCTGCAGATTTCTAATATACCATAGATAATCATTAAATTATTAATATGCTAGTTAACGCGTTTTGAATGATTTTGCCTTGCTTAAAATAGGAAGCATGACTTCACCAAAGAACATTGGGTACCTAATTTAATATACTTTGAATTTCAGTTTTGTGGTTTGATGAATAACAATAACAAATTAGATAAAAACAACATTCGCTACTGTACATTACGATCAGGCCACAAGTAAAAAAAATCCCGATGGCCTGTAGTCAGCGGAAAGGTAAATTTCTCAAAATTCATTGAATTGAAATTTTAACAACTTTTTCATTGGTATACCTACATATTATTACATTAAATTGCCGTGTGTGTCATAGCCTTGCGATTAGAGGTTTTTGTTTTGGCTGTTGAATATAAAGCAGACAGGGTTCGAGTCCACTTCAAGGCAGATTTTTTCTTCGTCTATTTCTTTTCAATAAATATACTATATATTTTTTTAATCAGGGTCTATATCAAGATCTCCAGAAAATGTACAATTACATCAAATTTATATTGAGTGTTCATGTTTTATCAATATTTGTTATTTTTCTTTATTAATTTTTATTTTTTATCTGTGTATTTTATGAAAAATTGCTTTGAACAAAAGTTGTAGGTACTGATTATATCTATAACCTAAAATTATTTTTAATAATATTTACACTACTGCTCTTTTTTGATAATTTTTTTTAAATGTTTGAATGGTCGCCATTTTGAAACTACTTACCCGATATTGCCCAATAACGAACTCGGCCGAGATATTTGAGAGATTGATTTTTGTAGCAAATTTGAACTTGATACCTTCAAAACTGCGACCTCTATCGTGTTAACAAATTTCGTAATATCCCATATATATATATATATATATATATATAAACTTTTGAACCAAATGTTTTTTTGGACTAACTTATAGACATATAACAACATGCCGTTGAAATTTTTTCGAAATTCAAAAGTGTGAACGATCGCAATAGGTATATTTCTATAAGAAATTTACCTAAAAAATCCCGATGGCCTGTAGTCAGCGGAAAGGTAAATTTTTCTAAATTCATTGAATTGAAATTTGAACAACCTTTTCATTGGTATACCTACATGTTATTACATAAAATTGTCGTATGTGTCATAGCCTTGCGGTTAGAGGTTTTTGTTTTGGCTGTTGAATATAAAGCAGACAGGGTTCGAGTTCCACTTCAAGGCAGATTTTTTTTTCGCCTATTTCTTTTCATTAAATATACTATATATATTTTAAATCAGGGTCTATATTAGGATCACCAGAAAATGTATAATTACATCAAATTTATATTGAGTGTTCATGTTTTATCAATATTTGTTATTTTTCTTTATTAATTTTTATTTTTTTACCTGTGTATTTTATGAAAAATGTCTTTGAGCAAAAGTTGTAGGTAATGATTACATCTATAACCTAAAATTATTTTTGATGATATTTACACTACGGCTATTTTTTGATAATTTTTTTAAATGTTTGAATGGTCGCCATTTCGAAACTACTTACCCGATATTGCCCAATAACGAACTCGACCGAGATATTTGAGAGATTGATTTTTGTTGCAAATTTGAATTTGATTCCTTCAAAACTGCGACCTCTAGCGTGTGAACAAATTTCGTAATATCCCATATATATATATATATATATATATATATATATATATATATATATATATATGTATATATATATATATATATATATATATATATATATATATATAAACTTTTGAACCAAATGTTTGTTTGGACTAACTTATAGACATATAACAACATGCCGTTGAAATTTTTTCGAAATTCAAAAGTGTGAACGATCGCAATAGGTACATTTCTATAAGAAATTTACCTAAAACTGGTTTATGTGACCATTTCTTGAACCACCAATATATTATACTTACTGAAACCCATATCTATACCTACGAGTAATTATTGCCTCCATCTCATGAGATGATGAATCAACCACTCACTCACTGACTGACTGACTGGTTATTGAATTTATTTCGGCTTCTAAATTATACCTTTTGCGGTGTGTGTGTCTTTTTGGATAATTTGAAGAATAAATTGGAGTCGATGTTTTTTATTTGAAACTTGGTTAACTGGAACACTTAATGCCGAACCAGCTTATGTACAGGGTGGGCAAATTTCAATGATTTTGTGAGAGGTGTGAAAATTTGTGAAACAAAATTAAAATCTATCCACTAGAAAAGTGTATAAATGTCAAAATAAATGTTTGATAACATTCGTAAATGTATCTTTTAAAAGCTTAGAAATCTGCTTACTATATAGGTAAATAGATTATATTATATACAAAAGATTTAGGGCTTCTTATGGTATTTAAAAAAAATATAATTACCTGACAAACCTCACCCAGTGATCTTTGAGTTCTTGGAAAAAAAACTCAAAGCACACTCATGTACCTACTTTTAATGGAAACTATAATATAAAACGTGAATTATTTGAATAGTCCAGGGTGTCCCATTTTGGGCACTTTTGCGTGCTATCTCCGTTATTTTTATAGATAGAACGTTGCGGTTTTAGCGACAGTGTAATACTTTTTTATAAAACTAAACATGCCGTTAACAAAATTTTAATAGCCCTTTTTAGTTTTCTAAGAAACAGGGCATTTTAGAAAATATTGCATTTTGTGTCCCCCTCGTATCTCCGTTATCCTTCGACTTATCGAAAAGGTAAAATAACATTCTTATAGATTTTTTCCTTAGAATGCAGTGGTGTTGATAATTGTTGTTACATATTTACTGTTTTTGACTTATAAACCAAACTTATGTTTTTTAATGAATATATATATATATATATATATATATATATATATATATATATATATATATATATATATATATAGACTATAAAATGTGTATTTTTTCTTACTAAATATATAAAAGTATGCACTTTTTCTCAGAAATACCCAAATAAATGAGAATTTTTTAAAATTAAATGCATAATTTTATGATAGGCCATGAATGAAAACAATAAATAATTGAAAGTTACATGTTACTAACGAATAATTGAATACCTTGCATATAGGTATCTTTTTATAGAAGCATAATGTTTTCAAAAATATCTAGATTATTTTAATCACAGTAAGTTATAAATAATTACATTATTAATGCTGTTTACCTACAACAAGATGATGCCCCAAGTCATAACTTTGGGCTCTTACGGGCATTTTCTTGATAATATCATTCCTCAGAGATGTATAGGTATCAAAGGACTTATTAGATCTCTCAATTTTAGATTTTTTGTATGGAAATATATCCAAAATGAAGTATATAAAACACCATATAACAGCATAGAAGAACTTCGAGAGGCAAATTTTGAAATTAGAGAAAATAGTCGTAATTTTGAACATCACCTTTAAACATTATTTTTTTCTTCTGTGTTAATAATTTTATTAATTTTAGTGTACATTATTGTATATTTTTGACAAGGAAAAAAAGACAAATTTTATAGCCTATAAATATATAGGGTATTCTCTTTAAAAAAATATAAGTTTGGTTTATAACTCAAAAATAGTAAATATGTAACAAAAATTATCTACAATTCTACCTACATTCTACGGCTAAAATCTATAAGAATTATTTTACCTTTTCGATAAGTTGAAGGATAACGGACATACGAGGGGGGTGGTCCCAAATTGCAACATTTTTAAAAATGCCCTGTTTCTTAAAAACTAACTTGAAAATTTTGTTAACGGAATCTTTAGTTTTTCGAAAAAGTAGCACATAGTCGCGAAAGCCGCAACTTTCGATCTATAAGAGTAACGGAGATACGTCGCAAAAGTACCCACTATACTTTTAGAATTCTGTAAAATAATATAGGAAGGAATTCAGTTGTATAATAATAATAATAATAATAATAATAATAATAATAATCTTTATTCAGGTTAACATACAAATCTTGATTAATAAATAGTATGCTAATAGATTGTCTGACTTAATAAAGTCCAACAATCCCCTACCGAGATGCAAATAGCATCTGTGTGTAGACCTGAACTTAATAATGTATTAAAATCTACAAGCTTAACATAATCTAAATATACATATTAATATACAATAAATAAACAAATAATAAAATTAAAATGCAACAAAACTATAAATACAACTACAAATGTAAAGAAAGACACATGATATAGGAAGTATTAAATATTAAAACAGATTTTTTAAGTAATATAACAATATCTATGTATATTATAACTTCAAATTATTTAAAATCCACCTCTTAATATGAAATTTAATACGCCCTCTAGAGAAGTTTAATTTTTTTAGATTGTTATCTAATCTATTGTAGACAAGTTTGGATCGATATAAACTAGTTTTTTGACCAATATTTAATTTAGTTTTACTTACTGTAAGCGATTTGTGTCTAGAAAATAAACATGCTTCAGCAATAGTATACTCTTCCCGTAGATTACAATAATTATTTATTGGTGCTTCCAAAATATATTTTTGATTGATGTTCAGCAATCGTGTCTCACTAAAAAGGTTGTGTTGTTTACCAAAAGTTAAAATTTTGATAGCACGCTTTTGTATTCTTACTATCGGCCCTAATGTATTTATATATTTATTTAAGTATAAAAGATTTACAATATACAGAATAAAATCCACATATGTCAAATTAGAAGCTAGAGAGACTTCTAATTTAAATTTATATTTTGAGAAAGTTTTATAGCAAATTAGATAATTATCTATTTCTACAGGTTTGGTAGAATTTCTTTATTTAATGACAATACTAGTCTCAAGTTACTGTATAAAATAAAGCAAGCTTAAAACTTTGAGACATTTTCGAATAGAAATTAAAACCTATCCATTGACTACGAGCTGACGGATATTTTTTTTGATCGAATTCAAAAAATAGAGGACGTTAACAATGCGGTTGTATGTTTGCTTTTTTTCCTAATGTACGCGAGTTTTGCATAGCAAACGTGCTCCAATTTTGATGATTTTTGATTCATTTGAAAGAAAAGAGTTGAGAAATGCTCCCATAATTAGAAAAAATCTCCTTCACTCTAAAAGTGGATGGAGGAGGCAATTGTTGCCGAAAATCTGAGGCGGAAAAATTAAGTATGAGACCATATCCGGTAACGTTTATATTGAACATTTTTCAAAAGAAGCTACAGTTTCCGAGTTACGGCAGTGATAAAGTCGGAAATATGTATATTTCCGCTGTTTAAATCTTCTTTGGTATTAGTGAACGTTCAACGATTTTCATGACTAATGAATGTTACCCTCGAATGTGTGAAATAAATATTATTTTCCAAAAATTGTACTGACTTTATAGGTTGGTGCAATGAATATATTTTTTTTTAAACCGTCTTTATTTGTTGGTGCACTGAAAAATACAAAATAATATTACTTCTATTGGTACTGGTAATTTTAAAGTTGTGCAATTGTAGTTAAATATAAGAAAAATAAATGATATAAATAAATATTCCTTAAAAATTGGTTTAATTATCACAAAGTGTCTTTAAATATGTCAAAATCCAGTGTTTTATATGTGTCTCTATATGCGGATAAGCTCCCTGTTACAGACGGACTCACAATACATGATGATGTTTGTTATAATAACTTAAACTGTGGATGTGATAAAATAAAAAGGGTAAATGAAGTTAAATACCTTGGTGTTATACTAGATGAAAATTGGAATTGGAAGAAAAAGATTTTTAGTATTGTTAAAAAAGTAAGATACCTTCTTTTTGTTTTCTATAAAATGAGATATATTCTTGAAAAAAATGATTTATTAAAATTATACCATGCTTTGTTCTGTAGCGTCCTATTTTACGGAATTATTTGTTGGGGTTCAGCTTATTCAAATACATTAGGGCCGATAGTAAGAATACAAAAGCGTGCTATCAAAATTTTAACTTTTGGTAAACAACACAACCTTTTTACGATTGCTGAACATCAATCAAAAATATATTTTGGAAGCACTAATAAATAATTATTGTAATCTACGGGAAGAGTATACTATTGCTGAAGCATGTTTATTTTCTAGACACAAATCGCTTACAGTAAGTAAAACTAAATTAAATATTGGTCAAAAAACAAGTTTATATCGATCCAAACTTGTCTACAATAGATTAGATAACAATCTAAAAAAATTAAACTTCTCTAGAGGGCATATTAAATTTCATATTAAGAGTTGGATTTTAAATAATTTGAAGTTATAATATACATAGATATTGTTATATTACTTAAAAAATCTGTTTTAATATTTAATACTTCCTATATCATGTGTCTTTCTTTACATTTGTAGTTGTATTTATAGTTTTGTTGCATTTTAATTTTATTATTTGTTTATTTATTGTATATTAATATGTATATTTAGATTATGTTAAGCTTGTAGATTTTAATACATTATTAAGTTCAGGTCTACACACAGATGCTATTTGCATCTCGGTAGGGGATTGTTGGACTTTATTAAGTCAATCTATTAGCATACTATTTTTTAATCAAGATTTGTATGTTAACCTGAATAAATATTATTATTATTATTATTATTAATATAAAAATATAAAAAAATAGTACTTATCATATTGCCCACGTATATTCTTGTACTTGTTATTATTCAGAGATCACAAAACATCGGGTCAGAAATACATTTGTTTCAGATTTCACCACTGCTCTAACTCGAAAACCGTAACTCTATGGATAAAATGTTTAATTTAAATATTGCTACAAATAATCTGGTCTTTAATTTGGCCGTCTCAGATTTTTAGTTTTCGAAAGCAAGTGTCTTCTCCAGATAGCTGAAATACACATATTTCTGATTTTAACGTTGCTATAACTCGAAAACCGTATATCTTGAAAAAAATTCAATTCAAACGTTTCCGGATATTGTCTTATCTCTTATTCTGCCGTCTCAGATTTTAGATTTTCGAGAGAGAAGGAGATTTCGAATTGGAGTTTTTATGAATATGAGATCAATTCTCAAATGAAAAAAAAACATCAAAATCGGGGCCCATTTACTATGCAAAAGGCATGAACATCCATAAAAAAAAACATGCAGACATACAGTCGAATTGTATACCTCCTCTGTTTGTCGGACAAAAATACAAAATAAATATTTTTTACAAAAAATTGGACCGACGTTATCACTTGGTGCACTGAAAAGTATAAAATATTAATATAATATTAATTCTATTGGTGCTGTTACTTTTGAAGTTGTGCAGTTGCAGGTAGATTGATAACTTTTGGCACCAACTTCACAAGTACCAGCCCCAATAGAATTAATATTATTTTATACTTTTCAGTGCACCAAGTAATAACGTCTGTCCAATTTTTTGTAAAAAATATTTATTTCACACTTTTGAGTGTAACATTAGTCAGGAAAATCGTTGAACGTTCACTAATACCAATGAAGATAGTACTTATGCTATTACCCACGTGTATTCCTTGCTTGTAGTTATTATTGAGATCTCAGAACATCGCTGCGGAAATACGCTTGAATATTTTAGTTGTTACCATTTTAACACCGATTTTACTCGAAAACCGTAACTCTACGGGAGAAATGTTCATTATAAATATTGCTACAAATAATTATGTCCTTCATGCACTGCAAACAGATTTTCAATTTTCGACAGAAATATTTGAGAATTTAAAATGTCTCTATCTCGAAAACCGTTACTCTTTTGAAAAAATGTTCAATCTAAACGTTTCCGGATATTGTCCTATCTGTAATTATACCAAGGCAGATTAAAAATTTTTGAGAAACTTTGCCCCCTCCACCCCCAGGCAGTTTTCGGAAGGAACGAGATGTCGGATTTCCGTTTTTATGAATATGGGACCATTTCTCAAGCCTCCTCTTTCAAATAAATCAAAAATCATCCAAATCGGAGTACGATTACTATATGAAAGGTGCGCACAAACCAAAAAAAAGCACACAGTCGAATTGTATACCTCCTCCGTTTGGGGTTCGTCGGTCAATAATATTATTTCTATTGATGCTGGTAGTTAGCATACAAGACTTTTGGCACTCACTTCACAAGTACCAGCACCAATAGAATTAACATTATTTTGAATTTCTTAGTGCACAACAAATAAAGTCGGTCTAATATTTGGTAAAAAATATTTATTCATTCTAATGGATTATAAGATATTCGCAGCATCAACTCTTTAAATTTTTTGAATGCACTTTTTTTGCGCACACCTATTATAAAGTTGAATGAGAAGCAGTGAAAGAAGTGCGCGCCATGAAAGAAAATAATAAAAAAGAAAAAAGAAAACAAGAAACCTGTCACTATAACTCGAATGAGAGGTATTACTGAGTGTGTTTCGTTTGTTTATATTTTGAAGTTGATATTTTATGCGCCTGCATTGATGTGTTGTATAACAAATAGTGTGAGTTGAACGGCCTTTTCCCCATGTGGAGAGACGAGTTTTATTTTTCGTAAATAACATATTTGGAATTTGGTATTTCAATGAGGAGCGTAGCCTATCTCAATTGCAAATAGAAATGCAATGGAGAGAGTAGGAGCAGTGTGTTTGTGCGCTTAGCTTTCATGCTCATAAATTATTATAAAAGTTTGTTTTGTCTCATTGAATAATGCAAGGGAGCAACAACACACAATAATATGATCAGTTTTTGTTTTGTTTGTGTACAGGGTGTTGTACCTACTCTGAGGTGAACGAGACGAACTTACTTTTTACTAACAGTTGAAGTGAACGCTTGTGAATGAATTTTGATATTTTCAATACAAGAATAAGAGTAAATATTTGTGAACCTGAGAGATACATGATACAAACTATTCACTAGCAAGAGATGATAATGAAAAATGCGGCCAGTATTTTATTGACCGACGAACTCAAATGGACTGTTTGCTTTTTTTGGTCCCATATTCATAAAAAGTCAAATCCAAAATCCGAAGGAGGTAGTTTTTCTTCTTTGAAAATCGAATATCTCAGATGGCAGAATTAAAAACAAGACAATATCCAGAAACGTTCAAAATAAATATTTTTTTTCCCCAAAAAAGTTACGGTTCTCGAGTTACAGCAATGTTAAAATCTGAAATAAGTGAATTTCATTCGAAAATTGATAATCTGAGACTGCCAAATTAAAAACAATATTTGTAGCAACATTTCATTAGAACTTTTTTTCCGTATAGTTATGGCTTTCGTGTTAATGGTAAATTCTAAAATATGCGTATTTCCGCGGCGATGTTTTCGGATAAGCAATGAATAGGATAAGTATATTATACTATATCTTCTTTGGTATAAGTAAAGGTTCAAGTATACTCGTGTCTAATGTTACACTCAAAAGTGTGAAATAAATATTATATACCTATATATAGACCATAAGCTCTTGAATTCTTAGACTTTAGACAAAACTAATTTTTAGACCGACGAACCCAAACGAAGGAGGGAAACAATTCGACTGCTTTTTTTGGTTTGTGCGCGCGTTGTATATAGTAAACGTACTCTGATTCTGATGACTTTTGATTTATTTTAAAGAGGAGACTTGAGAAATGGTCCCTTACCAAAAAACACCCCCGAAGGGGTGAAGGTCCAGTTTTTCTTGAAAATATAAAATATGAGGCGCCAGAATTAAAGATAGGACAATATCCTGAAATATTTTTCCAGTTACGATGTTAAAATCTCAAAAATGTATATTTTCAATATGTGGAGGGGCAATTTCTTTCGAAAATTGAATATCTGAGGATACTACATAAAAGATCAGATTATTTGTAGCAACATTTATAATAATAATAATTTTTTTCTTAGAGATTCGTTTTTCGAGTTACAGCGGTGGTAAAATCTAAAATACTTATGCGTATTTCCGCCGCGATGTTTTGAGATCTCTGGATACTAACAAGTACATGCAAAGAATATACGTGGGTAATAGGATAAGTACTATCTTCATTGGTATTAGTGAACGTTCAACGATTTTCGTGACTAATGTTACACTCAAAAGTGTAAAATAAATATTTTTTACCAAAAAATTGGACCGACGTTATTAGTTGGTGCACTGAAAAATACAAAATAATATTAATTCTATTGGTGCTGGTACTTGTGAAGTTGGTGCCAAAAGTTATAGAATAGCACAAATAGAATTAACATTATTTTGTATTTCTCATTGCAACAACTAACAACGTCGCTCCATTTTTATGTAAAAAAATTTATGTATTAATTTTCTAATTTCATACTAATTTACCCCACTGTCAAAATTCCTTTATTAAGGCTTTATTATTTGTTTCATAGTTGAGCATTACAGACATAAACTAGAATGATCTTGTCGGGTTTACGAAAGCCTAAAAACAAAATTATCCATCTGTAGGGATCATGGAATATCTATTTATGTCACAATTATAGATTTGCCATACCATAGCTAGGTACCCATAAAAATGTCTTACTAATGAGAAGTTAATAAGACTATATATAATATTGCATGTATTACTTCTCAAGCGACTTTGTTGTTCCATTCCTGTCGGCATTTTGTAAAAGATTCCGGTGTTAACAGAAGTTCAAGCATAGGTATATTTTCTGTCGGAGCGATATTTTAAATGAAGAATATACTATTAATTTTACCTGCAGGCTGTTTTATGGTAGCTTCGTACTACCCATAATTATTATGCGATGGTTAATTATTATCCAAATATCTTTCTACCGCAAGCCACGATCTATCGAATTGGCCTACCTCACAAAGGTTGGTATGTTTCGGTTAAGTCCTATTCGTTTTTGAGTTAATGAACAAAGCAGAAATATGTATCGATTTATGTATATAATATGTAACTTACAAGGCGAAAAATCTATTTGGCAATAACAAATTTTTATTAACTAAAATCACATGTAGAGTTTCTTAATTTACAAGAAGTGACTATACCTTATATGCAAAACTTAAATCATCTGCTTAGTATTGACTGCAATGCTTTTTCAGAAACACCAGTCTCTATAATAGAGTAACAATTATCCGAATTCCATGATGAGCTTAGCTGGGAAAATCAAGGCCGAAGATCGAGTAGGCCAAAGTGAAGCCCACCTCGATCAATCCAGCGATCTCCGTGTGTTACATTTTTCTTGCCCTGTATCTTCGAAACAATGTTTAATGTATCATCGGAGGACAAAAACATTCTTAGTTTAATCCAGGGAACAACTGCTTCTATCTTTGCTGGTATTTATTAGCATGTTAGCAACGAAAACAACTGAATAATAATGTCCAAATTTACTACTATTAGAATTTGTTTTGTTAAAATAAATTGAGAAATAATGTTCCAAGGCCAATTGCTAAAGCAGTTGGATTTTGTGAGTCTTTGGTAAAGTAACCTGATATAAAAGTTTTTTTAGATCACAGTTGCTTTATATTAGATATGATTTCAATGGATTTTCTATGATATGAATTTGTCGTTATTGTTTAGTAAGATAGCAAAAACGAAAGAAATTTGCTATATCGTTTTTTTGTTTAAAAAAAAAACATAAAAATATATATGATGAATGTCAAACAAAGAAAACACCCTGTATATGAAAACAACGGTTGGCATGGGATAATGAACCCAGGGTGAATGATTTCGAAGATGGAATTGTGATGGGATAGGAAATTCCATTTGTCTATTTTTAGGACGTAAATAATACTTGGGCTATTGACATTTCAGTAGGTGTCAAATCACAGTATTAATAGAAAAATCTCAATTATTTCAGTTTTTCTTGCTTTCATCATTATCTTTGATTTTATTTGTGAAAGGGAGAAATAAATATAGGAATTCAAACAATTATTTTGAACAGAGTTGTTTGTTATTTATACTATGTGAAACTGTTCTATTTAAAAAAATATAATGACTATTTATCTATTCATGAAATAATCCTGGAGGTTGTGAAATAATTCGATAGTATATCCGAGAAATGTTAGCAGAAATTGATTGGATATTTATCGAGATATCAAATAATCAAAAGTAATTAATTGACACGACACGGTTTGGTAGGTAAGTCTGCCATAAAGTGCCATAAATTTAACCTTATTCCTATTATATTCTTCAAGTTTATATATTAGTTCCACGGATATTCTTGTGACACCATTTTTGCATAAATAAAAAGTTAATTTAAAAGAATTAGTGTAATTTTCACTTTTTGTTACAATATTTTTTTTAGGGGCAATAGTCGGCGGTTTTTTTTATATGTGGCATTTAGTTCAAAGAATGTAACTATGTATTTTAACGCAATTTTTTTGAAAAAATTACCCTATCTTTTGGTACAGACTTGTGTTATATATACACATGTATAATATTTTTTAATAACATTTAGTTTTTGTTTTCGAGACTCTCGAAACGATACGAGAAATTTCCTTCCAAGATTTCTGGTCTCGATGAAACGCTAATAATGGCGAAGTAATTAAAGGAAAAATGATTTTCAACTTCATTATCCCATTTGGGATGTGATCAATATTCTGTTATTGATTGATTGATTATTCTGAGAACCATAAAAAGCTTTGCTGTTGTTTTTTTGTGACATGCTAAATGTGATGATAATTACTGTTTTTTTTTTCGCCTTTGTTTCTTCAAAGTCGACAGAATAGATTATAGAGATTCCATAATTGTAGTACCATTCATCAACCTATACTCACTCAAAAATTAACTACCGAATTTGTTTGCCTCGACGATACCCCGACACTACACAAACAACGGCAGCAAGAGTAGAAGCTGCTGATGAAATCGAAGAGGAAAAAAAACGTCCAAGAAGAAAAGTTCGTTACAGCTCCCAGCGTTACAAAAGAAACACGATGTGAGAAAAAAAAATCATAATGATAGAAGCGTACAAATCTCAATCTCCTCTCAAGATCCACATACGATGGAAGAAGAAGAAGTGGTATCACATAACCTTACAGGTACAAGCGGGTAGGAGCTACCTCATTCTACCAGTATTAGAAAGAGAAAGTACCTAGTGCTTTATTATTACTATTATGGTCGGAACTCATGGGCGCCCACAATAGCTTTCCGTAACAGGTACATTGCCTAAGAAGATACTCACATAATATAAATAATATATACTGTGTTACATTAAAAATGCAACACCCAGAAGAGATCTTAAATGTTTGCACCTAATAATGTTATAGGTACTGAAACTAGATACTGAATAGAAATCAGTTTTAGGAAATCCATTTTAAGTGATAGTTTTTTCAAACACCAAATGCAGCTAATGATAATAGGAATTTTAAACATGTTTTTGCTGCATTACGAGCTTTAAGAACGTTGAAGGCTGGAGGCCAGAATTTTGTTTCGGCAATAGAATTGATAGAAATGCATCCACGTTTGGAATGACAGAACTACTGAGCAAAGGCAACAACGTCTATGAGACGGTGCTAAACGCTTTTTGAGAGTAAATGCCTTTAGAAACCAATTTAATATAATGGGATTAGGTCTTTCAATTCGTTGTCTTGTTGACTGTGTTTCATCTTCACGCAAAGACGTTGGGGCTGAGATGGCAGAGGAGTTGAGAACAGTTTGAGTTTAAATGTTTCTTAGAACGTGTGACATGGAAGACCTCTATTAGAATTTCTTGAAAGAAACATGAATGCTCAGAACCACATCCTCAATTATTTAGAACCAGTTGCTATAACATATATTCAGTAATTGGAAAACCTAATGTTTCTACAGGATAATGCTAGACCTCATGCATCAGCCATCACTACGACGAAGTTTCTTCGTGACTTTCAAGTTACCATTCTTCCATGGCCATCTAGTTTACTTGATCTTTCACCCATTGAACATGTAAGGAACATGGGATAAGTAGATGATTGCGTCAACTTTCTGGTTTGATAATGGATTTGCATCAACTAAGACATGAAGTTTAAGTTGTTTGGAACTTAATTTGTTTAACATTTTCAATGTTATACAGTATATTGTATTATATATTGTACGTCTGACCGAGTCAACGGTTTTTCTTTCTATACAGCAACAACAGCAACAGTTTGGTGCCATGAAATTAGGTGAAAAGAAAAAATATATTGATGCTTTTGATCGTCTTAGTATGACCGTTATGGTTCCCATGGGTGTAAAGGGCATGCGAGAAGGAGAAGGTGAAGAAAGATGTAGACTCTTGGAAGGATGATGTGGGATGTTTTGTAATAATTGCCATATTGAATCATGTGATATGAATAATAAAAGAGCTTAGGATGGATGCTATATTTGATGTTTTCTAGGACAGTATTGTTTTGGTAGATTCCATAAATTATGATTGTGGAAATTTAAATAGAGATACTGTTCACAAACTTGCTTTTGTTGGTTTCTCTAGGGTTCCGTACATCAGATGAAGAAGGAAACATAATTCTTATAAGATCATGCAAATGTTATGTTCGCCTGCTTGTGTCCGTTACAGCCTATTTTCCCAGAAACAGCTGAACGGAATAAGTTGAAATTTAGTACTTATACAGAATTGGCGGGTGACGGAAGAATAGCGTAAATAAACGAATTATGATTCAAGGGTTTAATTTCGTGAAGTATTTTAGCGCATTATGTGATATTTCAGATGAAATGGCATGTTATCAGTAATTCACATATTTTTAGGGTTCATTAAAAAAATTTGTAAAAACCCCGATTACTACGAGTTAACAACAAATACTAAGTCTCTCCGTCCGTTTGTCTGTCGGCAGTCTGTATCTTATGAGCAGTAATAGGTAGACAGTATTTACCAATGGTACGGAACCATTTGTGTGCTAACTCGACTCGCACTTGACTCCATTTTTTTAAATTATTATCCTAAATGAAGGGCTTAGATGATATTAAAAAGAAAATATGCGAATATTGTCTCTTCCCCCCCTCCACTACCTCAAAACTACACACGATGATGAGAAAATCCTCATTACGGAATGCTGTCTACGAGATACCAACTCACACTCTTCTAAAAAAAAAATTAACAATTCCATAGACATTGAGGTCAATAGGTATAAGTAGATAATAATTAAAAAAGCTAACACAAACAATCTGCAGTTTTGATTCTACATTGTTTTGCGTTTAGAATCTAAACAATACATGATAAAAATTCTGGCTTAAGGGATATCAGGCGCAAACGATTCAAAACACAAGACGTTCATAGTTCGTGGTTGACATCCAGCAAGATGTTATTATTTTCTGGTTTTAATATGTTTCTTCCACTTCTTGTTTTTTGTTATAGTCATAATGATATTTGAGAGTTGAGAAGGAAAAAAGTAAAACATACTTATTATATTCAGTAAAGGTGAGTTTATACAGTAAATAAAACAAAATAAGAAACAAGTTAAGATAAAATAAGAAAGTTGAGTATTCTCATTTCCATGGGAGCGTTTATACACGAAGAAATAAGAATAAGAAATAAAGATGGTCAACTTTCATCTTTATTTCTTATTTTATTTTATTTTGTTTGGATACTGATAATACGCATGATCAACCACCAGAGAACACTTAACTTACATACAACACAAAAGGTTTTGTCAAAAAACCTGTGATTTGATTGGTTCATTCTTATTTCTTATTTTATTTTCGTCATCTGTATAAATCAATCTTTTTTGAGGTTATTCTTATTTCAATTTTAATTTGTTTCTTATTTTATTTTATTTACTATATAAACTCCCCTTAACACTAGTCTGGTTTAAAATATAAGACGATGCCTTGTATATAAAATCTATACTGGTTTGTCATAATCGTAGCTTCAATACCTTCTACCGATCGACGACTCTGATTCTTGTTACTTAATTGTTTTGTATTGTTTTGAATTCTACTTCCAAATTCAAGTTAAATGATAATTCTTCCGGGTAGCATTAACATGTTTTTTAAATCTTTGAAGGAAACTGAAAACGCTTGTGAATCTGAATTGCGAACAATTGAAGAAGTGCAATTATTCTATTTTTATTCATATAATATAGTCAAAGTCAGATGTTTCAAAAATTTTTAGAATGTTTTTTTTCAGTTGCTTTAATTGACATATTAGTAACTAAATAAATAAGGAGAGTCGAACGAAGTGAACTTTAGATCCAAGGACGAAAAAATCAAAGTTCTGAAGTAAATTTGAGCTAAATATGTTCATAATATAAAATTCTAATAATTCAGGTAACAAGATCTCTGAAAAAAAAGGAAACTTCAGGCAGTAAACTTCAAATCTAATTATATATAAGAAGAGGTAATAAATAACAGTATAACTACAACTTCAGGGAAATTTACAGTACATAACGCTGTCCTAGTGCACATCTTTTTTGCGTGATATTGAGTACAGAATCAATCCCAAAAGAGCCTGTCCTACATTTTCAAATATGAAAAAAAAAACTATATATATCTCCATAACAGTTGCAACAATCAACCAGTTGATTCATGTTTCTGGAATGGCGAAGGTGCTTGAAGAAGTTTTAAATTAATTTTTTTTTCGTCTAGGTTCTTACTGAATAATTAGTATCTCACTGAAATCCTTTCTGGGTAACAAAAATATAATTAGACAATAATGACACAGACACTTGTTGAATTTTTAGCTGCTGAAATATAATTCAAAATATTATTGAAATAAAATCGAAATCCCACAAACAGGTACTTGAATATTGTCTAAAGAAGGTATTTGTGAAAGACCATCTAAATTAATTCACAAGGAGATTGCTGAAACAATTCAAGATTATTCGGATGAAATGATAGATAATAGTACTATTTATAATATTAAAAAAAAATATTTATCCTGCAAGGTGCTCCACTTTACCATCACTGCCAAAAAATATAGGAGACAGCCACGATGCAGTAAATATTGAAAATACAAACTATAAGAAATGATAATTTCCTGCTGGTTTACGACAACACAAAACAAAATTGTATTTTCTCGTTTTTCAAATTTACACTTCTTAAGCTCGGTCGATGTTTTTATGTGAATGGAACATTTCAATACAATACAATACAAATAAATTGATTGAACAAAGTTTGCATGATAAACGTAGAAAAATATAGGTATATCAGGACTGTACATCAGAATAAATATTTTTTATAAAAAATTGGACCGATTCTATCAGTTGTTGCACTGAAAAATACAAAATAATATTGTAGTTTGTTGTTGTAGGCACCCACTCCAAAAGAACCAGCACCAATAGAATTAATATTATTTTGTATTTTTCAGTGGAACAACTGATAAAGTCGGTCCAGTTTTTTGTAAAAAATATTTATTTCACATTTTTGAGTCTCAAATTATTCATGAAAATTGTTGAACGTTCACTGATACCCAAAAAGTTGAAGGTAGGCTTAGCTTGTACTAGCGAAAATACGCATATCACATATTTCAGACTTTACCATTGCGAAACTCGGAAACCGTAAATCTTTTGAAAAAATGTCCAATTTAAACATTTCCGGATATGGAATTTTCGTTAATTCTGTCGTCTCGGATTTTCGATTTTCGAGAAAATTTGCCCCCTCCACCCCCTTTGGGGGCGGTTTTTGGAGGGAAGGAGATTTTGGATTTGATTTTCCTCAATATGGGACCATTTCTCAACTATCCTCTTTCAAATTAAACAAAAATCGTCTAAATCGGAGTACGTTTACTATGCGAAACGCGCGAACAGCCATAAAAAAAATGAAAAAAAAGCAATCTTACAACCGAATTGTATACCTTCTTTTTTTTGAAGTCGGTCAATAAAACGAATTGTTTTAACCTCTATCATATAGATTCTGCTCTTGATTATATCAGAGGTATTGCTCACAATATTTAGTGTTGAAAATTAATAATACGAAAAATTTCTACGGTTAAATGGTATAATTATTATAATATGACACAATTTAAATTTTTCAATAAACATTTGTATATAAGCATCTAAACTGAATCTTTGTCTATATTAGACTGTTTATTTATTATTTTATCTGTAATTATAATCAGATTAATACCCTTTTTTTTAAATTCTTGAATAATAATCCAGACGAAGAAATATCTTCGTTGCGAATAAATGATTTTGGGTATGAATTGTTGGCGAATAATTGTTGGGGATGAATTTACCAAGACCAAAACCCACTTGAAAGAAAGTCTGTTTTATACAAATCGATTCCACATACATTTTGCAGTCACATCCATTTTTATATGATCCACAAAAATATCCTATGATCCGCTCATATCTAGAGGTACCTTTTAAAGGTACACAAACAAAGACACCGTTATTCTACCGTATGACTTATTTTTTCAGAATTGTCTGCATAGTATTTTACTCACCAACAAATTTTCCACTATATCTACTCTTTCTCGGTATAAAATAATACAAAACAGGCTAAAACCCCAAAAGTCTATACCTACCTGAAAAAGCGCGCCCATTTCACTTTTTTTTAGGCGCGTGTTGATCGCGCGCTCGACGCACCCGTGTTGCTAGGTCATGCGCCGAAGCGGACCTGTAAGCGCAGCCCGAGCTGCTGCTATAAAACCGGCACCCAGACCCAATGCCACCACATTCGACACTCTCCCTCAACCTTGTAAACAGTTGTTCAAGAGAGGAGAGTTGATAGTCGAGATTTATTACGACATCGTAATTGATAAACAACAAACGAGTTTTTTTTCCTCTCACAAAGTTGCTCTCTGTCATAACCAGCTGATTCTTCAGTGTGTACCACGCGCAATATGTGTTTATGCAAGAAACTCAGCGACACCATGAGCAAGCAGAAGACGCCACCACCCAGGTCACCGTACCGTAGACATCTTCAGGTAGGTGTCTTTAAAATTCAGTTTTAAAACCTCTATATCTTTCTACTACAACTATTTATTTTGCTCTGTTAATGTTTGCGTAGTAACTAATATTTCTCTATTATTATTTACAGCCATTGAAGCCGAAGTTGTCACGTAGGATTGTACCCAGCGCCAAGGTCAATCTCAACTCGTACTGGTCCCAGTTCGAGGACATGTCCAAGCAAAATTCACCTGTAGTAACATTTGAGTTGCCAAGCACAGCTGATTTTGTGCGTCGCTCAATGTTCTCCACTTACGAAGATAATGAAATCAATGAGAATCTCATCAATGAATTGATTGAGTTAAGTAGTAAGTGAGTAGGAAGGAAATCATATTGTTATATAGGTAGTAAGTAGTAGTATGCTAGCCATACGAAGTGTGTGTTTTTAGAATTTTAAGGTTAGGTTAGTTGATTCCTTTTTTTTTCTTGTGTGACTTTAATTAAGGAGGTCTTCCAATAGTATTAGGCTTTGATAATCTATGTATAGTTTTTTTCGTTTCTGTTCGTTAAGCTGACTTTTTCATAGTGCAATTTAATTCATTTTTCAAAGTGCAATTTTGGTAGATTTAATAAATTTTAAAATCGTGCAATTCACATCATTATATTATTAATCGAACGTGCAATTTAGATTTTATAGAAAAAAGTGCAATTCAACTAGATAATTTAAGTTTATAAAATGCAATAACTCATTCGTGATATTAGTTTTAGTTTAATCTGTGATAGCAAAGCAACCATAAGTAATTATTGAGTAAGTGGCAATTTATTTTAAACTCCAAATAAATGAGCTCGCTATTAGTTTCTTTCAAATTTTCAGGTACTGTTCTTGGGTTTAATATTTTTCATTAGTTTCATTTATTTTATTTATGGTTGCTATTGCCGTGAATGAAATCTCTTGTGATATCTTTTTATAAATACTGTTTCTCTACTATTGCTTTAAAATGTGTATATATTCTTAAAAAAAACACCCTAAACTTTTGCTCAAGCTTTAAAACTGACGAATGCATCTTGATAAAGACAAAATCAATATTTCTTTTTGACTAATAAAAAAAAGGTTAGCACTCATTTTCGCAGCTTTAACTAGACTTTTAGGTTTGCAATTGTGATCTTCATACAAGCTTTAAATTTAGATTTTAGTTCATTTTTCTTTAATATTATATATGCTTTAACTCGTATTTCAAAAACCCGATTCATTGTGATCGGGATGAAATTTTTGAAAATTAGGCCGACAAGTGTCAATTTTATTGTACATATAAAAGACTGTGTTCTTAGTTGTTAGGTTATAATTTAGGGTTATCATGCATCTTTTAGGATAAGACATAACATATTATTATTCATCAGCACTTCTATAGCATTGGCTTAAGCTTTATTTTGAGTTAGTTTTTCTCAACAAAAAATGCTCAAACAAGCTAGCTATGTGATCGGTGTTTATAAGAAAAATGTTTTTGTATTTTTTTCTTGTATTATGTATTATAATAATTGTGTATATTTTCTGTGATATCAGCTTGACAATAATGATTTCTTCCATTAATGTATGATTCATATTTTCAAAAATCATTAGTTTATTATTTAGGTTAGTTTGTTTTTTTTATTATTTTGTCATATTCTGTGTTTTCCTTTAGTTTAGGCATATGAAATTGTGTTAGATTAGTTTTTGTTATTTAGAACAAGTGTTTGTAATCTTCTGATTTTCTTTGTATTTGATTCTTTGAGAAATAAATTTAATCCAGAATAACACCTCTCCTTTTATTTCGCCTCAACTAAATTGATGCAGTTGATGGTAAAAATAATATTTTATTTACCATGATAAGTGATATCTGCTCTTTGTTATCATTTCTTATTAAAGATCCTTGATCCTGATTAAAAGTATGAGAAGGGTTAAAAAACTCCATTCAATTATTCTATACAGTGAGCTCAGAAAATGAGAATTCAAAATCCTGAAGATATACAGGAAACCTGGATGATCTCATAAGTAAGTAATGACTGACCCCGTATAATAAATAATACTTACTTAATTAACACATTTTCAATGGATAATACATTAGTTCCAGATATCCTAATTAATCCGTCAAGAATCTGTAGCACTGTAGAATTATTCAGTTTATGATAAATACATTTTATTTCAACAAAACAGGTGGTATATTTGAAGAAATATTTAAAGAAATGAACAATTGAATTTATATCATTTCCCCGCCCTTTTCTATGACTATCACTGAAATATCAGTCTTAAAGTATATCTTATAAGATTCTTACAAGCTGAGTACAGGTTTGAAATTATTGTTGATATTGAAACTGTTCGAAAACTTCCCCCATCAAATGGCTTAGCGTAGACTGCAACCCTCCGATATATCTACCTGCACAAGTTTCAACAAGTTGTCGCTGCACCCCACAGATGGTGTGGGCGTAGCGATTTGGGTAAATAAAATGAGAAAGAGGGTGCATTATTTGATTTGTCCCTATGCCCCGTATACATTTTGCCTGCCTGTTATTGAGTGAACAATGAACAGGTTAGTCAAGTCCCCCTTCCGATATTTAACAGGTAGTCTACTAGGGTAATTGGAATATTTATAGAGGGTAAGTATAGGTAGATGTCCACATGTATTTTGTATACGATGTTAAATAATTCATGTCTTTATCAATTAAAATGAGCTAGGAGTTGTAACGGGCCGATAATGTACTAATATTAATTAGCTCGTGGAACACGAAACTAAAATGTTGTCGTAAAAATAGCGATTTAGATTATTGTAGGGGAAATATTTTTTCTTACAAAAACTTTACGACTTAATTAGTTTGTTCACTGAGAAATACAAAATTATATTAATTCTTAAGTAGTACTAGTAATTTTGGCCGTCAAAGGTAGGTACCACAACCAATAGAATTAATATTATTTTGTATTTTTCAGTGCTTATAGTTATTGAGAGATTTCAAAATATCTTTTCTAATGCTGTAACTCGGAAACCGTATATTTTTTGAAAAATGTCCAATTTAAATGTTGATACATATAATCTCTTGTTTAATTTGGCCGTCTCAAATTTTCGAAAAAAATTGCTCCCACTACATTTCGAAGACTTTCAGATTTTACCACTGCTGTAACTCGGAAGTCTATAATTTTTTTGAAAAATGTTCAATCTTAACTTGTCGGATATGGTCTCTTCTTTAATTCTGTCGGCTTGAAAAAATCTCACCCTCTAACACTTTTGGGAGATGTTTTAGAGGGGAAGGAGATGTTGAATGTCGTTTTTTACTTTCCTACACTACTAGGTATAGTAGCTGTATAAGAAAAGTATTGTAATCGTGTGAAATTTTCGGTATCGAGATTCTTACAAATGTTGACGTTTCAGAGTTTTCTAAGCCGATCAAACATATTTTCAGCCATTGGTCTGTCTGTCTGTCCGTCCGTCTGTCTGTCTGTGACAGCATTATCTCGGGAACGGAGCTGTGTATTTTGTTGCTTTCTTTTTTATTTTGTTTGCTACCAATATTACTCGCCGGTGGCACTGAATGAGAATCATGTATATACTGGGTGTTGAGCTAGAGCCAAAAAACGTGATTTGCTCAAAACTGTAGCGTGTAAACGGCTCTAAGAATTTTTATTAAACTAGCCTAAAGTATTCTTCTGAGAGCCTTTCACCACCCACATACAGCGCAATCGCTGAGAAAAAGCACAAAAAAAAGTTATGCTTGAATAAAATGCCATATTTTCCACATGTTTCTTCAGATTCTAGCTAAACGTTTCATCTTGCGAAAAAATGTTACATGACCATTGTTGTTTGTCTTGACATGCTGAAAAAAAATTGTGTCAGACGATTTGACCGGAGGATTTTTACTTTCCTACCGCTATTATCGTCGCTATGTAAGGAAAGTATTGTGATAGAGTAAATTTTTCAATCACTGGAATTTGCCTGCGAGCCGTAGGAAAGTCGTGTGAGTGGACACACCAGATTTTTTTTCTTTGGTACCAATTCTTAATAGTCCTATATCAAATGGAAAAAGAATCATGAAAATCGAGCACTTTTACCATTAATTAGGCGTGAACATCCATGAAAAAAACATGCAGGCAAACCTCCTCCGTCTGGTTCGACGGTCAAAAACGAAATTAATTACTAAGTTATTACTAAATATCTTATGTTTTTGTAACATTTATATATAGGTAAGTAATGGCAATCGTTTGAAGTTATGTGAAGCGAACTTTATATATTGTAGTTTCAAGAAAAAAACCCAAAAAACAGAAAAATGTAGACCGAATTTTATTAGTTGGTGCAAAAAAGCAAAATAATGTTGATTTTATTTTGAAATTGTTCAGTTATAACCATAGACAGATAACTTTTGGCAACAACCTCTAAAGTACCAGTATCAAAAGAATTTATATTATTTTGTACGATTAAGTGCAGGAACTGATAAAAGTTGGTTATAATTTTAGTAGAAAATCTTTTCTTTTAATTCATTATGAAATTAGTGTAACTTTTAATTATTTCCAGCGATTTCACAATATAGCGGAAGTAATTTAACAATGTTGCGGAATATGGCGTCTTCTTTAATTTTTCCATATCAAATTCCAATTTTCGAAAAAAAATCCCTTCTCCATTTTGGATGGGAAGGATTTTAGTTTTTTTTTTCTTTAACTAGTCCTCATTCAAATAAAAAAAGGAATCATCAAAAAATAAAGTTGAGTTGTATCTATAACTCCTCAGATTGGAAGTCGGTCAAAAATAAATCTCAATTTTTGGAGGTCTTGTTAAAATTGAAAGAAATAATCTTGGCTATAGTCACCTACTTTTGAAGTTGTGCAGTTGCAGTTAGATTGATAACTTTTGGTACCAACTTCACAAGTATGTACCAGCACCAATAGAATTAATATTATTTTGTATTTTTCAGTGCACCAACTATTAAGGTCGGTCCAATTTTTTGTAAAAAATATTTATTTCACACTTTTGAGTGTAACATTAGTCACGAAAATCATTGAATATTCGCCGATACCACTAATAACCTATTACCCACGTATATTCTTTGCTTGTCCTTGTTACTGTTTATATAGAGATCTCGAAAACATCGCTGCGCAAATACGTATAACTATTTTAGATTTAACCATTTTACCACCGCTCTATCTCGGAAACCGTAACTTTAAGGAAAAAATGTTCATTATTAATGTTGTTACAAATATTATTGTCTTTCATGTAGTGCCCAAAAATTTTCAATTTTCGATAGAAATCGCCCTCTCCACATAGCAAAAATACACATATTTAAGAATTTAACATGCCTCTTACTCGAAAACCGTAACTCCTTTGAAAAAATGTTTTTTTTCTGATATTGTCCTATCTTTAATTATACCAACTCAGAATTTCGATTATCGAGAAAATTTGAACCCTATACCCCTTTCGGGGGCGGTTTTCGGAGAGAAGGAGATTTCGGATTTGCGTTTTTATAAATATGGGACCATTACACAAGGGACAAGTATCCTCTTTCAAATGAATTAAAAATCATCAAAATCAGAGTTCGATTACAATATAAAACGCGCGGTCAAACAAAAAAAAAATAAAGCAGACAGTCGGATTGTATACCTCCTCCGTTCAGGGTTCGTAGGTCAAAAATGTCTTAGTATATAGTAGTGAATAGTGATGGTTTCAAAAATACTTTATTCTTCGAATAACTACTGATTAACTCTCGAATAAGATCTAATGTTCATGTTGGTGAAATTTGCCCTTGGAGAACTTTCACAAAATTTTTCTCTCGTGTAATTTTATGGCACAAACAAGGACAAAGTTGAACCCCTATTATACATATGGCAGGCCTTATTTCCACATTGGACCACCACAATTATTATGTATTTATATAAGTTAACAAATAAGTGAAACATGTATACAGTATATACATAAACTTGTAGTAAGTAATTTATACATCTCAGGTGACATGAATAAAATATCATCACGAAGAGAAAAATCGTGCTGTGAGAGAGTATTATGTATTATATTAGCTGGATGCCAAATATCAAAAAAACCATACGACAGACGACATCCTTTCTTCATTCAGCCCATCTCGGTGTCCCCCCCCATGTAGTTATAGGCTGTGGGCTATTATATACAAAACGAAAGGAAATAAAGCCATTGACCGAGACGTGTCAAACTAAATGCAAAACAAATGTAAACATTTCGCTTTATAAGAGATACATTTTCTCTCGAATTTTTGTTTGTCAGTTGAGCAGCTGCTATATATAACATATATATACATACATTGCTATTTAGCAAAACAACATCTATTCAACTAATTCCAGAAAGTGTACCTACCTATTTGTTTGTTTGTGTGTGAAAAGCAAGCATTATTAAGATAAATCAACAATCAACATCGTTGCACCTACAGCAGAGTTTTGCGAATTGGTGTTTGAGAAATAATGTTTGTTTGTCTGACTGAAGCAACAAAATAAACTATGTAGTAAGGGACACACAAGAGTATTGGATATATAATAATAGGTCTAAATTATCAAATATTAGATTTATAATTATATTTTTAGGTAAATTTCTTATAGAAATATACCTATTGCGATCGTTCACACTTTTGAATTTCGAAAAAATTTCAACGGCATGTTGTTATATGTCTATAAGTTAGTCCAAAAAAACATTTGGTTCAAAAGTTTATGTGTATATATATATATATATATATATATATATATATATATATATATATATATATATATATATATATATATATATATATATATATATATATATATATATATGGGATATTACGAAATTTGTTAACACGATAGAGGTCGCAGTTTTGAAGGTATCAAGTTCAAATTTGCTACAAAAATCAATCTCTCAAATATCTCGGTCGAGTTCGTTATTGGGCAATATCGGGTAAGTAGTTTCAAAATGGCGACCATTCAAACATTTAAAAAAATTATCAAAAAAGAGCCGTAGTGTAAATATTATTAAAAATAATTTTAGGTTATAGATATAATCAGTACCTACAACTTTTGTTCAAAGCAATTTTTCATAAAATACACAGGTAAAAAAATAAAAATTAATAAAGAAAAATAACAAATATTGATAAAACATGAACACTCAATATAAATTTGATGTAATTGTACATTTTCTGGAGATCTTAATATAGACCCTGATTAAAAAAATATATAGTATATTTATTGAAAAGAAATAGGCGATAAAAAAAAATTGCCTTGAAGTGGACTTGAACCCTGTCTGCTTTATATTCAACAGCCAAAACAAAAACCTCTAACCGCAAGGCTATGACAATTTTATGTAATAACATGTAGGTATACCAATGAAAAGGTTGTTCAAATTTCAATTCAATAAACTTTGAAAAATTTACCTTTCCGCTGACTACAGGCCATCGGGATTTTTTTTTATTATAACTATGACCGACTTTATTTGTTTGTGCAGTGGAAAATCCAAAAAAAAAAGTCATAATTCCACTGGTGTTGGTTATTATGTAGTTGTGCAGTTATAAGTAGATAAAATACTTTTGGCACCAACTTCATAAGTGAAATTAATATTAAGGTGTATTTTACAGTGCAGCACCTAATAAAGTTGGTCCCAGTTCTTGTAAGAAGTGTTATCTCACAATTTTGAGTGCATCATTAGTCATCAAAATCGGTGAACGTATATGTATAGGTATTCAGAGATCTCCGAACATAGCGGAAACAGGGTCTAGGACATTTCGCCCAATGGTTACTTCGCCCAAAATGATATATCGATCACTTCGCCCAAAAATTTCGTACTGAAAACTATTTCCACAGCTACTTTAGCCAATGTAATTAAAAGTCCACAAAGCTAAAAATGGACAATTCGCCCAAAACTCGTTGGTGTACACTTTGCCCAAAATGTCCACTTCGCCAATAAACTCGTTGGTGGACACTTCACCCAAAATGTCCACTTCGCCAAAACTAACTGAACGTCTATATCCTAAAGTGGTTACTTCGCACAAATTATTTATTTATTTTGATCGAACTCTATTCGGGACCTTAGTAATAAGTTAATAGGTATTATAACTGTTTACATTTTAAAATTCAGGGTGGTGGAATGTTAAATTCATTATATTACTGTTTTCTTTTAAATAACATCTTCAGTAATGTATTGGCTGCAAATAATCAATATATAAATTGATTAAATAATATAATTTGCTTATTTTATATAATAATATATTTGTCATTTATATTTATTATTATTAATTTATCGGTGACTATTTCTTAATTAATGTGAAGTTAAATTAATTAATTAAATTACAATGCTGGTCTACTTTTCTAATAAAATTTAAAAAAGTTATACAAAATATTAACTTATTACTAAGGTCCCGAATAGAGTTCGATCAAAATAAATCAATAATTTATGCGAAGTGGCCATTTTGAGCTTTGTAGACTTTCAGTTAGTTTGGGCGAAGTGAACATTTTGGGTGAAGTGTCCACCAAGGAGTTTTGGACGAAGTGGACATTCTGGGTAAAGTGTCCACCAACGAGTTTTGGGCGAAGTGTCCATTTTGGGCTTTGTGGACTTTTAATTACTTTGGGTAAAATGACTCTGGAAATTGTTTTCAGTACGAAATTTTTATGCGAAGTGGTGGATATATCATTTTGAGCGAAGTGTCCATGGGTCCAGGTTCCCGGAAACACACATATTTCAGACTTTCTCATAACTGACTTGAAACCGTATATTTTTCAAATATCTTATTTAAATGTTGTCAGTTATGATCTCTTCGTTAATTTGACCGTCACAATTTTTTTATTTTTGAAAAAATCCCTCTCCACATACCGGAAACACACATATTGCAGACTTGACCATTGCTGTCCGTCAGAAACCGTTTTTTGACCGACGAACCCCAAACGGAGGAGGTACACAATTCGACTGTGTGCTTTTTTTTTTTTTTTGGTTTGTGCGCGCCTTTCATATAGTAATCGTCCGATTTTGATGATTTTTGATTCATTTGAAAGAGGAGCCTTGAGAAATGGTCCCATATTCATAAAAACAAAACAGGAATCCGGAGAGGAGGAGGAGAGGGCAAATTTTCTCGAAAATTGAAAATCTGCGTTGGTATAATTACAGATAGGACAATATCCGGAAACGTTTAAATTGAACATTTTTTCAAAAGAGTAACGGTTTTCGACATAGGGACATTCTAAATTCTCAAATATACCTATTTTCGCTATGTGGAGAGGGCGATTTCTGTCGAAAATTGAAAATCTGTTTGCAGTACATGAAAGACATAATTATTTGTAGCAACATTTATAATGAACATTTTTCCTTTAGGATTACGGTTTTCGAGTAAAATCGATGTTAAAATGGTAACAACTAAAATATTCAAGCGTATTTCCGCAGCGATGTTCTGAGATCTCAATAATAACTACAAGCAAGGAATATACGTGGGTAATATGATAAGTACTATCTTGATTGGTATTAGTCAACGTTCAACGATTTTCGTGACTAATGATACACTCAAAAGTGTGAAATAAATATTTTTTACAAAAAATTGGACCGACGTTATTTGTTGGTGCACTGAAAAGTATAAAATAATATTAATTCTATTGGTGCTGGGACTTGTGAAGTTGGTGCCAAAAGTTATCAATTTACCTGCAACTGCACAACTTCAAAAGTAACAGCACCAATAGAATTAATATTATTTTATACTTTTCAGTGCACCAACTAATAACGTCGGTCCAATTTTTTGTAAAAAATATTTTTAAATATCCGATTTTGCTGGATATTAGTTATTTATTCAAATAGTCGAATTTTTGAAAAAATCCCCATTTTTTAACATTCTCAGATTTCGAAAAATTTTATTGGATCATCTCTCCTCAGTTCTCTTTCCAATGAATAGAATAAGTTTTTGTCAATATTTAATGTTTGTTTCAATTTTTCAATTATGTAATTCACTTTAAAGGTAGGTATCATTAGACACGCACATGTTTTGGTTATCTACCAAAATGTCAACGATATCATCATCCCACACATGGCTTCAACGGTTGTCAGTTGGAAGATGGATATTTAATTTAGCTAGAAGTATTTATCTCTCGTTTTGGTTGATGATTTAAGCACCAATTCTAATGAAGAAAGAACATAATAATATATGAAATCACTTTTAAAATTATTATAAAATATACATTTTTAAAATATCAATATCGATCCTAAAAAATCGACAACAAAGTATGGTACAACTTCAGATTTTGCATTTCCAACAGACATTTAATAGTTTTTATGTAATAAACTCATAATCTTTTTAGAAGAAGAAGAATAAGTTCATTTAGCAACGTGCTATAAAAGTTACAATTGTAGGTACGTTGAATTCAATTAAGTGAATCAAACTTAAAATTAAAAACTTCCAAATGAATAGAACTTATTCTTTAATAAAGTAACAGAGAAAAAGTAAAATGTATAAACGACAACATATATACCTACATATATACACACATTTATATTATATATATACATACATTTATACACATATATACATACACTTATACATATAAAGGTACTAATATTTACTTAAAGTAAAAAAAATCTCAAAAGCCGTTAAAATGGTTTCTCGTTCATTGAGTCTGACAGATGAATGAACAGATTATAAATTTATACAATTATAGAATTTTTCATGACTAAGTTATATTTATAATTAATCCTGTTTTAAATTATTTAAAATCCAACTCTTAATATAAAGTTTAATACGCTCTCTAGAAAAGTAGAATTTTTTTAAATGATTATCTAATCTATAGCTTCTTTTTTTTATTTTCTCAATTGATATTCGGAAAGGAAAGCTGAAATTCTGCTTAAGCAAGTAATGCACCAAGATGTTTCTCTTATAGGTTCCGTATCTGTTTTTTATACCATTAAATGAAACCATAGATCTCCTTTGTCGGGGCATTTAAAGCCGGAAAGACATAAAGAAACGATAAAAATATTTTCTAATATGATAAGAAAACCAAATATTTCAATAATTTAATACACTCTGAAGTTTTGTTTCCCAAATATTTTTTTTATTTAAAGATTGTAAATTGAAAAAAAAAGGATAAGTATGACGTTTATATCAATGCAAACTGTAGTTTGCAGAGGTGAGAGCGGTTAGATTTTATAGAAATTTTTACAAAGCAGTGCGAGAATATGTTAGAATATATCCAGAAAGAAATGACCCAACAAGGAAAACACTCAACTCAAATGCAATAAAATTGACAGAATTTGGATTCGTTTAGAAAATGCGAAAAAAAAATCGTGTAATAAATACATACCATTAAATTAACGTATTGGCACTAGTGAGTATCAATCCAGAACTTTCTTTAAAATCCATTGGCAACGAATTTAGGATTAGCGCATCGTGGTTTCAAAAATTTTCCTTGAGAAACACAAGTACCTACCATGATTATAAATTTAAAATTATTTACAAATTATATCCTGGAGATGCCGAGTGTTGACTTGAATTTTGTAATTGGCACCAAACCATGTTAGAACAATTATTATCTCAAGACATCATTTTATGGACAGACATCATTGACGATTCAGACTAGACCTGAAATTCGCTATAGCATTAACGTATGGTGTGGAATAATACAAAATAATAATTTATCCACTCATATCAAGGAAAATATAACATTGACTTCATTTGATTCGAATTATCAATGAAAACTAATTAATATATTATGAATCAGAATAATTGTTTCAGAGAATATTGTTTTTAAGTTCACGAATTATTACCTGAGTACCTGAGTAACAGCAGTTGTTAATTAATTTTATTGAATGTTAGTTAATCAATTTTAAATATAAATCTAATTTTTACCGTATTGAATATCATTATGTCATTGTATTATTCTCATTTTATTATATTATGAATTTTTGAATTTGTATTCCTATTTAAATAAAGATTATATTATTATTATTATTAAAAATCAGAAAATAGGACCCAATATTGTTGAGGGAAATTTGAATATATGGAAGAAATAGGTACCTCTTGGCACCTTGCGAAATATTAGATAGTTTATGCAAGATGATTGTGCAACTCACAACTCTGCTGTTGCACGAGATTTTTTAAACACAAGTTGTTACTTGACAGATGGATCGGAACTCATAGTCCTGTGAGGTGGCCAGCGCATTGTCTTAATCCATTAGATTATTTTTTAAGGGGCTTCCTGAAAAATATAGTTTACCACAGTAAAGTTAATAGTGTTGAAGAATTTCGTCAAACAATTAGGTACTTTAACTTTTGGAGACATCAAACCTGAAATTGTATCGAGTGCATTGGGGCCAGTTGCGTCTAAGAACCCAATGATGTATTGAATAATAAGGGCAGGTACTTTGAGCAACACTAAAGTTGAATTCTTAATTGTTTTTTTTAATTGGTTATTTATTTATGTTCTTAATTTATTTGGTTTCTTGATAAATTTGTTGTTTTACAACAAGAGATTTAATTCATTCAAATTTGTATTTGGTTTCTTCATCATCATGGCCTACTACAATTGAAATTATTTCTACCGTTTCTCAATGTCTTTCTGGCTTTGAATGTCGACATGTTATGTTACAAAAAACAAATATGACACCCATAAGAAAAATATAAGTCGTTTGAAAATAAAAGAAGATTAAATATTTCTAATAATTCCATCATCTTCAACTTGATGCACTTCTTGCATAAACAAAATTTCAAATTTCCTTTCTGAGTATCACATGAGAAAATAAATAAAAATGTTTCAGAAACCTTTGTCTTTTTTAATTTGCAAAGAGGAATATTGAAGAGGTTTAATTACTCAACTTTTCTCCAATTTCGACCACCCTTTTAATTCTTACCGATTAAAAAATAGCAATACTGTCCCTATATGAAATCGTCGGGACCATTTATAATGAGAGGTCCTACCAAATTATCGAAATAAAAAATCATTTATTATATCAATACCATCCACTATCCAATTGAAAAATTATCCACCTATAATTATCCACACAATAATAGGTGCGCCAGGGCACACAACCTTTTTGTCCCATAGATATTATTATTTACTCATAGAAAAAATCCCGAACAATGACAAATTCCAAATAGTTTCAATGCAAAATTCCCAAAATCTTTTGTACAAATTTAAACAATCTCCAAAAGAATCATCGATATCGCAGTCGTCGATAGTGTATATATAGTAGAAGAAGTAGTCGAGTCGTCATGGCTTACTTGACATGAGTCCTTCTTCTCTTCTTAGCACGTGTTTACCTTAGAATGTGAACGATTAGAGTGTGAAGCTCAGATTGAATGCTCACATTCTGATCGCTGCGTAAAACACGTGATACAACAAAAGACGTCGAAAAAGTCTTTAAAATGGTTAACCGATTGTTAGAGACTTATTATGCTGTTATATATATATATATATTGTATACAAACGAAAGCCCGAGGTCTTTTGTTATTTATTTACTGGCATGGCAATCGTAAGAATAGCTTTTCAAGGATTTAATTTTATACCTTAGCGATTTATCGATATGGCTGCTAAGCACAGTGTATTTGTTTGTTTGCCCTGAAGCTTGTATGTGGAGGTATACAGAAGTATAATTGCTCTTGGATTTATTTTCCATTCAATTACCGGAGAGATGGTTTTTATTATTATTATTGTTGACTTGTGTGTTGCAGGCGGTGGTAGAATTTATCGCAAATCTCATATTCAATAATCGCTTTGCTTTATATGGCTGGCATTTGCAATTATTGCATTGCATTTTTAAGTTGTCGATATATGGAGTGTAATCATATAGGGGATGCGATAAGAAATTATTCTTACATATATTCATAGTATGGTAAAGGTTATTATATATGCTATCTGTGAAAATATGACTGCCAATAATATCCACAGATGCTAGAGAATTCTGAAATTCCTTTTTCTGATCATTTGACTTTCAGGTGCGAATTAAAATTATACTCGGTGTTATACAAAGTTGTATCATCTTGTAATAGTGATTCTGATCGAAATGGAAACAGTAACAATAATACAGACACCATTAGGGTTTTATTATTGAGTAAGATCTACAGGGGTCTAGGACCCTTTGCCCAAAAATTTCATACTGGATAATGATAACAGTTTCCAGAGCCACTTGTAACCCAATGTAATTAAAAGTCCACAAAGTCCAAAACGTCCACTTCGCCCAAAAGTCGTTGGTGAACACTTCGCCCAAAATGTCCACTTCGCCCAAACTAACTGAAAATCTACAAAACCCAATTCATTTATTTTGATCAAGCTTAGAAATAAGTTGATGTTATAACTGTTTGAATTTTCAAATTCAAGGTAGTGGAATGTTAAGTTCATTACCTATATAACTGTTTTTTGGCCGACTTCAAAAAAAGGAGAACGTATACAATTCGGTTGTAAGATTGCTTTTTTTATTTTTATTTTTTTATGGCTGTTCGCGCGTTTTGCATAGTAAACATTTGAAAGAGGAGAGTTGAGAAATGGTCCCATATTCAGGAAAATCAAATCCATAATCTCCTTCCCTCCAAAAACCGCCCCCAAAGGGGGTGGAGGGGGCAATTTTTCTCGAAAATTGAAAATCCGAGACGACAGAATTAACGAAAATTCCATATCCGGAAATGTTTAAATTTGACATTTTTAAAAATAATCATACGTTTCCGCGCTACAGTCTGAAATATGTGTTTCGGCTATGTGGAAGGGGCAAATTTTTCTGAAAATTCGAGATTTGAGAATTAGAAACATTTAAATTCAACATTTTTTCAAAAGAGTTACGGTTTCCGAGTTTCGCAATGGTAAATTCTGAAATATGTGATATGGGTATTTTCGCTAGGACAAGCTAAACCTACCTCTAACTTTTTGGGTATTAGTGAACGTTCAACAATTTTCATGACTAATGTTACACTCAAAAATGTGAAATAAATATTTTTTACAAAAAATTGGACCAACTTTATCAGTTGTTGCACTGAAAAATTTAAAATAATATTAATTCTATTGGTGCTGGTTCTTTTGGAGTTGGTGCCTACAACAACAAACTACAACGGCACAACTTCAAAATTACCAATAACAATAGAATTAATATTATTTTGTATTTTTCATTGCAACAACTGATAAAGTCGGTCCAATTTTTTGTAAAAAATATTTATTTAATGACATGTAATGTATGGATTGCAAATAAATGGACTTTCAATTAGTTTGGGCAAAGTGGACATTTTGGGCAAAGTGTCCACCAACGAGTTTTGGACGAAGCGGACTTTTAATTTTACATTGGGTGAAGTGGCTCTGGAAAGGGTTTTCAGTACGGAATTATTTTTGGGCGAAGTGTCCTAGACCCTTTATTAGGATCTGTAGGAAAAACTCTCAAAGAATTTCATTTATTTCACTGCGTGATTTCAGGCCCGCCATTTTTCTTCATTCACTCTTCTTTCTATATGATATTTCATGCATCCAATTATCTTTACTCATTCCTGGTCTTCTGGTTCCTCTCGATATTAGATTATTCTTTAAAATTTCAATGAGCTCGACTCCAATCGTCCGATCATTCATCAGTCGTTGAACTTACTTTTTCGTTACTGTTTACAATCCCCCGCATGTATCTATATTTTTTTTCAACTGCCTTAAGATATTCTAAGGCTGACATTTTTATGTAAATAGATTCTATTCGTTCATGGCTAATTCTTATTCTTTCTCATTATTTTCTATTTGTTTCTAAACTTTTATGGATCTATCTTTACCATTACTTTCGAGTTATTCATTGTCACTGCTGTTTGTAGATCTATTAGCACTTCTTCAAGTTAATTTCCGATGGCGTTATCTTTCAGCCATCTGAAATGAAGAAACTAGGTAACATATATACAGGGTGTTTCGGATTCGAGCGGCACTATTTTACAACGAAATAAACAATCTTGCTTAACAAAAAATGGGATTACTAATTTTCGAAATACCCATACGTACTTCGGATGAAGAAAACTCCCTTATAAGTGCTACTAGACATTACCAAAATACCTTTTCATTAAATGTCTGATGTGGTCTTCTAGGAGACATTCTCATCTCCCCTTTTTTTTGTCACCCAGGCTTTCAGGTGCATCATATTTAACTACATTTTTTGCAAAATAATCTTCGAGAGCTTCTAGAAGGTAGTCCGCCTGCTATTTGGCAGAGGTTTTGGTTTAGGCATGAAGGTGCTCCAGTTCACTATTCCCCTATTATTTAATTGCAACCTATAGTGACCGATGGGATGTTCGTTACGATTAAGAAATCTTCAACTTTTGATATCTCGGTTTTATTTCGTAGTATAGAAAACAAACATTTCCAAAATAGTCCATGCAATTCCGAAACACCCAGTTTAAAAAAATAAACATTTAGTCGAATCTAATATCTATCTCTATTGAGAAATTGGTCAAAAATAGAGAATACAGACCAAAAAAGGTTTAATTACCACCGATTCAACTAATTTCTGCTGAGTTTAATTGAAGTCATGATAGCTGATATGAAATTCCACAGTTTTTAGATCACTTGATATTCTCGTACATTCATGAAGTAATCCAATGTATACTCACGATTTATTATAATCTATTGTGAAGGTTATGTGATTATAATCCGACTAGGAGCTTGTGCCAGTCCAACGCACGATGATATACTTAGGTAGATACACAAACAACATTAAGTATCTGCTGGGATACACCCGTAGATCGATCGATCGATCCTTCAATAATTTATCAGAGATCAAAACTAATGATTATTGACCAGAAGAAAAACCAAACAAAAAAACACATCCGACTACGAGCAAACGCTCCATCAAGATGTTTAATAAGGCAAATTATTCTGTCAAGCATTAGCGAGCTTTTCAATAAATTGCTCGAAAGGTAGGTAGAATACTCAATAAATGATGAGGGTTATTTGCGATTTTTTTGCTATATCCATGGTTACCAATATGTACATGAGTGTAGGATCATCATATGCATTATTCAACACGTTGAAGGAATTTACATTCTTTTATACAATGTTAATGAATGATTAATGACACCCTTTTTTCTAGTAGAGATTGTATATACACTGTCTCCCAAATTGGTGCTGCACGTATTACTATCTCGGTTATCATAAGAGCTACAAAATCCGTAAAATGGAAAATGTTTCTCAGGATCCTATTACCATTTCAGAACTGCTATTACATTTTGTGAATTGTTTTCGGTTTTTGAATAAATCGCGAAAAACCAAAATGGTGAGATTTTGACAGTCCCCCGTCTCTTCATTATTCAAAAACATAGGGTATTTGGTTTGGACATTCTATGAGCACTTTTTTAAGATCTTTACGATAAAAAATAAAACAAAAAAACATCTCTTTCTATTTTTTATGGACGCTATATTGGATATTTATTGCATTAAATAGCATTGTTATAAATTATGGAAGTTTTGCAGAACCCAGAAATCCTAAATATTCTGTTGAAACTGAGGAGAGAATTGATGCTGTGTCACAATTCACTAATAATAATCCCACAGCATCAGTTAGAAAAATTGGTAATGAAACGGATATCCCTAAGTCATCCGTTCATCGAATAATGCCCATTATTAAATATTATCCATATAAGCCTACGATAGTACAAAGTTTATCGTGAATGGTACATTCAAAATATGCGATAAAATGCAAATTTTTCCATGATCATATTATGGACTGACGAAACTCGATTTACAATTGCTTCAGCTGGCAGAATACCAATCACTGGGCTACAGAAAACCCAAAACTCAACATACAAAGAAAGTTCCAAACAAAATTTAGATTTAATGTTTGGTGCGGTATAATAGGTACCTCTAAAATGAGATTTATATTTGAATTTGAAATTATTGAGATTCTTACTTTCAAGAAATCAATTAATTGGACCAATAATTTATTATTTCAATTTAAGTGAAGCATGATATCTTCAGCGCCTAAAAGAACAAATAATACCCGGCTGTGAGGATAGCTGTGGGGAATTCGGATCAAATTTGGTTTATGCACGATGATTATCCAGCTCATAATGCCGCCGTCGTAAAGAATTATTTGGAAGAAAACTTTCCTAATAGATTAGTGGCGAATATTGGTGACATTTTTTGGTCTGCTAGATCCCCTGACATAAATTCCCTTGACTTCCTCTTATGGGGACATATCAAAAACGAAACTTATTCATTTGAAGCTCCTGAAAATGTTGCAGTCTTAGAAGAAACAGTCCGAAACGCTATGGATGCAGTGAATAGAAACACATTAATAAGGATAATAAACTCTTTGCAAAATCGTTGTCAAATGGTGACCACATAGAATAATTTCTCTATAAATATTTTTTACAGAAAATTGGACCGACGTTATTAGTTGGTGCACTGAAAAACACGAAATAATATTAATTCTATTGGTGCTGTTACTTTTGAAGTTGTGCTGTTGCAGTTAGATTGATAACTTTTGGTAACAACTTCACAAGCACCAGCACCAATAGAATTAATATTATTTCGCGTTTTTCAGGGCACCAACTAATAACGTCGGTCCAATTTTCTTTAAGAAATATTTATTTCACACTTTTGAGTGAAACATTAGTCACGAAAATCGTTGAACGTTCGCTAATACCACTAATATCTTATTATCCACTTATATTATTTGCTTGTCCTTGTTACTATTATGTAGAGATCTCAGAACATCGCTGCGCAAATACGTATAAGTATTTTAGATTGAACCATTTTACCACCGCTCTATCTCGAAAACCGCAACTCAAAGGAAAAAATGTTCATTATAAATGTTGTTACAAATATTATTGTCTTTCATGTAGTGCCCACAGATTTCCAATTTTCAAGATTCGACATAGCAAAAATACACATATTTGAGAATTAAATTTTTTTTTTAATTTAAACATTTCCGGATATTGTCCTATCTTTAATTATGCCAGCTCATATTTTCGATTTGCCCCCTCCACCCCCTTGGGGGCGGTTTTTGGAGGTGATTTCGTATTTGCGTTTTTATGAATATGGGACCATTTCTTAAGCCTCCTCTTTCAAATGAATACTGTATTTCTCCTCCATTCGGGGTTCGTCGGTCAAAAATATATGGAAACGTTCAAAATGAACATTTTTTCAAAAGAGCTACGAGTTTCAGCGATGTTAAAATTTGATATATGTGCATTTCAGCTATATGGAAGAAGCAATTTATTTCGAAACCAGCAAATCTGAGAATGGCAAATTCAAGACAAGATTATTTGTAGCAACATTTATATTGAACATTTTTTCCATAGAGTTACTGTTTTTGAGTTACAGCAGTGGTAAAGTCTAAAATATGCGTATGTCCACAACGATTTTTTTAGATTTCTGAATAATAACAAATACAAGCAAATAATATACATTAATAATTTAACACTCAAAAGTGTAAAATAAATATTTCTTATAAAAAAATTGGACCGACTAGAATCGACTTTATTATTGGTTTGTGCACTGAAAAATACAAAGTAGATACCTAGTATTAATTAAGTACTGGGTATTTTTTCTCGAGAATCGAATATCTGACGTGGTATAATTAAAAATAGGACAATATCCGGAAACATTTATTCAAAAGAGTTAGTGGCATGTTAAATTCTCAAATATGTCCAGTTTTGCTATGGGGAGAAGGCGATTTCTTTCGAAAATTGAAAATCTGTGGGTACTATATGAAATAACTAATTATTTGTAGCAACATTTATAATGAACATTTTTTCCTTAAAGTTATGGTTTTCGAGTTACAGCTGTGGTAAAATGGTAACATCTAAAATACTTATGCGTATTTTGCGCAGCAATGTTTTGAGGTCTCACTAATAACAACTAAGTACATTGACTTTCGTGGCTAATGTTACACTCAAAAGTTTGAAATAATTTTTTTTACAAAAAATTGGACCGACGTTATCAGTTGGTGCGATGAAAAATACAAAATAACATGAATTCCATTGGTGCTGGTGCTTGTTAATTTTGTGCCGAAAGTTATCAATCTAACTACAACTGTACAATTTCGAAAGTAACAACACCAATAGAATTAATGATATTTTGTATTTTTCAGTGCACAAACAAATAACGCCGCTCCAATTTTTTTGTAAAAAATATTTATTATGCTATTTATTTTAAATAACACTCTTTTCAATCGATCCTCGAAACATATTCCGTATTGTTAATTTCAATTAATTTAAAGGCACTTTGCAAAGCTACGAATGCTTAGTATCTTGAAAAAGATCTTGACAGCAGCGAAAAATCAAGACCCACTTCAACCAGGCGAGCACAAGCTCTTCGTCCATCAGAAAATAAAATCCCATTCCATAGCCTCGTCGATCCTATCGCATCGTCTCATCTTTGCATAACATCATCCAAAATGCACATTTTATCTATGACATAATCTCATCCAAATACAAATAATATAACACACTCACACAGAGATGATATATTTTCGGTATAAACTTGAAAAATATTTCACTCATTATAGAAGCATTTTAAAAATATATATCATAATCTTCATCTCTATTTTCTCTACCTGATACAATATGCAGACATATTTATGCTCGAATGCTCCCTGTCATCCTACTGAAAAAAAAACTTTTTTCTGACAATCGCTCAAAATAAAGATGACACATGTTTATCTAAAATATACAAAGCACTACTTACTATATCTATAAGGCAGTAACATAATATTTTGTGTTATATCAGAGAGGGTGGGTTTTATTTTTGAGAAAAGATTGCAAGAAAAATCCCCCTCGTAAAAGACATAATACTATAGATAGGTACATATACCCGATATGTTTGTATTTGGCATTATTTCATATTATACGAGTTCATCTATGCGCAAGGAATTGGATCCGAATGGACCAAACGACTATGGGGACGACTATAATATAAGAATATTTTAAAAATTTTATATATTGTGTATAGGACAAATAATAATAATAATATGGTATATATTCTATTACATAGAATTATTTGCGATTCAATGAGCTCGAGGCGACTGAAAAAATATTATGAACTCCGTAGTCGACTATGCGGAAGAATTGGATGAACTTATATAGTCAGTCGTCTCTCTTATGTAGCAGAAGAAGGCATCAAGAAGGGAATTTCATCGTTCAGTGAGTTTGGTTCCATGAACTTATGTACAATGTTTATATATGGAGGTTCTGAGATTGCTAAGTCTTTTTTTTTTATTAATAAACCATCGTCTTTATTTACCTGTAAACAATAAGAGTAACATGATAATATTATGAGCAGCGAGGAACAAATGGCGGAGAACTAGAACAACATTTTCATCTATATTTATATTATGTTACTGAGATTTTGATAGGTATTGTGAAAACATAATATGATGCTGTATTGTGTTGTATTATTATGTTTTGTTATACTTTGAATGAGTGGATAACTTTACAATCACTTAAGTAAATACATACATGGATTCGTGAAAAATAAATATTTCCCGAAGAAAATTAATCTAGAAAAGACAAATGCCATCCTTTGCATCCCTAAAAGGGTGAAAACCCAGATCGTTCTTTAATAGGCAAATTTAATTGAAATGTTATTTTCCTATTCCTATTATCCTTTTCAATGAAAGTAATCTCCAAGGTTATTAGAATGGCATTAGCATTGGAAAAACTAATATCCTACATTCTCCTCAAGATATAATTGCAATGCGTTGAAAAACTGAGTGTAAAGCACAACAAATTATGTACATCTTAGCGAAACAATTTTGGAAAATAACAATGGAATTAGGTCAGGAATTTGCCGCTTTTTGTCGTTAACTAGTTGTGGAAAAAATAATTTTCCCGCATTTTTTTTTTCTACTAGAAAATGGATGTTTCGCTTACTTGACGTCAAGCCAATTTGTTAATAATGAAAATATCAAAAAACTAATTAGTACGAAAGTTACCGCCTTTTTGCCGTTCATTATTTGAGGGAAAATAATTTTGCCGCTCTTTTTTATTAGAAAATGGATGTTTCGCTAACTTGACTTCAAGCAACTTTTTTTTAATAAATTTGTGGGGAATTTGCCGCTTTTTTGTCATCAATTGGTTGTGGTAGAAATAATTTTGCCGCTCTTTTTTTTCTACAAGAAAATGAATGTTTCGCTTACTTGACATCAAGCCAATTTGTTAATAATGAAAATATCAAAAAACTAGTTAGTAGGAAACTTACCGCCTTTTTGCCGTTCATTATTTGTGGGAAAATAATTTTGCCGCTATTTTTTCATCAATTGGTTGTGGTAGAAATAATTTTGCCGCTCTTTTTTTTCTACTAGAAAATGAATGTTTCGCTTACTTGACATCAAGCCAATTTGTTAATAATGAAAATATCAAAAAACTAGTTAGTAGGAAACTTACCGCCTTTTTGCCGTTCATTATTTGTGGGAAAATAATTTTGCCGCTTTTTTTTCATCAATTGGTTGTGGTAGAAATAATTTTGCCGCTCTTTTTCAGGATTTTAGGGTCCGCTAATTATACAGACGACACCGGAATAAATGGAAGACCAATTCGATTGGTCATTACATTGCTGTTGTAAATAGGAATATTAATTGGGTATTGGGTTGTTTGAGAACTTCTCACGAGAAAAGAAAATGGAAAAGTGCTACCTTGTCGAAAATACTAAATACGATCTTCAATCTGTATTTTATAACCTTTGTTTGATTCTTACCCTCAGAAAATGACCTCATTTTATCTTTAAATAATCACGTTTGTTCTGGATATGTTCATTTAGTACCTACTGTTTTCTTCATTTTTATGTTTACATTTTGTATATTGAAAAATATTAACTTATTTTAATAGATGACATGATTTCAATTGCCTGAAAATAAAAAAAAATCAATAATAGTTATTAAATTTGTTTACTTCTTAAAAACGGCTTTCTTAAAAATATTTCGTGATATTGCCCCTAAAAAGTAAATTCAACCGCAAATAATAATATCAAGGTTCTTCCCATGATTACCATGATTTATTTCCACAGCTTACCTAGCAATATATTTATTACTCTTTTATTCTTTCAAAATATTAAAAATAATATTTGATGAAAAATAATTAACAAGAACTCGATTATTATCAAAATTTTATTATGAACGTTAAATTGATTTCAAGTGCCGTAACTCGGAAACAGTATTTTTTTTAAATGTCTAATTTAAATATTGCTCTTTTCTTTAATTGGGCCGCCTCATATTTTCAATTTTCGAAAAAGAATTGCTCTTCCACAGAGCCGCAATACGCATATCACATATTTCAGACTTTACCATTGTGAAACTCGGAAACCGTAGCTCTTTTGAAGAAATGTTCAATTTAAACATTTCCGGATGTGATCCCCTTTCTAATTTTCAAATCTCGAATTTTCGGCAAAATTTGCCCATTCCACATAACTGAAACACATACTTCATTCAAACTGTAGCGCGAAAACCTATGATTATTTCTAAAAATGTCCAATTTAAACATTTCCGGATATGGGATTTTCAATTTTCAAGAAGAATTGCCCTCTCCACCCTCTTTGGGGTAGGTTTTTGGAGGGAAGGAGATCTCGGATCTGATTTTCTTCAATATGGGACCATTTCTCAGCTATCCTCTTTCAAATGAAACAAAAATTGTCTTGATTGAAGTAAGTTTACTATGCTAAACGCGCGAAAAGCCATAAAAAAGCAAATATACAACCGAATTGTATACCTTCTCCTTATTTTGAAGTCGGTCAAAAAGGCGCGAACATCGATAAACATACTATTTCTTTTAATATTGCCGCTCAAAGTTTCTTGTAACATTCAAACCCCCATTTCACTGCTTTCCTCCCGATCTCTGCCGATTTCTCTGCTCTCCTTTCACTTGTATTATTTACCTTATATCGTTAACTTGTCATTAAGGGCAATTGATCATTTTTTCGTAGTCGGATGTTTTTCGATACATTTATATATTATATACCACATAATTTCGGCCCCCAAAACAACTTCCTCGGTCCATGCCGGCGTCAAATTGTTTAGGTAAAAAAAACGACTCCACCTTCACACGTGTCCCTGTTTTTTTCTTTTTTCTTCCCTCCCTTGACATTTTATAACAGATAAAGAAAATATTTGGCAAAACGCTCAACGTTTCCAAACCGCACCTTGTTATTATTTTAATTGGTGCGTTAGACCCATATTCTATCGCATATACCCGAGACCATCAACTCTGACTGTCGGTAAGAGAAACGAAAATCCCCCACACATCTCAAACTATTCCGGAACACATTAATTTATCAAAAACTTGAAATTCCTTTTAATGTGTATCCGTGATATCTACGCATGTATATACAGTGTGTCCCTTATTTATCTGAGCAGGATTCACGAGACTTTTGAAAGTCTGGATTTCTCGTCTCGTCTCGATTTCAAGACGAGATCGAAACGAGACAGAATTTTTTTCCCAAACGAGATCACGTGTTACATTTCGAGATTTTTCGAAATCGAGAAAGGATAGCTGTCACAGTTCTTGTTAAATCAGAAAGGAGAAAACAAAAAAACTATGTTAGAAAATAATTTTCATTTATTTTAAACATTAAAAAATTAACAAAGCATAAAAAATGGCAAATGTAGCAAAGCCAGTATCAAAGATAAAAATAAATATTCTCATATTCTTAAAAAAGACCCATGAGCCATTAATCACAAAAAATGAACAAAACAAAAGAAAAATAATGATTCGTTCTTCTCCAATGGTCAGCGTTGCTCTTAAAAACAGTTTTTCTGCAGTCACTGAAGTAGCTTGTAGATTTAAAAATTTCGTCAATAATTTTTTTTTTTCGGGACAATAGTCGACGGTTTTTTTGACCGACGAACCTCCAATTCGACTGTGTGCTTTTTTTTTGATTTGTGCGCGCCTTTCTTATAGTAATCGTACTCCGATTTTGATGATTTTTGATTCATTTGAAAGAGGAGGCTTGAGAAATGGTCCCATATTCATAAAAACGGGAATCCGACTTCTCGTTTCCTCCGAAAACCGCCCCCGAAAGGGGTGGAGGTTGCAAATTTTCTCGGAAATTTAAAATCTGCGTTGGTATAATTATAGATAGGACAATATACGGAAACGTTTAAATTGAACATTTTTTCAAAAGAGTAACAGTTTTCGATAAAGAGACATTTCAAATTCTCAAATAAACCTATTTTCGCTAGGTGAAGAGGGCGATTTCTGTCGAAAATTGAAAATCTGTTTGTAGTACATGAAAGACATGATTATTTGTAGCAACATTTACAATGAATATTTCTCCCTTAGAGTTACGGTTTCCGAGTAAAATCGATGTTAAAATGGTAACAACTAAAATATTCAAGCGTATTTCCGCAACGATGTTCTGAGAGCTCAATAATAACTACCTAACCTAACCTAACCTAACTACAAGCAAGGAATATACGTGGGTAATAGGATAAGTACTATCTTCATTGGTATTAGTGAACGTTCAACTATTTTCGCAACTAATGTTACACTAAAAAGTGTGAAATAAATATTTTTTACAAAAAATTGGACCGACGTTATTAGTTGATGCACTGAAAAGTATAAAATAATATTAATTCTATTGGTGATGGTACTTGTGAAGTTGGTGCCAAAAGTTATCAATCTAACTGCAACTGCACAACTTCAAAAAGTAACATCACCAATAGAATTAATATTATTTTATACTTTTCAGTGCATCAACTAATAACGTCGGTCCAATTATTTGTAAAAAATATTCATCCTATCTTTAATTATACCACCTCAGATTTTCTATTTTCGAGAATGTTTGCCCCATCAACCGCTTCGGTTTTCGAAGGGAAGGAGATTTCAGATTTGTGTTTTTATGAATATGGGACCATTTCTCAAGCCTCCTTTTTCAAATGAATCAACCAAAAAAAGCAGACAGTGGAATTGTAGACCTGCTCCATTCGGGGATCGTCTGTCAAAAAGCTATTTGAAAGCAAATTACAAATTATATCAACTACAAATCCGTATTTAAACTACTTAAATTCTTGAATTTAGGAGAAATTGATAATTTGTAACAGATTATATTTTGCCCTGACAAAGAGAATAAACATTCTCGAAAGCTCGGCTTAATTCAAAAAAAAAAATATTTGATGAATAACCGTATCGTCAACAAAAATCTTTCTTATTTTATATTGGACATACTGTAGGAATGAATATAGTCGTATCTAGAATAATATGAGATCAGAGATTTCCTTTCTCCCAAAAGATAAAAACACTGTGCGTTTGTTAAGATTCGATTTATCATTTTCAACTTTGACACGTGTTTGGATAACAACATATGTGTATGTTTTTAAGTTCAAGCTTTACCCGAAATTCGATACTTTTTTTGGTGAAGAAAAATGTTCACTAGCACGCATCCATGCACACACACACACACATATATATATATATATATATATATATATATATATATATATATATATATATATATATATATATATATATATATATATAGCTCATTAACATTCGCCCAGAAATTTGTTGCCCATTCTACCAAAAACGGGGAAGAGAGAAATTCGATACAGACGATACAACATCAAAAGAACTAAAGCAAAAAAATATTTTGGGGCGTAATTGCCAAACACACAACAAGAAGTAGAGGAGGCTGCTTTGAGGCATCTTTCACAGCCCACTATATACCTATATATATAATCTATAGGCCATAAAGTAAATATTTGGTGACGTTAACCATGTGGTAAATATTAGTAAGTGCACATCATATGGTTTTTCTGTGATGAGGGTAGGTAAAGTCGAAAAGTCGAAAAAGGTTCAGCTAATAGGCGTTCTAAGGGGATGGATTTGTTAATTATATTATCAATTTTTCTTTGATGTGTGCCAAATGCTTAGGAGGTCATTTGTTGGCACAATGTCGCCATTTAGATTCAATCTGAAGTGGATAATGTCAGCCATTTATGAAGATTCTTGGGTCTGACGATGTATACTAGTGTAAAGTTAATATCAACAATGTTTGATGGAAGCATGCAATTTTCTATTACTTCTCTTCACAAGAGCCCTTCTTTAATCAAATCAGAGAAAAGACAGATAGAATTGATGAAGATTGCATATCGGCACTTGAAAAAGATTTAATAATCATTTGGTTGTAGCATATTACTTCACAAAACAGTAGAGTTGAAGAAGAAAAAAGCAATCTTACAACCGAATTGTATACCTTCTCCTTTTTTTTGAAGTCGGTCAAAAATAAAACAATTTAGCGTTTCAAATGAAGATAAGCATTCTGCATCAAATGTTCATAATGAAGTTTTGAGACAGTTAGTTTTTGACCGACGAACCAATCGGCGGACGTTTCAATTCGACTGTTTGCATTTTGCATGTCTTTTTTCATGGATGTTAGTTCCTTACAAACAGTGAACATGCTTCCAACTTCATTTGATGGAGGACGATGGAGAATTGGTCACAATAAAAAAAATGGAGATTCGACATGTCAAAAACTTCCTCTGACGTTAGTGGCAGGGACATTTGTTTCCGAAAATTGAAAATTTGAGACGACAAAATTGAATATTTAAATAAGACTTAAAAAAACAGCTTTCCAAACAGCAGTGGTAAAGTCTTAAATATGTGAGTATCCGTTGCGTGGTGGGAGCATTTTTTTCTAAAATTGAAATATGAGACGGTCAAATTAAAGAAGAGATTATATGTAGCAACATTAAATTGGAAATTTTTCAAAAAAGTGTATGGTTTCCGAGTAAAAGCAGTGAGAGAATCAGAAATATGCATTTCCGCGATGTTTTGAAATTTCTGAATCAGTTTCAGCAACGTATTATCTTCTTTGGTTGAACGTTGAATGATTTTGATGACTTGTTACACTGGAAAGTGTGAAATAAATATTTGTTCCAAAGAATTTACCTACTTTATTAGTTGGTGCACTGAAAAATACAAAATAATATTAATTCTATTGGTTCTAGTACTTTTGAAGCTGGTGCCGAAAGTTTTTAATCTAACTACAACTGCACAACTTCAGAATTACCATTACCAACAGAATTAATATAAGTTTGAATTCTTATTATTGCTCATCATCAGTGTAATTGTCATTTGTCACAAAATATGGAAAAAATTCAATTTATTTGGCATTTTCATACGGGAAAATCTATAATTTCACAAAATCACATCTTAAAAACATTAAATCAATGAAATTGCTATAAATAAAATTTTAAATTGTCTTGAGATTATTACAAAAATGTTCATTGTATTTATTCTTTAGTAAAACGATTTAGTCGGGGAAATATAGAATTTTCTTTTGCTCTTTTATTATTATTAAAATCTTTAAGAAAATAGTTTTAACTAATAATCTTTAAAGACAATTTGGTTGTAAATATATAAGAAATTATATATTTACAGTTTCTCTGGCATCTTGAATCTATAGTCAACTATACACCTGAATTAAAAATGTTTACTTGTTTGATAATATTTCATATTGTTTTCTAATTTAAAAGTAGGACCCAACGCTTAATATTTATTCATTTGTAAAAATACTTTTCTATTTTGGCATATAAGTAAAGATTAGAATAATCTTTAATAAATGTGTGATTTATAACTTGTTCATTCAATGCAAAATTCAGCAAGGAATGATTACTTCAGGTATACCGATACTGATTTTTCCGTTGCTCAAAACACCTGTTCATTATTGTCTACCTTGAAATTTGGACAAACCTATTACTAATTGCTTTCCTTTTAGTTCTTTTCAGAAATCACTGACACGCCCAACCAATTTCGCAAAGTGATCAGCAAGTCACAAAATGCAGCTGCAGTCAAAAAATTGGACATTAGTCGGTCTATTATTAGCAAACAATAGCTTAAGATGTTTCTTTCTAATAGAGTATTATTGTTAAAAATTCATCAGGGACCATTATCAATAATATTTAGCTAAAGATTGAAGGTACCTCAGGGAGAGACTACACCCTGTACCAAATCTATTTAGTCCAAACAGAACGAAAATCTAATCTTAATGAGTGCGAAATGCAGTGCGTAGAAATAATTATTTAATTTAATATGTCAAAATCCAGTGTTTTATATGTGTCTCTATATGCGGATAAGCTCCCTGTTACAGACGGACTCACAATACATGATGATGTTTGTTATAATAACTTAAACTGTGGATGTGATAAAATAAAAAGGGTAAATGAAGTTAAATACCTTGGTGTTATACTAGATGAAAATTGGAATTGGAAGAAAAATATTTTTAGTATTGTTAAAAAAGTAAGATACCTTCTTTTTGTTTTCTATAAAATGAGGTATATTCTTGAAAAAAATGATTTATTAAAATTATACCATGCTTTGTTCTGTAGCGTCCTATTTTATGGAATTATTTGTTGGGGTTCAGCTTATTCAAATACATTAGGGCCGATAGTAAGAATACAAAAGCGTGCTATCAAAATTTTAACTTTTAACTGAACATCAATCAAAAATATATTTTGGAAGCACTAATAAATAATTATTGTAATCTACGGGAAGAGTATACTATTGCTGAAACATGTTTATTTTCTAGACACAAATCGCTTACAGTAAGTAAAACTAAATTAAATATTGGTCAAAAAACTAGTTTATATCGATCCAAACTTGTCTACAATAGATTAGATAACAATCTAAAAAAAATAAACTTCTCTAGAGGGCGTATTAAATTTCATATTAAGAGTTGGATTTTAAATAATTTGAAGTTATAATATACATAGATATTGTTATATTACTTAAAAAATCTGTTTTAATATTTAATACTTCCTATATCATGTCTCTTTCTTCACATTTGTAGTTGTATTTATAGTTTTGTTGCATTTTAATTTTATTATTTGTTTATTTATTGTATATTAATATGTATATTTAGATTATGTTAAGCTTGTAGATTTTAATACATTATTAAGTTCAGGTCTACACACAGATGTTATTTGCATCTCGGTAGGGGATTGCTGGACTTTATTAAGTCAGACAATCTATTAGCATACTATTTTTTAATCAAGATTTGTATGTTAACCTGAATAAAGATTATTATTATTATTATTATATTCTTGCAAAACAAACTGGCTTCAAAACATCTTAATAAGTTATCTCGCACCCGTAAATACAGTAGTCAAGCGATAGTGTGAATTCATAACCGAAACCACACATAATGTCAGCAATATATTAATTATGCCAGAACACCGTATACTGTGAACGAACTTCACCATCGCTTATGGAAGCAAACGTCACTGGTCTGCAAATGGCTATTTCAATAATGCGCCAATGTATCTCATCGACCGAGTTATTGACTGGAAATATATTTTTCAATTCGTCAATTTCTATTCCTTAAACTGGATTTTGCTATGTTATAAGTAGATACAAAATGCGTATGTAGTCCAAGTAATTTCTGATATTTTTGGAAAAAATGCGGCCAAGTCTGTTTTGGACTCGGACATGACGGTTTCCGTATCATGGTAAAAGATTTATTATTTATCTCAAAAATTTCAACCTGATAATAGGTTCCCTTTTTCATCTATTTAGTATGGAACCCTGGATAACTGTTTTTCACCATATTGTTATTGATGATATAAATAATTTTTACAAAAAATTGGACCGACGTTATTAGTTGATGCACTGAAAAGTATAAAATAATATTACTTCTATTGGTGATAGTACTTTTGAAGTTGTGCAGTTGCAGTTAGATTGATAACTTTTGGCACCAACTTCACAAGTACCATCACCAACAGAAGTAATATTATTTTATACTTTTCAGTGCATCAACTAATAACGTCGGTCCAATTTTTTGTAAAAAATATTTATTTCACACTTTTGAGTGTAACATTAGTCCCGAAAATCGTTGAACGTTCACTATACCATATCAATGAAGATAGTACTAGTCCTATTACCCACGTATATTCCTTGCTTGTAGTTGTTATTATTGAGATCTCAGAACATCGCTGCGGAAATACGCTTGAATATTTTAGTTGTTACCATGTTAACACCGATTTAACTCGAAAACCGTAACTCTAAGGAAAAAATGTTCATTATAAATGTTGCTACAAATAATTATATCTTTCATCTAGTATCGAAAAATTTTCAATTTTCGAAAGAAATTGTCCTCTCTACATAGCCAAAATACATATTTAACATGCGTCTATCTCGAAAACCGTAACACTTTTGAAAAAATGTTCAATTTAAACGTTTCCGGATCTTGTCCTATCTTTAATTATACCAACTCAGATTTTCGATTTTCGAGAAAATTCGCCCCTCCACCCCTTCGGGGGCGGTTTTCGGAGGGAAGGAGATTTCGGATTTGCGTTTTCAAAATCATCAAAATCGGAGCTCGTCTACTATATAAAAGGTGCGCACGAACCAAAAAAAAATAAAAAAAAATAAAGCAGACAGTCGAATTATATACCTCCTCCGTTCGGGGTTCGTCGGTCAATAAACAACCATGTTTTTTCACGGTTGCCACAAGTCAACTATAAATGTGAATAAATATTTTTTGTAAAAAATTGGACCTACGTCATTAATTGGTGCAATGAAAAATACAAAATAATATTAATTCTATTGCTGCTTTTACTATAGAAGTTGTGCAGTTGCAGTGCAGTGGTGCCAAAAGTCTTATAACAATAATTATTGCACGACTTCAAAAGTAGCATCAACAATAGAATTAATATTATTTTGTATTTTTTATTGCTTGCACCAACTAATAAAGTCTGTCCAATTTTTTAATATTTATTTCACATTCACTCATGAAAATCGTTGAACCTTCACTAATACCAAAGAAGATAGTACTTATCCTATTACCCACGTATATTCTTTGCTTATACTTGTTACTATTCAGAAGTCTCAGAACATCGCGGTGGAAATACACATATTTTAGTCTTTACCACTGCTGTAACTCGAAAACCGTAACTTCTTTTGAAAATGTCCAATTTACATATTGCTACATATAATCTCTTCATTAATTTGGCAGTCTCATATTTTTCATTTTTGCTCTAAATTGCCAGCTCCACGTTGCGGATTTACATATAGATATTTCAGTCTTTATCATTGCTGTAACTCGAAAACCGAAGTTAGACTGTTCAATTTAAACGTTTCCGGATATGGTATTAAGTTCAATTCTGCCGTCTCAGATATTTTAAAAACATTGCCTCCTCCACTCCCGTCGCGGCAGTTTTTGGAGGGAATGGTATTTCTGATTAAATATGGGACCATTTCACAACTCTCTTCTTTCAAATGAATAAAAAATAGTCAAAATCGGAACACGTTTACTATGCAAAACGGGCGAGTAGGTAACTACCCATCAAAGAATAGTAAATATACAATCGAATTGTATACATCCTCCTTTTTCAAAAGTCGGTCCAAAAAACACGTGCGCTACATCATCTTCAATTATTTTCAATCCTCGAACCACGTCTTGCTGATAAAAAAAAAACACTATCAAACATAAAAATCTGCTTGCCTCTTAAATGGCACACAATAATACAGCTTTTAAGATGACGGGGAAAGGCGGGCGGGCGCATTTGCTGCCAAAAAACAAATGGGCATGAAACAATATTATGTACGCCTTTTAATCCTTGAAGCGCCGCGCATCCAGCTGTCCTTGTCCACCTATTGTGAATTGTGAGGAGGCTCTCCTCTGCTCAGGAGGTTAACCGTGAACGACGCAAAAATGAAAATAATTAAGTTGCCGCCGACAACAGCTTACTGGAGATTTTATCTGGATGTGTACGTTATGTGTAACAAAAACTGTCCATGTGCCATTGTGTGTGACCTCCACCAAAATGAGAGAAAAAAAAAAAGAATTGAAAGAAGCTGTAACAATAATAGCAAAATGGGTAAATCACCTCTCACGCTATACTAAACACATAGAAATAAGTAAGGTTAAGGTTTTGTACCGAAAGGAGTTATTATCCTTGTTAGGTGCTATATACTTAGAGCATCATGATGCCTTCTATACACTATATGGTACCCTCAGATTTGCTGTTGGGATAGGAAGTGGCAGGATTAAGAGGCCGAGATACTTTGTAAAATATATAGATTTATATATTATATGTGTGAGTGTACCTATGTTTTTGTTGCGATATACCTAGTTTGATTTTGTTGATGTAGGATAAGACGTTGGTTTATCCACAGCAATTTGTAAACAGTCAATTTTTAAAACCTATTTGGAAGTTAGTGTCGTATGTCGCTTCTTAAATACACAAATAAAATTAGGTTAGAAACTATTCATCTCAAATGACATCACAGTATCACAAATATTAATCAGTTTCTTATATTGATCATAATAATTTATATGAACATTATGCTGTTATGTCATCTATTATATTTATATATTTATTTAAAAAAAATGTTTGAAGCATCGAAATTGGTTTACTTAGAAGTATTCTGATCTCTTTTCAGAAACATCAGTTCATTAATCTTTAACTACCTAAATAATGTTGTCACGAATATGTTGTAAATACATAATGAAGTAAATGTAACAAAACATTAATGTTTAAAAAAGCTGTAGGTAATAATATTTAGTAACATTTAATAACAAATTGATTTTTAAAGTTTGAATCTTGATAAATTCTTTTGAGGTAGGTATACGATTCGACTGTTCTTTTTTTGTTGGTTCGTGCGCGCCTTTTATTTAGTAAATGTAGTCCGATTTTGATGATTTTTGATTCAGTTGAAAGAGGAGGAAAAATTCAAATCCGAAATCTCCATACCATCAAGAAACCCCCCCAAAAGGGGGTGAATGGGGCAATTTTTCACGAAAATCGAAAATCTGAGGAAACTACATGAAAGACAGGACAATATCCGGAAACGTTCAAGTGGAACATTTTTTCAAAAAAGTTACTGTTTTCGAATTACAGCGATGTTGAAATCTCAAATATATGTGGAGAGGGCACTTTTTTCGAAAATTGAAAATTTGAGGGAACAACATGAAAGACCAGAGAGGGTACTTTTTTTCGAAAATTGAAAATCTGAATCATTTGAAAAAAAATTAATTGAGAAATGGTCCCATATTTAGGCAAACTTAAATCCGAAATCTTCTTCCTTCTAAAAACCGCCCCTCAATAGGGGTAGAGGGAGAAATTTTTCTCGAAAATTGAAACTCTGAGAGGGCAGAATTAAAGATGAGATCATAACCGTAAACGTTTAAACTGAACATTTTTTCAAAAGTTTTATGGTTTTCGAGTTAAAGCAATGGTAAAAATTGAAATATGTGTATTTCCGCTATGTTGAGGGGTATTTATCTTTCGGAAATTAAAAATATGAGATGACCAAATTACAGAAGAGATTACATATTGCAACATTTGAAGTGGACATTCTTCAAAAAAAGCTACGGTTCTCGAGTTAAGGTAGTGGTAAAGTCTGAAATATGTGTATTTCCGCCACGATGTTTTGACATCACTGAATAATAACAAGTACAAGCATAGAATATACATGGATAATAGCACTAGGTATCATCTTCTTTGACATTAGTGAACGTTAAACGATTTTAATGACTGACGTTACACTCAAAAGTGTGATATACACATTTTTTACCAAATATTGGACAGACTTAATAATTTGGTGCACTGAAAAATACAAAATAATAATAATAATTCTATTGGTACTGGTACATTTGAGGTTGGCGCCAAAAATCATCTTTCTAATTACAATTGCACATCGTGTTCCGATTTTCATGATTCTTTTTTCATTTCAAAGAGGATTATTGTGAGTTGGTCCCACTAAAAAGAAAATACATACAACATGTCCTTTCCCTCAAAAATCGAAAAATTGAGACTACAAACTTAAAGAAGAGACGATATCGTACAAAAAAATCGTCTGAGTTACAGCAGTGGTAATATCCGTGTTTCCACGATGTCTTGAAATCTATGAATAAGTATAAGAAAATTACTATCTTCCTTGGTATAAGTGACCATTCAACGATTTTAATGACTATTGATACACTTAGAAGTGTGAAAAAAAATAGTTTAGAAAGAATATTACCGACTTTATTCGTTGGTGTACTGAAAAGAAAAAACGGTTGCTGTTACTTTTGAAGTTGGTGTCAAAAGTCTTCTATCTACCTATAACTCCACTAATTCTAATAATTTTGGTAATCTTTCTTCTATAACTAAATCTATTTCTTTATCGATCCAAGTCAAAACAAATTGCAATACGTTCAAAAACAAGATAAAATTTAATCTTTTCAAAATTATTTCAAATGAAAAAACATTCGTTCTTTAATGTGGTTTCAGCTAATTGGAGTGTGATAAGGCATCGCTTTATTTGTCGAGGCAATTTTATTTTTCATCTTGTCAATTATTTATACCCAACCCAAAAACGTCAACTTTTATTTCTAACGACATCACGTGTTCCTCCCGGCTATGGGACCCTTGAAAAGGAACCAAGATGTGTATCAATACCGAAAACACACACAGATTTATATACTATATATACCTATATATACCAACCAAAGAATATATTATATATAAATTGCCACCAGAACTGACAAGTTTGAAAATCAATGTCACCCTTGTAGGTCACCCTTGTACGATACGCTTGAGGCTTTTCACTAGAAAAACGACATGGACTGATGAGGGTAGCTATACTTCCCTCTTATGCTGAGCAAGAAATTTGTTCGGAATACCACCCAATTTTATCAGTTTGTGAAATTGTGACAAATTTTAAGCTGTGTTGATTGCCGTCTATCTTGTGCTGTAATTTTTATTTTTGCTCAATATAGACTTGTCATTTGAAGACACAAATAAAATCGACTTAATTTTATATTGTCCAATGCAAATTTCATTTTAATTTGTCGGTAATCGGTTTGTGAATTTGTGAAAATTGATTGAAATTTTGAAAATAAAATAAAATTAAGAAAAACCATATTTGTTAAACATATGAAGAACCAACACAAAAGTAAAAACAAATTTAATTTTATTTCAAGATAAGCTTTTTCTGATTTTTTAAATATATTCCGTTTTTTTAGGTAAATTTCTTATAGAAATGTACCTATTGCGATCGTTCACACTTTTGAATTTCGAAAAAATTTCAACGGCATGTTGTTATATGTCTATAAATTCGTCCAAAAAACACGATAGAGGTCGCAGTTTTGAAGGTATCAAGTTCAAATTTGCTACAAAAATCAATCTCTCAAATATCTCGGTCGAATTCGTTATTGGGCAATATCGGGTAAGTAGTTTCAAAATGGCATGTTGTTATATGTCTATAAGTTAGTCCAAAAAAACATTTGCTTCAAAAGTTTATATATATATATATATATATATATATATATATATATATATATATATATTATGGGATATTACGAAATTTCTTAACAAAAAATGTTCAATTTAAACGTTTCTGGATATTGTCCTATCTTTAATTATACCAACTCAGATTTTCGATTTTCGAGAAAATTCGCCACCACCACCCCTTCGGGGGCGGTTTTCGGAGGGAAGGAGATTTCGGATTTGAGTTTTTATGAATATGGGACCATTTCTCAATCCCCTTCTTTCAAATGAATCCAAAATCATCAAAATCGGAGCTCGTTTACTATATAAAAGGCGCGCACGAACCAAAAAAAAAGCAGACAGTCGAATTGTATACCTCCTCCGTTCGGGGTTCGTCGGTCAAAAATAATCATAATTTTATTGGTTGTGGTACTTTTGAAGATGGTGCCAAAACTTTTCATTGTAAATACAACTTCAAAATTACCAGTAGCAATAGAATTAATATATTTTTGTGTTTTTTGACCGATGAACCCCGAACGATGGAGGTAGGTATTTTGATGATTTTTGATTCATTTGAAAGAGGAGACATGAGAAATGATCAAACATTCAAAAAAACTCAAATCGGAAATCTCCTTCCCTCCGAAAACCATCCGGAAGAGGGTGGAGGGGGCAAATTTTCTAGAAAATCAAGAGTCTGACACGGTAGAATTAAAGATACCAAAATATCCGGAAAAGTTTAAATTGATCATTTTTTCAACAGAGCTACGGTTCTCGAGTTTCTGCGATGTTAAAATTTGAAATATGTGTATTTCCGCTATGTGGAAGAGGCAATTTCTGCCGAAAATTGAAAATCTGAGAATGGAAAACTGTTTATTATTATTATTATTTTCGAGTTAAAAGATTGGTAAAGTTTATATATAATGTGCGTATTTCTGCGACGATGTTCTTAGATTTCTGAATTACAGCAAATACAAGCAAGCATACATGGATAATGGTGAAAGCTCAACGATTTTCGTGTTAAATGCAACACTCAAAAGTGTGAAATAAATATTTTTTATGAAAATTACAAAATAATATCAATTCTATTGGTGCTGGTACTAGTGAAGTTGGCGCTAGAAGTTTTGAATTTAACTGCAACTTCACAACATCAAAAGTACCTACCAGCACCAATAGAATTAATATTATTTCGTACTTTTCAGAGGATCAGCTAACAACGTCTCCAATTTCTTATGAAAAATATTTATCTGTGCACCAACTAATAAAGTCGGTTAAATTTTTTGTAAAATAAATTTATTAATTTTATTCTTGCTAAACAGTTTCTCCTACGACAAAATTGAATATGAATAGTAAGTAAGTAAGTAGTAAGTAAGTAACCTGATTAGACGATTTTTATATGCGATGGAAATCGTTTGAGGGCGCTAGAAAAGACGTATGAGTGGACACAACAGATTTTTTAAGACTGTGCTTCCTGCGTTCTGAAAACGTCGTCCTATATTATTCACAATCTTCACAATGGTGAGAAAGTCTTCGAGTATAGTAAAAATCATGGAAAGCCGTTCGAGGCATCATCAATTACGTCACAATCGTTCCTCAAAAAAGATACCATTCAGGAAGTCAACTAGACACATTTCAAAATGTTTTTAAGAGTTTTACACTTAACACGATTTGCCGCCCATAAGTTGGTTCCATTGTGCTGTGCCACGTTTCAAGATATATACGATTTTACATTTTTCTTCGATTCAATTGTATCAAAACACTATACGCCATTATTGTATGTGTTATATATAGAACGGAAAAAGGTTTGACAAAGGCAGGACCGAGGCTAAACTGGGCTGGCTGTAGCTGGGAAGAAACCATATATCTATACAATCAACGGACGGTCGGTGTGGTTTTCAAAATCTTTTCGAATGCGTTTTCTTTTTAACACACACACATTCATATACACATATACATACATAGGTCCTTTTAGTGTTAAATATGTAAAGAAATCCATTCAATTTGACTTATAATGGTTATATAAATTATGATCCCTTAAAGGTATTCGGTTTTGTCAACACGTGTGCACTCTAAGGGCTCACACACACACTGTCTCTCTTTTTCTATTATTCACATTAGAAATGTCAATTTTTCTGAATGAGTTTCAAGTTATGGCTTAACGACACCGTCAAGATATTGTAAATACGCCTTGAGGTGAGAGAATATTTTGTGAACAAATAATACTTTTAGTTTGTATAGTCGCTTTTGCTGGAAATCGATAGCTTTTTGTGTTGTGCTGACCAATTTCTAAAAGGCAAAACGTTATTACAAAAAGCTGCATATCATATCTATTGTGTATGTGTTCAAATTTTCAGTTCAAATAAATGAAGAGGATGATTTTTCCATCAGACTTCTGTGGAATTGAATTCGTTTCTGAATCATTAACCAATTTTCAGAATTCAATTGAGAGGGAAATTTGTTGGTAATTATATAAATTATAGTTGCAAAAAAAACGATGGCCTGTAGTCAGCGGAAAGATATTTTTTTCAAAATCATTGAATTGAAATTTGAACAACCTACATGTTATTACATAAAATTGTCATGTCATGTCATGTGTCATAGCCTTGCGGTTTGAGGTACTCGTTTTAGCTATTGAATATAAAGCAGACAGGGTTCGAGTTCCACTTCAAGGCAGAATTTTTTATTTTTTCGCCTATTTCTTTTCAATAAATATACAAAATATTTTTTTAATCAGGGTCTATATTAAGATCTCCAGAAAATGAACAATTACATCAAATTTATATTGAGTGTTCATGTTTTATCAATATTTGTTATTTTTCTTTATTAATTTTTATTTTTTTACCTGTGTATTTTATGAAAAATTGCTTTGAACAAAAGTTGTAAGTACTGATTATATCTATAACCTAAAATTATTTCTGATGATATTTACACTACGGCTCTTACTCTTTTTTGATATTTTTTTTAAATGTTTGAACGGTCGCCATTTTGAAACTACTTACCCGATATTGCCCAATAACGAACTTGGCCGAGATATTTGAGAGATTGATTTTTGTAGCAAATTTGAACTTGATACATTCAAAACTGCGACCTCTATCGTGTTAACAAATTTCGTAATATCCCATATATATATAGTCATGAAAATCGTTAAATGTTCACCTATACCAAAGAAGATAGAACTTATCCTATTACCCATGGATAAGCTTAGTTCTACGTTTTTATAATTAAGCGATCTCAAAACATCGTGGCGGAGATACAAATTTTTCTGAGTTTATAACATTAGAGTAACTCGAAATGTCCGATTTAAACGTTTCCGGATATGGTCTCATCTTTAATTCTGCTGTCTCAGCTTATCGATTTTCGAGAAAAATTGCCTCCTCCACTCTCTTTTCTTATAAAATTTGTCAGGAAGTGTTAATAACTCAAAGGGTATGTACATTTTTATAAAATATTGAAGAACCTCTTTATCTCCCTAACAATGACGCCACTGGATAAATCATAGTTTTTATTATTATTTTAATTAATTAATAATGAATTAAATGAGAAATTTTTGAGATATCTGCACTTAAAGAAACGGTTTCATCAAAATGAGGAATTATAATTTTTTTTTCAAAAAACTGTACCGACGTTATTAGTTAGTGCACTGAAAAATACGAAATAATATTAATTCTATTGGTACTGTTACTTTTGAAGTTGTTCAATTGCAGTTAGATTGATAAATTGTGGCACCAACTTCACAAGTACCATCACCAATAGAATTAATATTATGTTGTATTTTTCAGTGCACGAACTAATAACATCGGTCCATTTTTTTTTAAATATTTATTTCACACTTTCGAAAGTAACATCAGTCACGAAAATCGTTGAACGTTCGCTGATACCAAAGAAGATAGTATATTCGCCTTTCACTTGACGAGGCAGTTGATAATTTCCGAATCAAATCACTAGAATCAGAGGCTCCAAACAATTACGAGTATGTAATGTAATAACCAGTAGATATGGCGCATTGGGGAAATCCGATTTTCTGTAAGGTTTATGTTAAAAATCCTATGCGAACTGACAAGCACCTAATGACAGATTGGCAACAAATAACAATATTTTTAACATGAACTGATAGGATCTATCAAAATATGTATGAGATTATTTCAAGATGACTGTGACATTAAAAAAAAAACAATTTTTTTGGCAACCAGCAAATTTTTGTAGCCACTGGAATTTTTATGTTTGTCTCTCTCTTATTCATCAAACACGGATGTCCTATTGTTTTTAAAATACGGCTGTCTGTATGTCGTTATGTTTTCCAGGATCCTAGTAACATAGCACAGATTAGTTTGTCTTAGATAAATTCATATTCCGCCTCGTTAATTAGAAGGCGACTGTACTTATCCTATTACCTACGTATATTTCTGCTTGTACTTACCTGCTATTATGTAGAAATCTCAGAGCATCGCGGTGGAAATACGCATAAGTATTTTAGATTTCACCATTTTACCACCGCAGTAACTCGAAAACCGTAACTCTAAGAAAAAAATGTTCATTATAAATTTTGCTACAAATATTCTTGTCTTCCATGTGGTACCTCCAGATTTTGAGTTTTGGAAAGAAATCGCCCCCTCCACATAGCAAAAATACAAATATGTGAGATTTTAACATCAATGTAACTCTTTTGAAAAAAAATTTCAATTTAAAAGTTTCTCCATATTGTATTATCTTTAATTCTGACATGTCGAATTATTGATTTTAGAGAAAATTTGCCACCTCCATCCTCTTCAGGGTGGTTTTCGAAGGGAAGGAGATTTTGGATTTGAGTTTGTACGAATATGGGACCATTTCTAACCTCTCCTCTCCGGAGTACGTTTTCTATATATAAAGCAAGCACAAAAAAAAAAAATGGATAGATGATCTATACGTCAGCAGGGATAACAGGAAGTGGGTCTGAGACTTTGATATGTTACTAACAGACCAAGATATTGTTGCTGAAGCAAATGACGAAATAAATGATAACAATTCTTCTTCTAGCGACGACAATGTTCAAATTTTTGCGAAAGTTATAAACACCAAGATGCCGTTAATATCTTTAACAATTGCATTTAATGGGCCTCAGAAAACAATATACCAGACAATCAAATTGAGTTACTTTTTGAAATGAAAAATATTACTGGAAGAAAGATATTGAGAAAAAACAAAAAAAGTATTACTGATTTTTTTTTGTTTACCATTTTAAGTTTCAAGTTTTTCTGTTTAAAGTTTTTAATATATTTTTATTTTTATTTTTTATGAAGAATTATTATTTTTGTGTTAAATGATAAACGTTTCATGAATTATTCTGGGTTTTACATGTATTAAATTAATATTCAGCAATCCGGATATATGACTTATCCCGACAACCCCCTTTCCATTAATTGTCCGAAATAAAGATTATTTTCAGTTTTTCTAAACCTAATCTAATAAAGTCCTGGTGTTTCTTTATTGCACCTAAATTACATGGCAATATCTTTCTGGTGCGCCTGCCAACGCCTACTTCTCTTTTTTTGTATTTAACAACAAACACAACTACCAGGCGCGCACGCGCACGTATTGCGGTGGTAATTACAAGCCAAAAGGCAACCCTATAAACACAAAGTAGAGGTGTTCCTACACCCATCGACCTTTGTCGGCTTTGCAGTGCCTTTGTTGGCCCATATTGGAAAATATTCGCCGACAAAACATCCACCCATATTATAATAGTCCGTCCAACTTATTCAACACCCAAAGGTCTATTGTTCCTCGACACGTCCATAAAATGCGGCATGAGATTTACCTTTTGATATATACCTTAGTAGTTGTGCCGCTTGTGTTATTTAGGAAGCTCAAAGTCACTACAAACTACTAACTGAAGGTGTAATAACAATTATTTTTATATTGTGTCCCGAGTCAGAAAATTGTTTCGCTATGCCGAAAAGTAATAGACTAACACTTTACTCAAATGCACCCATTATGAAAGAATGACACGAATAATACTTGTCAGTGTATTCGAAAATCTGGGAGATTTGTCCGAATAACGTAATGCTGGAAAAAAGAAAAAGAAGAGTCTTATTTGTTCAAAATAATTTTTGCAACAAACAAAAAAAATTTCATCTTTTGAGCAGCAAGTGTTGTAACTTATCACTTTACCACACTAGTAAGAAAATAAGCTATACACTAGTTTGGACATTGCATGCACTAAATGCCATGAAATATGAAACCATTAGGTAAAAGGATGATGGTGATATTAGATATTTTATTATTCTCAATTTTGTTATAAGGTACTGCAATAATTATTATCCAAATAGTAGTCGGATTGTCATTGCTGAGCATTTAGTGCCTCCTATTTCCGAACTAGACTATAATTCTTCTGAACCTTGCGTTACTTTGTCACACAACTCTTCTTGGTAACACTCGATATCATAACAACAGAAAATAATAGTCATATTATTTATTTATTTGGTACAAGTAATAGATTTGTTACCGTATAATAACAGAACGGTTCCAGGACTTAATTTAAATTGTTGTACAGTACAAGCATTCATTTCTGTGTTATGGAATTGTCTGTATTTTTTTCTAGCAGTTATGAGAAAGAGGACTGATATGGAGGATCCTTCGATTCAATCTCGGTCGAGTAGGAAAGTACACGCTGGTAGAAGATGTGAGTTTTGGCTAAAGTCAACTTATGAGATGAGGCTTGGTTCTTTCAAGTTTTTGAGGTTAAAAACACGTGGTGGCTTGGTCTGGCGGAGAAAAGAGGATATCCTTGTGGATATCCACTGGGGCATGACAGAGATGGTAACACTATGATCAGAGCAAAATGTCTGGCCCTACCTTGACACGTGCATTAAGAAGTTCAAATAATAGTTGAATAACTATCATTAAAGTTAAGAAGAAAAATAGTAATTGCAGGTATAGTTTCGAGCCAGACAATCCCCATTCACACAGACAGAAAATTTGGTCGGAAAGTCGAGAAATTGACAAAGGTCACGAAACATTAAAGAGGAAGACGAAGAATTTCAAGAATTTGAGGTTATTATCTATTATTTACCACTGACATAGAAACATGGAACGCGCATTCCCTATCTCACTAATAAGTGAAAAATGACCACGCACAAGATCTGTCTCTTTCCAAGAAGAGTCAATTTTTTGACGAAAAAACATTAACGTTATTTACGTCGGATGACTTTTTTTTTTTGATTTTGTAACACTTCTAGGCAGTAAGTCTGCTGCTGATATCTGTATAATTTTGAAAAAGGCCTAATGCAGACTGTTTAGTGTATGACAATGTCAGTACAGATACAGATCCCAATGGATTATTTAGATTAACGTTTTGAACCAGTTGATAGACCAGTAGAACGAAATTAATTATAAAGGGTTAAAGCTAAGATTATATTATACAAACAACCATAGCTGTATCCGACAAAAGTTTTCAAAAGGCAACAATTGAAACCACGCGACTCCTCAGAATTGTGCCATCATCGCTATCAGACGGCAATTTTGATATCACGAAACTACGACTGCGACTAAATTGCATTTCGAAAACAGTGTTTTCAGTGTAAGATTCAAATTTAAAACAATAATGACTTTATTTGTGAATACAAGAAGTCTAGCCTAACCTATTCAACACAACCTTATACCAAAAGTATAAAGAAAAAAATATTTCTTATAAAAAAAACATAACTCCTCCGTTTGGTTCGTCGGTCAAAAAATTGGTCAGACTTTATTAGTTGGTGCACTGAAAACTACAAAATGATCTTAATTCTATTTGTACTGGTATAATGTTTATATTGTGCAGTTGAAGTTAAATTGAAAAGTTTTGGCACCATCTTCAAAAGTACCAGAACGACTGTATTTTTCAGAGCACCAACTAATGAAGTCGGTCCAATTTCTTTTAAGAAATATTTGTTTCACACTTTTGAGTGTAACATTAGTCATCAAAAAAGATAATACTTACTATATTTATTCAGAGATTTCAAAACATCGCTGAAATACACGTATTTCAGACTTTACCACTGCCGTAACTCGAAAACGGTATTTTTTTGAAAAATGTTTCAACTAAATGTTGCTACATATAATCTTTTCTTTAATTTGGCCGTATCATATTTTCAAATTTCTAAAGATATTGCCCCCACCAAATAGCAGAGACACACATATTTCATATATTACCACTGCTATAACAGAGAAACCTATGATTTATATTGAAAAACGTCAAATTCAAACATGCCGGATATGACCTCTTTTTTAGTTTTGTCTCGTACAATTTTCGATTTTCCATAAAAAATTGCTCCCTCCACCCCCTTTGGAAGAAGTTTTTGAAGGTTGACCAGCTCTCAGTAGTCCTCTATCAAATGGAAAAAAGATCATGAAAATCAAAGCACTTTTACTATTTAAAAGGCGCGAACATCCATAAAAAACATTCAAACAGTCAAATTGGGTACTTGACTAATTTTTTCAACAATTTTTATTTTGTAGTTAGATATTCAATTAAACCAAAAAAAAATACAAAAAAATATACGAGTCTATTTTGCAAATAAAAAAAATATATTCAAAAACTGTTTTTAAATTTCCCGCTTGAATTCTAAAAACTGCTGCAACGTCACAATCTCCCTCAGTCTCAGTTAGTGTCCCACGATTTTAAAGAAAGGCGGAATAGAGCAGAGAACACTATCTGATCAGAGAGAAGATACAATATTGTATATTCTCTCTGAGGAGAATTTGTTCATCGACTTGATTACTACGTCACTATCTTGATCGATTTTGATAGGTGTTCGCAGTCACGTGATAATGGGTTTGAAATTATAACTATTTAAATTGATTATATTTTAAATTCCAAGAGAAATTTAACCTCTTGGATCGTCGGTCATATTATATTTTGGACGATCCATATAGCCAGAATATGAATAAACTGGAAATCTGAGCATATTTTTTCTGACATGTTCCTTAAAAAGATGGCCAAATGTTCTAGTTTCTAGACGAATAGGTACTTCAGAAATTTCAGATTCAGATAGACCAATGGCTGAAAATATAAAGAATTAATGGACACTAAAAAAATTTATACAGCTACAAAACTTTCCTTGGGGTAGCGGTATGAAAATAACAAACTTATATCGGATCTGTCCAATCCTGTAGCAAGAAGAATCACAAATGTAGGCCATTAATCATACTTTATTATACATTCGCATCTATAATTGCCTCACACTTTCAAACTGCTTTTTAACAACTTCTTCTTCTAGTCTTCCTTCTTCTTCTTCTTCTATTTCAACCAATAAATTTCATCAAACTGCCAACAGGATGAAAATCCTGACACGTCAATTAAATAATATATAGATATACGTACCTATCTAATCTTTTTGAGCGGAAATTACACATTCGTTTCACGAGAGTCTATATCCTATTCCTTAAGTGGTTATCCTCATTAATTTTAAAAAGAACCAATTAACTACCTTCTAACATATTTATATGAGAGAGAGAGATTTATATTTTTGTCGAAACATAACCAAAAAAAATATATATATATCGACGACGACCTTTGCACACACGTGTTTGCAATACAAACAGATTTTTTTCTTAAATCTCTCAGGATGAGAGAATGCGTGCTTGCGGCATTTGTGTAGTAATGTGACACCTTATGATCCAAATCTGCTTGCGCTGGTCCTTTTTTGGTTAGAATAACAAATTCAGAAAACCACTCAGGCATACCACTTGTACGTATATCTACCATAATGTTTGTTTTCTTTATACACAATTGTCAAAGAAGGACGACACAACCGTATCCATGCATTTATTTTCTATACTTGCCTCGGTTGGCACTTCCTACTTAACATCGACGGCGTTACGCTTTTTGTTATTATGTTGGAAAATACGCCTCTGTAACTAATGTAAAATGAAACGTGTAATAAGACGTGTTCGATGGATAAGAAGAAAGAGAATCGAATGAATGAATGAATGAGGGCGCCCAGAACATTGCTGCTATAGGTAGGTACACCTATAACAGGACAGGAAATGAGCTTAATTGCATTTACTGCAATTTTGAAAGAAATCTCTTCGCTCTTAGTTTTCTTCCTGTGCACAAAAAACGTTCAGTTGCGTGAAGAATAGTTACAATTTTGCGGATTGATGATTATGTACTTGACGCAATAATTCTTGACATACCACCGTTCTGTTCTTCATATTATTTTATATGATGTTGTTTGTAACTTATGATTTTTTATATATTTTCCTGTGAGAGAGGTAGTCGTCAGTTGCAATTATTTTTTATGACAACAATAAGACAAGCAGTTGTGAACAACACATGGTATCAATAAAGAAGATAGATAAGCTGCGAAAAAGTATGAGCTTGTACAGTATTGATTATTCTGTTACAATAATCATTTGTTTTCTATTTATGGTTTTACAAAAAAAAAATGAATGAGGATTTCAGAGAATACTTATTAAATGCAAGAATAGGGGGAAGTATTTATATTATTTTTGAAGTATTAGGTAGGTATGTAATTGAGAAATATTTTGTGGAATGTTTAGATAAAAATTTCGAACTCTATACAGGGTGTTTCATAATATATGCGCAAAACTTGACGATGTGATAGCTCTTCCAAAAATATGCAAAAAAGTTCTTATTAAATTACCCTCTAAAATGCACCATTTTCGAGATACAGGGTGTTGAAATTAAAAAAAAATCGTTTTTATGAATATCTCCGGAACCGTTTATGGTACAGAAAACGGCTTTTGTAAGCATTTTCCACTCATAATAAGCTAAGTTTAGAGTCAGAAAAAATTTTTTGTTAAGTCATAATTGGTGAAGATTTTGAAGGACTTGTGGTTGTTTTTCTCCCCAATTTCTACGCCAATGGAAAAAGTACGGTTTTTAGACGTCCATTTGAACCGCCAATGTTTTCTACACAAAAAAATTACTCTTGGACGTGAGCTCTAAAGTCCAGCGTTTTCGAGAAAAATCAACTTTAATGTTGAAAAAAGACGGTAAATTTTTTCAATGAATTTTTTTTTATTACTAATTCAAAATTGAAGTAAAAGTTGGAACACGTAAGAAAAGCTAAAATTGACCGTGTTTTTTCAGCATAAAAGAATATTTTTCTCGAAAATAGTCAACTTTAGAGAGAGACTTTTCTGTGTAGAAAACATTGGCGGTTCAAAGGGGCGCCTCAAAACCGTACTTTTTCTATTGGCGTAGATATGGGGGAGCAAAACAACCACTACTCCTTCAAAATCTTATGACTTAACAAAAATTGTTTCCTGACTCAAAACTTAGCTTATTATGAGTGAAAAATCCTTACAAAAGCCGTTTTCTGTACCATAAACGGTTCCGAAACTTGTGCCTTTTAGAGGGTAAGTTAATAAAATCTTTTTTTCTTATTTTTGGACAAGCTATCACACCCTCAAGTCCTGCGCATATATTATGAAACACCCCGTATAAATAAATCACCCCTTACCTAGTCAAATGTGAGGTAATCTCGTGAATGGCTTTTAAGAACCTTAAATTTTTGCTTAAGTTTCTCTGTGAACTATAGGTGAATCCCAATATTCAGTTTTTTTTAATGAAATTGATGAAAACATGACCCTATTACTGAGAATTCGCTGTCCGTCCATCCGTCTGTCAGCAGGCACTTTCTCATGAACATTAATAAGTCGACAGCTGAAATTTCCAGAGAATGTGTATTTCTGTATTTCTGACTAAAATCAGATAATAGCTGATACTCTCAACAAATTATTGAAAATTAAATAGATCCTAATAAAATATACAAATATGTTGAAATTTTAAAAATAATAATATAAGAGAAATTGAATTGAATATCAGTGGGTCAGGTGCTGATAAGGACTTTGTTATTGTGAATAATTTTGTTAATCATCTCAGTACCTGTGTCAGATTATTGAATGAAAAAAATTATAAAAATTCTGTATCCTCTTGTATAAAATGTGATATAAATAATAGTAGCTCATTCTTTTTTACCCCTGGCAGCATAGGAGGTCTTTGAGATAATGTGAAGCGTAAACAATATTAACTTAACTTAAAAGATATTGACAGTATATCAAGAAAAAATATTAAATATATAGCTACGAACATTGGACTGCACCTATCTGAGCTAATAAATATTTCAATTTAAATTGAAAACTGTGTATGGACAACTACAGACAGATAATTGTTTCAAATGTGATTAGCAAAGCTGTTGAAAAAATCTAATTATAATAAAATGATAAATTATCTAGATAAGCACAATATTATAACAAAATATCAAAATGGTTTCTACCCTGGGTGATCAACGCAAGGGGCTGGCTATGAATTTGTCGAATTTATATATAAACAATTTGATAATGAGAAAAATTTTGGGGCACTATTATTTAATTAATATTACTTTTGATAACTTAAATTTAGATTTCGTCGAAGAAAAACTGTATGCTTTAGGATTTCGGGAAAACAAATGTCATACTAAAGATATCGGAAAATAGCAGTCAAAATAAATCAAACTGAGTCAAATGAGGCAATCGTTAACCTGGGTGTTCCACAGGGCACTGAGCTGGGTCCACTTATATTTATAATGTTTATTAATGACCTACCGGAATTTATGAAAGCTAAGTGTAACGTTATATATGCGGACGAGGTTTCCTTTGCAACATATGGCAATTCTCCTGAAGAGCTAGCAGATAATTTGAGTTTACTTCATAATAAAATTACCGAATGCTGTTTGAACAATCATTTAATTCTAAATCATAGGAAAACGGTAATATGACGTCAACTGAGACAACATAAATATTTCTTACAAAAAATTGGACCGACGTTATTAGTTGGTGCACTGGAAAGTACGAAATAATATTAATTCTATTGGTGCTGGTACTTTTGAAGTTGTGCAGTTGCAGTTGGATTGAAAGTTTTTGGCACCAACTTCACAAGTACCAGCTCCAATAGAATTAATATTATTTTATACTTTTCAGTGCACCAACTAATAACGTCGGTCCAATTTTTTGTAAAAATATTTATTTCACACTTTTGAGTGTAAAATTAGTCACGAAAATCGTTTCACTAATACCAATGAAGATAGTACATATCCTATTACCCATGTATATTCTTTGCTTGTAGTTGTTATTATTGAGATATCAAAACATCGCTGCGGAAATACGCTTAAGTATTTTAGACCATTTTAACACCGATTTTACTCCATAACCGTAACTGTAAAGAAAAAATGTTCATTATAAATGTTTTTACACATACTATTGTCTTTCATGTAGTGCCCACAAATATTCAATTTTTTAAAGAAATCGCCATCTCCACATAGAGAATTTATCATGCATCTTACTCGAAAACCGTAGCTCTTTTGAAAAAATGTTCAATTTAAACGTTTCCGGATATTGTCCTATCTTTAATTATACCAACTCAGATTTTCGATTTTCGAGAAAACTTGCGCCCTACACCCCCTTCGGGGGCGGTTTTCGGATAAAAAAACCATCATTCTATCTCTCACCGTTTAAGAAATAACAATACTATCGCTATGAAATCTTTGGGACCCTGTATAATTGAAAGTCGCCTGTCGCATCAAGGAAGCGTAATGCATTCCTTGCGTGACGATTTCTGCTAGTTAAAAGCGTTAAAGAACATCGTTTCAAAACTAAAGAGTAATAAATGCTTACTTAAATAGGAAAACTCATCTGAAAATATCTATTTCTTTTTTGAGTACTTAATAGTACTCAACTTTTGTGCTTTTTTTTTGGATTTAGTAACAATTTTATGTCTAGGTACATATTTATCTACCGTTAGCTGAATGAATGCTGACAATTCATAAAGTTCTTTGTCACTTTTTAGAAGTATTATCCGATTACAAAAATTTGGGAAGCCTTGTGAGTCTTTTCTTATTGATAATTTCATATACATATTTTAATTTCACTTAAAATTATAATGCAGGAACGCTACCTACTCATTCCTTTGCTATAAATTGTCGCTTGTTTCCTGATGAATTATTATTATCCTTTACAAAATCCATAGCCATATGCTTTCCAGTTCATTGTTATATATTTCAAAAACATACATACATACATACGTACCGAATAGTTATTTCAACATTCAAACTCGTTATAAACTTTACAGTGCATAACACACAGTGATCATCTACTATAATACAAATACAATACACTACGGTTCTTTGTAAAACGTGGTATGAAATTTTCTATAATACTCCTACGCTGTATACAAATCGGTTGCTAGGAGTCTAGAAAGATTCGCTACGCAAGATTAGGAATCCAAAGCCAAAAAGTCCCTTGACGACGACAACACAACGATGCCCCGAGCATTGAAAATTTTTAAGCGAATCGAATTTTACTCATTTTTCGAGTTTCTTTGAGAATAGGTACCTACTACGACAACACGATTTTCAGCTGCCATTCGGCGATGCTTTTCATGTCGGATTTTATGGTAATTTTTGTATTGAATAACCATTGTCGAATTTGGCTTTGTAGTTGGTGGGTGCCGTGGAAATTTTCGAGAAATCAAATTCGTGCCATAAAATTTCGTTTTAGCTGTGATACTTGAAATGCTATTTGGAAATGACAAAAATACAAGTTGATACAAATTATATCCATTACCACACAAGATCAGTTCATTAGAGCAGGTAATCTTTTGTGATAATAAAACTATTGATAACAATGGCAATCAGATTCGCAGATAAACCTAATTACCAAAGATATTTCTTTGAATAAACGTTATTAATTATAAGAAGTAATTTTTGGAATTTGGGTAAAGAAAAATTATGATTTAGCTAGGGATCAATAAAATTGAGGAAGCATACCTAAATAAGGATGTTGAAAATCAAAAATAATATTTTTTTCTTCAATCTAGTGTCTATTGGTCTGTGGAATTGAGTAATTTTTTTCTGTTCTTAATAAAATTTTATATTTTTCCATATTATCTAGACAGTTATATCGCTTAGAAAGATTATGATGCAACATATTAATAGTAAGTTCTAAGCTTGGTATTGCTAAGGCACGAAACTTTTTAGAGTCCTTAGAATTCAATCAATTCAGACAAGGAATGGAGTGATACATGTATGAAAGGCAGAGAAAAATATGTAAGGCGAACGAAGCTTGAAGTCAAAGATGCAGTTTGAAATAATAAAATCACGTCAGAACAGTGGAAAACACTGTATAGAAATCTATATAGGAAACAGGAAGTCATAGAACCGATATAAAACAAATGACAAGATAGAAGAAAACACATTAAAGTCCCTTAAGAATAGAAAAAGCCCTAGACCAGACGAGATCACAAATGAGATGCTTAAATTCAGAGGGAAAAATTACAGAAAGAAATATGAACCATATTTAGAAATATCACAGAAGAACAAAAAATATCGACTGAGTGGAAGAATATCCACTTTAAAAAAGAACACAAAACGTACGAGGAAAGCTGCTTGATAACATCATCGAAGCATTCTCAAAAACTCTACTGGAAGAAATCCAAAAGAACAAAGATCTGAACAAATGCATGGACTAATTAACATAATATACGATATTAACACCAGTGCAGAAGTGCAGAATAAAAATCAGAGCAGGACATATGACAACAGAAGATATATGTCCTAAAATTAGCCTGCTAAACTTCACCAGCGGATGAAGAATTAATACCGATAGTAAAATTATAATATATACTCTACAAATGATGAGAACAGCCGAAATGAAAATATTAATAAGTACTCAAGGCAAAAGTGTAGACGATGGAATAAGGAACGATGACAACAGACAATAATGCGGAATACTGGACATAGGAGTGTCGGTATGGTAGAGATGAAAATCCTGGAACAAGCATATAAAAAGAATTGGTGAAAACGAAGAAAATAACAATGCAAAAGGAAAATGATCTCCTTAAAGACCATCAAAATGATGGAGGCAATGCTGGAGTTAAGGCTTCTTGACAATGGAGAGGCCGTAGCCTACTAATATAGCTTTTCCCTGTTAGAAACTAGAAGAAGAATTCCATTTTCTTAAAGATGTAAGTTTTGGATTTGGATAAAGTTCTGCTTAAATTCATGGAAGAGGAATAAGTTGAAAGAAATTATTTTTAGACATTCTACCCGCTTCCAACAGCTCAAAATCAGACATTGTTGAATTTTTTAAACACTCTTCAAAATTATAATTTGTGGGGAAAGATCTTTCGAATCTCATTTTTGTGAGATCGTTTATAAATAAACTTCCTTCGACTGGGAAAAGGAACATCAAAATTCGAACATATTCGTATAATTGAACCAGACATCCAATTATATGCCTATGTTTTTTTGAAGTCTATCATATACATATTTTTCTCTCCAAAATAACATATCAAGCAGATACACGAGGAATGTCTGTAAATGTTTTAAATTGTAAAGTTTGTAAGTTTGCTAGTTTTGGTTCTAAGGAGAATTGTCCTGAACTCTATATTACATTGGTTTATAAGGAACACATGATATTGAACCCTTTAGCGGTTGACATTCTTATTTTAAGATAATATTATTAATCAAAGTATGAATTTCTTCACAAATGCTAATGGAATACATCTAAATGCATTATATGTACAGTACTTGTTGACTGTTCACTGTTCATACATATCAGGCTTTCCTGTTCTAGTTAATATACTTCTTCTTCTATTATCATTCGCACATAATTTTCTGAGTGGTACTTCCAAAATGAATGGTGACGAGTCTCCACCGCCGTCTTCTCTGGGTATTTGCCCTTCAAGGTCACGTTGTAATTCATATAGTTGTCGATTCAAGCTCCGACTATCCTAGAAAAAAAAGTTATCATTTTTATCCAAAATGTAGCTTTTCCCATTTATCTGGATGAATAACTTACGTTCGATTCATCAAATTCTTCATTACCTTGAAAAGCTTTCAAAAATAGGTGATACATGTACAAAAGAATCATGCTTATAAAAAGGCAAAGAAATATGTCTGACACGGACGTCATTTCAGATAATAATTGTTAATAAAAGTTGTCGTATGTTCTATCCAATAGAGTATGTTATGTCAAAACTGACAACTAAAATTCAAACCACAAACTAAGTTTTTTGTTATATACTCATGATATGAATTTATTATTTCTAATTACATACAGCAGTACTCATTTTATTCTTTTTCCAATAGATTTCGCTGAGCCTTCGCTTAAGCTTTGGTTTAAGATCACTTTTTGGTTGAATGGAGAAACTTTTCGATCTTTGAAGTGTCTTCTTTACATTGAGATCTACACCTTCCGCTTCAGAAATATCTTCTTCCACATCTTGAATAGCTTCCTTATGGAAATTTACAAAGCATTTGGAATCACCACATTCATGATCTGGTCTATTATTGTATGGCAGATCAGAAAAATAAATTTCCTGGATCAGTTCACGGTACACTTGCACTTGAATTTTCGAAAGTAGTTTTCTTAGTAATTTATAAAAGATATACAAAATGACAATGAGTAAACTGGAAGGTAATAATACTGTATAATAAAATGGGGACATAATTAATGCAAAAGTATACATTTGACAGATGTGACTGACACTTTTTGACAAGATACTAAAAAGGTTATAGAACTTGCGAGCGCTTTCTGAACATCCTGGAAAGATTGACTTGATTGACGTCTTTTGCAACTCGATTTCACTCTTAACAAAATGTTGTTTTTGCTGGTTAAATATGTTGGACAATATAAGGTGCTTTTCACGTAGGTATATTAATAGTTTTAATTTTGGAGGAGAACTCGGTGCCCAAAGGCGGATCAGAGGCTAAGCCATCCTGACAAGAAAATAGGCTTTTTGATGGAGTTGAAGGAATCTGAGCTTGTGTAACTAAATCGGCTGCAACAGTCTCTCGAACTATCTTGGTCGGTGTTCCCAAAACATATCCTTGTGGAACACCGATTAACACTGTGAAATAAATAGTTTCGGTTAGGCTTAAAATTGGTACCCATGTTTTTTGTAATATAAAAATCAATAAAAGAAACCATTTGAAGTACTAGGGCGCCAAGGTATTGGAACAAGATTTAACAAAGCACCCAAATATATTTCTTTTCGTTAGCATGTTTTTTTTGTCTGTCGAAGTTCGCGCCTGATTAATAATAAACGTGTTCCGATTTCAATGATTCTTTTTTCATTTGATAGAGAACTATTGAGAGTTGGTCCAGTTGAATTTCCAGAAAATATTTATTTCACCTTCCTAGTGCTGTGGCTCGGAAGACGTTGGATTTTTTTGAATTTTAAATGTGGCCACAAAGTATGCTCTCTTTAATCCTGCCAGATCTCAAAATGCTACTCCTTCACCCCTTAATGTGTTGTTGTTAATTGTTTATTTAAGAAAGAAAATTATATAAAATGTTTGTTCATTTCTATACTTGAATAAAGGTGAATGTTTATGAGAATAGAATTTTGGGTCAAGTATTTTAATTGTTATAAAAAGTAAATCATGGTTTTATTAGAAAATAAAGTCTCAAAAATATTTTATTTGATATTTTTAGATCAAAATGAGCATACTTTTACGATTTGCCGCTTTCAAATATATTCCGGTGGAAGATTATGAGAATGTATGGATCGATACTTTGTAATTTTCTTTTTACTGACCGACCAACCAACCGGAGGAGGTATACAAATCGACTGTCTGCATGTTTTTTAGGTAAATTTCTTATAGAAATGTATCTATTGCGATCGTTCACACTTTTGAATTTTTTTAGGTAAATTTCTTATAGAAATGTACCTATTGCGATCGTTCACACTTTTGAATTTCGAAAAAATTTCAACGGCATGTTGTTTTATGTCTATGAGTTAGTCCAAAAAAACATTTGGTTCAAAAGTTTATATATATATACATATATGGGATATTACGAAATTTGTTAACACGATAGAGATCGCAGTTTTGAAGCTATCAAGTTCAAATTTGCTACAAAAATTAATCTCTCAAATATCTCGGTCTAGATCATTATTGGGCAATATCGGGTACGTAGTTTCAAATTGGCGACCGTTCAAACATTAAAAAAAAATATCAAAAAAGAGCCTAGTGTAAATATCATCAAAAATAATTTTAAGTTATAGATATAATCAGTAACTACAACTTTTATTCAAAGCAATTTTTCATAAAATACACAGGTAAAAAAATAAAAATTTAATAAAGAAAAATAACAAATATTTATAAAACATGAACACTCAATATAAATTTGATGTAATTGTACATTTTCTGGAGATCTTCATATAGACCCTGATTAAAAAAATATATAGTATATTTATTGAAAAGAAATAGGCGAAAAAAAAAATCTGCCTTGAAGTGGAACTCGAACCCTGTCTGCTTTATGTTCAACAGCCAAAACAACAACCTCTAACCGCAAGGCTATGACACATACGACAATTTTATGTAATAACATATAGGTATACCAATGAAAAGGTTGTTCAAATTTCACTTCAATGAATTTTGCAAAATTTACCTTTCCGCTGACTATAGGCCATCGGGATTTTTTTTTTGATTTTCGCACCTTATAAATATTACGTGCTCTGATTTTCATGATTCTTTTTCCATTTTTTAGAAAACTATTGAGAACCATTCAAAAAAATGGACATTCAACATGTCCTTCCCCTCAATAACTTCTCCCAGATGGGGAGGAGGGGGCAATTTTTGTTGAAAATCGAAAATTTGAGACGACGAAATTAAAGAAGAGATTTTATCCGGCAAAGTGCAAATTGGACATTTTTCAGAACGGTTCCGAGTTACTGCAGTGGAAAAGTCTAAAATATTTGTGTCAGAACTATGTGATAGGGTTCTTTTTTCGAAAATTCAGGATATGAAACGGCCAAATCAAAGAAGAGATTATATGTAGCAACATTAAAGTTGGTCATTAAAAAAAAAAATTACTGTTTCCGAATTACTGCAGTGGAAAAGTCTAAAATATGAATTAGTATAAGGAACATATTATCTTCTTTGGTGACCGTTAAATGATTTTGATGACTAATGTTATACTCAATAATGTGAAATAAATATTAATTACCAGTAAATGGACCGCATTTGTTAGTTGGTGCACTGAAAAATACAAAATAATATTAATTCTATTGGTTCTGGTAATTTTGAATTTGGTGCCAAAAATTTCCAATCTAACTACAACTGCACAACTTCAAAATCACCGGTATCAATAGAATTAATATTGTTTTGTATTTTTCAGTACACCAACAAATAATTTTTTGTAAAAATTTTTTTCCTTCCTCGTCCACTCAGTAAAAAAAGTTTAGCTAGAAAAGTCTATCAAATTAAATTAACATGAATCATTTTTGGCCAGTTAACAAAGCGGGACGAAAGGTGACAAAATTATGTATTGTTTAGAAAAAAAAATGCTCTAGCAGCTGCTGGTCACGAATGTAAGATGGGCATTAATAATATGGGGTAGAAGTCGATTCGTTTCGCAAGAATGATAACTTTTAAAGAGAACCACCGTATCCTCGACCTTTTGTCGTCTGGATAATCGATAACCGAATCGAATTGAGTCAGTTTCTCCACCTTTTTACCTATATGACATTTTTAAAGTTGTTCCATGCACGTGATACCAACAGATAGTTCGGGGATTAAGCTCCTAATAATAAAATAGATAGTCTTGGACAGAGAAGGACATTGTACCAATGCAATTTCTTAGATATAGGTATGTGACGATTTTTTTTTTCGGCAATGAAATCATTATTTATTCCAAATCTGACGTATGAATAGGTCAGTCATTTCCGGAATGCGAGGTAAAAGCAATTTTTGGATTATGACAATACTTTCCATATCTACTAGGCGTAGTAAGACAATTAAAAAAAATCCCGATGGCCTGTAGTCAGCGCAAAGGTAAATTTTTCAAAATTCATTGAATTGAAATTTGAACAACCTTTTCATTGGTATATCTACATGTTATTACATAAAATTCTCATATGTGTCATAGCCTTGCGGTTAGAGGTTTTCGTTTTGGCTGTTGAATATAAAGCAGACAGTGTTCGAGTTCCACTTCAAGGCAGAATTTTTTTTCGTCTATTTCTTTTCAATAAATATACTATATGTTTTTTTAATCAGGGTCTATATTAAGATCTCCATAAAATGTATAATTACATCAAATTTATATTGAGTGTTCATGTTTTATCAATATTTGTTATTTTCATTTATTAATTTTTATTTTTTTACCTGTGTATTTTATGAAAAATTGCTCTGAACAAAAGTTGTAGGTACTGATTATATCTGTAACCTAAAATTATTTTTGATGATATTTACACTACGGTTCTTTTTTGATAATTTTTTTAAATGTTTGAATGGTCGCCATTTTGAAACTACTTACTCGATATTGCCCAATAACGAATTCGACCGAGATATTTGAGAGATTGATTTTTGTAGCAAATTTGAACTTGATACCTTCAAAACTGCGACCTCTATCGTGTTAATATATATATATATATATATATATATATATATATATATATATATATATATATATATATATATATATATATATATATATATATAAACTTTTGAACCAAATGTTTTTTTGGACTAACTTATAGACATATAACAACATGCCGTTGAAATTTTTTCGAAATTCAAAAGTGTGAACGATCGCAATAGGTACATTTCTATAAGAAATTTACCTAATATCTTGGTAAACTCTGAATTTGTTATTTTCTGAAAATGATGCCAATGTTATTCAGTGATAGGAAGCTGATATTTATGTTCGTATGAAGATTTACGCAATCTCCAATTTATTGAATTTTAATTTTATAGGATTCCGTACCAAATTGCTGAAAATGGGACTCTTTTACTGTACGTCTGTTAGCGGCATCTATCGCATGAATAGTAAAAGTAATCAGAAATTTTTAGGGATTGTGTATTTCTGCTGTCGCTACAACAACAAATGCTAAGTCCGTCTGTCCCTCCGTCTGTTCGTCTGTCAGTGGGTTGTATCTTATGAATCGTAATAGGAAGACAGTGGAATTTTGCTTTGACAATAGATAATCCTTCGTATGAGAGTTTGATAGCACCTGTCCAACTTCTTATTTTTGATTGAGATCCCAATCGGAGGAGGTATAAAACTCGATTGTTTTTTTTTGCTTTTTGACCGACGAACCCCGAACGGGGGGTATACAATTCGACTGTCTGCTTTTTTTTTGGTTCGTGCGCGCCTTTTATATAGTAAATGAGCTGCGATTTTGATGATTTTTGATTCATTTCAAAGAGGAGGCATAAGAAATCGTTCTTTATTCATAAAAACGCAAATCCAAAATCTCCTTCCCTCCGAAAACCCCCCCGAAGGGGTGGAGGGGGTGAATTTTCTCGAAAATCGAAAATCTGAGTTGGTATAATTAAAGATAGGACAATATCCGGAAACATTTAAATTGGACATTTTTTCAAAAGAGTTACGGTTTTTGAGATAGAAGCATATTAAATTCTCAAATATGTATTTTTAATATGTCGAGATGGCGATTTCTTTCGAAAATTGAAAATCTTTTGATACTACATGAAAGATATAATGATTTGTAGCAACATTTATATTGAACACTTTTTCCTTAGAGTTACGGTTTTCGAGTTAAATCGGTGTTAAAATGGCAGCGATGCTTTGAGAACTCAATAATAACAACTGCAAGCAAAAAATATACGTGGGTAATAGGATAATCTTCATTGTTATTAGTGAACGTTCCACGATTTTCGTGACTAATGTTAGGTACACTCAAAAGTGTGAAATAAATATTTTCAACAAAATTGGACCGGCGTTATTAGTTAATGCACTGAAAAGTATAAAATAATATTAATTCTACTGATGATGGTACTTGTGAAATTGGTGCCAAAAGATATCAATCTAACTGCAACTGCACAACTTCAAAAGTAACAGCTCCAATAGAATTATTATTATTTTATACTTTTCAGTGCATCAACTAATAACGTCGGTCCAATTTTTTGTAAAAAATATTTTTGTATATTTTTTCTCTATAGAAAAAACCTGTATGTCCTTTCCCCAAATTTGGGTGGAGGGTAGGTACAATAATTAAATATTTCATCTTGCAGAAATTGATGAAAATATTACTTTCCGGTTTCCCAGTTTTTTTTTGTTTTCGCGAGGTTTACCAGTAACTTCACTACGAATACACAAAATAGCTGGCGTAATATCACAGCATAAGAACCTAAGATAAGAAGAAACCTATGCTGTGGTAATATCGTGAAATCACTGATTATAAGTAAACTTTCATCGATTTTGATAACTAATAGACTACTCAAAAATGTGAAAGAAATTTCTTATAGAAGCGAGTCAAAAATATGTATCAAGATAACATTCTTGTAAAAGGGAAGTACGCTGTGGAACTACCTTTCTTTGTTGGTATCAAGTATAAACAAAAAAATGGACAGACTTTCTAAGAAAAATACAAAATAATATTACTTTTATTGCTGCTGGTATTTTTGACATAACTATTTCACCCTTTTGAGTGTAACATTGATCATCAAAATCATTCAACGTTCACTAAAAAAGATAATACGTTGCTTATACTTATAGAGAGATTTCAAAACATCGTAGAAATACACATATTTCAAACATCACTGTAACTCGGAAACCGTACATTTTTGAAAAATGTCCTAATTAAATGTTGTTACATAAAAGCTCTTCTTTAATTTGACTGTCTCATATTTTTAACTTTCTAGAAAAAATTGCCCCCACGAAATAACGAAGACACACATATTTCAGCTTTACCATTGCTAAACCGCGAAATTATGTTTAATTTAAAAGTTTCCGGATATAGTCTCATCTTTGATTCTGCCATCTCAAATTTTCGAGAAAAAATGCCCTCTCCACACCAGCGGTCTTTAAAGGGAAGGAGATTTCATGTTTGAGTTTTTATAAATAAGGAACCATTTTTCAACTCTCTTCTTTCGAATGAGTCAAAAATCATCTAAATCGGAGCACGATTACTATGCAAAAGTCGCGAACAGCATAAAAAGCAAAAATATTGCCGAATTGTATTCCTTCTCCTTTTTGAGAAGTCGGTGAATAAAATCGTACCTACTCCATTTTCAGGCTGCCAAATACTATATAATTTTTTTATACGTTATTACATTAAAGTTATCTTAAATTAAAAAAACACATAACTATTTTTATAATAAGCAAAACTATTTTATCAAAAATTATTAAGTAACATTGAACTAATATGAATCAATGCTGTTACGTAGATATTCATGGAAAAAATCGATCTAGTGGGAGACGAGGTCGCGTTGAAAGGTTTCCATACTTGGGCTTTTGGCATATTATATTTTCCTGGAAACTTTAAATAAAGCCCTATATTTTATATTTTTTTTTTAAATTTACGCTCAGTAATTTCGGAAAAAAAGGGACGTGATAAGGGCGGTTTTTTATATTTCCCTAAATATCTTCTAAACTGTATTTTCATCATTTGAAAAAAAAACTCAAGTACTCTTAAGAACATCTTTCATTTCCTAAGTTTCTTGAAAATGAACCACTATTACAACGACATTTCAAAGACACCCTATATACATGCCATTATTATTAAACGATCAAGAATGATGTATTCATCGAACTATTACACCCTGTATAGGTATATTAACCCTTCACCGAACAGATAACAGTAGATAATCATCTAAACATCAACTGCCTAATTCGTTTCAACCAATTCCACCCCCAATTAAGCTGGTCTATCTCTATTATTATAAATATGATGCTTCAACATTTTGCTCCTTCCTCCTCCTCTTACTTCGATTGTTCGAATCATTACCAAAAGATCTCGTCTTATTGTTGTCATTACATAAAATCTTATCTCAGATCTGGGGATCTCCAGACAAGAAGATATTTCCATAGAAGAGCTTTCCTTGTATGAGTGTATGTTTATTATATCGGTGCTACATCTGCTTCGTAGATTCTTATCAGTCGTCGTCTCTTTCTAATGTTGTCGGATTTTGCTTTGAAAGAGTAACAACAGAGATAAAAGTTTTGTTTGTACTTATATGGGCAAAGGCATCCGATGTGGTTCAACATGTGGACAATTTTTACAACGGTATGATCTCATTTGTCAATGATCAATGAATATTCCAGAAATTTCATTCAACATTTTTGACACATGAGCTTTTGTGCTATAAAACATTTTGAAATATTTTCGCAAGATGAAAGTAACGTCTGGTGAATTCCAACACAGTTACAAGTACCTACTTATCCATTGGGCATGAAAATGTTTGTTCTATTTTTTAAAGATAATTGATTATTGTACTTTTCAATTAAAAAAATGGTGCATGCGTTTTCCAATTAAGAGTAAACATTAGAAAAGTGGAAAGTCGCGTAATTTAAACCTTCGCAATATTTCAGTTTGTAATCTGGAAGAGTTTCAATCGTTCCTGAATTTTTTTGTAAAAACTGAAAATCGTCGATTCGGTTTTTATTTATTTTCTCATACAATATGTACTCAAAGACGAAGATTGAAATTTTACATATGCCAGTAATGCAACTAGATGAAGTTGATGAAATTATGAAAAATATTTGATCTTTTTTGTCCGACGAACACAAGCGAGGAGGTATACAATCCGACTGTATGTTTGTAGGTTTTTTTATATATATTCGTTCGCGACTTTTGCTTAGTAAACGTGCTCCGATTTTGATGTTTTTTCACTTGAGAGAGGATACTTGAGAAATGGTCCTATATTCATAAAAAAAATTCTCGAAAATCGAAAATCCGAGACAGCAGAATTAAAGATAAGAAAATATTTTTTACAAAAAATTGGACCGACGTTATTAGTTGATGCACTGAAAAGTATAAAATAATATTACTTCTATATGTGCTGTTACTTTTGAAGTTGGTGCCAAAAGTTTTCACTCTGACTGCAACTGCACAAGTTCAAAAGTAACCACTAACTAATAACGTCAGTCCATTTTTTTGTAAAAAATATTTATTATTTTCAAAGATGTGTCATATAAAAAGAAATTCGCCATCAATGAAAACATTTAAACTAATCAATGGAAGAAAATACTGTGTGTTAGAGCACACCTTGAAACTTTCAAGTGAATATTAATTCTGAAGGTTCTATAAAATACATTGGTAAGTATTATGGGCGATTAGAAATCTTGATCTAGAAAATTTATAAAAAACAGAAATACAGTGATTACCTACAAATTTAGAATTGTTCGAAAAATTACACTTTGGACTTTCTTCCATGTTATGTTTTGTTATTGCTGGAGAACCATGAAACCAGAATACGATCACTGTTTTTTAAAAAGGTCCATATTTATAAAAACTCCAATCCGAAATCTTCTTCTCTCCAAAAACTGTTTTCGAAGAGGGTGGAGAGGGCAATTTTTCTCGAAAATCTAAAACCTGAGATGGCAGAAACGAAATTTCATGACAAATGTTACATTAAAAAAAGTTAAATAAATATTTTTCACAAAAAATTGGACCGACTTTAATAGTTGATGCATAGAAAAATACAAAATAATATAATTCAATTTGTGCTGGTACTTGTGAAGTTGGTGCCAAGAATCGTCTATTTAACTACAATTGCTTTTTATAATTTGCAAAAGATAAACTTCATTCAACGCATCAAACTATGAACTTTAAGTTGGTGTGGATTTATTGAAAATAAGATAATTGGACCTAAAAATTATCGAGGAAAATTTTAATAGCTATTTCGATATGTTTGCAGAATTTTCCATATTTTTTTTCTGATTAACAATCTCTGAATATTCAAACATCATAGTTTTTCAAGATGTAATTAACAAAGAAATAGATATTGATAAAATAGTCAGTGCGATTAAAATTTATTGTTGTCTTATAATTATGACCCACCACATTCGGAAATATTTTTACTGTTTTTCGATGGTTTACGATTGTAAATGTACAAGGATATTTTTAGCTTCATTTAATGATATAAAAATAAACATTGTAAAGCACATATTGTAAAATAAAAAAGCTAAAATATTTTGAATATTCCCATCATCTTTGTCTCTGCACATTACTTGCCATAGAAACATTAGTATGGAAATCGCTTTATGCCGTATATCCAATGAAAACGAAATCTTCAAGATCCCGCTGATGTCGGTCTACCACAATCAATTTTCTCTGAAAAAAAAACATAGATACCTACCTCTTTTAAGAAGTCGGTCAAAAGCAGAACAATTTCTTTATTGTCATCTTTGGACTTATTTCCAAAATTCGATTCGATGCCAATTTTGTTTCTTGCTACGAATCTGTGCAAAGATTCTTTTGTGCGCCTTAATATTATTAATTTATCGAATTCTATCAACGAGAATCTAATAAAGTTCCCGATGGATGTTAGTTCCTAATAAAAATGAATTAATCCAGAACTTAATCCTGTCGAAAGTGAAAGCCTCGTCCTGATATTGAAAAATTTATGAAATTATCACCACAATCAACTTTACTTGACATCCTAATATGCGGACAAAGAAGCATTCGTACCGATTCAAACAAGACAAATTATTTGACATTGACATGAGTCAGCGGACTATTATTTATTTTTCCCGCTGCCGGTAATGTAAATAATTTATACATGCTTAGATACAAAACATGAAAATGGCAAATATCATTGGTGTATTATTTTTCCTAGACGACGAACGTAAATACGGTCATTTACATTCCTAGGAAAACAAAAAGAGTAATTTGCCATTTTTGACCGACGAGTCCCGAACGGAGTAGGTATACAATTCGACTGTCTGCTTGTTCATTTAAAAGAGGAGGATTGAGAAATGGTCCCATATTCATAAAAACGCAAATCCAAAATCCCCTTTCTTCTGAAAACTGCCCCCGAAAGAGTGGCGGCGCATATTTTCTCGAAAATCGAAAATCTGAGGTGGTATAATTAAAGATAGGATAATATCCGGATACGTTTAAATTGAACATTTTTTCAAAAGAGTTACGGTTACGGTTACGGTATGGAGGCATGTTAGTTTCTCATTTTTGCTTTCGAAAATTGAAAATCTTTTGATACTACATGAAAGACATAATTACTTATAGCAGCAATTTTAATGAACATTTTTTCCTTAGAGTTACAGCTTTCGAGTTAAATCGGTGTTAAAATGGTAACATATAAGATCCTTAAGCGTATTTCCGCAGCGATGCTTTGAGATCTCAATAAAAACAACTACAAGCAAAGAATATACGAGGGTAATAGGATAAGTACATTGCTATTAGTGAACGTTCAACGATTTTCGTGACTAATGTTAAACATATTTTTTACAAAAAATTGGACCAACGTTATTAGTTGGTGCACTGAAAAGTATAAAATAATATTAATTCTATTGGTGCTGGTACTTGTGAAGTTGGTGCCAAAAGTAATCAATCTACCTGCAACTGCACAACTTCAAAAGTACCAGCACCAATAGAATTAATATTATTTTATACTTTTCAGTGCACCAACTAATAACGTCGGTCCAATTTTTTGTAAAAAATATTTATCATGTTTTGTATCTAAGTATCGGGAAAAATATAACACTGAATGTATCAACTGTTTACATCCTAAACAAGTGACAAACCTCGGCTTTCTCCTGAACTCGTACTAACTTGCCTTGAATGTTAACATGTCTTTACATTCCTTGTTACTTAAATAACTATTTTTTTTACCACCTCTCAAAATCTAAATAAGAATTCATGAGGCATTTTTGAATCAGTTTTATGGAAAATGTTCAACTCTTTTATATCGATTGACCCAAACAAACTAGAAATCTTTTCGTAATCCATAAGTGTAAAAATTCATTTAATACAAAATGTTTTATCAACATATTCTACCTTACTTAACTTACCATAGCTTACGCTTTTTGTTTTATTTGACACAAGTCAAAAATGATTTTGTTTTATTTTACAATAGGTTAAGCACCACTTGTGACGGCACGGCAAGTAGTCGAGATACTGAAGAATAAAATATACGATAAAAATCAGACAAATTAACTCGCTAAACACATCGATAATTGCAATCAAGATCTTCGACGACATCTCTCTCTCAACTTTTAGATGCGTTATCTCAACTGCAACATACTACTAATACTATCGATGCCTCGCCTCGTCAACAAAAAAAAAAAAAGAAATCCTTTGTTGGTACTACATGGTAGTCTTATCAGCAATCTAAAATCTAGCCAACTTGAATGGCGGAATTGTATATCAGTGCAACATCTGCGTCGATATACCAAGAAGATACCAATCGCTGGATTCTAGAGCTCTCTCAAGTAAGTAAGTAGTGTATGTGTACGGTAGTTTTTGTATCTTATCATTCGATCTGATCTATCTTTTTCTCCCTCTTCTAATAAATGCTTATGGACAAAAAAAAAAGAGGAGACCTGAAATGGGGCCCCGTTATAACTTCTTAAAGGTCGGTATTGTGTGTGTGGAACCTTAACCAAAGCTAGCATACATATTGGAAGCAGCTAACCAAACATTGGCCTGTCTTTTAAAAACATTGAATAGATTTTGGCTCGGGCCCTTTATCTATTGTCCACTTTTCAAGATACAATCTTTCTACTTCTTCTATATTATATAGCTCCTTTTACAATTTATATATATATATATATATATATATATATATATATATATATATATATATATATATTATACCATTTTATTTTTCGAGGTTTTGTATTGGTAACCATCTAGACGTGAAGAAATTATTTCTTTATAATAATATAATATAACACGTTTTTAGTTGGGGTCCGGTATACGTGTAAAATGCCTTCTAGGGTAGTTTCGTTTATTATACTATATGTGTGTATACAGGGTGATTTTTAAATACTTGTTAGTATTAAAGATCTTGATTCAACATTGATTATACGATTGAAGATTTCAAATTAACAGAAAGAAAAAAAGTTTTTCAAACAAAAGTTGTAGGCAAATATCACACCTATAACAAAAAAAAATATGATTAGTCAATGGATGCTTTTTGAGATTTTTTTTAAAGTTTGATCAGTCTCATTTTAAAACTACTTGTCCGATTAGGCCAGTTATTGACATTGACCGAGATATTTATACAATCAATTTTTACAGCAAATTTGAACTTGATACGTTTATAAATTCGACCTCCATCGTGTTGACAAATATCAGAAGATACCAATTATATCCTTATTATGCGAACGCATGCAATCGGTACATTTCTATGTGAAATTTACCCAAAAAATTGTTCTAAAACGCTTGTGACGTAGGAAAAGCACTGAATTTATTCATCTCGTAAAAAATACATAAACGTGTACTCAAGAAGATTCAGGTCATACCTTAAAGTCCATTATAAGATTGTATAATATTATAAGATCAGGCAATGCATGCAGCAACCGAGGTGTGCGACAGGGATCAGTACTAAGTCCATTGTTGTTTATATTGTTTATTGCAGATATACCTACAAAAGGAAAATATTGTTTGTTATGCTGACGATACCTCTGCTCACGTTAGTATAGAGAAAAATACGAATTCCACTACCTATAGCAATAAAACCATTGAAACGCTTCGAAACTATTCCAGTAAAAATGAACTTGAAAATGAACAGTATTTAATAATTTCAATCAATCTGGTAGAGTTAACAATTCTGGCTATCTTATAAAATCTAGTCAAAGTTCAATAAGACAAGTAGACGTCACTAATTTATTTTCTATTTTTATTGATAATGGCCTGAAAAGGAGGCAGCACATATAAATATTATCTGTTTGACATACTGTATTGAATATTTAAATGATAATTTGTAGTTTTATTGACCAACAAACCCCGAACGAAGGAGGTATACAATTCGACTGTCTGCTTTTTTTTGGTTCGTGCGCGCCTTTTATATAGTAAACGAGCTCTGATTTTTTCAAAAGAGTTTCGAGGTAGAGACATGTTAAATTCTCAAATATATGTATTTTTGGTATGTGGAGAAGGCGATTTCTTTCGAAAATTGAAAATCTTTCGATGCTACATAAAAGACATAATTATTTGTAGCATCATTTATAATGGACATGTTTTACTTAGAGTTACGGTTTTCGAGTTAAATCGATATAAAAATGGTAACATATAAAATAATTAAGCGTATTTCCACAGCGATGCTATGAGATCTCAATAACAACAACTACAAGCAAAGAATATATGTGGGTTATAGGATATGTACTAAGTAAGTTTTCATTGGCATAAGTGAACGTTCAACGATTTTCGTGACTAATGTTAGGTGGTACACTCAAAACTCAAAAGTGTGAAATAAATATTTTTTACAAAAAATTGGACCGACGTTATTAGTTGATGCACTGAAAAGTATAAAATAATATTAATTCTATTGGTGATGGTACTTGTGAAGTTGGTGCCAAAAGTTATCAATTTAGCTGCAACTGCACAACTTGAAAAGTACCATCACTAATAGAATTAATATTATTTTATACTTTTCAGTGAATCAACTAATAACGTCGGCCCAATTTTTTGTAAAAAATATTTATTAGATTTTGTGTTGTTTTAGCTAAAAATATTCTTTAATTAAATATTTTCATTTCTCACTGTATTTTTAAATCTGTTATTCCTATAACATTTTATATTACTTAGTAATTTCATTGATTTTATCTTAAATTGTATCTGACTTAACCAAAATCTTCAAATGTAGGTCTCCTGGTCCAATAAATTTATTTATTATTATAATTATCATTTGTTCAATGTCACTCAACATTAATGGTGTTCGAATTGTATAGCAGAGTTGCCTTGCCCTATTGGTATTCCCTGTGCATTCATCATAAATTATCACCATATTATATAGCTTACTTTTAAAATAATAGCTTAGATTGAAAATGAACAACGAAGCACAGGCCGAATAAGACACATATAAAACTTAATCAAAGAAAAACTACCTAAAACATGCTCGATCAAGTCAGCTTTCAAATATTTCATCGGAAAACAGTCTCATCCTATTGATATTCCCTTTGCATTCGGAAGTTAGATTGACTAATTTTGACTTATTTTTTTCTCTTACATACTAATGAATCTCAACAACGTTTATTTGAAATGATATGTTCTAGTTCTGCCGGATAAAATATTCCAATGTATTTAAAATTCACCCTGTATACTAAATACTAACTACGATATCTAAAGATTGTTTGCTAACGCTTCATTGGACGGATTGCCAAAGATTTATTACTTTATATATATATTTTTCACAATTATATTGTCCTAGCTCTTTGGATTTGCTGCTTTTGCAAATTTACGGGTAAGTGGTTTTCATGAAACGATTTCCTTCCTTAGAGAATATTATTTGTTATGCACACAATTTAGAAGTTACTTAAGGGTGCGAATATGGTTTATTTGACTAATGGCGTATAAGTCCGTACAGTAGGTAAGTAGGTAGATATAAGGAAGAATAGGAATTATGAATCAATTGAAAAAATGTGCAGGCTATCAGTTTTCCCTCTTGAATATTCCAAATAATATTGAAGTGTTTGTATTTCATTTAGAAAATAACAACTACTTTTCAGATTTGTTAACGGGTTACAGGAAGATGCTGGCTTTTTCAAGAAACCATAGAAGTCTTTCATAAGGTCTCTTTTACATCTATACTAATTTTGATCTGACCAAATGAGCCCAAAACAGGTCGTCTATAAGCACCTTAACTTTGAATATATAATTGTTGATAGATGACCGGAACTTGAAACAAAAACACACCAACTATCAATCTATTCGTTTAAAGATAATGCTGATGATGTTCTTAAAATGCATTTACCACTTAAATATTTTAAACTTGAGGGTGTTGAAATCTTTCCAGAAACAAAGTAGCAGAGATGAAATATTTCCGGACTATGTCAAGTGTAACTTCCGCTACATCTGTATTATGTACATACTTGGCATATTTCGTTGATTGGTTCCAGTAAAATGGTAGATTGATAAAATTATCAGAGGTCAAAATAAAATATATAAGTTTGATTTTTACTGTATTTTAAGGGTACAAATCTGTTTCCCAAATGATATCAATATACTTCAAAATATGTCAAAAATGATATGTTGAGAATATTCTATAATAAGAGTTAGGTACATGTAGATCTTATATCAATATTCGAGAGTTAAATGGAGAAATATAAATTATTAAATATAAGGTATAATGAATAGATAAGTTTTTACACAAAAATACAAGATAAAATTAGTTCTTCTATGTTTCGCACTTCAAAAGTGCCTGTTCTATTTTATTTTATATTTTTTTATTGTACTATTTAATAAAGTTGGTCGTAGTTTTTGTCACACGTTATTTATTGCATTTTTGCATCGGCCATCAAAATAGTAGAAGGTTTACTTATAATCAGGCGATTTTTTCCTTAATATTTTAGTTAACATCAAAAAATCGACATTACACATGTCCTTCCCCTCCAAAGGGTTGAGGGAGCAATTTTTTTTCAAAAGTCGAAAATTTGAGACAATATATCCTGCAACGTTTAAATTGGACATTTTTATAGAAAAAGTAGGTTTCCGAGTTACAGCAGAGGTAAAATTGGAAATATAGGGGGGGGGCAAAGGCGGCCAAATTAAAGAAGAGATTATATGTGGCAACATTTAAATTGGACATTTTTCAAAAAATGTACGGTTTCCGAGTTACACCAGTGGTAACGTCTGAAATATGTGTATTTCCGCGATGTTTCTCTGAATAAGTATCTACATATAAGCAACGTATTATCTTTTATGGTGAACTTTGAATGATTTTGATGAGTAATGTGACACGCAAATAAATATTTTTAACAAAAAATTGGATAGACATTATTAGTTGGTGCATTGAAAACTACAAAATAATATTAATTCTATGGGTGCCAAAAATATTCAATCTAACTACAATTGCACAACTTCAAAAGTAACCAATAAAATTAATATTATTTTATATTTTTCAGTGCACCAAATGTATGTTTCTTAACAAATGCGTTTTCTAAATGTGTCACTGGGATAACTGTTGATACGAGTTATGAATGTTATTTTCAAAATTAAAATAGTATATATGCGTAATAGAAGCATTAATAAGTTAAATTAATTATATAATATAATGATGAACTGCCGAATCTCATGCTGCTATTTTGTGTCCTTATAGAGAATAATAAATAAATAATTAAATAAATAAATAATTGCAATTATTTCAATAAAATGAAATAATTTAAATAATTAAATTAAATAAATCAAAACAATCCAATAAATTACATTAAATAAATTTATTAAATTATTTAAGGTGATTAAATTAACCTAAATAATTATATTAACTAAATTTATTACGTTATTAAATTATATAGGTACCTAAATTAATTGAAGTAATAGAATTATTGAAATAATTAAATTAAATGAAATAAATAAATCAATTAAATTAAATAAGCTGAATAAATTATATAATTATTAAATTCCTTGAATTCAGTGAGGGGCAAAAATGAATACCGAAAATTTCTAATGAAATCACAAATTGATTTTTAAGAGATGTTTCTTACCTTCTGAACATCAGTACCTATTCAACATACTCTGTAATTTGTAGCTCAAATATTTACCAAGTTACTAACAACACTATATATTTTTCTACAAATACTAGAGCCGTCTTTAGACTAGACATTTTGTATTCTTCAATGCACCATCCAATAATATTACATTAGTGGCGCATTAACCAAAATCATTCAAAATTCTGTTATATTCGGTTAATTCCAAATATAGTGGCAGCAGTTTTACACATTCCTATTGTTATAACTTGGAAACCCTTGAATTGTTTGAATAATTACTATCTTCTTAGATATACCTAGCTATACCGATATTGGGAGAATTTTTGTTGATGGTGGGGAGAACATATTTGAATTTGACCAGTTTAATATGGGATCGTTTCTCATCACTTCCCTCTATACTGAATAAATAATTCGTCACCAAAATCGAATAAACATAAAAAATAACGAAAACATACAATGTAATTGTATACCTCATTCTTTTGGGAAGTCAGTCTAAATTAACATGGAACTAGGTGTAAATTCCAAATATAAAATAAAAGGACTGGGTTTTTAATAAAAATATATATTAAAACATGTATCTTTTAATCTTAATCCAAAAAGTATTTTTTGGCTTTTTAACTATCAATGTGCTGTTTTACTAAATTCAAAATCTTTTAGACACTCATAGAGTAAATAGATTAGGTTAGGTTAGGACATTTTACTACATAAATGCCATTTTTGACCGACGAACCCCAAACGGAAGAGGTATACAATTCGACTGTCTGCTTTTTTTTGGTTTGTGCGCGCCCTTGGCATAGTAAATGAGCTCCGATTTTGATGATTTTTTATTCATTTGAAAGAGAAGGCTCCCGAATGGGTGGAAGTCGCGAATTTTCTCGAAAATCGAAAATCTGTCTTGGTATAATTAAAGATAGGACAATATCCGGAAACGTTTAAATTGATTTTTTTTAAAGACACGGTTTTCGAGATGGAGACATGTTAAATTCTCAAATGTATGTATTTTTGCTAGGTGGAGGGGGCGATTTCTTTCGAAAAGAAAATCTTTCGATACTACATGAAAGACATAATTATTAGTAGCAACATTTATAATGAACATTTTTTCCTTGAGTTACGGTTTTCGAGTTAAATCGGTGTTAAAATGGAAACAAATAAAATAATTAAGCGTATTTCCTCAACGAGGCTTTGAGATCTCAATAATAACAACTACAAGCATAGAATATACATGGGTAATAGGATAAGTACTATCTTTATTGGTATTAGTGAACGTTTAACAATTTTCGTGACTAAGTTAGGTACACTCAAAAGTGTGAAATAAATATTTTTTACAAAAAACGTTATTAATTGATGCACTGAAAAGTATAAAATAATATTAATTCTATTGGGGCCGATACTTGTGAAGTTGGTGCCAAAATCTAACAGCAACTGCACAACTTCAAAAGTAACAGCACCAAAAGAATTCATATTATTTTATACTTTTCAGTACATCAACTAATAACGTCGGTCCAATTTTTTTTTTTAATTTATACTATGTAGTAATGTCATTGGTAATAAATCACAGTTTGAAAGAAAATGGTTTATTTAAATATTAGTACCCATTTTAATAATAACGACTTATCATCTGGAGCATCTATAACGTTTTCCATAGTAGAATTTTGATTTTAAGTATTAGATTCATATGTGTTTTAAAAAGGTATTCTGATATATCCACATTTCCTACCTTCTGAAAAATATATTGTAACATCAATTGTACTTTTATATCAGTAAGCCTGAAGACGCTTCTAGAGCGGCAATTAAAATGTCTTCAGAATTATTTTCTAAATTGTTTTCAGTACCAACACTCACTTTTAAGCGACGACCCAAAAGAAGGTATACAATTCGACTGTGTCTGTTTTTTATGGCTATTCGCGCCTTTTAAATAGTAAACGTGCCCCGTTTTTCAGCTTCTTTTGAATTAGGTAGAAGACCATTGGGAGTTGGTCCCATTAAAAAAAATCGACATTCAATATATGTTTTCCCGCTAAAACTTCTCCCAAATGGGTTGGAGTTTTTTTTTTCGAAAATCGCAAATTTTAGCTGGACATTTAAAAGAAAATAGTTGTTGCACTGAAAAATACAAAATAATATTAATTCTATTGTTGCTGTTACTTTTGAAATTGGTGCCAAAAGTCTTCTATATAACTAACTGCACAACTTGACATTGTTTCAACTTTTTCATCACCCTTCAAACATTTTTTTTTGAAAAACAATAAAACTCGTAGGGCCAAGGGCATTTGCGACAATTGAAAAGTAACACCTGATTTCTATCAAATTTGTTTCATACATTTGGCTCTTGTTGTATACCTATATTTTATTTTCATATACAATAGAAGTAAAATTGTACTGTATAGTAGTTATATTGTTCTTAACCACTACAAAAGCCTACTTACTATATATATATATATACATTGCTCTCAACTGTACTTCAAGAAATCCCAACCACACAGGGAAACAATAAGTCACATTGTGGTGCGTGCAGATTGTCAATCACTGCCCACTTGGCGGGGTGTCAAAAGACATATAATAAACGTTAACATCGTCCTGTCCGGCCGGCGCCTAAGATCCTGTCTCGCATCCAACACACACTTCCTTCACTTCTTGCTTGTGCCCCAAAAACTTTTGTTCCACATCATTGACGGTCATGACAACGTTTGGGCGGGGGGGGCGGCGGTAGATAGGTATTGCCGCCACCAGAAAACACAAGCAAAGTGTTGAAAGCATCCACCCTCTAATGAGAGATTATTAAAGTCGGGTCGCAAAAGTCTGTATGTCTGTTGTATGTCTCTCATTACCATGATATGCACTCCTTACTTGAATATGTCTCATGATGGTAGTGATGGTACGAGCACGTGGTATTAGACCAACGTGGCGCCACTTACTCTTGATGTTTGTTTTGTTTGGATGATGTTAGAGTTTAGTGCAGTAATTTACCTATTTAAGGGGACTTGAAATGGTTAATGTGGGCTGTGATAAGATCGGTGAAGTGGGTGATTTGTTGACAGAATTACAGATTTGGGAAACTTGAGTGTTTGAAGATTATTCTGCGGCAAATTAAGAGCATTTTAGTATATTGGAAATTTAATTATTGTAGAGTATTGTATGTGCTGATGAAATGAAAAGCTGAATGAATTTTAATTTCAAGTATCTAAGAAATTTCACAAAATCTCGGATCATCCTTAAATGTACCCACCTTTATTATTATTTACCTTATATTTTCTGGATTTATGATTTTAAAATCGCTTGAATCTATTCTGTCTATATCTGTATTTCATCGACCGAAGAGTAGAAATCCAATGAGAATAACTGAAGACGAAAAAAAGAAACAGGTTCTTTCCACTTATAATTAGTAGTGCCTATTGTATTATTATCTCTATGATTTCATCACCCGCCTCTTTTTGGCATCGCTCAAAGTCATTTATGATGTGACTTATTCGAAATAATATTCGTTCTACCGGCAGTCAGGTTTCCATGTGACAGCAGTAGGAAAGTCCCAAATTTTGTGGGTACATAATGAAAATTATGTTTTCACGTCTTAGAAATAGTAAACGTGCTCCGGTATTCACTTTTTTGCAATTGATAGAGGACATTTAATATGTGGAAGGACAATTTTTTTCGCATATCGAAAATTTGAGACCACAAAACTACCACCAACTAATAACGTCGGTCCAATTTGTTAACACGATAGAGGTCGCAGTTTTAGAGGTATCAAGTTCAAATTTGCTACAAAAATCAATCTCTTAAATATCTCGGCCGAGTTCGTTATTGGGCAATATCGGGTGAGTAGTTTCAAAATGGCGACCGTTCAAACATTTAAAAAAATATCAAAAAAGAGCCGTAGCGTAAATATCATCAAAAATAATTTTAGGTTATAGATATAATCAGTACCTACAACTTTTGTTCGAGCAATTTCCCATAAAATACACAGATAAAAAAATAAAGATTATATGTGTCTCTATATGCGGATAAGCTCCCTGTTACAGACGGACTCACAATTCATGATGATGTTTGTTATAATAACTTAAACTGTGGATGTGATAAAATAAAAAGGGTAAATGAAGTTAAATACCTTGGTGTTATACTAGATGAAAATTGGAATTGGAAGAAAAATATTTTTAGTATTGTTAAAAAAGTAAGATACCTTCTTTTTGTTTTCTATAAAATGAGATATATTCTTGAAAAAAATGATTTATTAAAATTATACCATGCTTTGTTCTGTAGCGTCCTATTTTATGGAATTATTTGTTGGGGTTCAGCTTATTCAAATACATTAGGGCCGATAGTAAGAATACAGAAGCGTGCTATCAAAATTTTAACTTTTGGTAAACAACACAACCTTTTTAATGAGACACGATTGCTGAACATCAAGCAAAAATATATTTTGGAAGCACTAATAAATAATTATTGTAATCTACGGGAAGAGTATACTATTGCTGAAGCATGTTTATTTTCTAGACACAAATCGCTTACAGTAAGTAAAACTAAATTAAATATTGGTCAAAAAACTAGTTTATATCGATCCAAACTTGTCTACAATAGATTAGAAAACAATCTAAAAAAATTAAACTTCTCTAGAGGGCGTATTAAATTTCATATTAAGAGTTGGATTTTAAATAATTTGAAGTTATAATATACATAGATATTGTTATATTACTTAAAAAATCTGTTTTAATATTTAATACTTCCTATATCATGTGTCTTTCTTTACATTTGTAGTTGTATTTATAGTTTTGTTGCATTTTAATTTTATTATTTGTTTATTTATTGTATATTAATATGTATATTTAGATTATGTTAAGCTTGTAGATTTTAATACATTATTAAGTTCAGGTCTACACACAGATGCTATTTGCATCTCGGTAGGGGATTGTTGGACTTTATTAAGTCAGACAATCTATTAGCATACTATTTTTTAATCAAGATTTGTATGTTAACCTGAATAAAGATTATTATTATTATTATTATTAAAGAAAAAATAAGAAATATTGATAAAACATGAACACTCAATATAAATTTGACGTAATTGTACATTTTCTGGAGATCTTAACATAGACCATGATTAAAAAAATATATAGTATATTTATTGAAAAGAAATAGGCGAAAAAAATATTCAGCCTTGAAGTGGAACGCGAACCCTGTCTGCTTTATATTCAATAGCCAAAACAAAAAACCTATGACCGCAAGGCTATGACACATACGGCAATTTTATGTAATAACATGTAGGTATATACCATTGAAAAAGGTTGTTTAAATTTCAATTCAATGAATTTTGAGAATTTTACCTTTCCGCTGGCTACAGGCCATCGGGATTTTTTTTCAATGAGATCAACTCTCAAAACTCCTCTATCAAATGAAAAACTCGGAGCACTTTCACTATTTTTAAGGCGCAAACATCCATATAAAAAAACATGCAAACAAACAGTTGAATTGTATACCTTCTCGGTTTGATTCGTCCATCAAAAAATATAAAAAATGAAAGTATAGAAAACTATTTGCTCAAATTACCAAACAAACTAATTTGATGAGGTCATCATTCCAAACAAAATTTTTGATTGTTGTTTCCTACATGAACCTCTACATACATGGGATGATGACGTAAGCATCTATTGTAGAAATATAATTTGTGCTCCTAACAGCCTTTCTATAAAGTACACAGTTGATCTTGAACCATCCATGGCTAGTTAGACATGTCGCCCTTTTACAAAACTATCAATCCTCGATAATTTCTTGAATAGAGCTGTTCAATAAGACCACCATGTTTATACAATATACCTTTACCTATGTTTGTTCCAATTCAGTCGTCACGGCAGGACTCGTCGTTCAGTTCTTCTTCACTTCTGACAATTATTATTATGCTATTGTGAAGGTATCTGTGTGTATCCCTGTAAAAATAAAAGAGACTGAAGTCATCCTAAGCATACACACAATGAATTTCGAAATTGTATTGTATTGGCTGGCATATTTGTCGTTTCACTGGTTAAAAGTCTATTTCAGAATGAGAACAACTTTTGACAATGAGAAAATTAAGGGACTGCATGTGTGTGTGTCTGAGTGTGGTCTGAGTACTTCCAATATTTATAACAATGTATTTTTCGACGACCTAGAACTGGAAGTAGACTTTTCTAAGCCTCATTTGACATGTGAAAGTTGACACTTGCCGTGGATTGAGCGCAAGCGCATAATTGGCGCTCTAGAGGGTTTTCGTTTTGTAATAATTATTTTGGTGCTGGTACTTTGAAAACTTTTGACATCAACTTCACAAGTACTGGCACCAATGGAATTAATATTATTTTGTACTGTACAGCGCACCAACTGATAACGTCGGTCTAATTTTTTTTATAAAAAAAATATTTATTTCACACTTTTGAGTGTTACATTTGTCACGAAAATGTTGAACGTTCACCATTATTCATGAATTTGCTATTATTCAGAAATCAGAGACAACGTCGCGGAAAAACGTATATTATAAACTTTACCACTGCTGTAACTTGAAAACCGTAACTCCATGGAAAAAAATGTTCAATATAAATGTTGCTACAAATAATGTGGTCATTAATATTCCATTCTCAGATTTTCAATTTTCTAATGAAATTTTCTCATCCACATAGCGAAAATACACATATTTCAAATTTTAACATCGCAGAAACTCGAAAACCGTAGCTCTTTTCAAAAAAATGTTCAGTTTTAACGTTTCCGGATATTTTGTTATCTTTAATTCTGCCATCTCAGATTTTTGATTTTCAAGAAAATTTGCCCCATTCAACATTCTTTGGGAGCGGTTTTCGGATTAAAGGAGATTTCGTATTTGCGTTTTTATGAATATGGGATCATTTTTCATGTCTTCTCTTTCAAATGAATCGAAAATCATCAAAATCTGTTACATTATTATGTAAATATTTATTACAAAAAATTGGACCGACTTTATTAATTGTAGCACTGAAAAATGCAAAATAATATTAATTCTATTGGTGCTGGTTCTTTAGGTGTTGGTGTCTACAACAAAAAACTACAATGTTCAATTTAAATGTTTCCGGATATGTTTCCATCTCTAATTTTTAAATCTCGAATCTTCGAATCTCGGAAAAATTTGCCTCTTCCGCAGAGCTGAAACACATTTCAGACTGTAACGCGGAAACCTATGATTATTTTTTAAAATGTCTAAGGTTTCTGGATATGAAATTTTCTTTAATTCTGCCTTATCGGATTTTCAGTATTCGAGAAAAATTGCCCCCTCCACCCTCTTTGAGGTTGGTTCTTGGGGGGAAGGAGATTTCGGTTTTGAGTCTTTTTTAAATATGTGACCATTTCTCTACTTTACTCTTTCAAATGAAAGAAAAATCGTCCAAATCGGAGTACGTTTACTATGCAAAAGGCGCGAAGAATCATAAAAAAAATATATAAAAAAGCAAACATACAACTGAATGTATAACTTTTCTTTTTTTTATGTTGGTCAAAATATGAGTTTTGCTACTTAGAACAATCTAGAGAATCATTCTGAAGACATCGTAAATGCTACCAGAAGGTATATAAAGTGATGATGACAAAAAACGCAATGAGAACTAAGGAAAGTATAATGCTAGCGTATTTTCTTGAGAAGGTAATCTATTTTTATTTATACTTTAGTATTTCTCATACAATGTCTTTAAATATTTAAGACATCCACTTTGTGGTCTACATATTCCATGTTGAATAGTACCTTACATATTAACCAAAAAAGTGTATAAATCACGATATAAGTCTCTACTGGCCTTCTTAAAATGTCAATATGATACTTATGAGGCAAAAAAGCAAAAGTTTTAATTAAGGAGAACGTTACTATGTTTTTAAAAGAAGCTCCAGATGACAAGTTCTTGTTAATAAAAGTGGTACTAATATTTGGTTGGAATGAGTCTTGTCGGCGAGCAGAATTCTAATCAACATGCCTTTTAACTTATATTTATTTCTAATTATTTAATTTAATTGTACATCCCAAATACGTTAGGGCCGATAGCAAGAATACAAAAGCGTGCTATCAAAATTTTAACGTTTGGTAAACAACACAACCTTTTTAGTGAGACACGATTTCTAAACATCAATCAAAAATATATTTTGGAAGCACTAATAAATAATTATTGTAATCTACAGGAAGAGTATACTATTGCTGAAGCATGTTTATTTTCTAGACATAAATCGCTTACAGTAAGTAAAACTAAATTAAATATTGGTCAAAAAACTAGTTTATATCGATCCAAACTTGTCTACAATAGATTAGATAACAATCTAAAAAAAATAAACTTCTCTAGAGGGCGTATTAAATTTCATATTAAGAGTTGGATTTTAAATAATTTGAAGTTATAATATACATAGATATTGTTATATTACTTAAAAAATCTGTTTTAATATTTAATATTTCCTATATCATGTATTTTTCTTTACATTTGTAGTTGTATTTATAGTTCTGTTGCAATTTAATTTTATTATTTGTTTATTTATAGTATATTAATATGTATATTTAGATTATGTTAAGCTTGTAGATTTTAATACATTATTGAGTTCAGGTTTACACACAGATGCTATTTGCATCTCGGTAGGGGTTTGTTGGACTTTATAAGTCAGACAATCTATTAGCATACTATTTTTTTAAATCAAGATTTGTATGTTAACCTGAATAAAGATTATTATTATTATTATTATTATTATTAACTAAATTGCTAATCAGGTCGCGGTTGTTGCTTACTATGCAGAAGTAGCAGCGCGCGATTCTTCTATTTCTGCAGTTTTGCATATTATTGTAGTTGACCTACTTTAGCCTAGCTTGTTTGACTGTTACTATATGTCCTATTTTTTACAATAAAATTCAGTATTCGCTTGAACGTCGAGTCGTTAACTTCTTTATTGCGATTTCCAGTGTCAGTGAACTTCTCAACATTGCTTTTGACTTGTAGCAACGAAACTTCCTGTTTCAAGCTATTGGATCGACAGTCCATCTTTCAAACTTCCTGACTGAATCCATCATTTGACGTCAAACTACTCCAATTCACCCCGAACATAGAAGATACTGTCAAAAAATGGTTATAACATTACAAGGTACCAGAACTAAAAATTAAAGTGTAATTTACGATAGGATCAGAGTGTAACTGATATGAGTTGTATCATAAGTATTTTTCATTTATTATAATCAAGATGAGTGCACAATACAACCAATCGGCTTCAACAGTTTTGCAAACATTCCCCAGAAAGTTGCAGAATACTTAAAACACCCAGATGCATCCAACTACACTAGCCATTTTTTGAGGAAAACATCTACCTACCACTTTTCTCGCTGACAGTGGAGTTGACAATCCAACAATTAAAAGGCATGGAGGATGGCAGTCAACTAGTGTGGCTGAAGTGTATATCGAGGAAAGTAGATACCTGTATCGCAAATAAGTTGAAAATCTCAAAAATCATACTTCATCATCAAGAACCAGCGCCACCTCAAGATTATAAATATAGTATAAATAAATTTGCAGAATCATAATAATATTCAGGAAGAACAAATTATTAGATTTGAATAAATTTGGTTTTGTTAAGTTTTTAAATTTAAACAATTTTACATTTAATATATATAACAATGTTTCCAATATTTAAATAAACGATGTTCTTTCAAACTTTTGTTATTAATCTTGCATTCACTTGGACGTTATACAGGGTGATTCATAAAGAATGGTTATACTCTTAATAGCATATTCTAATGTCAGTTTGATGTCGATTTGACAATATTTATCTATATACAAAAACGCACCCTTAAAAAGTTACAGCCCTACAAAGTAAACGATAAAAAATTATAGCTCGTAATTTTGAAATCTACTATTTCTTAGGTACAAAGATGCGGAGAAAAGGCATAGAAGTTTCTTAAGGAATTATTCTTTTAAAATTTCTATCAAAAGTTTGCTGGATGTGAAGGAAACTAGAAATATTGGAGTTGAAAAGGGGTACAATGAAAATTTCACCCGCTTGCCTTCACTGGAACGTTTCAACCCTATTCGCAAACCATTTTTGAACCTAAAAAAAGGTAGATACCAAAATTACAAGCTATTATTTTTTACTGTTTGGATTTTACAGCCAAAAAACTTATTGATGTACTGAAGGGCTGTAACTTTTTAAGGGTGATTTTCTGCGAAGTCGAAGTCAACGTAAAATTGACCATAGAATATGCTATCAGGAGTATGACCATTCTCTATGAAACACCCTGTATTTGACTTCATAAATGTCATTTATAACTTTTTTTGTTGGTAGAATAACCTATGTGGGTCCATATTTCAGAAGATACCAAAGGCAGATTTCTCACATATCCTTTGGAATTTTCTGTATATATAACTATACAGGGTGACTGGTAAGTGGACGTATTCCTCTGTGGAGGTAAAAGTAGAGCTTAGTTGCTACCGATTAAACATTATTTACCTCTTTACCATTCTTTACGGTTTTCGAGATATTTCCTGTTTTTCAATTTCCACTAAATTCAGTTATTTGCGAAGCGAATATTTAGAGCATTTGTAAATGTCGCTTTTTAAATTAAAAGCTGACAGACATAACCAAAATATCAGCAGTAAAAATTATTGAAATACTAATTTTAATTATAAATTATTTCGGTTTAAACTCAACTTTACTCAAATTTTCAACTAATGGTTCCTTTATGCTGAAAAATTTTGAAAAATGTCATAATATATCAAACGTACAAATTATTGTTAAAGGTTCTCCATTTTATTGCCTTCAAAACAAGGTAAATTATATGAGAATTAGTTTTTTGTGTTATTATTTACAAATTAATTTTTATCTGCAATTACTGGTTTTATTTTCGCATTTATAAGAAATAAGACATACTGCAACACTATTTTGCATTTTTTCCTATCGCATTTTGGTGTGATACTCATTTAATATTGTTAATATTTATTAATACATCATATTTATTCATGCAATAGGAGAAAATGCAAAATAGTTTTGCAGTGTGACTTATTTCTTATAAATGTGAAAATAAAACCAGTAGTCGCCAATAAAAATTATTTAGTTAATAATAAAACAAAAAGTTAATTCTGAAATAATGTACCTTAGTTTAAAACGACTGTTTATATTTTGTTCCATTCCGAAAACGACGTCAAATTGACGTCCATGTAAATGTTCTCTATCAGTGACATTATTTACTGTATGTTAAAACGACATTTCATGGTAAAGAACCATTCTATTAAATGATTTTGAATTTAGTAAAATGGCATATTAGACAAACAGAAGCATAGATGTAAATTAGAGGTATCTTATGTCATTCATAAACTTTGTTGAACATATAAAACAGAGTTGAGAGGACTTGATTTGAAAGCACCTGCTGCATGGAAATCATCGAACTGCATAGAAATATTCAAATAAGAGCAAATAAAATAAAAAACGCTGACCTAAATTAGCATGTTTCGAGGAACCTGTTATCTAACTCGCATTCTATAACCCACATCGACAGCCTGCATTCGAGTTGTTTGAAGAAAAAAATCTAATAGATACTCCACCTGTTCCTTACCTAATAATGTATTCGTTCTGGTCTTGTAAGATTCCAATGGGAGTCTAATGTGATTTCTCTTCCTATCTGAGAGCCTTCGGCGGCCATTTTTAAATAACCCTGCACCTGCTCCGGAGATTTAAACTCGTACGCTTCGAGATATACCTATATAGGAATAGGAATTAAATAACAACAACAACAAAAAAATGCTGCGGTATAATCTTGGGGAGATCATTAAATCTCATTTTACTGTTTATTATTTCTTTTACGAGTATACCTACCAGCTCGCTTTGATAGGAATCTACTCAAAAGGAATGAAAGTTTATTTGAATAGAGAAAAAAAAAGTGAGAGCTCTGGTAGATAGCAATGGTAGGATATAAGCTATTTTTTTTTTCATTGCTTCGTGAACACTATTGGAATCATTATCAAGCTGTTGCAGAGTTTTTTCTAAACTTATTCGCGTAACAGATCCAGAAACAGGGTTGGAAAATGCGAATCTACTAAGCCAGAGGTTATTTTTGACCGACTTCCCAAACGGAGGAAGTATACAATTCGACTGTGCTTTTTTATTTGTGTGCGGAGGCTGTATTTAGAAAACGTACTCCAAAAAAAATCGAATCCGAAATCTCCAAAAAGGCAGCAATTTTTTTGGAAAGTTGAAAATCTCGAACGGCAGAGTTATGGATGAGACAATATCCGGAAAAGAGTTACGGTTTTCGAGTTAAAGCAATAGTAAAGTCTGTATTATATGTATTTCCGCTATATGGAGGGGGCATTTTTTGCAAAAATTGAAAATATAAGACAGCCAAATTATAGAAGAGATTATATGTAACAAGATTTAAATTGGAGATTTTTTAAATGAAGTTACAGTTTTCGAGTTAAAGCAACAGCGGTCACAGAATATTTAATCAAGTTTGCTTACATTTGCAGCAATTTATCTCTTTTTAGTGGATTTAAAACAAGAATTAAGTAAATAATGATCCAAACCAATCATCAAATCACTTCAGTTATGCCCGAATGTTCGAAGGCATCCAAAGTGAAATTCAGCTTCAACAAGTGACACGTGAAGTTTGAGTATTATGAAATTCTAGATGAAGTAAAAGTCTAGTTCGGCAGCTTTTGTTATAATAGTCCTAAAAATCAAATGTTTGCAAAAATAGATTTATTTTAGCATAATTTTTAATAAAATTGAGGCGGAAGGCATTATTTTTAATGATTTCTTGATAAAAAGGAAACGTAGAACTTACGACTTTTAGCTGAAATTTAAGATTTGAAAGTAATTTTTCAATCCCAAATAGTATATAATCTAACCATACTACATAAAGGTATAGTATCATGTTTAAAATTTATAAAAAATATTTTTTTTACAAATATTGGCTTAAGAGCAGAACAGATTTCTCGCAGCGCAGTGCCATTCTCAGATAAGGTCATGTTATTACCAAAATTCTCTCAAACTTCGAAATTCACTAAAACACCATGATTGTTTAAAAAAAAATCAGTAGTTCGTCTTCATTTTACTCTTAAAAAATAAATTCAATATATGAAAAGTTGCATTCAGAATACCCAACACTTACCATTAAAAAAAACTTCTATAAATTTGTATAATTTGTTAAACTCATTTGATATTGTCCTTAATGTTTTCTAAAGCAAATATTGTCGGAAATAGAATTCATGAAATAATCTAATGCTGCGGAAGTTATACTGACAGCATTGGCAACATTGATATTAACAGAACTTAATTTTGAATATATGCTACACAAGTCAATCATCAATTCGTTCAACCTCACTTTTTGGCGAACTTATGTTTAGTATTTTCACGGATATTTTTGAAGGACGTTAGCGTTTAATAGAATGGAAGCATGATTATACCTATACCGTTTGGAATTGAAAAGATACTTCCAAATCGAAAATTCCAGCTAAACATCGTAAGTCCTAAGTGTCCTTTTATTATTTCATTTTTAGGGCTTTTATAACGCTAAACTAGACTATTACCTTAAATGATTCAAGTAAAGACATGCGAAGATATGTTTGATATAAATAAAGCCTTCACCAAAAAAATCGATATTTCGTGAAGTAGACGTATTTTTTTTTGATACTTAATAGTAGGTACGTATTTTAGCTTCAAGACGTGCAACCAATAAGCTCATAATAAAAACGGAACCACTTTCTTGTCGGTATACCTAAAACTTAAGATAGGCCATCGGTCCGTCATTCGAATTCGATAAGCCATAATTGTTGACAATAAATTATGTTAATTTATTCCATTCCTAGCACCTACGTAACCATTTTTTTTGTTCTCAAATTCAACTCTCGACGGTGCTCAAATGTCCAAAAAAGTGACATGGTCCATCGTAAAACACATCATCATAATAAACTCTAACCTATCTCTAACAAATTGACATTATAATATATAAAGGTATACCCACCTTATATAAAATCCTAGCGTTTTTAATTGAAAATATTTGTGTTCATTTCGTTACCACCTACTGTTTTTTGGGCCATTATCTGTTGCCGTAAAATGTAAAATAATGCCTTTTTTACCGCTAGTCCTTCATCATCAAGATAGGCCTCCGAAAAAAAAGCAATTTGAACACCTGCAAAAGACCATTTAATGCTAGTTTCACACGATGAGTGCCCCACATATATTACGAGTATATTGAATACGATTGCTTTGGTATGAACAAGAAGTATAAAAAATAGATTGGTTTGTCGAAAAAAGAAAATCAAAGAGGTTTCTTCCTTAGCTTTTTTCAGTTGATACAGACTTTAGTGATATAGTCAATACAAATTAAGTTTAGAAAAGAAAAGGAAAAATTGCGGTCTATTTCACCATCTATAATTAGGATATCTAGTAAGCTAAAGAAAAACGGGAAAGCCACAACATATAGCCGCTTTCAGATGTCATATGTGTTTATCTACCAATATATTTCCTCACGTACTTACGTACAACTATCAATCAGCTGCCAATTGCAATTTCTGATCACCCCAACGCCCTTCGAGTTAGCCTAGAAAGCGAAAAGTCCTCTAAGTTGCAAGAGTATTCTAGATAATTGATGATTTTGACGTTACTAACAACTTGGTTTGTGAAACTGACAGAAATTACACGTAAAATTCATCTAATCCAATCAATGGATTACCAATCAGCACTGCAATTATGGATAACAAAAGAGATCCTAGAGAGTTAATACAGATCTTTTGCATTTGTTTATTATATTAATCCTGATTGTGGTTATTCAACCTGCCCAGACACATTCTGTCTATTATACATTGACTGGCTCAAGTTGAACAACATGTTGATGTGTGTGACGATCGCATTAGAGGTCTAATCCATTTTGTGGATATGCATTTACCCAGTGATGCAGGTAGAAAGTAATTTGAAACCCTTATTCAAGGGCACTTTTTGTCCATCCGAGATTGTTATATAGTATTTCTTGACAGGTAGGTTTTTCGGGTATAGGTTTATATTATACTTATATATACGTTTCATGCTTCACTTGTTAGAAGAACTTATTATTAGATAATAGATAGCAATAGAAGGTGAGCCACCACTGAGACCGATCCCTATATAATATTATATCCTATAGTGGCCGTAGGGGTTGGTGATGGTGTGGTTTTCGATTTTGGGGGCAGTAGGGGGTGATTTTTTTTTTTGGTATTTTCAATATGACTGTTATTTGTGTCACGTATACGGTCTTTATTGTCGTCGCTGTTCGATGGATTATTGCTTTTGGAAGGGATGATAATGGCCGATTGTGTTTGCATTATTTTTATAGATATTATTAGGTGCCAGATTTTTCATTGTCTAGATCACGGAATGAATATTTACCATAATAGTTTCTCGAATTTGCACATAGAACTTTGTTGAATATTTTTAGATAAATTTGTCGTGTTATTGTTGATACAAGATACACTTCTACGATTGAAGGGTGCCAATCCAAAACAAGTTCTCTTTCAGTTTCTCTTTTCATCTATTAATAATTAAAGCAAACTGTAATCTATTAGGACTATATAATTCGACTGTGCTTTTTTTGGATCATGCGCACGTTTTATAATCGTATGCTGATTTTGATCATTTTTCATTTATTTGAAAGAGGAGGCTTGAGAAATGGTCCCATATTCATAAACACGCAAATCCGAAATCTTCTTTCCGAAAACCGCAAAATGTTCTCGAAAATCGAAAACCTGAGGTGATATAATTAAAGATAAGACAATATCCGGAAACGTTTAAATTGAACATTCTTTAAAAAGAGCTACGGTTTTCAAGCTACAGCGGTGTTAAAATGGTAAAATCTAAAATACTTGTGCGTATTTCCGCAGTAATGTTTTGAGATGTCAATAACAACAACTACAAGCAAAGAATATACGTGGATAATAGGATATAGTTCAATCTTCATTGGTATTAGTGAACGTTCAACGATTTTCGTGACTAATGTTACACACTCGAAAGTGTGAAATTATTTTTTTTACAAAAAATTGGACCGACGTTATTAGTTGGTGCACTGAAGAATAAAAAATAATATTATTTCTATTGGTGCGGTTACTTTTGAAGTTGTGCATTTTATCGGATCGTGTTTCTATCAACTTCGGAAACAGTGCAAGATTCAACAAAAAATGATAATTTTCACGATATGGACCAATAGGTATTTATATCTACGTTTGTAACTCCATCTGGTTTAACATTATGGTACTAATCGATCTAAATGTTCTACTTATACCTAATTGGTCTATTGCTAGTACAATGAATTATGAAAATGTGAAGCGTATTTCACATAAAAAACTGATGATTAAATGTAAATCAGGCTCTGAAGGTACGGGTTCCGTTTTGTTTTTTTCTGAGTTTCTCAATAGTCTTAAAGATAAGGGGGAATAATGATCAAATTTAGTATATTTTCCTTAATATATTTTTATAAAACTGAGCAAAATTTGGGTTTGCATTTAAAAAGTTGTAAATAGTTGATAATATTCAATTCAAAGAATTTATCGCTTTCGAACTCTGTACGTTGCCAGATATTGTTTCTTGTTTGTTTACAGAGTTTCACGTCCGATTGTTAGATTTATTATAATGTTTATTTAATTTATGTTATGAATAACTACAAATGATGAATCATTCATATATCTGTAATTGTATTTTTTTAAGTTGGAATCCATACAGCGGAAAATGGAGGACATGTAGCTCATTTGTTATAGTTTTAATATTTTTGTTAATTTGTTCCTATTTTGACCGACGAACCCCGAACGGAGGAGGTATACAATTCGACTGTCTGCTTTATTTATTTATTTTTTTTTGGTTCGAGCGCGCCTTTTATATAGTAAACGAGCTCCGATTTTGATGATTTTGGATTCATTTGAAAGAAGGGGATTGAGAAATGGTCCCATATTCATAAAAACGCAAATCCGAAATCTCCTTCCCTCCGAAAACCGCCCCCGAAAGGGTGGTGGGGGCGAATTTTCTCGAAAATCGATATTCTGAGTTGATATAATTAAAGATAGGACAATATCCGGAAACGTTTAAATTGAACATTTTTTCAAAAGTGTTACGGTTTACGAGATAGACGCATGTTAAATATGTATTTTTGCTATGTGGAGAGGACAATTTCTTTCGAAAATTGAAATTTTTTCGATACTACATGAAAGATATAATTATTTGTAGCAACATTTATAATGAACTTTTTTTCCTTAGATTTACGGTTTTCGAGTTAAATCGGTGTTAAAATGGTAACAACTAAAATATTCAAGCGTATTTCCGCAGCGATGTTCTGAGATCTCAATAATAATAACTACAAGCAAGGAATATACCTGGGTAATAGGATAAGTACAATCTTCATTGATATGCTATAGTGAACGTTCAACGATTTTCGGGACTAATGTTACACTCAAAAGTGTGAAATAAATATTTTTTACAAAAAATTGGACCGACGTTATTAGTTGATGCACTGAAAAGTATAAAATAATATTACTTCTATTGGTGCTGGTACTTGTGAAGTTGGTGCCAAAAGATATCAATCTAACTGCAACTGCACAACTTCAAAAGTACCATCACCAATAGAAGTAATATTATTTTATACTTTTCAGTGCATCAACTAATAACGTCGGTCCAATTTTTTGTAAAAAATATTTATTTAGACTGAATAATTGTTCTCAATATTATTTGAGTGAATCAAAAATTGCTCTGAAATCACTACGTTAACAAATGTGCACCTCATATTTTACAGAACTTAAAATTTCGGATTATATTTCAAAAACTCTTGATATTATGTATAGGGAAGCAAACAGAAAGTGCCCTTATTTTTAGTCGTAGAATACAGTGAAACAGTAAAAAATAGGGTTTGCATTTAAGACATCGGAGATATAGTTTGTTTCACGAATGTGGGCGTCTGCCTTGAAAACACGAAAAATGGATCAGTCCAACTGATGGGAGTAAATCAGTGGCGTAACGATTTCGAGATAAGATATGGCATATAAAAAGTTCATAAAATTAGAGGAAAAAATATCGATCGATTAAACAAGCAAACATAATATGAAAGATTTATTATCAACAATAATGCAGAAACACAAATTACAAATTTATTGCTTGAGTTATGAAATATAAATTTATACACATGAATTATCTGAAATGTCACAATGACTTTGTGACGCCTATGAAATAAAGATTGAGTTGCCTTCTGACATCGGCCATCATTGTATGGAAGTAGATAAGCTTGACTGATGTCGTAGCTTAGATCGACAAACGTAGTAGAGAATTTCATGATAATGAAAAGCGATGAGACGTATAGCGTTATGTACGTAGCTCGTGAATGATTACACACAGTAGCCATGATTCGTGAAACAAACTATAGTTGATAATATTCTATTCACTTTTTTATCGCTTTTTATCACTTTCGTACTCTGAGTCTGAGGCCGGCTGTGCTCAAACATGAGCCAAGACTACTGGTATCAGCATAAAATACCATAAGAGCGATATGTTAATATCGAAGTTCCCAGTGATCAGGCAAAGGTGAAATACACCAATCTTTGGACCAGGATTAAATACATGACGTTTCCATTCTTACCATGTAACTCCACTCACATTATCCAACAATGGCGCCTATAACATGAATAAAATCTTCCGCTTAAATGCACTACTTTAGTACAAAAAAATCACATCAATAATCTCTGAAAAGAACTCCTATTCATGAATTGTCTAGCAACAACACCACGAATAGCCCATCTTTCAATAATTATTCGGTGCATCCAAGTGAAAAATCAAGCCCTAAAAGAAGGGTTGTAGGTATATAAGATATATAGACACTCCACAAAAGATACCGTTCTGCGAATGTTCAACAAGTGCGCCACATTGTCCTACCACAAGCTAACCCGCCACCTATTATTATTATTGTTATTATATATTATAAAAATGGCCTTAACAAAAACTGAAAACGGATACCATCGATCTCATCTCATAAACCCTTTTAAATCACATTGTGTATGAACCATTTATCGTAAAACCGAACAGTATACCAGTAGGGATAGGTACATAGGAAAGCCGCCTAACATACAATGGCGAATTTCTGTAAAAGGGTAATCGCGATCAGAAGGGCACAAAGGGCTGTTCTGTTTGAATGCTTGTGTGTGCGTTAACGCCGCTAGTTTGTTGTACGACAAGAAAAAAAATGGGCGTCTATATCGTCTTCAAGATCGACCCACTTTTTCATGTGTGTGTGTTTTTTTTTTCTGCAAGCAAAGTGCGTGTCGGTAGTTTTTTTTTTATATATAATTGAAGAAGGTTCCATTCTGTCAGTCTATCGTGCTAAGTGTTGGCATTCGAAAAAAAAAGGGTTTTTTGCTCACTGGAAATGAAAGATTGTTGAAAGAGTCTAATAAATTAGCGTTGGGCAGATACATAATAGTCGTAAACAAATCTTGGTTCGATAGGTATACTTGTATTGGTTTAGTTTGTTGGCAACGATATTACGTAATATCTTTATTACCAAACAAAATTAGCGTTGTTGTTGTTAATTCGTTGCCTTGTAATGAAAAACACATGTTATTTTCAGCAAGTCCATATGGCATTTGCATAAAGCATAGGAGCTATTTTTAATTGCTTGAGCATTCACAACAATGTTTCAGTGTTTTGAAGTGAACCTCAAATAAACAATTTTTTTTTCCAAAAATTGTACCGACTTTATCAGTTGAAGCAATGAAAAATACAAAATAATATTAATATAATGGAATAATTATTATTTTGTATTTTTCCGTGCACCAACTAATAAAGTCGATCCAATTTTTGGTAAAAATTATTTATTTCACACTTTTGAGTGTAATACTAGTCCTGATAAATATTTTTAAAAAAAATCGACCAACTTTATTAGTTGGTGCACTGAAAAGTATAAAATAATATTAATTGTATTGGTACTGGTAATTTTGAAGTTGTGCAGTTGTAGGAAAACTTTTGGCACTAACTTCAAAAGTACAATAGAATTAATATTATCTATATTAATAATACCGTCAAGGGGTACGGTAGACTCGATTGAAACCTTGCCAGAGTAATAAAACATAAAAAAATATTGATTTCGATACCTACCTATATATATTTATATATATATATATATATATATATATATATATATATATATATATATATATATATATATATATATATATATATATATTATTTAAACGTAATCCGATTTGGATGATTTTTGATTCATTTGAAAGAGAAGGCTTGAGGTCCCACATTCATAAAAACGCAAATCCGAAATCTCCTTCACTACGAAAACTACCCCCAAAGGGGGTGTAGGCGGCAAATTTTCTCGAAAATCTGAGTTGGTATAATTAAAGTTAGGACAATATCCGGAAACGTTTAAATTGAACATTTTTTCAAACGACATACGGTTTTCGATTGAGGCATGTTGCATTGTCAAATATGTGTATTTTCGCTTTGTGGAGAAGGCGATTTCTTTCGAAAATTTAAAATCTGTGGGCACTACATCAAGTTAGTGCCAAAAGTTCTCACTCTAACTGCAACTGCACAACTTCAAAAGTAACAGTAATATTATTTTGTATTTTTCAGTGCACCAACTAATAACGTCGGTAAAAATTTTTGTAAAAATTATTTATTTTCAATTTATGTTAGTTTGTTTGAAAAATTAATTTTAAATAAAAAATATTTATGTAAAAACTTTTGCAGTTTTAATGTATTATAATTATTAAACACAATGAACTATACAAATCTATGCCTTGCCTAATATTCCTTACAAACCGATAACTACAAAAATATCTACCAAAATTTTGTAAAAGATTATTTATTATGAGTCACATTTCGCCCGAGCGAAGCCGGGATTTCATCTAGTTTTATATTATTTAACTAATAGAGTCGGTCCATTGTTTGAACAAATATTTATTTCAAACTCTCAAGTGTAACATTAGTCATCAAAATTATTGTACGTTCACCAAAGAAGATAATACGTTGCTTATAATTATTCAGAGATTTCAAAACATCGTCGAAATACACTTATTTCATACTTCACCACTGCTGTAACTCGGAAACCGTAAATTTTTTTTGAAATTCAAATGTTGCTACATATAATTTCTTCTTTAATTTGGCCGTCTCATATTTTCAATTTTCGAATAAAATTGCCCCCTCCACATAGCGGAGACACACCTATTTCGGTCTTTACCATTGCTGTAACTCGAAAACCGTAACTCTTTTGAAAAAATGTTCTACATATAATCTCTTCTTTAATTAAAAAAAATGGTAAAAGCCTTTACCTATGACTTCCCTCCACAAATCACCCCGCTTCGAGATGGAAACAACCTCGTCGCTTCTACCGTTCTTATATTGACACTTAATATTTTGGACACCCTGTTCATATGATTAACGGAAACCCTTACATTGCGTCGCCGGTAGTCGTTCAATATGCATACCAAAATTCGTTGTCCTAGGTCAAGCCGTTATTGAGCTACAACGCCAACAGACTACAGACAGACTACATACAGACAGACAGACCGACGGACTTCAGATACAGGTCGATTTTTTACGTGAATACAATACTTCCCTTATTGAGGGATGTAAAAAATATTTATTCAGTACACCAACTAATAAAATCGGACCAATTTTTGGTAAGCAATTTTTATTTCAGACTTTTGAGTGTATAGTTATAAAAATCATCATTCAACGTTTAACAGACAAGATATATGTTGCTTATACTTGTTCAGAGATTTTAAAATATAGCGGAAATAAACATGTGTTGGATTTTACCACTGTTGTAACTCGGAAACCGTTTTTTTTTTTGGAAAATATTCAATTTGAATTTTGCTACATATAATCTCTTCCTTAATTTGGCCGTCTCATATTTTCAATTTTCGGAAAAAATAAACACAGATATTTCAAACTTTACCAATGCCGTAACTCGGAAACCTATGTTTTTTTTTTTAATGTGCAATTTCAACGATGCCAGATATGGTCTCTTTGTCGAATCAAATTGTAGATTGCCCCATTCTCCCTACATTTGAGAAAAGTTTTTGAGGTCCTCTTTCAAATAAAATAAAACATGAAAATCGGAGTAATTTTACTTTTTAAAAGGCTATAAAAATAATATGCAAACAGTCGAATTGTATACCTCCTTCGTTTGGGTCGTCGGTCAAAAAGAATACGTTCAGGAATGTCATCGAAGAGATCATCAAGGAAGGTAGGTACCTACCTGATTAATCTGATGCTTCCAATTCCAATTTCTCGTCAATTCCAGGCCAATAATCACAAATCAATTGACTGCCTACCTATATACCTACACTATTAGGTATAAGACATATCGAATTGCATTTCTGAAACTTCTGGGTCTGGGACCCACATCCGGGCTCATTATTTTTTTTTTCTGTACTAAAATCCCTTTTGCTCTCAGCAGCAAAACAAGAAACAAAAGACGGCACGTAGAGAGACTGTGAAAGAAATTCAATAGCCAAATTAAAGGCTCGTTAAATTAATTAAAATACCGCCGAACTACCGAGCGCTGCACCACCGAGAAATGGCGCGCATGTTCGTTCCTGTATCATGGGATAAAATGGATGGTGAGGAGTAATTTGAGCTATTTTTATTTTTTTCCTGCTGTAAAAAGGGAGCTCTGTGTATCGTGTTTCTTATGTTGTACAACATTTCTTCAGTGTTTTCAGACACCGACACACTCGACGGCTTTGTGTGTGTGTGATTTTTTTTATTCGATCGATCTTTCAAATTCTACCCTTTGACATAACAAGAGTAGGTACCTACCTAGTTTGTGTTTGTTGTACGCGCGCTATTGTGTGTCAACTCTGGCACATTTTATATAAAGAACATATTATATTTTTCGACCGCATGGATATATCTTAATCCTTCTTTTATATGGACAAAAACATCTTCTATTATGCTTTGGAAAATATAGATAATGATTAGATCGGGTTGCTTCTTTTCTTGTCACCAATGCCGCAGCTTTACTACTTCAGATTCTCTTCATAAACTTTTTACAATACGGATTATTTGATAAGCTATTTTGAAGTAAGTATAGAAATTATGAGGCAAAAAAATCTGTTGTCACGTGATATCTAAAATGATTTTTCTATATAAATTTTCGAATAAAGTTCCAACTGCGTAAAGGTTAACTTTTACCTGATTAAATATTTTTTTACAAAAACTGGAAACGAGTTTGTTACTTGATGCAATAAAAAAAATTAGAAATATTAATTCTAATGGTAGGTAATGCTAATTTCGAATTTGTGCCGTTAAAAGGTAGAAATATCTTGGCACCATTCCTCATTTTTGACCGACTTCAAAAAAGGAGGATGTGTACAATTCGGTTGTACCTATGTTTGCTTTTTTTAGCTATGGCTTTTTGCGCGTTTCTTTGATTTTGAGTTTTTGATTCATTTGAAAGAATAGAGATGAGAAATGGTCCCTTATTTATAAAAACTCAAATCCACAATCTTCTTCCCTCCGAAAATCGCCCCGAAGGCCGTGGAGAGGGCAATTTTCTCCAAAATTGAAAATCTAAGACTGCAGAATTAAAGAAAAACCATATTTCAGAGATGGTTTTTCGTTTAAATTGAACATTTTTTCAATAGAGCTACGGTTTTCGAGTTGCAGCAATGGTAAAAACTGAAATATGTGGAGGGGGCAATAATTTGCGGAAATTGAAAATATGAGACGGTCAAATAATAATAATAATAATAATAATAATAATAATAATAATAACAATAATCTTTATTCAGGTTAACATACAAATCTTGATTAAAAAAATAGTATGCTAATAGATTGTCTGACTTAGAAAGTCCAACAAACCCCTACCGAGATGCAAATAGCATCTGTGTGTAGACCTGAACTTAATAATATATTAAAATCTACAAGCTTAACATAATGTAAATATACATATTAATATGCAATAAATAAACAAATAATAAAATTAAAATGCAACAAAACTATAAATACAACTACAAATGTTAAGAAAGACACATGATATAGGAAGTATTAAATATTAAAACAGATTTCTTAAGTAATATAACAATATCAATGTATATTATAACTTCAAATTATTTAAAATCCAACTCTTACTATGAAATTTAATACGCCCTCTAGAGAAGTTTAATTTTTTTAGATTGTTATCTAATCTATTGTAGACAAGTTTGGATCGATATAAACTAGTTTTTTGACCAATATTTAATTTAGTTTGACTTATGTAAGCGATTTATGTCTAGAAAATAAAAACGCTTCAGCAATAGTAAAAAGGTTGTGTTGTTTACCAAAAGTTAAAATTTTGATAGCGCGCTTTAGTATTCTTACTATCGGCCCTAATGTATTTGAATAAGCTGAACCCCAACAAATAATTCCATAAAATAAAAGAAGATATATTTAATTTTTTTGAAAAATATAAATGTATTTCATGATATTTAAAATGTATAGAACCCCGCTAATAACCTGAACGGTTGATGCGGATAAATACGAATAAAAAAAAAAAAAAAAAAAAAAAAAAAATATTTACATTAGACATATGTGTATTTTATATTGGAAGATTATGAATATGTATGGATCGATACTTTGCAATTTTTTTTACTGACTGACTGTTTGTCTGCATGTTTTTTTTGATTTTTTCGCCTTATAAATAGTACGCGCTATGATTTTCATTACTCTTTTTCCACTTGTTAGAGGACTATGGAGAACCATTGAAAGGAATGAGGGCATTTTATCGAAAATCGAAAATTTGAGACGACAAAATTAAAGAAGGAACCATATCCGGCAACGTTTAAATTGGACATTTTTCAAAAAAACATTGGTTTTCGAGTTACAGCTGTGGGAAAGTCTAAAATATGTGTATTTCGGCTATGTCTTGTATAAGTACATTTAAGCAACGTATTATCTTCTATGGTGAACGTTGAATGATTTTAATGACTAATAATACACTAAAAAATGTGAAATAAATATTTTTTTACAAACAATTGGACCGAGTTTATTAGTTGGTGCACTGGTAAATACAAAATAATACTAATTATAATATTAATTCTATTGGTGCAGGTACTTTTGAAGTTGAGCATTTGTAGTTAGATAGAAGACTTTTGACACTTACTTCAAAAGTACCAATGTTTGGTAAAAGATATTTATTCAAAGAAATCATATGCATATTATTTTGAATTCTCCTATAGTTCTTCAATTTATTTCAAGTGATTTATATCTACAATCTACGATCAACAAAATAAAAACTATTAAAATTCAAAATTTGCATGAACCGTTAGTGTTATAGAGCTTTATTTAGTAATAAAAAAAGTTTCTTAATTTATATTTAATTATTAAATCGTTTAATACAAATATAAAAAATCCCGATGGCCTGTAGTCAGCGGAAAGGTAAATTTTTCAAAATTCATTGAATTGAAATTTTAACAACCTTTTCATTGGTATACCTACATGTTATTAAATAAAATTGTCATAGCCTTGCGTTTAGAGGTTTTTGTTTTGGCTGTTGAATATAAAGTAGACAGGGTTCGAGTCCACTTCAAGGCAGATTTTTTTTTCGTCTATTTCTTTTCAATAAATATACTATGTATTTTTTTAATCAGGGTCTATATTAAGATCTCCAGAAAATGTACAATTACATCAAATTTATATTGAGTGTTCATGTTTTATCAATATTTGTTATTTTTCTTTATTAATTCTTATTTTTTTACCTGTGTATTTTATGAAAAATTGCTTTGAACAAAAGTTGTAGGTACTGATTATATCTATAACCTAAAATTATTTTTAATAATATTTACACTACTGCTCTTTTTTGATAATTTTTTAAAATGTTTGAATGGTCGCCATTTTGAAACTTCTTAGCCGATATTGCCCAATAACGAACTCGACCGAGATATTTCAGAGATTGATTTTTGTAGCAAATTTGAACTTGATACCTTCAAAACTGCGACCTCTATCGTGTTAACAAATTTCGTAATATCCCATATATATATATATATATATATATATATATATATATATATATATATATATATAAACTTTTGAACCAAATGTTTTTTTGGACTAACTTATAGACATATAACAACATGCCGTTGAAATTTTTTCGAAATTCAAAAGTGTGAACGATCGCAATAGGTATATTTCATTTCTATAAGAAATTTACCTAAAATAATCCAGATATTTTTCAATATGGCTTTCTTTCTTCTAACATTCGATGACAAACTAGAAAATTTTAGCCAAATTTGCTAAAGCTATTTTAAATGTATAGAAAAACATATTTTCAGATTTTATTTCCGGGACAAAAATTATTTTTGATTGCTCCATTTTGTAAGCAAGAGAAGTAATGTTCGCAGTAGAATAAATATTTTTTAACGCAAGATAAATTTTTATCAGTAGGTAATCTCAAATTTTCCTGGAAGCTTGAATCTTGAAAAAAGAAGCAACAATAATTTTTACCCCAAATTCCAAAATCATATTCCCAACCATGATTCACAAACAAAGAGTGTATTTCTCCATTCGTTTCACGCATTTACAATTCATCCAAATAAATCGAAAAGTGTTAATTTAATTGACGGGGAGATCTCTGTCAGGTGTCTGTTTATAATATTGATAAATAACCGAACAAAGCAACACCCTGTGCCCTGTTCACGCATTTATAGTTCAAGGGCCAGCAACATATTTTCAACTGATATTATTGTTTTTCTATTGGTCACAATTGAGTTTCTATATCGAGGGTTATAGCGATGCTAGAATTAGAACAATTACTTATGGCAGCTCTAGTCCGTTGGTTGTTGGTCCCAACATGAGCTTTTATGTCATCATAAGACATCATTAAGGATTTATTGCAGCCCCAAAAAATCAACGGTATATTTTGAACCCTACTTTACTTATTTGCCAAGGTCTAGCAACTGGCATTTATAGTAATCAAGATCTGTAGGAGTACTTGATGTTTTGATATAAATATTTTTTACAAAAAATTGGACCGACGTTATAGTTGATGCACTGAAAAGTATAAAATAATATTACTTCTATTGGTGATGGTACTTTTGAAGTTGTGCAGTTGCAGTTAGATTGATAGCTTTTGGCACCAACTTCACAAGTACCATCACCAATAGAAGTAATATTATTTTATACTTTTCAGTGCATCAACTAATAACGTCGGTCCAATTTTTTGTAAAAAATATTTATTTCACACTTTTGAGTGTAACATTAGTCCCGAAAATCGTTGAACGTTCACTATACCATATCAATGAAGATAATACTTATCCTATTACCCACGTATATTCCTTGCTTGTAGTGGTTATTATTGAGATCTCAGAACATCGCGGCGGGAATACGCTTGAATATTTTAGTTGTTACCATGTTAACACCGATTTAACTCGAAAACCGTAATTCTAAGGAAAAAATGTTCATTATAAATGTTGCTACAAATAATTATATCTTTCATGTAGTATCGAAAAATTTTCAATTTTCGAAAGAAATTGTCCTCTCCACATAGCAAAAATACATATTTAACATGCGTCTATCTCAAAAACCGTAACACTTTTGAAAAAATGTTCAATTTAAACGTTTCCGGATATTGTCCTATCTTTAATTATACCAACTGAGATTTTCGATTTTCGAGAAAATTCGCCCCCACCACCCCTTCGGGGGCGGTTTTCGGAGGGAAGGAGATTTCGGATTTGCGTTCTAATGAATATGGGACCATTTCTCAATCCCCTTCTTTCAAATGAATCCAAAATCATCAAAATCGGAGATCGTCTACTATATAAAAGGCGCGCACGAACCAAAAAAAAAAAAAAAAAAAAAAAAAAAAAAAAAAAAAAAAAAAAAAAAAAATAAAGCAGACAGTCGAATTGTATACCTCCTCCGTTCGGGGTTCGTCGGTCAAAAATTGATAAATTTTTAAACAAACTTTGTACATCTAACATTGTATAACCTTAGTCATTATCAAATGATGTTGAAAGGTCAATAAAATGTCTTTGAAAAGTCTCTAGCTGATGAAGTATTGGGATTCCTCATTTGAATTGACTTTATTATGTGACAGAATGACGTATTGAACTCTTTTTCACAACGCCGATAGTGCCGACTTGATGATATACAGCAAATTATAAAATAACAAAAATACGAGAATTATAATTATTTTGACATTGGTGATAAGAGGCAAGAATCTTTTATACACTTAGTTGATGAAGATTTTTTTGAAAAACTACAAAATAATATTATTTAATTAAGTAGAACTCGTTGAATTATAGAGCCATCTATCAGCGAATTACCATAAAGTGCGTAGCGTTAAGAAATTCAATGCAATTTATTTCAATTTTGATTGTGATGTCGCCTAAACGGTGTAAAATATGCTGCCTTACAGCGCCATCTAGGTAGGCAGATAACCAAGAACAAAGCGAATAGCATGAAAAACTTGCCAACGAAAATTTAAGAAAATGTGTTCCGATTTTCATTGTAGTTAGAGATTCTTATTATTTCAGCGAGATGAGAAAAATACTATTTTTGACCGACTTCAAAAAAAGAAGATATACAATTCGATTGTAAGATTGCTTTTTTTATGGCTGTTTACGCGTTTTGCGATTTTTGTCCCTTCCCTCCAATAACCGCCCCCGAAGGGGGTAATTTTTGAAAATTGAAAATCCGAGACGACAGAATTAATGAAAATTCCATATCCGGAAATGTTTAAATTGTACATTTAAAAAAATAATCATACGTTTCCGCGCTACAGTCTGAAATATGTGTTTCAGCTATGTGGAAGGGGCAAATTTTTCCGAAAATCTAAAATTTGAGATTTGAAAATTAGAAAGGGGACCATATCCGAAAACGTTTAAATTGAACATTTTTTCAAAAGAGTTACGGTTTCCGAGTTTCGCAATGGTAAAGTCTGAAATATATGATATGCGTATTTCCGCTATGTACAAGCAAAACCTACCTATAACTTTTTGGGTATTACTGAGCGTTCAACAATTTTCATGACTAATGTTACACTCAAAAATGTGAAATAAATATTTTTACAAAAAATTGGACCAACTTTATCAGTTGTTGCACTGAAAAATACAAAATAATATTAATTCGTAGAAAAATGAAACTCGCAGTCTTCTCCACAATATATTGATTACATAATTACCATCAGAGACATGTTTCGAAACTATATAGTTTCATTATCAATCTTAAAGGTTCTGTAATAAATTTGTGCAAATTAATGATATTATGATACAGTTGAAATATATCTTAGAAAATATGGCTAATATGGTACTCACGTGGAGATGAAAAATAACTCTATCTCTAAAAATTTTGGTTGGAGACGATAATTTATAGATCATCAACCCATGCGTGGTGCCATCTATAAATGACTGGACATGGCACCACGCATGGGTTGATGATCTATAAATTATCGTCTCCAACCAAAATTTTTCTCTTTCTCATCGATCCTCACATCAATCATGTAGTCCAGGACAGTTAGAATCAATTTTTAATTTTAATTTTTTGTTTTAGAATTTAATTTTATTTTATTTAATTTTTTGGGGTATAATGTGAAAGTTTTCTTCTGAATTTTATTTTTATTTTATTTTTTGACGAATTTTGGTTTGAGATAGAGTTATTTTTCATCTCCACGTGAGTACCATATTAGCCATATTTTCTAAGATATATTTCAACTGTATCATAATATCATTAATTTGCACAAATTTATTACAGAACCTTTAAGATTGATAATGAAACTATATAGTTTCGAAACATGTCTCTGATGGTAATTATGTAATCAATATATTGTGGAGAAGACTGCGAGTTTCATTTTTCTACAATTTACTTCACTCCACTTTGAGACAATGGACTTTTACCTACAATTCTAATATTAATTCTATTGGTGGTGGTAATTTTGAAGTTGTGCCTTGGTAGTTTGTTGTTGTAGGTACCAATTTTTTGTAAAAAATACTATTTATTTTACAAATCACTTCTCGAAATACTGTTCCGGCTCTTGGTCTAAGTATTATATTCTCTGTTTTGAGGCATCAACTTTTAATCTAATCTCGTACGTAAACATACGTGCCAGCACATCCAAATACGTATTTATATTATAATATAATATTCTTAAATCGTTTTATCCTTGTTTGCGTAAAATTCAATATTTGCCTACCACATAGTGTTTGCGTGTGTTTGTATTTTGTTCATGGTTTGCTGAGTTTTTGGGTACCTATATCTCACTTTTTGACTCTCATAATATTCTTTTTTTTTATTATTAAATATTGAAAGACGACAGCTGCACCTCGGATGAGTCACACAGGTTGAGACTTGCATAGTCTTGCAAGGATTTCTTCGGCTTGAAGAAGTTTGCGATTCATTTTTATCGAAGCCTAATTAAATTTTTGTTCGCGATGATTTTTGTGAAGATGGTCACGAACATGGTGTGAGGATAAATTATACAAGGTGATTCGAGGGACAGGAGGAGTAGGGTTTATTCTTATAACCCAGATTAATCCACCATAATTAGTATCGGCCAATTTAGAAAAAATCGTGAAGTGAAGTCTTGCCTGGAGAAGGTGTCTTACTTGGCAATTATAATTTAATAATAAATGTATCTGGTATTTGGCGTTGTTATTTTAAGAGAGCGGTGGTTGTACCAATATATCAGGTGATCATAAATTAACAAGTAATAATAGATCAGTATTCTTATTATCAAATTTGGCCAAGATATCAGAAAAACTGATTCACAAGAGATTTAATGATGTTCTAGAAGGAGAAGGAATGATAAATGGGAGGCAATTTCGATTCAGAATAAGTAATTCGACTAATGATGCTTTAAATTATGTCAATAAATTCATAACTTCATTTGACAATAGCAGATCGGTAATAGCAGTATTTCTGAATCTAGAGAAGTCTTTTGACACGGCAGTACTTCTATTGATTATATTGCATGATCTTGGTATGAGAGGGATTGTTAATTATTTGATGCAGAACTATCTCACAAATAGATTTCAGTGTATCATTAATGGTGTTAAAAGTTCTTAAACTTTAGTCACTTGTGTAGTCCCTCAAGGTTCAATTTTAGGTCCATTATTATTTTTGATGCCTATATTAATGGATTATTGCAACTTAATATACCGGATGTTACAGTATCATTTGCGGATGACAAAATTATTATGTGTAATGATGACAGTTGAGATGAAGATACAACCAATGCTTAAAAATTATAAGAACATGTTTTAATTATTATAGAGTGACAGTGAATATGTCAAAATGAAATGTTTTAAATGTGTCTCTATATGCGTCTCTATAGCCCTGTTACAAACGGACTGAGAATACATAAAGATGGTTGCTAAAATAATTTAAAACGTAAAAACGATAAAATAAAAAGAGTCAGAGAAGATAAATACCTTGGTGTTATACTGGATGAAAATTGGAATTGGAAGAAAAATTGTTTTAGTAATGTTAAAAAACCAACAAAGGTACTTTCTTTTTGCTTCCTATAAAATGAAATATATTCTTGACAAAAATGATTTATTAGAATTATAATATGCTTTGTTCTGTAGTGTTCTATTTTATGTAGGATTATTTGTTGGGGTTTAGCTCATTCAAATGCATTAGGGTCATTCAAAAGCTAGCTATCAGAATTTTAACGTTTACCAAGCAAAACAATCTCTTTAGTTAGAAACGATTGTTGAATAGCAATCAAAAATATATTTTGGAAGCATTAATATATAATTAATGCATTCTACGGGAACAGTATAGTATTGCTGAAGCATCTATATCTTCTAGACATAAATTAGATAATAATCTTCAAAAATAAACTTTACTAGAGAGCATATTAAACTTCATATTAAGAATTTCTTTATTAATATTTGTTATCATCATATGACGATCTGTAGATTTGTATTTGTATTTATCTGTTATATTTTCATTTTATTATTTGTAATGTATTAATATGTAGATTTAGATACTGTTGAGATTCCAGATTTTAATTCATTGTTTCATTTAGGTCTACAGACAGATGCTATTTGCATCTCGGTAGGAGTTTGTAGGGCTCATAATAAGTCAGACAATTTGTATTTTAGCCTGAATAAATTATTATTATTATCATTATTATTATTATTATTATTATTATTATTATTATTATTATACCTTCCAAGACGTTAATTTTTAAATTTTGAAAATGATTCATTTAATTTATCTACTCTTGTTATACGTTCCCACCATGATAAATTAGAAGAATTTTTGAATTTTCTCTCCAAATAAATCTCTACTGTTGGGATAAAGTATGGAAGCAAGTAAATCTTTAAAACCTTGACGGCAAATGCATTGAAGTCCAATGCATCCATTGCGGTTTTTTGTAATAATTATAAAGTAATTCCTGTTTATACTTAAATAGGAACGGACTGTATATTTCTGCAGATTTCGATAGAACTTATTCTTTCGAAGTTTTACATACTAGTTTTGTGTAGATAGGTACCTAAATAGTTTGTAAAAATGATAAACTGAATTCGTGCCACCTTTCCATGACTTCTACACAGATCAGTTCACATTCATCGACTATTCTTTCTCTCAACTCTTGCAAGGAAGTTTGCCTTCTATCGTAAACAAGTTATTTGAGATAACTCCAAAGAAAAAATCTAAAGGATCAAGATCCAGAGATCAAGCAGGCCACTCCATGGATCCTCTACGTACAATCCATCGAACTGGAACATCCGCATCCAGAAATTTTCAAATTCAAGGTAGTGGAAAATCAAGTTCATTATATTACTGTTTTTCTTAATACAATTTTCAGTATTGTATGAGCTGCAAATAATCAATATATAAATTTATAGATCTTAATTTAGTCTTGTTTGGAACTGTATTATGTATTAAAAAATATAGTTTTGTTTAAATAATTTTTTATATATAATTTATTATTTACATTGATTGAATGAAGTTCTATATTAATTTCTCGGTGCCTTTTTCTTAATTAATTTGAAGTTATAGTTATTACTAAGGTCCCGAATATAAATAATTTTTACGAAATCGACATTTTGGGTAAAGTGTCCACCACCGAGTTTTGGGCGAAGTGCCCATTTTGGGCTGTGTACTTTTAATTAAATTAGGTGAAGTGGCTCTGAAACTGTTGTCAGTACGAAATTTTTGAGCAAAGTGGTCGATATATCATTTTGGGCGAAGTTTCCAGGTCCCGTAAAATAAAATAATTTTCTCATTTTCAAAGACTATTTACATTTAACTATGGAGTAAGTACACGGATTCAAAAGACAAAGAACTATCGGAATCTACAAAAATATACAGAGTATCCTTGTTAAATATAAAAAGTTGAGGGCATTTTAATAAAACAAGAAACCTGATCAGACACTTTGGTCTTCATGGCACTTGCATGCAAAGTTTTTTAGATATCGTCCTTTTGGTTTTAAAGATATTCACTTGGTTCCATACTTTTTATCCCAACTCCGTATAAAGGTAAGTGTCAAATTTGAACTTTTTTCTGCAGTTTATTTGGAACGATAGACTGTCACTAACGGACAGAACCAAATGCAAAGATTAAAACAATATATTCTAACAGTACTTAGTAAGCGATAATGAGCTTTAGGGCTTAGTCACGATTCTCCTCTGGACTTCACGTTAAATATGTATTAAATATATTAAAATAGATTAAGTGTAAGTTTTTTATTTTATAGAGATAAGTATTGAATAGTTTCTACCGACATAACAATTTCAGATGAGAATAACGACAACTCATTTATCAAATTATGTTTATCATATGACAACTCTTTGTCCATCTCATGTCCATGTGACTATAGCAAAGCCATGAGATCGCTCGATATAAAAAAAAACAAATAGAAACAACGATTTCAAATTTACCCTTGCTTGGAATCGTTTAGTATCTTCTCTTGGGGCCATTAATTGCCCTCTAAAAATCACACAATTTATCAAATCCAATTGAAATAATAATTAATTGATACATTTCGAACTAGATCAACACAATAATATTATCCCGATATCCAGCAGACAGGTCTCGACCTGTTCCAACTACTGAAAAAACTCCCACGTTCTCCATACAAATTTAGTTCACTTATATTATACCTATGTATTTGCTGACACAATGTTATACAATAGATATGAGATGCACGTGCTATACCTTCCTACACACATATATGCAGAGTTTGCTTTTAGCAAATTCGACAATAGCAATAATAGACAGTGTGACTAAGAAATCTATCCTATTGTGAATGTGAAGGTGTAGAAAAAGAAGAAGAAGCAGTAGTAGTAAGTAGTAAAAGTCCTTTAGGCCTTTGAATTTGTGGGAGAATTGAGTTGAGAAAAGATTCGGAGCTTTTCTAAAAAACAGACTTGTCGAAACTTGCAAGAAATCTGGAGCAAGTCGACATAACCAAGGTAGCTTCTTATGTAATTTGAATTCTCAATTTAATATGTAGGTAAGTATTTTTTTAAAATAAAAGATATGCTTTTGAGGTAACATGAAAATAAATTTCAGAGTATATTTTGTTGGTTTCATTGAAATTTGTTTTGGAAATCTCGTATTTCCGTTATTCAATTAAGTAAGCTAGTCAAAAGAATTCCAATAAAGAATACGCTCATTCAGAACTTTTACATTATTGAGACAAAAAAGTAGTGAAAATTAAACAAAATTATTATTTAGAATTATATGTTTCCGGTATTTTATTTTCGAAAAATATTTTCAGCATGACAACTGGAAAGTCGCAAAAACAGACTATCAACTGAACCCAATTCGAAAAACATGTAGTACTTTTTTGATCTGCTTCTCCAGAACGAGAGGAGTTGTCTGTTGTTGACAAGATTAGATATCTCTGGAACGTAAGGAACGATTTTTGACCGACGAACCCCGAACGGAGGAGGTATACAATTCGACTGTCTGCTTTTTTTTGGTTCGTGCAGGCGTTTTTTATAGTAAACAAGGTCCAATTTTTGATTCATTCGAAAGAAGAGGCCTTAGAAATGGTCCAATATTTATAAAAACCCAAATCGGAAATCTCCTTCCATCCTCAAAAGAGTGACGGTTTTCGAGATAGAGGCATGTTAAATTCTCAAATATGTATATCTTTGGAGAGGGCGATTTCTTTTGAAAATTTGTGGGTACTACATGAAAGACCTAATTATTTGTAGCACCATTTATAATGAACATTTTTTCTTTAGAGTTACGCTTTTCGAGTTACAGCGGGGGTAACATGGTAACATCTAAAATAGTTGCGTATTTCCGCAGCGAGTTTTTGAGATCTCAATAATAACAACTACAAGCAAAGAATATGCATGGGTAATATGATATATGACGGTATTAGTGAACGTTCAACGATTTTCGTGACTAATGTTACACTCAAAAGTGTGAAATAAATATTGTTTACAAAAAATGGGCCGACGTTATCAGTTGATGCACTGAAAAATTTAAAATAATATTAATGCTATTGGTGCTGGTACTTGTGAAGTTGGTGCCAAAAGTTATCAATCTAACTGCAACTATACAATTTCAAAAGTAACAGCACCAATAGAATTAATATTATTTTGAATTTTTCAGTGCACCAAATAATAACGTCGGTCCATTTTTTTGTTAAAAATATTCATGTTGCTTTCTTTTTTGCTTTGTAGCAGGATATCGATATGACTCGCCTGTGACACAGATTGATTATTCTGCACAAACTGGTTGCTAGGCAATAGCAAAGAGACGTTTTATGCTCAAGACTGTGGCACGAAAACAACACTAATAATTTTGATAATAATAAAGCGTATGTCTGAGAAAAAACAGGAAGAAAAGTTCAATTGGGGTGTGAGATTTTCTAACTGTTTTCTTATATTCTTGCTAAACGGTTCCTGACAAGATTTATCGAATGCATCAAATGATGAGCTTACCTATGGAGAACGTTTTGGTAATTTTTAGGATCATTTGAAATTAAGCTACCTATATCAATATAAAGATGATTGTTGGGGATGCAGTCATTTAATAAATAAAAACTTTTAATTTATGCCGAGCTTTCGTGAATGTTAATTCTCTTCTTCAGGGCAAAAGTCGTGAATTTAGAATAAATAAGCTAACAGCAGGAAATATTTCATAACCATCAATCACAAAAGTCATTATCTATATCCGATTGTATTTATTAAAGGACAGCATCCCCAAATATCATATTTTTAAAGAATATAAATGCATTCAAGAATACAAATCAAAAAGATATACTAACAAGTGTATCGTAGTGTTATTGGAAATATTATTTGGTTAGATTCACGCGATTTTTCACGGTTTACAATTAGGTATAGTACCAATATAATAGGTAAATATTATTTAGAAATCTTCAGTACATCATCTTATGAAGTCGGTCCTCGTTCTTACAAAAACGTTATTCATTATTAATATTTAGAAATTGATTCAAATGCACATGATGCCATTACTCATCATCACCAAGCCCCTCACCACCGATAGAGCTTTTTCTCATAGCATCTTCCTCAACAGACACCAACAGCATGAACCCTAGGAAATATATTATACATAAAATTATATCTGTGAAGACAAGCCGGACAATACAGCTTCTGCTATGCTAACCAAACCTTAACCAACCAACAACCATGCGCCATCATCATCATCATCATCAACCTCAACTTCATCATCAGCGTGTGCGTGTGCACGTGCACAAGACAAAGCAATCGCCGAAGAAGAAGACAACCAAGAAGAAGAAGAAGAAGAAGCCATCCTTCCAACAACGAAACAGGTTCCTTCACGTCTACGATATTCCGGAGGATTGTCGAAAAGTAGAAAGAAAAAAAAAGACAGAACGTGGCCATAAAAATGCAGACACGCTTATAAAAAATATTTACGGCCCATTCCGACTACTAAAAAATAAATTATACAGTGTGGAACAGCCGAATGGAATGAATTAATTATTTCATTTATTTATAGAATAATTTGTAAAAACAAAGTTGATGTCGATATCCACACCGGAAGTATAAAATTCAGCAAGTACGAGGAGGACCCCTATCTTAAGCGTTCCGAACATAAATTTTAGGATACTAATAGATAATTATAGAAATAGTCTGAGAAAGCACACGTGATTCAATTCTAAATAACATTATTCAAAGTTCTAAATAGCAATATATAGAAATTTTTGTTTTATCAACTCACAAACTCACATTAATCTGTTTTTATTTTTGATATTACTTGGAGTCCTCCTCAATCCTCAATTAGATCTTCACAAATTAAACTCAAATTCAAAGTGATTCTAAAATTCTAACCGGTCGAAGTAAGTAACATATTATATGTCATCTGCCATAGATAATAGACATAGACTTTCTCACAGATCATCAAAATATTACCCAAAAAGTCACAACTCATTCCAACAGTTCCATCTTCTTAATTCAACCCAACAAATCCGTTATTAATCAATACACCAAATTCTTCAATGATCCAGAGTGACAGTGAGTGATGACATTAGGATCGTTTTGTTGCAATATGTCGAATTCAAAATAATAGATTTTCTAAATATAAATTCTCTTAATATGCAGGTATTAGAGATATAATTGTATTTTTCCTGTAGCCTATACATCAAATTATACTAACTGTGCTATTTTCGGAGATTATGGGGAAGAAGAGCGAGACTATAAGGTTTCCTTTTGACACCTTGGGTACGGAACCCACGTCAACGAAAACCTACAACGTAGTCACTTCATCGCTGCCTTGAAATCCCATCGAGTGTCACTCATAACAACCAATTTTTGCAATAGGAGGTAGTTTGATACATTATTTGAAACGTATTTCCAGTCTTAATACAAAAATGGATTTGTTTGCAAATTTTTCCCAAAAATCAACATTAAATTAGATAGTTAGATAATTTTTGTGATGATATATTCGGTACAAGGCGGTAGAAACTTAAAAAGTGGTCTAAGTCTTGAGCACCATTCTTTACACATATCTTCAAAAGAAGTCCGATAGTGTAAGATCAGGTGATCGCGCTGGCCATTCTATCGATCCTCACATCCCTATCTACCAATTTAGATACATCAATTCTTTCCAGAAACAACATTGAAATAGTTTTGCCTTACTTTTTAATTATAAAGAAGTAAACAGTATTATTTATGTCAATTTTTTACTTTTACAACAAAATAATTAGAAAAACAATGTTTTTTTTATATATGTATCAAATGCCTTTACTCGCCATTTAAAAAAATTAAAGGTTATAACTGTTACGCATAAGGGGCTTCAATGTGTTATGATGATTTTTTTCCATTGCATGGACTTTTTTCAAAAATATGCTAAATAACCAACAAATTTATTCCTTTGGATGTTCCACACTGTACACAATATGGGCGCATTCCAACACTGGAAGTCGATTCATGTGTGTTTGTGTGTCTGTCTGTCCATCCGTATTAAAATAATGATTGAGAGGAAGAGAGAAGTTTGTATGTTCATTCCCATTTCGTTCTACCATTAGGCCATCATCATTGGTGATCATTATTATGGATTCTATAACACGAAGCTGTCAATAATTTTCTTACGGGCGTGTTCTTTTAGTTTTTGATGGTCATAATGTTGGTCTACCTATAATATATATCTGCATATCGCGGCTCATTAGTGTCAAGGAATGACCATTAATAATTATTATGATACCTTTAGATTCAAATAAAAAATACATGTTATTAATTTGATCCTTATAAGAAGCTGACTGTCATGGTTGATAGGTTTTATTTTTAAAAAAATCTGGTGTGTCCACTCACACGACTTTCCTACCGGTCGTAGGCAAATTCCAGTGAATGAAAAATTTTACACTATTACAATACTCTCCTTACATAGGGACTTAGTAAAGTGAAAATCCTCTGGTCAAATCGTGCTGCCACTCATTTTTTTCAGCATGTCAAGATAAACAACAATGGTCATGTAACATTTTTTCGCAAAATGAAACTATTAATCAGAATCGGAAGAAAAATGTGGAAAATACGGAATTTTATTCAAGCATACCTTTTTGGTGTGCTTTTTCTCAGAGATGGCGCTATATGTGGGTGGTAAAGGGCTCTCAGAAGAATAAGTTTAATCAAAATCCTTAGAGCCGTTTTCGCGCTATAGTCTTGAGCAAATCACATTTTTTGGCTAAAGCTCAACACCCAGTGTATACAGGATTCTCATTCAGTGCCAGCGGCGAGCGATATTGTTACCAAACAAAATAAAAAAGAAAGCAACAAAATACACCTATCCGTTCCCGAGATAATGCTGTCACAGAAAGACAGACAGACAGACCAATGGCTGAAAATATGTTTATTAGACATTTGTAAAAATCTCGATACCGAAAATTTCACACGATTACAATACTTTCCTTATACAGCTACTTTAGTAGCGTAGGAAAGTAAAAATTCACTGCCAAGCACGGTCTAAAAAGTAACAGACTTTGATTTACGTGTAATCTCGCTGCTAAAGTTATTGAATTTTACTGTATCCATGAAAGAACAAACAGTCATCATATCATCTGAAATGTATCTTTAAATTATAGGAACAATTAAGAATTGGACCGACTTTATTAGTTGTTGCACTGAAAAATACAAAATAAAATTAATTCTATTGGTACTGGTAATTTTGAAGTTGTACAGTTGTAGTTAGATTGAAAACGTTTGGCACCAACTTCAAAAGTACCACAACCAATACAATTAGAATAAATATTATTTTGTATTTTTCACTAGTTAATAAGGTTGGTCATATTTTTTTGCGAAAAATATTAATTTCACAATATTGAAAGTATCATTATTCATCAAAATCATTCAATGTTCAACAAAGATGATAATACACATATTTGATTTTACCACTGCTAAGTCGATATTTTTTTTCTAAATGTTCAATTCAAACATTGCCGGATATGGTCTCATCTTTAATTCTGTCGTCTCAGACCTAACCTAACCTAACCTAATAACTCTGGAAAAAAGCAAACCTGCTTAATCGAAACACATGTCTCGATCCAAAAAACTCATCTGTTAATGTGTTAAAATTATTAAAATTAGGTGAATGAAAATTAGAGACGATGTAAAAATTCTTCTGCATAATTCATATGAAAGTTAATATTTATTATTTCTTTTAACTAATAAAACATCTGCTGCTGAAATTAAATGCAAGAACGATGCAATAACAATTTTATATACCCATATATAAAAAAACAGTAAAATTCAAAAATCATTTTGACCAAAACTTATCTAATCCACCAATCTCTTTCTTTGTCACCGGATATGTGCCATGAATTTCTAAAAGGATTTAAGTTGCAATATATTATACAAAAGCACTCGGTTTCCCCACACACACATCTAAATCACATAATGCGGATACGGTAACAAACACGGTCCCATATTATTATATACACATATATATTTTCACAAAAATCCAGGAATCAGGTAAAAATTCCTCAACCCCAAAATGTAGGTATATACCCCTTAGATATAACATGGTTGAAATTTATTCAACAACCCTAACGCTTCAGTTATAAGTAACCTGCGCCCAAATATATACCTCTACCTTCTTTTGTGCACACAAAAAATGTTACCGTTTCAACACGTGTGCACATATCTTTAGCCGAAATGTGGAAAAACATGTTTACAGGAATGACTCATTCGAGTGAAAGGATTCTTAGAAGAAACTTATTTCCTGTAATAAATTCCAGATAGGTGTATTAACATTTCAAGCGAATTAACAACAGAAGAAATAGTTGCCAAAATTATTACTTAAAGTTAGTAGATACTTGATTCTTGAGCCACTATCTAAATTACAAGTTATATAATGATAGAAGCAACAATCTTAAACAAAAAATATCTTAACTCAGTTTAAATAATATCACGTTTTCGCAATTCATTTGCTTCGGGGAAAATTGGCAGACGGACAGACAGACAGACATTAGAGTGATCTTGAAAGTATTCCTTTTTTCCATCATATCTGCGGTACCATAAATAGGGACCCAGAAAAAGTCAAATAACTGAAATGAAACTAGAAATGTTATCTATATATTTTCAAGAAGAAGCAAAGTCATTAATTCTGGCATAAAAAATGTTTTGAAACTTCAAACTAATGAGAGGTTTTCATTATATAATACCTGTAAATTGCATTCAAAAGTTAAGTTCTCTATAGAACTCAAATCACATTCAAGAGTTCGTCATTTAAGAACAATAAATGAAAATAAAATCGATTTCGTTTCAGAGAATTCTTAATTTTTCTTCACTATTTTCAAATTCAACGACTAAAGCATTCGGTAGTTTTATACCTCGTCCTAGTCACAAGACTAGTCTGCATGTTTTAAGAAGTATACGAGGTATCTCGTAAATATATGAAATCTGCAAATGTCTTCAGCTATTTATATTTCAGATGCCACATTTTTTCAAATACGAAATCCAAAGCAAGTCTCTCAAATTACAGACGCCGTTCTCCGCTAATTGTTCGTATTTTGAATTAATAACGTTATCACCACCGTTCAATAATATATTTCCAACTTCCTTGGACGATACTAATTTCACATAATAAATTGCGCTCATATTCTGTCTGTCATCCAATAAAAGTCAAGTTTCTATTTCTCCATCATTATTAAACTTTTCTTTGCAAGTGCTACAGATAGGTAGGTTAGATGTGGTGAAGTACGAAAAATTGAACCAGAAATCCCTCAACATAAGAAATAAAAAGTGAAGAAACGTTACTTTACCATCACAAAAAACTGAGACATGGTTCATGCAAGGGCAAAATCTTTTCTATGACTTCACTAAGGCGCATTATTTCTCCAACAACCATACCAATACAGTGAAAGCTTGAAATTACTCTTAAAACTAAGTATTAACTGAGTATAAGAGAAATATATTTGCCAGTCCTGTTGAATCTTGTCCACCCTACTTGTTTTAATGTTTTTTTAGTTCACGACTGCATCTATCCAGTAACAGTATTAAACTACAGCTTACCTAGATAAGCTGTGATTAAACTATGACTAAAGTAAAGTTGAATCATTTATATATTAGAAGAAAAAAACTAGTGCCTGGTACAAAATATTTTATTTCACAGTTACTGTTCCCAAACATTCCCTTAAGGAACACTGAATAGAACAGTTTGATAAATAAAAAGATTCGTGCCAGACAGTTATGTGACAACCATGTTTTTTTTTTTAAAAAAAAGGTTTGAAATTTAATTTATTCATAGTTCGATACTGTTATTCAATAGGTCTCAAAAGTTAATAACCTCGATACTTACATAAATGAGATATACTCAAAATACAGATATACAGGATTTTTCTAGAATTATTCATATCCCAAATAAAACCCAAAAATTCACTCACTCAATGTGATCAAACTGTTGTATAAGAACTCTTCTACAAATTCCCTCAATATCCCCAAAATTATTCTACCTACATAAAAGCCTACACAAAAGCCAAACAAAATAACCAAATCTTTAGCATCTACAGGTAGAAAAATTCCTCAGCTCCAAAAGTAACCCCTTAAATACGCGAAACAACAGATTTGAATACCTTTTCTCCACACATATACATAATTTTATTCAACATACATAACTGACCAATATAGTGAACCTGTGCTGCTACCCTAGCCTATTGACCCCCTATTGTCAAAGCGCTCACTTTGCACACACGTGTTTTAATATGCGTCCCCTTGCTGTCGATTCGATACAAATTCCTTATAAGAAATTGTAGTCAGGTATATAATAGTTGGTGGGTACACTGTATATAAACCCCTTTTGAGATAAAAGGTAAAAGTAATACGAGTAGAAGAGGTATACCAAAAAAAAATCTCCGAAAAGGGTCAAATATAAAATTCAATATACCCACCCCACCCTCGCATTCATATTATATAGGCGAAAAATCTTTATATTCCATACACCCCTACATATACACATACTATCTACACGTTTACCATCTGCTCATGTATATGTGAGGAGGAATCGTGGGAACTCTTGGTAGATCGCGATTCTCACGGCTTCACCCTATATGATGTGATGTTGATGATGCATGTACATTTTATACCTACATCCTTGTCGCACACACAGGTTGGCCGTATCTTCGGTCGGACAGCACCGAAAATGCGCACACCTGTCCCTTTCCTTGGCTGCCATAGGTTGAGGGTGGGTGCCCCTCTTTGCGCTTTAGTATTATATTATATCCTAAGGGTCTGTGACGTAGTCTCGGAGCCAGGGAGAGGTATAAAAGGCCTGCATGTCGCACTGGAAAATCATTCACTCTCGTGTCTTACCACAGTTAACAGCTAACCTACTATTTCTCTACACTTACGATAAACCAAACGCAAAATGAGTTCCTCCGCCGAATTGATGAACAACTCCATCAACGACAACAAACTCAACGCCAGGAAGTCCTCGTCGTCCTCATCGACGCTGCGTCAGATCAAGAATCTGATCAAGTGCATCCTGAAGAAGAACAACAAAAACACCTACGTGAAAAATCCACAGCCGAATTTCTACTACAATGAATCCGAGGAAGAAGACGAGGTCAGCGACAATTTTGCCAATGAAATATTGGAGAATGAAATTTTCGAAGAAATTGATGAATGCGATGATTTCGCCGCTGTGCCAGTCTACGATGAAGATGGCCATATGGATTTTATGCCAGTTACAAGGGGTCAGCGATACATACCGGTGCACTTTGCCAAAACCGAGGCGGGCACTTTCTTCTGGACATCGATGACACACCCAGACGATTCTGATATTGCCTACAATGCTGCCGACGACAAGAACACCATCTGCAATTATCAAACTCCAGAGATTCAAGTACCATGCGATAGATGGGCCCAAGCTTAAATACACGTCTTTCTCACCATATTGTAAAAAAAACGAGAAAGATGCAAATCAAAACTGTGATGGACCTTGCCTTTAATCGACTTTAATCTCTTGTGATGGATACTTTATTGCTCAAATTTTCTTTTTGTTTGACTGATTGTCATTGTGATACTAATTAGTTTTAATTTTTTTTTTTGTATTGTATAGATGTTTTATTATGCAGATTTTTATATCTGTTTTTGTATTTGTGATTGCAGCTTTAATATTACTTTAATCGTATTTTAATTAATGTCTTCCAATAGATTTTTAATGATAATATTAATAAAAAACTTATGACTTACATATATCTTTTATTTCCTCAACAACACAAAGTAAATATTCTTGTAAAATATTACATTACCTTTGAAGCAATTCTCTTAAAGCATTTCTGGGTAAATCTTTTCTTTGACCCTTGCAGGTATATACCTACCGAAATCTATAGACGCTCAGCTAAGTTTTGGCATTGATGACCTGTTAAAGGTAACTTTCGACTTGTTATGGTTGCCTTTGTTACCTACATCTAGAAACCCAATTCTGGTAGAGATTATACAGGGTTATTGTATTGTTGACTTGACAGAAATTCATGAGCGTCCCAAACAGAATATATGAAAAGAGATTTTAGTGATGGATGGGATAATGATTCTTTGTAAAAGTTTTGAATTCTTCTACATAATTTAAAAACATAACAACTCTTTTAAGTTGAGTTTAATCCGCCGTAACTATAAATAAATTTTAAATTTGGTACTGGTCTCGTTTCATATTAAAACTATTGTCAACGATTTAATCCTTGCTATTGTTGTGCTCCGATTTTTGACCGACATTGCCAGAACGAAGAAGGTATACATTCATCTGTATGTTTATTTTGTATACATTCTGGTTTCATTAAATCAATTAGTTTTAACTATTAGATTTAATTATTCATGTACATGTTTGTTAAACAATGACATTACAATAAAATTCTATTTAATAAGAGCATAAATTGAGTAAAATAATGAACAAAGTGAATTTTTGTAAGTTTAGAAAGAAAAAATGATATTGTCTATAAGTTTAGTAATTTTGAAATCGATACTAAGTGACCTGTAATATTCTGATAATTGTTACTAAATCTCTACCTGTTGTATCAAATATGTATATCAAATTTAATTAGATATAAATTATTTTCACTTTCATTTTTCTTTAGATGAAATTAAAAGTAAACAGTGAATATAACAAATGTAAAATCCAGAAAGTAAAATCAGGAATGCATATCCAATGCTCAATTTTAAAAATAACTCTTTATAATATCCTCAACATACCCATTTTCTCAGACTTTCAAGTCATTCGTCCCCTCGTCAGTTTTGAAATGTTAATAGCCTCCAGCAGACTCACCATGTTGTATGATCAAGGGTGGTGGCTATATGACTAGACATTCCATTCCACATGTGTCTCATGCAACAAGTGAATAAATACCCGCTGTATTAGGGTTTCCGAAAATAGCCCACAAGACAACTTGTTAATACACCCCGAGGGTCTCTTCCTTTTTGTGAGATAATTAGAAAAGCCATACAATTTTATTATCATGTCGTCTGTGGAGTAGACTTGAAGCAAAATTTTATGACTATTAGATTTTATGGGGAGGGTGGGTGTACTGAGCATCTTAATATATTTATAAAAAACTTTTCTACAAAAACTAGGACATACAATTTAATAGTTGGTGTAATGAAAGATACAAAATAATCTTCATTCCACTGGTGTTTATAATTTTCCAACTTCAAAAGTACCAGAACTAATAGAATTAATATTATTTTATATTTTTAATTAATAAAGTTGGTCCTAATTTAAAAAAAGTTCGAACTTTCACAAAATCGTTCAACGTTCACCAAAGATGACTTTCTTTTACTTTTACTTATCAGAGATTTCAAAACATCGCGGAAATAAACATATTTCAGATTTAACAACTGCCGTAACTGGGAACCCGTACATTTTCTGAAAAATGTTCAATTTAAATATTGCCAGATAAAATCTCTTTTTTAATTTTATCGTCTAAAATTATCGATTTTAGAAAAAAAATCGCCCCTGTACCCTCTTTGGGAGAAGTTCTTGAGGAGACACACATAATTCAGACTTGACCACTGCTGTAACTCAGAAACCGTTTTTTTTTTATAAAAAAAGGTCAAGTTTAAATGTTTCTCGATATGGTATCTCTGCTTTAATTTTGGTGTCTCAGAATTTCAAATTTCGAAAACATTTGTCCCCATTGCCCCTTTTGAGGGCAGTTTTTTGGGGAAAGAGAAGCTAAATTTAAAATTTGTTTAATATCGGAACATTCCTTCAAATAAAAAAAAAATCAAAATCAGAGGCGTTTAAAATTGAATTTCGAGTAACGCTAATTTTAGAGATAATTGAAACTCTATTTTTGATCGACTTCATAAAACCAGTTTTTTTTATAAAAAAAGGTCAAGTTTAAATGTTTCTCGATATGGTATCTCTGCTTTAATTTTGGTGTCTCAGAATTTCAAATTTCGAAAACATTTGTCCCCATTGCCCCTTTTGAGGGCAGTTTTTTGGGGAAAGAGAAGCTAAATTTAAAATTTGTTTAATATCGGAACATTCCTTCAAATAAAAAAGCATCAAAATCGGAGGCGTTTAAAATTGAATTTCGAGTAACGCTAATTTTAGAGATAATTGAAACTCTATTTTTGATCGACTTCATAAAATGGTGGTAAAAAAAGATTTTCAGCCATTGATCTATCTGTCTGACGGTCGGTCTGTGCCAAGATTATCTTGAGAAAGGATGGAACGATTTTGTTGCTTTCTTTTTTGTTTTGTCATGCATCGATAGCTGAAAGATGTGTTGGCCCAAAAACGACTCTGAAATAAAGCTTTGTTCAAATGAACTGTCAAATTTGCTAACTTTTTCTCATATTCCGCCGAACCAGTTCCTCTTACGTCAAATTGGATTATTGTTGTTTATCTTAACAAGCATATAATTTTCATATTCGATTTGAAGACAGTAGAAAAATTCGCGTGAGTAGACAAGTTTATTTTTATTGTAAAAAGCATTGTTGAAGTATGGTCCAATATTGGGCTTTTCATGCAATATGCGTGAGTTGGGGCATATTATTGCGGAGGAGAAAATATGAATTACATTTAAAAAAAAAATTGCAAATTTATTGTGAAATCACTGAATAAAAATGAATAATAACTTTTCTCTACAACCAAGACCAGTTCTATTAGTTTAAGCTACATTTTACCGAACCATGTTTGACGAATAATTTTGGTACATAGGAAGATTGGACCTTCAAAAATGACAGATAACACACCAGAACAAAATTCTTCTGCAAGAAAACCATGGATTGCATATTGCTTATTTTATTTAGTTCCATGTTTTGGTAACTTTCGACGTTGTTTTTATAAAGATCGCACTTTGGAGATGTAGAAAAAACACTTCGAATATCAACAAGAGATTATCCAACAACAAAAACTAAACCCATAGATTTACAAAAACATATCAACTTTCATCTCGAGTCCACCCCCAGCCAAAAATATGAAAACTAACAAAATATTTCAACATCGCCTTCATCTGCAGGTAGATACATTGTACCAATACCTACTTAATTCACCAAATCTCTTATCTGCAGGTTGAATTCCTAAACAAAAACTCCCCATCTCGACTCAAGTGTATATCTCTACACATACACAGGTTATCGGATACCATAAAGGACCCCTCACATTTCCCCTATTTTAAAGAGCACCCCCCCCCACACACATGCATTAGGGTATTAGTGCAAAAGAATCTCGCTCTCTTTCTTTCTCTCTGCATTCCACATGTGTTAAACATATACAACAAGTGTGCACATACACATTTATACCGTAGTTTATAGGGCTGGAAATAGCGTGGCCTGAACACCTGCAGAGAGCCCTTTACGGTAAACAATAATACAGCACCAGTACCCCGATGGAGCACCCGCTAATGCACGAGTGGGGCGCGGTACGACATGGGTATATAGGATATATATATATATATATATATATGTGCCGCAAGGCGTGGGAAAGTTCCTTCTAATAAATAAAGTATGCCTTGGAATTTATATGGGGTTGTTATTATGGGTGCTTATGGGGGAGAAGTACCGTGACCGCATGAGTAGGTACATAGGTAGGATATATTTATATATATATAATGTGATATCGAGTTCCTAGAGTCAGGGCAGTATTCGAGGTATAATTAAAGACTAGATTGTCATCTAATTTTTTTATGCTTTACATTCTTGCAATGAGAAAAATTCGACAGATTCTACAATTTTACCAAATATATTTCAAATAGGAAGCATTGAAAATATTTGCAAATAAATTTTCAAAACACCGACTGTATTTGACCGATGAACGGAATTCGACTGTTAGTCTGAATGTTTTAGGTAAATTTCTTATAGAAATATGTACCTATTGCGATCGTTCACACTTTTGAATTTCGAAAAAAACTCAACGGCATGATGTTATATGTCTATAAGTTAGTCCAAAAAAACATTTGGTTCAAAATTTTATATATATATATATATATAACGCAATTTGTTAACACGATAGAGGTCGCAGTTTTGAAGGTATCAAGTTCAAATTTGCTACAAAAATCAATCTCTCAAATATCTCGGTCGAGTTCGTTATTGGGCAATATCGGGTAAGTAGTTTCAAAATGGCGACCATTCAAACATTTAAAAAAATTATCAAAAAAGAGCCGTAGTGTAAATATCATCAAAAATAATTTTAGGTTATAGATATAATCAGTACCTACAACTTTTGCTCAAAGCAATTTTTCATAAAATACACAGGTAAAAAAATAAAAATGAATAAGGAAAAATAACAAATATTGATAAAACACTAAATATGAATTTGAAATAATTTTATATTTTCTGGAGATCTTAATATAGACCCTGATTAAAAAAATATATAGTATATTTATTGAAAAGAGATAGGCGAAAAAAAAACTGCCTTGAAGTGGAACTCGAACCAAGTCTGCCTTATATTCAACAGCCAAAACAAAAACATCTAACCGCAAGGCTATGACACATACGACAATTTTATGTAATAACATGTAGGTACACCAATGTAAAGGTTGTTCAAATTTCAATTCAATGAATTTTGAAAAATTTACCTTTCCGCTGACTACAGGCCATCTGGATTTTTAGGTAAATTTCTTATAGAAATATACCTATTGCGATCGTTCACACTTTTGAATTTCGAAAAAATTTCAACGGCATGTTGTAATATGTCTATAAGTTAGTCCAAAAAAACATTTGGTTCAAAAGTTTATATATATATATATATATATATATATGGGATATTACGAAATTTGTTAACACGATAGAGGTCGCAGTTTTGAAGGTATCAAGTTCAAATTTGCTACAAAAATCAATCTCTCAAATATCTCGGTCGAGTTCGTTATTGGGCAATATCGGGTAAGTAGTTTCAAAATGGCGACCTTTCAAACATTTAAAAAAATTATCAAAAAAGAGCAGTAGTGTAAATATTATTGAAAATAATTTTAGGTTATAGATATAATCAGTACCTACAACTTTTGTTCAAAGCAATTTTTCATAAAATACACAGGTAAAAAAATAAAAATTAATAAAGAAAAATAACAAATATTTATAAAACATGAACTCAATATAAATTTGATGTAATTGTACATTTTCTGGAGATCTTAATATAGACCCTGATTAAAAAAATATATAGTATATTTATTGAAAAGAAATAGACGAAAAAAAAATCTGCCTTGAAGTGGACTCGAACCCTGTCTGCTTTATATTCAACAGCCAAAACAAAAACCACTAACCGCAAGGCTATGACAATTTTATTTAATAACATGTAGGTATACCAATGAAAAGGTTGTTAAAATTTCAATTTAATGAATTTTGAAAAATTTACCTTTCCGCTGACTACCTACAGGCCATCGGGATTTTTTTATTCGCGCCTTGTTCTGTTCAGATTTTTATGATTCTTTCTTCATTTGATAGAGTACTTTTGAGAGTTTGGTGCCAGTGAAACAAAAATGGACATTCAACATTCTTCTCTTCTCTTAAAAACTGCCCTAAAGGGGAAAGGAAAGACCAAATCCGGTAACGTTCAAATAAACTGGACATTTTTCAACAAAAATCATAGGTTTCCGAGTTATAGCAGTGGTATAGTTTGAAATTTGTGTATTTCCGCGATGTTTTGAAATCTCTGAATAAAGTTTAAGCAACGTAGCATCTCCTTTGGTGAATGTTGAGTGATTATGATAACTTAAGTTACACTCAAAAGTGTGAAATAAATATTTTGTCCAAAAATTTTTACACTGGTGCACATAGAAATACAAATTAATATTAATTTAATTGGTTCTGATACTTTTGAAGATGGAGCCAAATTAATGTTTTCAATCTAACTACAACTGCACAACTTCAATATTTCTGGTAACAATAGAATTAATATTATTTAATATTTTTCAGTGCACCAGCTAATAAAGTCTATCCTATTTCTTTATATGAATTTTTTTATCTGATGTATAAAAGTAATTTGATGTGGAAAAAGCTGGCCAAGAGCGAGTCAGACTCGAAAGGTTCTTTACCCCGTACAAGAACTGTCTACTTATCACAGTTCAAAATATACATCCCTTAATAGAATAGAATAAAAACATATTGTTTTTGTGCGGAACCCTTTAGTTTTCAACTTTATTCTATTTTCATCATTTATTATTATCGTAGTTACGAATATATAACGGTTCAAGAGGTAGGTAAAGCGATTTTACCGTTGAACAAAAACAATTAAAAATCACGTTTCTTATATGGCAGCATTCATTTGTAATTTTATTCTATTTTTAAATAGTTTTTATTACTTTCGGTTCTTGTATCAATGGACTCCGCAGCGATTTCTCAGGCCCCATACGGTCTAGAGACTTGAAATTTCGAATTCGTACTTAGATCGCAGACATCTCGCCGCCTGTTAAGCTCCACGTGTGATCCAATATTGGTAATTAAAATTATCTCATTCAATCTCATTCGACCAAGATCATTATAATGTCGACATGGAACGACAATGGGATCCGTCACTGGAATTACGCACGAGCATGGAGCGTATATATACGTCTCGTTCTCTGGTATATAGGTACTTTCTGGAAGATCGTCTATGGTTATGTCGCAATTGTCAGACGTCAGACGTTATTGTTAATTTAAAGTTTAATTTTGTGTTGTGGTAGACAAACAGTAATTTGTTATGGAATTACTGTTGCTGGCAAACACATATACATAACTACATAAGTAAAGTTAAAATGCAGAAAAGGATAGCAATAGTAGGTACTCATCGGTACAGTTTAAATCTTAAATGCCCAATAAAAACTATTTTTATTTTTTTTCAAAAATTTCACTTGTTATTATTTGTTGATAACGCGACATCATATTATGATGGCTCCAAGTTCCCCTACATGTGCCATATTTTTCCACATACGTTTTGTATTTACTTATTTTGTAGGAAAAAAATGTCCAAATATTCGGAATTTTCTTTGCTTCCTGTCGGCGTTTTACAACAAAATCGATGTTTGCTTATTAAAAAATATTTTTTACAAAAAATTGGACAGACTTTATCAGTTGTTGCACTGAAAAATACAAAATAATATTAATTCTATTGGTGCTGGTAATTTTGAAGTTGTTCCGTTGTAGTTTGTTGTTGTAGGCACCCACTCCAAAAGAACCAGCACCAATAGAATTAATATTATTTTGTATTTTTCAGTGCAACAACTGATAAAGTCGGTCCAATTTTTTGTAAAAAATATTTATTTCACATTTTTGAGTGTAAACTTAGTCATGAAAATTGTTGAAAGTTCACTGATACCCCAAAAGTTACAGATAGGTTTAGCTTGTACTAGCGAAAATACGCATATCACATATTTCAGATTTTACCATTGCGAAACTCGGAAACCTTAACTCTGAAAAAATGTTCAATTTGAATGTTTCCGGATATGGTCCCCTTTCTAATTTTCAAATCTCCAATTTTCGATTTTCAGAAAAATTTGCCCCTTCCCTATAGCTGAAACACATATTTCACACTGTAGCGCGGAAACATATGATTATTTTCAAAAATGTCCGGATATATATATATATATATATTTCCGGATATGGAATTTTCGTTAATTCTGTCGTCTCGGATTTTCGATTTTCGAGAGAATTTGCCCCCTCCACCCCCTTTGGGGGCGGTTTTTGGAGGGAAGGAGATTTTGGATTTGATTTTCCTCAATATGGGACCATTTCTCAATTCCCCTCTTTCAAATGAAACAAAAATCGTCTAAATCGGAGTACGTTTACTATGCGAAACGCGCGAACAGCCATAAAAAAAGCAATCTTACAACCGAATTGTATACCTTCTCCTTTTTTTGAAGTCGGTCAAAAATATATAAATAACTTATGTTTTTTACGAAAACTAAAACTGACTGTATTTGATAGCCGACTAAAAAATACAGAATAATTTGAGTTCTATTGTTATTTTGAATTCATGCAGTAGAAAGAAGAGTTTTTGGAACAACTGCAAAATTACCATTAAAAATACAACTAAACTTATTTGGTATTTCTTTTTTTATCTTCCTATAAAATCAGCACTAATTTTGATGCATATATGATTACTTATTTCACATTTTGGAGTGATTCAATACACATGAAAATATAGCAGCAAAATTTCTTGAAAAATATCCAATTTAGGATGATTTTTTTCTGATTTCCTTCCCCACCTCTTTAAAGGAACACAAAAGATTATTTAAAATTGGTGCACGTTCTCTAGTACTAATAATAATTATATCAAACGTTCTATCAGTTCTTCTTCAGAAGATATTAGGGAAGCAGAAATAGTAACTGTTTTTTCATAACATAACGACTATGTTTTGAGAGCGCACTTTCAAAAATGTATTTGACATTCATTGCAATACTCTGGAATACGTGTTTTAACAAAAAATGTCCTTGGTCGTATACTGACACGGAGGTAAGAAGACATTATTGTAAAAAAAAACTGAAATAAGAAACAACTATTATTTTTAACTTACTGTAAAATTATTGAAGAAATATAGCTGAAAATAATTCAAAAGTCCTGTCCTGGTTTTATGACTCCCCTAATATATAAACTTTTATACAAAAAAAAAGAGGATATATCTGTTATGTACCTGTTACCTTGCACAGCCAGATTCTAGATTGAAGAGAATCAAATAACAATGGAACAACCTGTCTGCTCCATTGGTGATGGATCATTTGACAAATTTTAAGCTGCAGGTCCTTTGAATGCAGTTTTAGATATAGGTCTTATAATATTCTACCTCCAAAATTATCATTTTTTATTTTGTAGTCTCACGCAATTTACGAAAACTGAGAGCAGGTAGCTAAAACATGACAGAAAAATATGAAAAATTTCATGAAAATTAATCCAGCTTTTTGTATGTGGACTCAATTTTTTTAAATTTTATTCTCTCTTTATTTTTGGCTGTTATATCGGAAACAGAAACACACATTCTGTGAAAATTTCAAGTGTCCACCTATTACGGTTCATGAGATACAGACCGCTGAAAGACGAACGGACGCACAGCTGAAACTTAGCAATTGTGTCCTTTTTGATACTATTCGGGTACGGAATCTAAAAAAAATCAACATTATTAAACTTAATTTCGAAAAATTAAATGTCGTCTTTGCGGAAGCATTTTTCGTTATTTACTTATCACAAAACACAATGGAAAAGATAAAAAAAGTGCAAGCTCTGATATCGAAAATTCTGCTCTTTCAAATTCATTGCTACCATGTTGATTCCAGAAGACTAAAATTCCATACAACTGAAATGTTATGCCTTTCTACCATTTCCATTTGTTTTGCCTTTTGCGATAATACCACCGATTATTTATACGCAAGATATGCACCTACCTGATTTCACAGAACAGTAAAATTCTTCGACAAGTGTGCTTACATAATCTCTCTCTATCTCTACCTGTCTTGTTTTATCTTTCCATCAAGCTTTAGTCCCGAGAAGAAAGCGTTAATTTTCGCCCGACAACCAGCAAATCGTGAAAAGATTCATTTATAACCATCACATTGTCCAATCTTTGGGTCATCAATTTTCGAAAGAGAAAAAAAAAGGTCCCTTCGTCTACTTCTTCTTCCTTTCAACCGTAATATCTTTCGAGCTCATCACGAAATCGACACACAGTTGCCAGATTTCCGTATGAACTTGAACAATGCATTTAATGAAACTAAAAGTTGATACATATAGGTATATAATTTAAATTCAAATTGTTATGAATTCTCTTGCCTTAGCTCTATTCAAAGTTTGAAAATGTTTTCAATTCCTTGTAGGTTGTAAATCCAATGATTTCAAAAGGGTTTCTGGATGGATACCATGTGCGTGATTATTATGATTTAGTATCCAAAAGGTGTGTGAAATGAAGCCACTTATTGAAAATTGCTCAAAGAATGATGGAAATTTCAATTCAAGACTAGAAAACGTGATCTACTCTTCCTATGAAATAAACTAAAGAAGGTTCAACTTTCTTAGATTTCATGACCAGATTTAAAATGAAAATGCACAAAATATAAAAAAGTTTCCCTCTGAAAATCCGTATGTAAATTATCCGCTAATCTTAGGCGGAACGGAAAACTTACAATTTGCTATTCGTTGAAAGGGGTTCGGGTCACAGCGCAGACGCCTGACTGTAAGAAAGTGTTTCTAATGAGGTTGGAACTAGACTGAGTAATAGGCAAGCATATATTTATTGCTCCTATATTTTTCTAGCGTATATAAGCTGAGGTATCAAATATCTTCTGTGTCTCTCAATATACTGGCCACACGGCATGGGCATGGCCTAACGAATGTACCGCTGTACTGTTGATAATAGTGGGACAAGAATCTTTTCTTTAACATTGATTGATTGACAATACACGCACTTTGCAGTTTTATTGTTACTTGAGCAGGGCCTATGACTTTGAAAATGTTATAGGCTCTGAGGTAAGCATGATAGAGAATACGATATCGATGTTCTAAAGATAAATTATATAAAATTCCAATTATTGACAAGTATAGGTACTCATAAAAAATGGTTATTCTGTAATATGGCAACAATGTGCTGCCCATTTATAACGTGGTGGCCCATCATCTATCTCTTCTTCTTTACAAGTCGTCGGATGATTGTATTAGCCTGGGGCAATTCACGTGCACACTCCGCAGGACAGGTACGGTTCCTATCCAGTGTCCTGTCCGGGGTGTAAAAAAAATCCTTCACCTCTAAGTAAGGTGGGCGGGTGCCTAATGGCCCTACCCATATAGTATATACCGGACAGGATGTAAATGATTAGATACGGCCGGGAAGATGAAGCTCCTCGGAAGAACAACAACTATACGAACACAACTTTTTATACTGTGCAACACTGAAAATGCATCACCCAGTTAAAAATTAGGAATCTTGGTGAAATTTCTCCAAATAATGTATGGAATTTTTATGATTCTGTTTTAAAATCATTGGTTACTATGGGAAGCCAGCATTTGATTTCGTAAAATTAGCAATAAGATGGTTAGAAATGTATCCACGATACTTTGAAATTGGAATGACTGAACCACAGAACAAAGGCAAAAAAATGTCGTAGAGGCTTGCTACTGTAGCACAACAACTCCCTCTAACATCAGTTTAGCTATCGAAGTATCAAGTTTTTGGACTTACAGTCTTATTGATCACAGTGATGTCAAGAATGAGTTCATTGGGACCAGGAATGAAACTAAATTGTGTTCAGTGACGAGTATCGATTTTGTTTATGGGTCCATAATGGACAAAAATGAAACCGAGCTAACCCAAAACAAAACTTGAATCCTGAGGCCAACATTCTCATTGTATCAAAACCAGTAGATAAACCTATATCTTCAGCAACTGGAAAACTCAATATTCTAAAAGGTGATTTCTAGGCATCATCAGAAGCATTCATTAACAGGTTCCTTCATAACTCTCAAGATACCGTTCTTCTCTGGCCAGCCAGGTCTCCAGATTTTCCGCCCATTGAACATTTATTAATCATAGTAGGTGGGCGATTGGATCAACTTTCCGTGGCTCCATAATGAATTTGGATCGTCTGAGATGTGAAGTTCGAATTGCTTGGGATTCAGTTCATCAAGAAGACATTGATCACATCATTCGAAGCATGCCTCGCAGAGCTGATGAATGTAGTAACTTAATGGGACCTATGCACAGTGATAAACCATGAATTTATCCGAAGTCCTGCCTTCGGTTATGTTCGAAACAACAAAACAGTGCTCATCAACTAAATTTAACATTTGAATAACTGTGTTGATATATTTTTATGTTTAATGACAGTTGCATTTTCTGTGTCATACAGTATATAAGAAAGAAAGAGATAGATACGACGATGAATACGTACCGCGAGAAGATTGAAACAGTGGCGGATAATACTAATAACACCATCGATTTTTTTTTCTTCAACCAGTCTCCAGGGCTCGTTATATATTTTTTTCTCGTCTATATCAAACTACCTCTCAAAATTGGTAGTTGTTGCTTTCGAAAGTGGACACAACATAACAGAAGCTTTCCCTTTTCTTAATGATGCCATGGTAGCCAATGTCCTTTAAACCTACGTATAGTTTATTATACCCTGTCATCATCTTCATCACGCCAAAAAAAAAAAAAAAGTAGTGCAGGTTTTTCGATAGGGGTCCTCAAATCGAAGAAAGTAAATTGAGGTAGGCTACAAAATCATGTCAGCGCGGTGTATTTGTTTTTTTTTTTTGTGAAAATCTCATCTCTGATGATAATGACAGCAAATAATTATAGTCATGTGTATGATCTACCTACTTACTTGAATCAGAGATCTCAATTAGTTCTCATTGAGTGCATTCAAATAACTGAGACATCGTTGGATGCGTTCAGCTAAAACTAAAACGACTTCAATTCGATTTATAAATAACGAATGAAATGTTGTATTATATGTTGAAAAATTTTTACCTCAAACATAAAATAATTATACCTACTTACTATATGCAGAGATTTTCTGAATTTTGTGGATCTGCTCTTCTTGATTGCTCTTGTCAGAGTTACCATGGTCATTTAGCGGTTTATGTCTCATTTCCATGGTGTTTCTTAATCAGAGGTGAATCTATGCATTTGGAGAGACTTTGCTAATATTTCAAAGAATATGCATCCGCGGTATTTATTTCTTTTAAAGAGCTTTCTAAAATATACCAAATACTGCAGCTGTTTCCATTTGGCATTATACACTTTTCTAATTGCCTGTTTTATGGATAATAGATACTTTTAAAAGTATTTTACAATATATAGCTTATTATATTATGTGAATGTCCTTGCCGTGGCTGAAGTGTCAAAGAAAAAAAGGAGCCCAAAGCGGCGGCATACCGCCCATACTTACAAGTGCTCAAGAAAATTGTTCCGCTTTTTGAAGCGATTTGTAAAGTGCTTTTAAGTGCTTCCTCAATACATCGGACGTAAAAGAATGAATGGTCATATAGTAAAAATTGTAAGAAGGCGGCCTCCTCATACAATAGATCATAAAGTACTTTGTTACACGAAGATAGCACCACACACTATTGAATGAAAATTTACTGGAATTTACGGTACTCTACTCTCTATAGTAAAAGATTCTTTTGTGCAAGGTACTCCATTCTAGTGCACCTTGATTTACTTTCAACTTTTGTTCATATTCAATCGCACAAAATGACGGACGGCATGCAAAAATTCGATTTCGAGTACCCATTGGTAAAATAGTCTAGGAATAGAAAAGTTTTCAATGAAGTGTGTGCGACAAAGAATGAAGAAATAGAGGAAGAATTTTACTACGCTCAGTCGGCGGTGGTCCATTCAAATATAGGTAGGTATATGGTTTGAAAGGATTCAGCAATTGGCTATATTTTTATGCTACATAGAAAGCCCCACAAAAAGAAGAGAACTCTACCTCATAATAATATATGCCAAAGAGGATGTTATGTATTGCGGAAAAGGTAAAAGGAAGATTTATTTTTAGTGAATCGCTTTCTAATATTCACCCAGTGAAAATTAAATTAAAATCAATAATTACTGATTTTATTTAAAAAAAAAAAGTTTAAAGTAATGACAGAACCCACTTTGACCCTTTTAAACAGACGAACCAAACGGTGGAGGTATACAATTCGCGCCTTTTGCATAGTAAACGTGCTCCGATTCTGATGATTTTTTTTCTCATTTGAAAGAGGGGATTGAGAACTGGTCCCATTTTGAAAAAATTCAATATTAGACATGCTCTTTGACTCAAAAACTTTTCCCAAAAAGGGTGGTGGGTTCAATTTTTCTCGAAAATTTAAAATCCGAGACGGCAGAATTACATAAAATTCCATATCCGGAAACGTTTAAATTGGAAATTTTAAAAATAATTATTGGTTTCCGCGTTACAGTTTGAAATATGTGTTTCAGCCATGTGGAAGGGGCAAATTTGTCCGAGAATCAAAAATAGTAAATTCTGAAATATGTGTTTAGGCAAAGAAAATCTTTTCATTTTTTGTAGTTGTATTTATAGTTCTGTTATTTTTTCATTTTATTATTTGTTTATTTGTATTGTATTAGTATGTATATTTAGATGATGTTAAGGTTGTACCTAAACTTTTTAATGGGAGACCGGGGCAGAATGGGATACTTGGGAAGAAAAAATCATATATACCCAACGTAAATTAAAATAAATACAACTCAGATATAAATATCCGTAATTAACCTTTAGATACTCAAAAATATAGAATCACCACTTTAAACACCAACAAGTTAGTTACAGGTTTAATCCCTGAAGATGACAACCTTGTTGGCGAAACAATCGTCGGGTTTGACGAGATAAAATGTTGGTGTTTATTGTGGCAATTCTGTGTTTAATATTGTTCATTCTATCTACGCCAACAGTTCCAGATTCCAAATGGTATTTGTATACTCAACTTAATTTAGATATAGGCTAAATTGTTCAATTACTTGATATTAAGGAGTAACCTATTCCCATTAGGCCCCGAACACGGAGCATTGGGTGAAACAAGCACATATTTTAGTCAGAATGACAGCGTTCTCAATTATTATCTATATTATTATCTTCATCGTTTTCTTCATCAACTCCAGCACAGAAATTATGTATTTTATATACAGGCTGTTTCAAATTCGACTCTCACCATTGGGATCTCGGAAAGTATAGGGAATACGAAGATGGGTAAATTGGGGCAAAGTTGCGCATTTATGTGCTCAACAATTCGCCGTTAAGAAAGTTTGGAAATTTCGAGTAGTTTCGGAGATATCCGGAAAAAAATGAATTATCGGAAAACCATTTTATTTCTTCCCTGGCTTTATTTCTTAATGAATCTCTAAATAAGTAGTACATTTGCATTGCAACTTTTTTCATTCTTTCCAATGGTGTTAATAGTTTTGTAACCTGACGTTCCGTCTATGTGTAACTATCATGAACTTTTTTTTCTTATGAGAGCTATACTGGCATTCTACAAATTTGAATAGCTCTTTTTATTACCTTTTTCAGGACGTATCAAGTTGGTCTTGTTGTCCTAAAAATCCGAGAAATTAAATAAATTACTTTTATAAAGTAGTTGGCTTTGATTTTTCCAATCGGTGACACGTAAATGACATTATGTAGTATGTGTCAATTGCTGAGTCGTTGAAAATGGAGTTCTCCAATGAAGAAAAACGAGATATGATGAAACTTTATTACAAGAATGATAGAAATAGTGTAAATAAATACATTGGAAATGTATCTTAAGATGTATCCTGAAAGACGACAACCACAACCAAATTTGTCCAAATTAATGGACAGAATTCGCGATGGGTTTGGCTCGTTTGAAAAACTTAAGCTTAATTGTACCTCATTAATCATGATTTCTTTAGTTTCCTCATCAGTCTTGTCTCCAGTTTTTTGTCTGGGTTTTTTAAAGGAACCATACTCAGCTAAATTGTATTCAATAAGTTGAATAAAGATCGGTGGGGTTGTCATCTCTCGAGATACCTACATGTTAAGATGATACACTTCCAATGTATTCATACTGTTTCTATCATTCTTGTTTGTTATAAAGTTTTATCATATCTCGTTTTTCATCATTGGAGTACTCCATTTTCAACGACTCAGCAAATGACAATAATACAGAATGACATTTACGTGTCACCGATTGGAAAAATCAAAGCCAACTACTTTATAAAAGTAATTTATTTAATTTCTCGGATTTTTAGGACAACAAGGCCAACTTTTGATACATCAAAAAGGTAATAAAAAGGACTATTCAAATGTGTAGAATGCCAATATGGCTCCCATAAGAGAAAAAAAAGTTCATGACAGTTACACATTGGGAAGAGTGAAAAAAGTGTCAATGCAAATATGCTATATATTTAAAAATTCATAAGAAATAAAGCCAGGACATTTGTTTTTTCGAAAATTCCAAAATAATTTTTTTTAAACAGCGTATTGGTGAACACATAAATGCGCAACTTTGCCCTAATTTAACCATCTTCGTAGGTATTCTCTAAAGCTTCCGAGATCCCAATGGTAAGAGCCGAATTTGAAACAGCCTGTATAAAGAATACCGTTATGCCCCGATCATTTTGCCCCAACTTACATATTAACAAATAATTCTAGTAACTTCTTACCTAAAACAGAAAAAACTATAAACCACACCCATTATCAAGGTTCAAAACAACAGCTACGGTTTTTGCTTGAAAATACTGTTAAAACTGGCTTGCTCAGCACATAGCACATCGTTCTCTGTCAATAAACTTCGTTAAATTGTTAACAAATACAGATTTTTCTTCTAAAAGTTCGTTCGAATGGCGCATTTCCCGTCCCGAAACTCGTTTTGCCCCGGTCTCCCCTATAAGATATTATTTTAAATATAAAATCGATTAATTCAAGTTTACCGTTAACATACTTGGTAAACAATAATGACTTTTGATAAATTTAATCTCCTCCAAGCCTATTGAATAATCATACAAATTTATTAAGTTTCATCTGACTTGCACTTTTGGAGAGAAAAAATATCGATACCTAAATTAAAAATTTTATGGTGGCCGGATTTAGCGACACGCACTTGCAATAATAATTATCAATCATAGCGGCTCAATAATAATTAGTATATTGTATTAACTTGGCAATATGGTGATTTAATCATCGGCTCCAACATTATACTCTACTACTCTACCAATCCCATAAGGACATTCTCTTAAATCTGTAATTGGGCATATTATGAACAACAAGAACATTCACTAACACGCATACATCCACTTAATCAAAGAGTATATTGAAAAAAAATCGTTAAATAACTAAAAAGAACAACAACAACTCCTGAATCCACCTGGTGCCGCGATAATACCATATTCAGAGAGAGTAAATTTCGCATCGTCGTCGTGCTTTAAAATGCCAAAGAAATATAAGAGATTTCTGAATTGATTTTTATCTCTTTCAATAACATATTTACAATCGATGTTGTTTTGCGATAAGCATCTAGAGTCTCGCTCTCGTGTTGTTTTCGTTCCACCATTGAAGATTATATAAGAGCTAAGAGCAAAATAATTATGGTGTTGTGTTGTTGTTCACTAGAAGGAAGTGAAACATTTTAATTTCCTTATTCCTTCACTCACGCTCATTTAAAATTGTAACCGATTAATATTTGGCAGTAATTAGATATTGTAAATTAGGTCATATGAACGATGTTGTTAATGAGAAAAATTAAGGTTTTGTAAATTATTCAATTTTGTAGAACAAATTCATCAAGCATGTTGCATTTGTTTAAAATTTGTATCTTTATTGACCTAAGTGTGGGTCATTAGAGTGAACATGAATCAAGAACAAACTAATAAAACATTCTAAAACAAAAGCACTAAAGCATAAGTTGAGATTAATAAAGCAAGTAGAAATATATCTTTAAGCAGTAATATATTTTTTAAATTTTGGCTCTTCAATTGCCACATTCGATTTTATTATTACTTTCCAAACCGCTACTCTTGTACCTAAGGAAAGTATTGGGTATTTATAATCGTCTAAAATTTTCGGTGTTCAGTTTTCAACAGATGTTTATCATTTTGAAGTTGGGCAGTTGTTGTTAGAAAGAAAACTTTGGGCACCAACTTGGCATTTTAAATATCTAATATCAAAAAAGTTCCTTGAAACTAAGCTTTTTAGGTAAATTTCTTATAAACAATGTACCCATTACGATCGTTCACACTGTTGAATTTCGAAAAAACTTCAACGGCATGTCTATAAAAGTAGGTCCAAAAAAAAATGTTAGTTAAAAACTTATCAAGTTCGAATTTGTTACAAAAATCAATCTCTTAAATATCACGGCCTAATTCGTTATTGGGCATTATCGGGTTAGTAGCTTCAATATAGCGACCGTTCAAAAATTTAAGAAAATATCAAAAGAGGGCCGTTGTCTAAATATCATCAAAAATAATTTTGAGTTATAGATATAATCAGTATCTATAACTTTAGTTCGAATGAATTTTCATAAAATGCACAGAAAAAATTAATAAAGAAAAAATCTATGGCTATTCAAATCTCAATTCAATAAATTTCGAGAAATTTACCTTTCCGTTGGCTAGAGGCCGTCGTTTTTTTTCAGTAATAGACAAAATTTGTGATCTATATCAACCATACATCATTATCAATTTCACGCCGTGGAGCAATAATTAAAATTTCAAATAAACAGTATAACTTATAAGGTTATGGATTCATCTATAATCATTTGGCGGCTGTCAACAAATAGGCAAATAATTTACACCCTATCGAGATGAAACATATTTCTTTAATTGAGGAATAATTTCACGATACGTTAGTTACCTTTTTTTTTGACCCGCAAGATCTCTATGTTGAAGTTATCTATTCAATATACCAGTACCACTAGATCACTTCTCTGATGAATGTGACCAGCAACTTGTAAGAAGCGTGAAATGTCTGATGCTTGGTGATAAGTGTGCTAAATTAAAATTCATCAAGTTTCAAGATAGATAGTGATCAAAGTAACCTCTTGAAATCAGTTTTTATCTCATTAATAGTATGATGGCAAAACCTTTTCTCATGTTCTTCTGCGATCAATTAATTCTCGCAGTTTGTCCTCTCATTTTATAATAATTTAACCAAAGACTACAATAGTACTCGTATAATAACAGCTAGCGCATCCGCCATATTCTAACACAACGTAGTAATTATCTCCATTCGCACTAAGATTGCCATATTTATGTAAGTATGTTACTAGACTGATCTGGGAGTGTCTGTAAGTGTGACTGGGCCTATTAGGTGGAGGATTCCATACTTGTAATACACGAAGAAGTATTTCTTAGTTCTATGGCTGGATTCTCTTAGACTTTTTTGCGAACCATAGGTAAAAATTCATTATTAGCGTTATTATACTATGTTTGTTTGAAAAAACATGAAACAGCTTGATTTTTTTCTCAATTTGGCAATTTATAGTATGAAAATATTACCCCGTTCTTGCATCCCCTCTGAATTATCAGCACCAGTAAAAAAAATAAATGAGAAGGGGGTTGTAACTGAGAAAATTTATTTTGAAAATGTAAAATTTTGATACTTAAAATAAAAAGAAGGAAATAATGCTACATAATGTTTAGGAAGTATTTTGCAGTTTATTTTACAGTTAAATTAAATGTCCAAAATGACCACCATTCACTTCTTGACAACAAGCAAGGCAATCTTGAAATTCACATTCAACATTTTGTAGAACCTCAGGGGCTATGTAATTAATGTCTTCTGTAATATTGTCTGGTCTTTTGAAATATACATTTAATTTTAAATAACCCCTCAAGAAGTAATCAAGAGGAGTCAGATCGGGGAATCTAGGAGGCCATTCAACCGTTCCACGTTTTCCAGTCCACTTATTAGGAAAAATTTGAAATATGTAATCTCCAACAATACGTGTGTAATGCGGTGGAGCTTCATCTTGTTCGTACCAGATGGATCTATCTATTGCATTTGGATCATTAACATTAGAAAGAAGTATTTTTTTTCGGATAAATGAGCAATAGTTTAATCAAATATACACACAAATATTTCTCAGTACACCGACATCTGTCAGCAACTTACAAATACCAAAATAACAGTAACCGACTAGATTGTCAAAATCATCTTGCTTATTTTCAATAAGTAGATGGTGGTCATTTTGAATATTTAACTGTAAAATAAAATAAAAAATACTTCCTAAATATGATTTCCTTCATTCTACTTAAAGCATAAGAATTTTAAATTTTCAAAATAAATTTTCTCAGTTATAATTGCTTCAAATTAAAAAAAACTATTGCTGAACAGAAAATGGAAATCCCTTTGAAACAAGGTGCCACAGGACTCCCCTTCCCTTTAATTTTCATGGGGATGTGCTCATAATTGTTGGTGTCAGAAGTGGGTAATATTTTTATATCACACTGAGTATTCTATGAGGGTCTGTCTGTGCAACTGGGACTGATACTCATATGTGGAGAGTTCCATACCCGGAAATCCCCGAGAATTATGTCTTTCTCGTGGTGCATGTCTGTGGATGGATATGGGTAGGTGTTCTGACAGTTAGCACACTGAATTAAGTTGGTTCCATACCTAAATGTCCCCTATAGTGCCCCACACCTGACCCAAATTTGTCAGAATCGACCCAAAGTTGCCTTGAAATGTCCCCGAGGTAGATATAAATGTCCCTGGGTAACCCATACGTGACCAAAACGTCGGAGTTGATGTCCGAAATTATTCCCGGGGTTGGGATTTCGATATGACCCAAACTTCGCTGGTGGTGTCCCAAAATTGTAAATAATTAAAAGATATTCCCAATAAAAATCAGGTACCTTTGAGCGAAGCCTGGTCTCCCAGCTAGCCTCTGAATATAATTTGGATGACCAAAGTGTGAAATATCTTTCTTTACAGAAACTAAGAGATACTTTTAAAAATACAAATTATTATTAATTCTTCTGATACTGGTACTACTGAAATTGGTGCCAAAACTCTTCTAACTGCACAACTTTACCAGCACTAGTAGAATTATTATGATTATGTATTTTTCAGTTGAACAACGAATAAAGTCGGCCCTAATAAAAAAGAAAATATCTGCAAACATCAAAGGCTGGCGCATTGATAACCCTATGCGAAGAAAGCCATTTTTTCATTTTCCTACGTTACCATGACACTATGCACGAAATAATGTGCGAAATAAAGGCGCACTGCACGAAAACCATATGAGATTGTTGTATTTTTTGGTTTGTGCTTTTGAAGTTGGTGCCAAGAGTCTTCCTTCTATTTAACTGAAATTCCACAACTTCAAAATTACGAGCACCAATAGCATTGATATTATTTTGCATTTTTCTGTGCATCAACAAATAAATTTTGTCTATTTAAGCTTCTCTTGAAATTGAATTCAAGCGTTCTATTAAATTTTAATTATAAGCCGGTATTCAGAGGAAAAAGTTCGATCATACCTACCTACTTTCAATTAATTATTGATTTTCAAGGACTATCCAATTAAACCAACATTATCTCCACCCATACTGAAGCAATTAGGTATTCGTCCTTAAATCAAGATAGCTTCTTGCTCCGAACCCAGCCCAGCCTAGCACCCATATAAATGCACATACAACAACATACATAATATATCGAAATGAACAAGAGATCTCGAGCACCGATCGAAAAGCGAAGAATGAGAGAAGAACACAACAAGAAGAGTAGAGTTGTAAATAGTATGAAAAAATTAAACAAAACAAAACAAGTCCGATTGTGTGTAGCAGCTATTATAATTCGAGCAAGCATAATATTAAGTGCGCGCCTTGTGCCTGTGGGCGCGTAAAAATGAAGAAGTTATCCGCTCGTTCGGTAGAGAGAAAGATAGGAGCAGATAAAAATGTTTATGCATCTCTCTGTGTGTACGTACGTCCGTCCGTCGGTTCGTCCGCGTGGTGGTGGTGGTGATACACGAGATATACGCACATCATCGCAACACATCTGCCTTTATTCCCACGATCTGGAAACACGTGTTGATCGAGAAGAGAGTGAGAGCGCATTCGAGAGAATGAGACATGAGACGATAGGAGGGCAATTGAATGACGAAGATTGTGACTGTGTTGGATGGATGGGCAGAGGAAAAGGGTGAGGAGAGTAGGTAAGTGTGCTGTTCTCGTGCATGACGTGTTCGCTCAGAAGAAGAAGAAGAAGATGAGATGAGCGAGGATTGTGCGCGCGATTCCCATGATAGAAGGGGTGGACACTTTGTACAAAGCAGATTATTATTTGATCTGTCTTTGTCATTTGTCATGTAACAATGAGTCCGTAAATTAAAGAGGAAAAATATTTTTAAAAAATTGAACCGACTTTATTATTTAGTGCAATAAAAAATACAAAATAATATTAATTGTATTGATACTGGTAATTTTGAAATTGTGCTGTTGTAGTTAGATTGAAAACTTGTGGCACCAACTTCAAAAGTACCAGAGTCAAAAGAACTAAAACCTACACCAACTAATAAAGTCGGTAATTTTTTAAAATATTTATTTGATAATTTAGAGTGTAGCATTAGTCATCAAAATCATTCAATGTTCACCATAGAAGATAATTACGTTGCTTATACTCATTCACAGATTTCAAAACATCGCGGAAATACACATATTTCATTCAGACTTTACCACTGCTGTAACTCATAAACCGTAATATTTTTTAAAAAGATGTCCCATTTAAATGTTGCTACATATAATCTCTTCTTTGAATAGGCCAACCTATACTTAAAATTTAAAAAAAAAAATCCCCCACCACATAGCGGGGGAGACAATTTTGAGGGGAAGGACATGTTGAATGTCGTTATTTAATGAGACCAACTCTCAATAGTCTTCTATTAAATGAAAGTCGCAGCGCGTTGACAATTTAAGAGACGCGAACAACCAATTAAAAAAAAACATGCTATCAGTAGAATTGTATACCTCCTTCGTTTCGTTCGTCGGTCAAGAATTATACCTAAATAATTAATTTTTACAAAAAAAATCCTCGGACACTAAGGTCTTGTTAGGTAAATTTCTTATAGAAATGTACCTATTGCGATCGTTCACACTTTTGAATTTCGAAAAAATTTCAACGGCATGTTGTTATATGTCTATAAGATAGTCCAAAAAAACATTTGGTTCAAAAGTTTATATATATATATATATATATATATATATATATATATATATATATATATATATATATATATATATATATATATATATATATATATATATATATATATATATATATATATATATATATATATATATATATATATATATATGGGATATTACGAAATTTGTTAACACGATATAGGTCGCAGATTTGAAGGTATCAAGTTCTTGCTACAAAAATCAATCTCTCAAATATCTCGGTCGAGTTCGTTATTGGGCAATATCGGGTAAGCAGTTTCAAAATGGCGACCGTTCATACATTTAAAAAAATTATCAAAAAAGAGCCGTAGTGTAAATATCATCAAGAATAATTTTAGGTTATAGATATAATCAGTACCTACAACTTTTGTTCAAAGCAATTTTTCATAAATATACAGGTAAAAAAATAAAAATTAATAAAGAAGAATAACAAATATTGATAAAACATGAACACTCAATATAAATTTGATGTAATTGTACATTTTCTGGAGATCTTTATAGAGATCCTGATTAAAAAAAATATAGTATATTTATTGAAAAGAAATAGGCGAAAAAAAAAATCTGCCTTGAAGTGGAACTCGAACCCTGTCTGCTTTATATTCAACAGCCAAAACAAAAACTTCTAACCGCAAGGCTATGACACATACGACAATTTTGTGTAATAACATGTATCTATACCAATGAAAAGGTGTTTCAAATTTCACTTCAATGAATTTTGAAAAATTTACCTTTCCGCTGACTACAGGCCATCGGGATTTTTTTTTCATTGCGCTTTTTTGATTTTAGAAAATAGTATACAAAATCACTCAGTAGAAACAAATGTAATCATTGACACATCAAAAATGTATGTTTTTACAACTTTCTGTAATTGATAATGTTTTTATTTAATTATTAAAATTAATCAGTGCTTAGATATTAAGTAGCTAATATTGAAATTAAATTTTGTAGCATTATCTTGAAAGTAAATTAAGAATTTCCTAAGTTTAAACCTACTTATAGGTATTAGATGACTTCGCGAAAAACTTTGGAAAACTTATTTCAACTCAAATATTTTTCATAGAATGTATACATATTTAGATACCGACATTAAATTTTGGAGAGTAACGCGAACACTAATTTATTGCGTCTCATCAAAACTGCCAAAGAATTATTCAGCTGTTACCGGAATCCAATTTGATAACATAATTCGACAGTATAACAACAAGAAATATTTTTCAAAAAAAAAGGAGCCGACTTTGTTGTTGGTGCAATGAAAAATATCAAATAATATTAATTCTATTGGTGCTGGTAATTTCGAACTTGTGCCGTTATAGGTTGTTGTAGACACCAACTCCAAAAGTACCAGTGCCAATGGAATCAATATTATTTTGTATCTTCCAGTGCAACAACTAATAAAGTCGGTCCAATTTTTTGCAAATAATATTTTCAAAACGCGCGAACAGCCTTAGAAAAATTGCAAACATACAACCGAATTGTACCTCCTCCTTTTCTTGAATTATGTTAACAAATAGCAACTGCTTTCATATCAATGTAAAAATATCAACTTCGATCATGGAACACACCATTTATTGGCCTAGAATGGGAACCACATTAAATCCACCAAAGCGTTTTGAATTACTTAGTCACAGAACAATAATATACAATTAAATATTATTATTAACAACTTAGCATTAACAAAGAATCATAATCTGAAGATTTCGCACATTTAAATCTGGTCAGTATCATATATTATATACCTACATTCCTTTGGTCTGATAAACTTAATCATTCGATATTAATTAATTGTTACTAAAAACACAATCAACTTGTCCGTGGTTTTCTGGAAAAAATCTAACTCTATATTCTATGAATCTCATTTCTAACATTGCGAAATCCCTTTTGGTAAATAAATAACTTTAACAAAAACTATTGTAATATATGAAAAATACTAAATATATAATTCTATTCCTTTGAGTAATTTTTAAGTAGAAAAAAAGCTCTTGGCACCAACTTCAAAAGTAATTCTACTAAGTAAATTGATATTATTTATTATTTTGCATTCTTCAGTACTGAAGACCTACTTTTGATAAAGTCAATCCTCGTTTTAATACAATATATTTATGTAATATTTTCGAGAGTCAATAGACTCACCTAAACGTTCATTAAATTTGTAGGTACGATGATTTACAGTCTTTTCCAAAACTCCAACTTACATGGGATCTGAATCTGAAAACTTTAGAGTTCCAAATGTACAACTTCAGTGTTTCCAGGAATAGTTTCTTCTTTAATGTTACCGTCTTAAATTTTCAATCTTTAAAACAATTCCTTCTCTATCCCCTTGACTGGGGATTTTTGCTGAATTTATTTTTTCAGTGGGACTATTTCTCAATATCTATCTTTCGAATAAAATCAAAAAACGTTCACCACTTACAAGAAACGCGTAAAAGCAAAATTCAGTCGACTTGTATAAGACCTCCTCCATTGCTTGTTGTCAACTAATTCTCTATCTATCTACAACCTAAATGTCAAAGGACAATGACATTTGACACAATTTGCAAAAAATATGGCACATTCACATGGCATGGCATTACTTTTGCTCCACATCTTCATGAAACAGGTTCCTCAAAAGAACAACTCATCCAGACACTTATCTAAATGGTAAATTTGCTTCTTGATGAACATTGATTTATTGTCTCGTACCTTCTCGAAGGCTTGAGTTCGGGTAAATTTGTGTGTATTCAAGTTGACGGACATGTTCGACTGTGTATGAGCCCCATAAGGAAAGTCGAACAACTAATATCATCATAAATCAAAAATCTCTTGATGCCATTTCGACACAAAGTCTCAAAGCTAAAACAAACAACTGGGCTCGTAGAAAAAGAAGCTGACAAAAAAAACGAGAAGAAGACGAAGAAGTGGAAGAAAGCGCGCACATGTTGCATATTCTCACGATCTGGAAAGGCGGCAAATCGTGGCAGCACGTTTTTTTTTGTTGTCTAATTTCTCTAGAGAGACATTCTCAAGTTTTAGTAGGCAGTTATGGGGAATTGATGCCGATTTTATGTCAACATATGTGAGTGTGTTCCTCATCATATCTTCGATCACATTCTTTTCCTCCTATTTTTAGACTTTCTAGAAAGCTCAAGACTCAACATCATCAACAACTAATATATTTATATATACCAAATATAAAAATATAACCGGGACGCGGGACGATTGACAAAATAAACATGAAGTAAGCGCGGGAAATAAAGATGACGCCATTTTGATGGCGTAGATACCTACTCAGAACTTTCTAATAAACAAACAATCTGCTGGCTTAGATGAGAACATGATGTTTTAATTAGATTAAAGTTGCGTAAGTTCCAAATAAACACAAGACAAACATTGGAATGTTGTTTTTCTTTCCCACCGATGGCTTCCTGGTATTGTAGTTTTGTTGATAAGTACGAGACCGTATTAGTTTTTGCTACTAGGTACTGTGAATTAGAGTACTATTTTAGCTCATTGAATTCAAACTGTCAACTAGAAAGATGTGCAAAAACATCAAACCCCTCCCCCCACATTAACAATGGCAAAAGTTACAATCAATTAAAAATTCATTAAAAGGGAGTGTGGCTTTTGCAAATCTTTTAAAAAATATTGACGTTAGAGAAATTAACAAAAAACTACAGTATTATCTAGTACTATTTAGCGGGCAGAAAATTGTTTTGCTAATTGTTCGATTAAATGAGCCCATTGTTAATTATATTTTGTTCCCCTTTACATTCCGATTCTTGGATCAAAAAAGTCCTTAAAATATTATAACTGAATCTTTTTAGCAAAAGGGAAAAACAATGTTATCCGATATACTATCCAGTAAGTCATTCACATAAGGAGTAAACAAGACTGGACCCAAAATTATTTCTTGTGGAACACCCTAACATGCACATTACACTTTACTCGAATAACATTTTCCTTATAATTCCATAGCTTATCCAACAAAGTAAGTATATATATATATATATATATATATATATATATATATATATATATATATATATATATATATATATATATCCAGTATAAGTACCAAATTTGAGCATTTTTAGTCGAGTTTCGGAAATAATTTGGCTATGATAGGACGGATAGACGGATAGACAGATGTACAGTGCATCTCATTTTGGTTGAGACAGTCAGGTATCTCGGTTTTCATTGAAGATAGAACTTGCGATTTTCGCGGTTCTAAGTCACTTTTTTGTGAAACTTAAGATGGCCTAAACAGATTTTTGTTCATCAGTTACAGGGCGTTTTTGAAAATTCACACTTTTTGTTTTTTTCTCAGCGATAATGTCTAATGGAAAACTTAGCCTATAGAGAATTGTATGAAGAATCCAGTGGCGCACGCATTTTGGTAATAGATATACGACTCTAACTTATGATTATTTTCAATGGAATAACCTGTATCCAATGATACCGACATATATTACATTACCTACATTTTTACTGGTCTTTCAATTTCAGCAATTACTTTATCACACTTAATCTCAGTGGGCCCCTCAATCCTTGTTAATTTCCACAGCAACATATACAGGGTGTCTATAAAAATTGCTTACAAAATGCTACCATTATATTCCAGAGATCAAAATAAGTAGATTTAGGACAATTAATGTTAGTTTTTTGGGCGGTGAACCCAGAAGTTTTAATTCAAAAATATTTTTTCTCTTATAAATATGTTATTTCGGACGGATAATGAAATTTCTGAAATTTGGGATTGTGACATTATTAAATAGGGCAACACAATAAACGTCGCATTTATTGCTACAAAGATCTATAGAAAAGTCCAAGGATCTGAAATGAATTTCTCACCAATCAACATAAGTTAAGCATTAAGGTACAGTTTCAACTGAAACAACTGTAGAAATATTCGCCTTCCTCTTCTTCTTCTCTGGGTGGCCCATTAATAAAGGACGCCGGCTAGATCTCAGGATCCGTTAAGCTGTAAGCTGCTGTGTTCAATTCTCATTTAATTACATTTAACTTATATTACCCCATCTATATATTTTTAAAAAAGTCTATAAAGACTCAACATATCGAGTTGCGGTTTTCACCAGTAACTGCAGTTTTTCACGCTCTTTCTTCCTAATGAGAATTAAAAATACCATTGCATTTGAAATTTACGAGAAATCCATAAAAATCTTCGATTTTGTCACAGAGTGTCATATCTACCGACTCGTAAAATAATCAAACTCGAAATGTTATTACTCCACTAGAATCACCCAAAAAAGAGCTTTAAAATGATACAAAGTTATTCAAAATAGATTTGCTCCTCCCCCACCCGTTATTTAACAAGAAAATAAAACTTTAATGCAAAAAAAATGTATTTCCAGTAGGTTATAATATCTTCAAGCCAAAGAAGTTCCACGAGACCTCCTTTCAGAGATACCCTGTATCTATCTATATACATATGGCATCCTTATTGAAGAGATCGGCTTGTGCGGACACTGATTTAGCCTACCAATTAATGAATTGACGCGCTAATGGCGTCAAAGAAGAAAAGCCGACTCACTATGGGTACATCAATATTGTATGTATCCTGTAGGCGATGGACGGACGCGCACTAATGCTCCTTATCTAAGGTTTTATTTCCTTCGAGATTTAAGTGGTTTAGCTAACACATAATACATACACATATATATATATATATATATATATATATATATATATATATATATATATATATATATATATATCTATAAGTAACAAAAATGCCGACAGGCAACATTAATTTGTTGTGATAATTTTTTTCAAAAGATGCTTTCTGTTTTATGAAAGCGATGAATACCCACACCTTTTGGTAGATAACATTTATAAAGTTGAGATAAATGGAGAGAAAATGTATAATAAATGTTCGATGTTATTGACGAGAGAGTGCATTCATTAAGTATAGAAACGCTTCAATATCTTGTAAATTATATTAACATAAGATCTTGTACACGTCGATTCAGTTTTTTTAACTCCTCCACCTTTCAATTCCGTTAGTTTTTGACCGACGAACTCCGAACGGAGGTTAACCTGAGTTACAGGTTAAGCCCTGAAGATGCCAACCTTGTTGGCGAAACAATTGTCGGGTTTGAAAAAATAAAGTGTTGGTGTTTAATGTGTTTATTATTTTTTGATTCTATCTACGCCAACGGTTCCCGATTCCAAATAGTAATAATATTTTGTCTTGTCCAATATTTTTGATTATTCTAACTAGAAATGCGATTACGATTACTTAACATAAAAAGAACAAATAGAAGTTTTGAAGATATTAGGATATAGCAATCGCAAAGGTTGAGCACTTCTCTGCGAAATAACACTGACCGGCGTCGATCATCTGAGCCAAGCAGCGCAAAGCGTGGCGAGTGGCCGGTGATAAACTGGGTGCGCGTTAAAATCTCTGGCTGCCACTTTGTATGTTCTTCCTCAGGTAAGGCAATGGAAAACCAGCTTGGGTATATTTCTCTAGTACAGCTTGTCTAGATGGCGATGCCTTGAGATATATCTCAGATTTGGAATCCACGTTACATTGTAGGACCTCTTGGCTGAAATAATACTGTCAAGGCAGATAAGTCGCCTACAGTCGAATACCTACGAGAACGGCAATGGAAGAAGAAGAACTGCAAAAGGAGTATGGGAGCTCCAAAACCGACTCAATACTTTAGGCTTTAGACGATCTCAGAAAAAAAAATCTCACTAAGTTGCTGTAGAGACAATGTTTTTTAAAGATTTTTTCGGAGTTGTTTGTAGGTATAAATAAGTATAAACGAATATATTAATACAGAGTATTTCATATTGTAACGGGGATTTATATTAAAAACTGGGTTCGATTTATTTTCACTTATTTATTTACACCAATAACTACACGACTATATACAAATTTATATTCACACTCATTTCTCTGACTGTATACCAATTTCTACTGTCTATGATCGACTGTGATCTATGACTAACTATCCATCCTGTCATTGCCATCGGCATTATATATCTAACCTAAAAAGCTCTAGATGATTCCAGTGTTGTTTGCGTTGTTTCTGGAGGTCATTTCTCAGTATATGGCTTCGAGAGTAGACCAGGACTTATTCTCGTTGCCTCTGATGTCTCCCGTGTTTTCTGGAATGTGCATTGTGTGTGTAGTTCATTATTCGGGTAAGTCTTCACGTTAGAATATCTCTAAATCTTGATAACCATGTATTTGGTATTTTAATCATGTCATAAAAAGATGGCTTATACCTATCACAAAAAAGTAATAATGAATCCATAGAAGAATGTAACAAATCAAAACAAAAACACGATGTTTCGAAACTTTATCTTCATATATCTACCAATATTGAAAGATTCATCATACTTGATAATTATTAGTTAACAAACATGTTAACTTGAAAATAAAGTATTTATAATTAATGCAACAGGCCTGACGCCTGTATGAAATGTCACTGTTACAAGGTAAATGATCTTGAAGTATTAAAATAGATTCAAGTTTAACATCGAGCTGGATTTGCCAACTGTGATTCATAATTTATTAACTCTTTAATTATTATTTATGATACAGAAAATTATTCACAAATTTCAGGTCATCATATTTTAAGTGAAACATCTCGACGATAATCTGAGTTACTTACAACACTAGGGAAGTTCAAGAGTGTTACCGCTTTATTTTTTACCGACTTCAAAAAAGGAGAAGGTATACAATTGCTTTTTTCTATTTTTTTTTATGGCTGTTCGCGAGTATTTCATAGTAAACGTACTCATATTTAGACGATTTTTATCTCATTTGAAAGAGGAAAGTTGAGAAATGGTCCCATATTAAGAAAAATCAAATCCAAAATCTCCTTCCCTCCAAAAACCGCCCCCAAAGGGGGTGGAGGGGACAATTTTTCTTGAAAATTGAAAATTTGAGACGACAGAATTAATGAAGATTCCATATCCGGAAATGTTTAAATTGGACATTTTTAAAATAATCATACGTTTCCGGGATACATTCTGAAATATGTGTTTCAGATATGTGGAAGGGGCAAATTTTTCCGAAAATCGAAAATTCGAAATTTGAAAATTAGAAATGGGACCATATCCGGAAACGTTTAAATTGAACCTTTTTTCAAAAGAGTTTCGCAATGGTAAACTCTGAAATATGTGATATGCGTATTTCCGCTATGTGGAAGAGCAATTTTTTTCGAAAATTGGAATTAATACACGGCCAAATTAATGAAAAGATTAGGTATATGTAGCAACATTTAAATTGAGTTACGGTTTTCGAGTTACAGCAGTAAAGTCTCAAATATGTAGGTATATTTGCGCCGCGATGTTTTGAGATCTCTGAATAATAAAACAAGTACTAGCTAAACCTACCTATAACTTTTTGAGTATTAGTGAACGTTCAACAATTTTCATGACTAAAATTACACTCAAAAATGTGAAAGAAATATTTTTTTTACAAAAAATTGGAATGACTTTATCAGTTGTTGCACTGCAAAATACAAAATAGTATTAATTCTATTGGTGCTGGTAATTTTGAAGTTGTGCCGTTGTAGTTTGTTGTTGTGGCCACCAACTCCAGAAGAACCAGCACCAATAGAATTAATATTATTTTGTATTTTTGTTGTAAGTCGATCCAATTTTTTGCAAAAAATCATCTAAATCTAAATCTAAATCACTTAATATGAGCCTTCAATAATTTTTGATGACTAATAAAACTCTAAAAAATGTGAAATCAATATTATCTAAAAATTGATAATAAGGCCTTTCATTTGATATGGTACATGATTTTCTTCAATTGCATTTGGGATACAAAGTCTAAGGCTAAATAGTCAACAACACAGGCGTATGCAGGATTTCACCGCCTTCTAGGATTGTTGAATGATTTTCAATGGGACCAACTCTCAACAGACCTTATCAAATCAAAAAAGTATCATGCAACAATAGGAACGCGAACATCCATATAAAAAAAACATGCAGACAAACGATCGAATTGTATGCCTCCTTCGTTTGCTTCGTCGGTCAAAAAAGGCGGTTAACAGGAACCAAACCATCAAATGGGATAAATTTCAACGATCTCAATGAAATAAATATTCAAATCGAGTATAGGGAATAGGTGAACTCTGTTCCTTGTTCTTTTCTATGATGTTTGTTTACAAGATGAGCACGCATGCGCATTGATTATGCGGTCAATACGCTCGCGCTTGCTCTAGAATCTCCATCTTGATTTGCTCACATAGGTATTCACCGACACTTGATACTTAATGGGTTTGAAAATGAATTTATTTCAAATGAATTTTGTTTTGTATTTTATGAATAATTAGGACCACCAAGTATTGTGTGAACGAACTTCGCTTGCCATAGGGTGTCAATTAACGACAAAGCTCAAAAATTGAACTCCCAGCCCACTGTGGGTATTTATCGGCAATTTTCTTTTCGGGGGGCGAAACGTGCCTATCTCCTGAGGTTAATCTTTGCAAATGCAAATCAATGAGACGTTTGGAGAGCGTAACAACCGGTCACAATAATTACCGTCATTGCCCTTGTGGATAACCGCGAAGACAAGACTACAACACACAGACGCGAGGGCGTGATGTGACCTTTGCGAGACCCCAGCGTGCTTCGTGTGCCCCAGGTCCGCACGGGTCAAAGGAGCCCCAGCTATGGCTATGGGAGAATCGTTCCGCCGGTTCACACTACTTGCTATTCACGGCCGCCGTCCGCCATCGTCGTCGTCATGGGACCTGAGCTTTCGGCATGATGGGAACCGTTCTGCTGCCACCACGCTCTGCTGGCGATGCATAATTGAACGCTTTTCACACACAAGCAATTTGCCTATAACAAGCTACAGCTAGAAAATGTTTTGTAAATGGATATTGTTCTGGTGTGTTGTTATGCTAATTAGGTGAATTTGAAAATCACACAAGGTCTGTTCCAGCTCACTTCATAAGAGAATAAACAACCATTATTAGATCAAAAAGGTTGTGACAGCTCACGCAACAGATTGCTTCTCGATCTTTTCCATAACAAACCATGCCTTGCAAATGAATGACTCAATGCTCTTGCACCATGAAGTAAAAACATTATTTCCTCTAGCTAAAAACGACACGGGAGATCATAAACAGATAAAGTGGTAAACCTCTTTTGCAGTGTTTCTGACATATACGATGATATAACTAATAAAAACTATGACTAACCTGATTAAATTTACCTACTGGAAAAACTGTGAACAGTTTTATTTGTTGAGACATTCAAAAATATAAAATAGTATTTAATTCAAAGGTACTGGTAATGTCGAAGATGTTCATTAGATGAAGTTATCAGTTGTAGGCAGCTAGAAGACTCTTGGCACCAACTTTTAAAGAACTAGTATCAGTAGAATAAGTATCTGTTATTTGGCCTTATCATTTTAAGAGAGTGGAGGTTGTAACAATGCTCATGTAAATTTGCTGATCATAAATCAACAAGTAATTGTAGATCAGTATCCTTATTATCTAATTTGGCTAGGATATCACAAACAGCGATTCACAAGAGACTTGATGATTTGCTAGAATGAGAGGGAATGATAAATGGAGGCAGTTCGGATTCAGAAAAAGTAAATCGACTAATGATGCGATAAATTATGTCAATAACTTCATGTGTTATCAACTTGACAATAGTAGATCGGTAATAGCTATATTTCTGGATCTAGCGAAGGCCTTTGACATACATAACCTTCTATTAGTATAGAGTATATTAAGTAATCTTGATATAAGAGGGATTGTTAATGATTTGAAGCATGAACTATGTCTCAAATAGATCTCACAGTATGTCGTCATTAATGGTGTTAAAGGTTCTTACAGCGTAGTCACTTGTGGAGTCCCTCAAGGTTAAATTTTGGGTCCATTATTATTTAATACCTGTTTTAAAGGATCATTGCAACTTAATATACCCGGTGTTATTGTATCATTTGGGGATGACTGTCATTATGGGTAGTGGTCACAGTTGGTAATGAAAATACAGCATGTTAAACATTCCTTAGAAATAATAATAAAATGGCTTAATTATCACAGAGTCACTATAAATATGTCAAAAATCGAATGAAGATACAATGGAATTCAAATTCGGTCAAAAATAATAACACATAATGTAAGAGTAACAGAAAATTCGATCAAGTTTAGGTACTGACCATTGTTTAGGAACACAAATATCATCATTATTAATTAATTTAATAGTTTTTGTACTTTTTTTTAAATTATTTGTACGGCAATGGAATATAAACCTTAAAGTGAAATGTACGCACCACATAAAACAAAATCAAAGCATCAATACCAATAGGCCATCGTCTTCAAAAGTATCAAGGTTCTCGAAAAGTTTGCTTTCGATTGACAGATTTTAGGAAAGTCATGAATATTTTCTACTTTCAAACGTAAGTTTGAATTTAAAAAAGAAGATTACAAAGTTGTTGACGACAATTATTGAGAATTATAGCAATATAGCAAAATAACGGACTTCATTGACAGAAAATGTATTTATTCGAGATCTGTTTCAATAAATAAATGTACTCGTCTAGTATATTTCCAACAACATCAAATGTTATCACAGCATAATCTCAAGTCTAGACAATATATAGAAGTTTGCCCTCATTAAGGTAGACGTTACACCTGGTAATTAAATGATATTTTTGTTTATATTATTGATAAGATTGCTTTGGAAATTGATTTATTGTGACTGTATGTGCGCAGAAAACAGGCAAATATGAATGATGCAATAATACATGTTAAACTTTGATATCGATAAATAAAAAAAGAGGAAATACTTCATTAGATGTGGCACTAAAAAGTAATCGAAATAACAACACATAGCTAATGTAGGAATCAGAAAGTTTTTAATTTTGGTGTCAACTAAAAAAGACTCCAAATCCAACAAAACCATAAACAGATATAAAAACGTTTAATTTCTGCAGATACTCATTATATTTTAAAGTTTACCCATGCGTCTTCAGAGCTAAGTAAAGGTCAAAAAGATATCATTAGTGTAGGTATATACGGAATGGCAGTGGACCCAGTAGAGTGCCTCGGGGTACACCAATTGATTCAAATTAATTTAAGTCTCGTTTAATATATACCTACAGTGTGTACCAGGTGAAGTTTGAATTAGTCATTTCTAGAAAACCACTCAAGTCTTTAGTTTTATAATATACTTACGGGAGTTTCTCGCCATTTCCAATCCACACAAAAAGTCCAAAATGTATCTTAATATTTGTAATCTGAGAGAGCTACTGAAAATTTTACAGGGTGGGTTGAAATCTGGCAACTAGTGCCCAATAACTTGCTTAATTTTAATAAAATACTCTGTATCTTACCTAATACCTAAATTTCACCTTGCAATAATAAAGGCGTGACTCCGAGAGACCACGTAAGAAGCGAAAGCATTATAAAGATGGATTTAGACAGGCCAAATGAGCAAGATCATGGACCCCCTCACGTAGTAGATTATCGAGCAAGGCCAACGAGAGCTGGACCTCGGTATTTCATGATCTATCAGTGAGACTGAATAGAGCACCTAGACCTGACAAAATCATTATGAAATAGAAGACTCTCTTTAATTCCTAAGTAAAATTCAAAAATGAAACAAAAAGTGACATGTTCCATTGAGACGGCTCATTCAACTTCTACGTGGTATACACTGTATACGTTTGCTTTCTATCATTCAAATATATTGTATAAGTATTATTTTCTAGATGTCTAGCTACCAATAGGTATACGATATCACAAAAGAATCCAATCTATCGCTGGCTATGCGCAGAGACCAGCAGAACGTGCCCAGCACGCGATCGCGCTGAACAACAACCGACAGACACGCTGGCCATCAAGCCGGAGAAGAAGGCCGCATACCGAGAAGTAGTGAGTGGTGGTTGGTGTGCCACTTGGAGCGTGCAGCCGCGTTCCTACCTTCTAAGATTCCCACGGTCTTCGGCCTTAGCCCCCCGGCACCCCTCCAAGAAATCGAGCTCCACGCTCACATTTATTGACTATGTTGTGTTGTTGTACCTACTGTTATTACTTACATATTATAAACAGAAGAAAAAAAAAAGTGTGTGGGTATAGGAAGCGTTCCAGATCCAGCGTGCTCTGCCGCGACGATGATGGTGCCGTGGGTTTCTCTTTTGTTTTTTTTTTCCGATCAGCGTGATCCTGCAATTACCTGTGGTGCCGACCTGAATGATACATCTAATTTATTTAACTGGATAGCTCTGATATAATTTGGTTCATCGAATCATTCAATCACATAATTTGAATGTTTACAGTAGTCGACACAGTTCTGTGTGGTGGTTACAACTTACAACCGATTATTGTAGCGAGTTATGAATGAATGAATATCGGATTAGAATCCAGAACAACAGAAAACATATAGGTGCAAAACTACTGTGGATTGAATACAAACTGAATAGGGTTTAAGAAAGACTGTTTATTTCACAGAAAGCGTCTCAAGTTTTATTTGGATCGACTTGTTCGGGAGTTCAGGTTTCTTTGATTGGAGTCCAATGAGGAATCGAATCCAGTTTGAATGGAGTTTCTGGACTAAGCTTCCTGCATCTAGGAATTGAGAAAAAATCTTCAACAATGATCTTAATAGTAGTACGGATCTTTATTTTGATTCTAGTTAGAACTGTCAAGTATGATGTAATCGTTACTTTAGTATCTAATAAACAAAATAAACTAGTATCGAATTCAGATTTGTTTATTATTACGGCCGTATATCATTAAGTTCTTCATTAAGATAACTTTTCATTTTATAAATGTGAATAGAAACCAGAACCATGTCTATCGTATGAAAAATGAATCATCATCAACATCGGAGCACGTTTCCTATGCGAAACGCGTTATAATATAGATATAAATATTTTTTTACTGAAAACTTGACCGACTTTATTAGTTGCTGCACTGGAAAAAACAAAATAATATTAATTATATTGATGCAGGTATTTATTAAGTTTTTGTCAAAAATCTTCTATCTAACTACAATTGCCCAACTTCAAAAGTATCAGCACCAATAGAATTAATATTATTTAGTATTTTTCAGAACACCAACTAATAACGTAAAAAAAAGGAGAAGGTATACAATTCGGTTGTAAGATTGCTTTTTTTATGGCTGTTCGTGCGTTTTGCATAGTAAACGTACTCCGATTTAGACGATTTTTGTTTCATTTGAAAGAGGAGAGTTGAGAAATGGTCCCATATTAAGGAAAATCAAATCCAACCTCCTTCCCTCCAAAAACCACCCGCAAAGGGGTGGAGGGGGCAATTTTTCTCGAAAATTGAAAATCCGAAACAACAGAATTAATGAAAATTCTCTATCCGGAAATGTTTAAATTGGACATTTTTAAAAATAATCATACGTTTCCGCGCTACAGTCTGAAATATATGTTTCAGCTATGTGGAAGGGGCAAATTTTTCCGAAAATCGAAAATTCGAGATTTGAAAATTAGAAAGGGGACCATGTCCGATAAACGTTTAAATTGAACATTTTTTCAAAAGAGTCACGGTTTCCGAGTTTCGCAATGGTAAAGTGAAATATGTGATATGCGTATTTCCGCTATGTACAAGCTAAACCTACCCATAACTTTTTGGGTATTAGTGAACGTTCAACAATTTTCATGACTAATGTTGCACTCAAAAATGTGAAATAAATGATTTTTAAAAAAAATTGGACCGACTTGTTGCATTGAAAAATACAAAATAATATTAATTCTATAGGTGCTGATAATTTTGAAGAACTCCAAAATAACCAGCACCAATAGAATTAATATTATTTTGTATGTGGAATTTTGTAAATAGTAAATTAAATGCAAAAATTAAAAAAGATAGGGTAAATATAAATGAAATATTTGATACTAACAAAGAAGTATTAAAGGACGGATTTGAGATAGGTCAGGAGTTCAATAATTATTTTACCACGATCGCTAATTGTCTTTCGGATAAAATAGTGTCTGATTCTATGTATGTTCCACTTAGAGTTTAGAATAATAAGTCATTGTATTTAGAGGAGACAAACGCAGGGGAGATAGTAGATATTATTATGTCAATGAAAAATAAGAAGGTGGGATTGATGGAATTACCATCGCTGTTTTAAAATGTATTGCTTTGGATATAGCTGAACCCTTGGCAAAAATAATTAATAAATGTATGCTATCTGGTATTTGGCGTAATCATTTTAAGAGAGCAGAGGTTGTACCAATATATAAAGCTGGTGATCATAAATCAACAAGTAATTATAGACCAATATCCTTATTATCAAATTTGGCTAAAATATCTGAAAAAGTGATACACAAAAGACTTAATGATTTTCTAGAGGGAGAGGGAATGATAAATGGGAGACAATTCGGATTCAGAAAGAATAAATCGACTAATGATGCCTTAAATTATGTCAATAACTTCATATGTAACCAACTTGACAATAGCAGATCGGTAATAGCAATATTTCTCGATCTAGCGAAGGCTTTTGACACGGTAGTAGATGAACTTCTATTGATTATATTGAATGATATAGGTATAAGAGGGATTGTTAATGATTTGATGCGTAACTATCTATCAAATAGATTTCAGTGTGTTCTCATTAATGGTGTTAAAAGTTTTTACAGCTTAGTTACTTGTGGAGTCCCTCAAGGTTCAATTTTGGGTCCATTATTATTTAATGCCTATATTAATGGGTTATTGAATCTTAATTTACCGGGTGTAATTGTATCTTTTGCGGATGACACAGTCATTATTTGTAGTGGTGAGAGTTGGGATGAAGTTACAGCCAATGCCAAACATTCTTTAAAAATTATAAGGAAATGGTTTAATTATCACAAAGTGTCTCTATATGCGGATAAGCTCCCTGTTACAGACGGACTCACATTACATGATGATGTTTGTTATAATAACTTAAACTGTGGATGTGATAAAATAAAAAGGGTAAATGAAGTTAAATACCTTGGTGTTATACTAGATGAAAATTGGAATTGGAAGAAAAATATTTTTAGTATTGTTAAAAAAGTAAGATACCTTCTTTTTGTTTTCTATAAAATGAGATATATTCTTGAAAAAAATGATTTCTTAAAATTATACCATGCTTTGTTCTGTAGCGTCCTATTTTATGAAATTATTTGTTGGGGTTCAGCTTATTCAAATACATTAGGGCCGATAGTAAGAATACAAAAGCGTGCTATCAAAATTTTAACTTTTGGTAATCAACACAACCTTTTTAGTGAGACACGATTGCTGAACATTAATCAAAAATATATTTTGGAAGCACTAATAAATAATTATTGTAATCTACGGGAAGAGTATACTATTGCTGAAGCATGTTTATTTTCTAGACACAAATCGCTTACAGTAAGTAAAACTAAATTAAATATTGGTCAAAAAACTAGTTTATATCGATCCAAACTTGTCTACAATAGATTAGATAACAATCTAAAAAAATTAAACTTCTCTAGAGGGCGTATTAAATTTCATATTAAGAGTTGGATTTTAAATAATTTGAAGTTATAATATACATAGATATTGTTATATTACTTAAAAAATCTGTTTTAATATTTAATACTTCCTATATTATGTGTCTTTCTTTACATTAGTAGTTGTATTTATAGTTTTGTTGCATTTTAATTTTATTATTTGTTTATTTATTGTATATTAATATGTATATTTAGATTATGTTAAGCTTGTAGATTTTAATACATTATTAAGTTCAGGTCTACACACAGATGCTATTTGCATCTCGGTAGGGGATTGTTGGACTTTATAAGTCAGACAATCTATTAGCATACTATTTTTTAATCAAGATTTGTATGTTAACCTGAATAAAGATTATTATTATTATTATTATTATTATTATTATTATTTTTTAGCAGCTAATCAAGCCGGTCCAATTTTTTGTAAAAAATATTTATACTAACCCTGTATAGACACAGACACGACTACATCCATCAACTCTTTCGAATCGTTAACCTCGCATCGTTGTCATGTTTTCTTCAGTAAAAGTATAAACTACATATACATACTAAAATAGGTAACGTCAAGTACTTTTTCCCACGACACAAGACACAATCTAACATCACATTAGTGATTGGGAAAAGCGATTGAAAGCGGTACACACTGATTGAGTTTCTTTGTATACATACAAAATGCCGGCAAAAAGAGGAAAAATTACATTAGAGAGAACCACAAGAGAACACAATGGGACATTAACATGGTTTGTGTAAGTCTGTGTGTCGGAAATGTTCGGTAACAGGTGTATAGCTTCGTGTATTACATAGATTTCTAATTAGTGTAGGGAAACTTATTAAAATGCAACAGCAAGCAGAACACTTTGATCATTGAAAGTGCAACAAAGTCCTGCTGTTGAGATTTTTTTTCTTAATGAAAAACAAAGTGTTAAAAATGACAATGAATTGAGGAGCTGTGAAGCAGCTAATGAATTTTATAAATAAATCCAGAAAATTGTCTGAAAATTAGTTCACTGTAAAACAGAACCACTTAGTTGTTGCACGGCCCAAGGATTTGGATAGGAAGTGCTAGCACTAAATGTTTAGGGTTCGGTATCCAAAAGGGTGCCGACGGGACCCCATTAGTGAGCCTCCGCTGTCCGTCCGTCTGATGGTTGAAATTATCAACAACAGATAATAAAATTTGATTAGAATTAAAAATAAAGAGGGCCCCATACAAAAAACGTGTCAGTTTCGGATTTTTTTGGCTCTATAGCTAAACAACCGCTTTGTCCCTTGAACCATAATAAGAACATATTCAAAAATTTAGTAATATTCATACAGGCAATAATAACCAAAATTAAATTAAAGGTAACAGTCTAGTTTACCTAAAAAATCAAATCTATGCAAAAATAGATGTATGTTAGCATAACTTTGAGGTTATCCAAGACGGTCTTTTCAATGATTTGTTAATAATAAAGGGAAAATGTTGTTCATAGGACTATTTTTGATTATTTTTAACCGACGAACCCCGAACGGAGTAGGTATACAATTCTACTAGGTGCTTCTTTTTTTTGGTTTGTGCGCGCCTTTTATATAGTAATCGTAATCTGATTTTGATTCATTTGAAAGAGGAGTCTTGAGTAATGCACCTATATCCATAAAAACGCAAATCCCAAATCTTCCATCCAAAAACCTCCCCTAAATGGGGTGGAGTGGGCAAATTTTCTCGAAAATCTGAGTTGATATAATTAAAGATAGAACAATATCCGGAAACGTTTAAATCGAAATTTTTTTCAAAAGAGTTATGATTTTCGAGTTTAAAGCATGTTAAATTTTCAAATATGTGTATTTCTGCTATTTGGAGAGGGCGATTTCTTTCAAAAATTGAAAATCTCTGGCTTCTACCTGAAAGACCTAATTATTGTAGCAACATTTATAATGAACATTTTTTCCTCAGAGTTACGGTTTTTCAGTTACATCGGTGGTAGAATGGTAACATTTAAAATATTTATACGTGTTTCCGCCGCGATGTTTTGAGATCTCAATAATAATTACAAGCAAATAATATAAATGGATAATAGGATAAGTATCCACTATCTTCATTGGTATCAGTTAACGTTCAATGATGAAAAATACAAAATAATATTAATTCTAATGGTGCTGGTTCTTTCGGAGTTGGTGCCTACAACAACGAACTACAACGGCACAACTTCAAAATTACCAACACCAATAGAATTAACATTATTTTGTAGTTTTTAGTGCAACAACTGATAAAGTAGGTCCAATTTTTTGTAAAAAATATTTATTTCATATTTTTGAGTGTAATATTAGTCATGAAAATTGTTCAACGTTCACTAATACCCAAAAAGTTATAGGTAGGTTTAGCTTGTACGTTTTATTTATTATTCAGAGATCTCAAAACATCTCAGCGCAAATATACATATATCAGACTTTACTGCTGTAACTCGAAAACCGTAACTCAATTTAAATGTTGCTACATATAATCTTCGCTTTAATTTGGCCGTGTCACATTTTCAATTTTCGATAAAAAATTGCCCCTTCCACATAGCTGAAACACATATTTCAGACTATAGCGCGGAAACGTAAGAAATGTCCAATATAAACATTTCCGAATATGGAATTTTCATTAATTCTGTCGTCTCGGATTTTAAATTTTCGAAAAAAATTGCCCCCTCCACCCACATTGGGGCGGTTTTTGTAGGGAAGGAGATTTTGGATTTGATTTTTCTCAATATGGGACCATTTCTCAACTCTTCTCTTTCAAATGAAACAAAACTCGTAAAAACACGCGAACAGCCATAAAAAAATTATAAAAAAAAATCAATCTTACAACCGAATTGTATACCTTCTCCTTTTTTTGAAGTCGGTCAAAAAACGAAAAACGAGCTTCTGCTCTCTTCAAAGATAACTCATAAACAAGGCGTTTCAAAGCTATAAACAAAATGTCATCTTACCAATGAAGAGAGCAGAATTATAAAACATTGATTGAAGCAGTGTCGTGAACAAAAGAAAAAGAAAATTAGTTAGAGAATTGATTAACGAAAATAAAATTTACGGGATAACTGGCCATTCCCAGATTTTTTTTCAATCTGTTTATACTTTAAAACATCATACCACAGGTTTTTTTTTTATATGATTGGTAAAAAAATGCCCATTCGTGTAGGTACTGACGACCTGATTCTTCTCACCTACCACCACTTGCATGTTCCACTTTTCTACAATTTCTTTCTTTTTAAGGTGTTGCTTATAAGTGTTGCTTATAATATCAGCAATTTCACTCAATACCTACGACTTCTACCTAACCTCAAACCATACCCCAAAAAAAAGGTGCTCGTTGACGAACGTTTGACAGCTAAATGATAACACACACTACAATCGCATAATCACACTTATCCCAATTATCCCTCTCTAGCCTCTCTCCACACATATGGCATGTATTCAAGCACACTCAAACACAGTTACACCTTCAAAATGTATGCAATTTTAGTTAATGCTCCACCTATTTACATAACAACAAAAAATCCTTGTCCTTCAGGGCAGGGCCCTGATCTCATTTCAACAACAAAAATGGAACTGACTGGTCAACAAAAAAAAAAACACGACTCAGTGTTATCCTCGGTTTCTTCTTGTCTTTGCAGCACGTGATTAAAGAAATTTTCCCTTTTTTCTGTCCCTTCAGGTGGATTTTTATGTATGGTTGGGACCCACATATAGGTACTTACATAGCACACAGTCTTATTGTCTCGCAAATTGGTTGGTGAAGAAAATTACGAGGTATTTGGTATAAATGGTCGCATAAGGGCCTTGTCAGCCCTGTGGGGATGATTACAGAAGATAAGTAGCAATGTAATATTATGATAAATGCGACTAGTTCGTTTGTTGTTTTTTTTTCTATTTTTGAGAATTTATTATTTTTAAATTGCCCACACATGGGTCGCTCAATCAGCCTCAGGTTGAGTGTATGGCTCTTGCCAAATTTATTGTGGTTGTAACATTAAATACGCGGTTGTATGATGAATTTCCTTTCAAGGATTCCATTCCTAAAAGGTATGATTATATATTAGATTAAAAAAAACGACAAAACATAAAATCATGTCACTTTTCAAACAAAACAAAAGCGAAATCAGAATCTGTTATTTCTTTTGAGATATCCGTTGCCTCAAACAGACAAAATGATATATCTTCCACTTCGCCCAAAATTTTCGTACTGAAAACAGTTTCCAGAGCCACTTGACACTTCGCCCAAAATGGCCACTTCGTCCAAACTAACTGAAAGTATTTGGGAACTGCATTATGTATTAAATAATATAATTTTGTTAAAAGATAAAGTGAACTCTCGGCTTATTTTATATAATAATATAATTATCATTTATGTTTATTGAATGAACTTCTATATTAATTTCTCGGTGACTTTAATGTGAAGATGAATAACAATACTATATTATGCTGGTCTAGTTTTCTAATAAAATTGAAACAGCTATAATATTAACTTATTACTAAGGTCCCAAATAGAGTTTGATCAAAATCAAATAATTTGTGCGAAGTGGCCATTTTAGGCTTTGTGGACTTACCGTTAGATTGGGCGAAGTGAACATTTTGGGCGATTTGCCCACCAACGAGTTTGGGCAAAGTGGACATTTTGGGAATTGTGGACTTTTAATTACATTGCGTGGAACGGCTCTGGAAACTGTTTTCCGTACGAAATATTTGGGCGAAGTGGTCAATATATAATTTTTGGCGAAGCTCGTGGCGAAGTATCCATGTCCCGATACACACACTGAGCGCAATCAACACGACCGAGAGGAGTTGGGCGGGACAACTACCACGATCTGTGTGTGTACTGAAAGGACATAAGATAATCATATTTTTTCATATTCCTCGTTCTATTTAGGTTAGGTTAGGTTAGGTGTCATTATATCAGACAAAAACGTTGAAGCACTTTGTAAATAAGTAGTGTGGATATTCAAACTCCGGTGAATCTTAATCCAAATTGTTTCTAGACGACCAATCAATTAAATTTCCGAAAATCAAATCTGCTTAGATAGTTTCACAATGATATGTTACAAATAAAATAATAACTATTGCATTTGAATATTCAGAATCAGATCATTCGGCTGCTAAATATAATATAATGTTAATAAATATTTTTTGCGAAAAATTGGACCGACGATATTAGTTGGTGTACTCAGAAATAGAAAATAATATTAATTCCGTTGGTGTTGGTACTTTTGAAGTTGTGCATTGCAGTTAGATTGAAAACTTTTGGCACAAACTTCACAACTACCAGCACCAATAGAATTAATATTATTTTATACTTTTCAGTGCACCAACTAATAACGTCGATCCAATTTTTTTTTAAAAATATTTATTTCACAGTTTTGAGTGTAACATAAGTCACGAAAATCGTTGAACGTTCACTAATACCAATGAAGATAGTACTTATCCTATTACCCACGTATATACCTTGCTTGTAGTTGTTATTATTGAGATCTCTGAACATCGCTGCGGAAATACGCTTGAATATTTTAGTTGTTACCATCATAACACCGATTTTACTCGAAAACCGTAACTCTAAGGGAAAAATGTTCATTATAAATGTTGCTACAAATAATTATGTCCTTTATGTACTGCCCACAGATTTTCAATTTTCGACAGAAATCGCCCTCTCCACATTGCACATTTGAGAATTTAAGATGCGTCTATCTCGAAAACCGTAACTCTTTTGAAAAAATGTTCAATTTAAACGTTTCCGAATATTGTCCTATCTTTAATTATATTACCTCAAAGTTACAATTTTCGAGAAAATTTGCCCCCTCCAACTCCTTCGGGGGCGGTTTTCGGAGGAAAGGAGTTGTCGGATTCCCGTTTTTATGAATATGGGACCATTTCTCAAGGCTCCTCTTTCAAATGAATCAAAAATCATCAAAATCGGACTACGATTATTATATGAAAGGCTAACAAACACAACAACAAATTTGTTTGTTTTTGTTATTATAGGTACCTACCTTTTCCGTTTAATTCGTCGGTCAAAAAATACACAATATCAAAAAATATTTTCACAAGCTGAAATGCGTCAAAGATCATAGGTCAAAATTGCTGATTTTCTTGCTCAAATTACCCATTGCTATACTTTCACTGCCATTATGGTCATTAACCGCCATATCCGCCCGCTTGTGCGCACACATTTGCCACAAGCCGAGTCACGATTTTCTCACGATGCGAAAGCGCCTGGCTTCAGCGCTCCTGCTAATCTCAATTCCTGCAGATCAATTTACACAACAACATCGAAAAATTCAGTCAGCAATGTCTCGATATCAACTTTTTTGTGGTAATTCGGACAAAAAATATATACTTAAGTCAGTCCACTGATTAATTCAGTTGTATTACGTCAAAGGTAAATTAGTAGGTACGTGTGAAATTTCCGAAGCTGTCAAATTGTTAAATCAAAACTGATTAGAATCCGCTGATTACCTGTTTATTAGGTTAAGATTATCTCCTGTCACATTCAGCGTTCAAAATATTTTACATAAATAAATGAACTTGTGAATTGTGATTGGTTCGGTATTGACAAGAAACATCAAAATATACGAATCATAACCTAAAAACATTACAAGGACCATAGACGTCAATAATGAATCGATCTGACAATTTCGTGAAATCTTACTTTTCAATCAATTTCAAAACAAAGTTTGTCTACATTGCCTTTGTTTCGGAATTCGATCCCGTATACTGGTCAGTATGGAGTGATGTCATCAACTGACATTATAATACACTTTCTTTCTTGAATGAAACCAGATAAACCTTTACAGTTGTTTTTGAAATATTTAGTTGTACCACCGCAACAATAGCTCAATATTAAGCTTATACTGGTGACGGATATCATACATCAATTTTGGTCAGTGTTCTGGATTAAATTTAGGAACACAGGACTACTCTATAAATTCTCAATGTCAAATTCTACTAAAATATATATAAATATTTTTTAGAAAATAAATAGACTTGGTGCACTGAAAAATACAAAATAATATTAATTCTGTTGGTACAAGTATTTTTGAAGTTGTGCCGTTGTAGTTTTATGTTGTAGGGACCAACTTCAATAGTACCAGCGCCACTAGAATTAATATTGTTTTGTATTTTTCAGTGCCCGAACTCATAAAGTCGGTCCAATTTTTTTTTTATATTTATTTCACTCTTTTGAGTGAGAAGATAGAGTACTTATCCTATTACCATATATGTATATAAGGCTTAGCTTGTACTTGTTATTATTCAGAGATCTGAAAATATCGTGGGGCAAATATACATATTTCAGACCTTACTGCTGTAACTCGAAAACCGTAAGTCTTTTTAAAAAATATTCAATTTTAATATTGCTATATATAATCTATTCGTTAATTTGTTTGTCTCATATTTTCAATTTTCGAAAAAAATTGTCCCTTCCGAATAGCCGAAAACTCGAAAACCATAACTGTTTTGAAAAATGTTCAATTTAAACGTTTCTAACTTTCCGGTCTAGAATTTTTGATTCTTGAAAAAAATTTTCCCTTCCACATAACTGAAACATATATTTCAGACTGTAATGATTATTTTTTTAAAAGTCCAATTTAAATGTTTCCGGATATAGAATTTTCTTTGATCCTGCCGCCGTCCTAGATTTTCAATTTTCGGGAAAAATTGCCTCCACCAGCTCCATTGGGGAAAGCTTTTAAGGGAAAGGGCATGTCTAATATTGTTTTTTTGTTAATGGGAATAATTCTCAATGCTCCTCTCTCAAATGAAAAAAAAAACATCAAAATCGAAGCCCGTTTACTAAGCAAATGGCGCGAACAAATATAAAAAAAAACATGCAGACATACAGTCGAATTTTATACCTCCTCTGTCTGGTTCGTTGATCAAAAAGTCAATAGAGAGTCCATATCTGATGACGTGATCACATTGCTTATTTAAACAGACTATAGATGTAAAATAATAACAATAATAATAATAATGTTTATTCGTTCATATTTACATTTAGGTTTTCAGAAAAAAAATATATTGTAACGTGAAGACTTACCCGAATAATAAACTACACACACAATGCACATTCCGGAAAACACGAGAGACATCAGAGGCAACGAGAATAAATCCTGGTCTATTCTCGAAGCCATATATTGAGAAATAACCTCCAGAAACAAAGAAAACAAACACTGGAACCATCTAGAGCTTTTTAGGTTAGATTTATATAAGGCTGAAGGCATAGACAGAGTTAGTTAGCACGGTCATTGACAGTTCACACAGACCACATAGAAAGTTGTTATAGTCCAAGAAATATCGTGTGAATATAAATGTATATATAGTCGTGTAGTTATTGGTGTAAATAAATAAGTGAAAATAAATCGAACCCAGTTTTAATTGACCGAGGAACCTCGAACGGAGGAGGTATACAATTCGACTGTCTGCTTTATTTTTTTTTTTTTTTTTTTTGTTGGTTCGTGCGCGCCTTTTATATAGTAGACGATCTCCGATTTTGATGATTTTGGATTCATTTGAAAGAAGGAGATTGAGAAATGGTCCCATTTTCATAAAAACGCAAATCCGAAATCTCCTTCCCTCCGAAAACCGCCCCCGAAGGGGTGGTGGGGGCGAATTTTCTCGAAAATCGAAAATCTGAGTTGGTATAATTAAAGATAGGACAATATCCGGAAACGTTTAAATTGAACATTTTTTCAAAAGTGTTACGGTTTTCGACATAGACGCATGTTAAATATGTATTTTTGCTATGTGGAGAGGACAATTTCTTTCGAAAATTGAAAATTTTTCGATACTACATGAAAGATATAATTATTTGTAGCAACATTTATAATGAACATTTTTTCCTTAGAATTACGGTTTTCGAGTTAAATCGGTGTTAAATGGTAACAACTAAAATATTCAAGCGTATTTCCGCCGCGATGTTCTGAGATCTCAATAATAACCACTACAAGCAAGGAATATACGTGGGTAATAGGATAAGTATTATCTTCATTGATATGGTATAGTGAACGTTCAACGATTTTCGGGACTAATGTTACACTCAAAAGTGTGAAATAAATATTTTTTACAAAAAATTGGACCGACGTTATAGTTGATACACTGAAAAGTATAAAATAATATTACTTCTATTGGTGATGGTACTTGTGAAGTTGGTGCCAAAAGCTATCAATCTAACTGCAACTGCACAACTTCAAAAGTACCATCACCAATAGAAGTAATATTATTTTATACTTTTCAGTGCATCAACTAATAACGTCGGTCCAATTTTTTGTAAAAAATATTTATATAAATCACCGTTACAATATGAACATATTATAAACTAGAACATACACTAGAAAAGCATAGATCAAAGATTTTTTTACGTAGCGTTTATGTAAAGCTAACATCGACTTACGCAAAAATGAACATAATTTCTTGTGTTTTTAATTGCTAGTTATTTACTCTATACCTAACTGTTTTTTTTTTACTAACGAACCAAGCGGAGGGGGTATACAATAATAATTTGACTGTTTGCATTTTCGCGCCTTATAAATAGTAAAAGTGGTCCGATTTTCGTGATGAAAACAGCATCATGAAAATTTCATTTGATAGAGAACTATTGAGAATTGCCATTGAAAAATCGACATACAACATGCCCTTCCTGTCGAAAAATTTCCCCCAAAGGCAGGGAAGGAGGCATTTTTTTCGACAATCGAAAATTTGAAACGAAAAAATTAAAGAAGAGGCCATATCCGGCAACGTTTAAGTTAGACCTTTTTCAAAATAATCATAAGTTTCGAGTTACCGAAATATATTTATTTTCGCGATATTTTGAAATCTTTGAATAAGTATAAGAAACGTATTATCTTCTTTGAATGATTTTGATTACTAACGATACACTCAAAAGTGTGTAATAAATATTTTTTTACATCAAATTTTACCGTTTTTATTTTCTAGTTGGTGTACTGAAAAATACAAAATAATATTTATTCTATTGGTTCTGGTACTTTCAAAGTTGGTGCCAAAAGTATTCAATCTAAAAACAACTGCATAACTTCAAAATTACCAGTACCTACCAATAGAACTAATATTATTTTGTATTTTTCAGTTCACCAACTAATAAACTCGATCCAATTTTATGAAGAAAATAATTCATCCAACATTAGAGCATCTCGCTTTATTCCTTGATTGGCCGCCTCAAAGCACTTCATTTTAGAAGACATACGTACGTTATAATCTAGTAGTCTGTCATTATTACATAGCTTAACCTAAAGCATAAATATTAATTTTCATATCCATTATTTTGGCACACAACAAATCAAAAAGACTTTCACATTTATGAATATTATCATGTAGGTATATTTAATTCACTGTTTTAGGTAAGTTTCTTATAGAAATGTACCTATTGCGATCGTTCACACTTTTGAATTTAGAAAAAATTTCCACGGCATGTTGTTATATGCCTATAAGTTAGTCCAAAAAAACATTTGGTTCAAAAGTTTATATATATATGGGATATTACAAAATTTGTTAACACGATAGAGGTCGCAGTTTTGAAGGTATCAAGTTCAAATTTGCTACAAAAATCAATCTCTCAAATATCTCGGTCGAGTTCGTTATTGGGCAATATCCGGTAAGTAGTTTCAAAATGGCGACCATTCAAACATTTAAAAAAATTATCAAAAAAGAGCCGTAGTGTAAATATCATCAAAAATAATTTTAGGTTATAGATATAATCAGTACCTACAACTTGTGTTCACAGCAATTTTTCATAAAATACACAGGTAAAAAAATAAAAATTAATAAAGAAAAATAACAAATATTGATAAAACATGAACACTCAATATAAATTTGATGTAATTGTACATTTTCTGGAGATCTTTATAGAGATCCTGATTAAAAAAAAATATAGTATATTTATTGAAAAGAAATAGGCGAAAAAACAAATTCTGCCTTGAAGTGGAACTCGAACCCTGTCTGCTTTATATTCAACAGCCAAAACAAAAACCTCTAACCGCAAGGCTATGACACAAACGACAATTTCACGTGATAACATGTACGTATACCAATGAAAAGGTTGTTCAAATTTCAATTCAATGAATTTTGAAAAATTTACCTTTCCGCTGACTACAGGCCATCGGGATTTTAGGTAAATTTCTTATAGAAATATACCTATTGCGATCGTTCACACTTTTGAATTTCGAAAAAATTTCAACGGCATGTTGTTATATGTCTAAAAGTTAGTCCAAAAAAACATTTGGTTCAAAAGTTTATATATATATATATATATATATATATATATATATATATATATATATATATATATATATATATATATATATATATATATATATATATATGGGATATTACGAAATTTGTTAACACGATAGAGGTCGCAGTTTTGAAGGTATCAAGTTCAAATTTGCTACAAAAATCAATCTCTCGAATATCTCGGTCGAGTTCGTTATTGGGCAATATCGGGTAAGTAGTTTCAAAATGGCGACCATTCAAACATTTAAAAAAATTATCAAAAAAGAACCGTAGTTTAAATATTATTAAAAATAATTTTAGGTTACAGATATAATCAGTACCTACAACTTTTGTTCAAAGCATTTTTTCATAAAATACACAGGTAAAAAAATAAAAATTAATAAAGAAAAATAACAAATATTGATAAAACATGAACACTCAATATAAATTTGATGTAATTGTACATTTTCTGGAGATCTTAATATAGACCCTGATTAAAAAAATATATAGTATATTTATTGAAAAGAAGTAGGCGAAAAAAAAATCTGCCCTGAAGTGGACTCGAACCCTGTCTGCTTTATATTCAACAGCCAAAACAAAAACCTCTAATCGCAAGGCTATGACAATTTTATTTAATAACATGTAGGTATACCAATGAAAAGGTTGTTAAAATTTCAATTCAATGAATTTTGAAAAATTTACCTTTCCGCTGACTACAGGCCATCGGGATTTTTTTATCTTGAAATCAGAATCAACATTCAAACTGACAATAGCTTGGCACCTGTAATTCTCTAATTAAATTCATTTAATCACGCTAAATGGAAAATTGGTGGAAATATAAATGATAATAGTGACTCGCACCTTTAACCGCTATTAAATAATTATCAATTTGCCACGACTGCCATAAAATCATTACATTGTTGCTGGTTGATCTCTGATCTGTTTTTCTCTTTTCATCAACTTCGCAGAAACGACTATGGTATACCTGTTATTCGACTATCTGCATTTTTTGACCGAAATCCCAAACGAAGGACTGTGTTCTTTTATTGAACAATTTCAAAAAAGGAGGAGGTATACAATTTTATGTATGGCTTTTTGCGCGTTTTGCATAGCAAACGTGCTCCGATAATGATGATTTTTTATTCACTTCAAAGAGGAGAATTGAGAAATGGACCCTTATTATGAAAACTCAAACTCAGATTCTCTTTCCTGCAAAAAACGCCCCCGAAAGAGGTGGAGGGAGCAATTTTTCTCGAAAATCGAAAATCTGAGACGGCAGAATTGAAGATGAGACCATAAACAAACAAAATTAAATTGAACATTTTTTTACTACTAGAATTGCACAACTTTAAAATTACAGGAATTACAGTATAATTTTTCATTTTAAAAAGGTTTGTCTAGAAATGGTCCCATATTGAAAAAAATTACATCCAAACAGTCTTTCCCACAAAAAACCGCCCCTGGATGGGGTATCACATCAGTATTTGAAAATATTTGACGTAAATACAAATAATATTACAAACTTGTATCGTGATTGATTTGGTTTAACATAGGTAACATTGTTTGAACAAATATGACAAGTGACATAGACTTAAATGATGATGAGCTATGTGGTGGGGGTTATTTATTTCAAAAATAGAAAATATGAGATAAGAAAATTTAAGATATTATATGTTGCAATTCAGACTCCAAACTGTGTTTCCCCCCAAAAACTGCCTCTGGATGGGGTATCATATCAGTCTTTGAAAATATTTGACTCAAATACAAATAATATTACAAACTTGTATCGTGATTGATTTCTTTCTAACATAGATAACATTGTTTGAACAAATATGACAAGTGACATAGACTTAAATGATGATGCACTTAGACAACACTGTGAAACTTTACAAGGTATACTAAGTTATACATTTCAAAGGAAACTTTGCATACAAATTTCTGTGCATTCATTGCCTTTGTCAAATGTTGTTGAAAGATCAATAAAAAAAGTCCCGATGGCCTGTAGTCAGCGGAAAGGTAAATTTTTCAAAATTCATTGAAGTGAAATTTGAACAACCTTTTCATTGGTATAAATACATGTTATTACATACAATTTTCGTATGTGTCATAGCCTTGCGGTTAGAGATTTTCATTTTGGCTGTTGAATATAAAGCAGACAGGGTTCGAGTTCCATTTCAAGCCAGAATTTTTTTTTTCGCCTATTTCTTTTCAATAAATATACTATATATTTTTTTAATCTGGGTCTATATTAAGATCTCCAGAAAATGTACAATTACATCAAATTTATATTGAGCGTTCATGTTTTATCAATATTTGTTATTTTTCATTATTAATTTTTATTTTTTTACCTGTGTACTTTATGAAAAATTGCATTGAACAAAAGTGGTAGGTACTGATTTTATCTATAACCTAAAATTATTTTTGATGATATTTACACTACGGCTCTTTTTTGATAATTTTTTTAAATGTTTGAACGGTCGCCATTTTGAATCTAGTTACCCGATATTGGCCAATAACGAACTCGACCGAGATATTTGAGAGATTGATTTTTGTAGCAAATTTGAACTTGATACCTTCAAAACTGCGACCTCTATCGTGTTAACAAATTTCGTAATATCCCATATATATATAAACTTTTGAACCAAATGTTTTTTTGGACTAACTTAAAGACATATAACAACATGCCGTTAAATTTTTTTCGAAATTCAAAAGTGTGAACGATCGCAATAGGTACATTTCTAAAAGAAATTTACCTAAAAGTCCATAACCGGATTTTTTAATTAAAAAGACTTTGTATTATATAATAATCATATCATTTATATTTAATTTCAAAAAGGTAGAGAGTAATGATAATGAATATAAGCGCCATAATACAATAGAGATCCCTTCATTTTCATAATTTATTACTCTCTACCTTTTTGAAATGGACTATAAGAAGTATGAAACATGGCGAAGAGTAAATACAAAAATCCCGATGGCCTGTAGTCAGAGGAAAGGTAAATTTTTCAAAATTCATTGAATTGAAATTTTAACAACCTTTTCATTGGTATACCTACATGTTATTAAATAAAATTGTCATAGCCTTGCGGTTAGAGGTTTTTGTTTTGGCTGTTGAATATAAAGCAGACAGGGTTCGAGTCCACTTCAAGGCAGATTTTTTTTCGTCTATTTCTTTTCAATAAATAAACTATATATTTTTTTAATCAGGGTCTATATCAAGATCTCCAGAAAATGTACAATTACATCAAATTTATATTGAGTGTTCATGTTTTATAAATATTTGTTATTTTTCTTTATTAATTTTTATTTTTTTACCTGTGTATTTTATGAAAAATTGCTTCGAACAAAAGTTGTAGGTACTGATTATATCTATAACCTAAAATTATTTTTAATAATATTTACACTACTGCTCTTTTTTGATAATTTTTTTAAATGTTTGAATGGTCGCCATTTTGAAACTACTTACCCGATATTGCCCAATAACGAACTCGACCGAGATATTTGAGAGATTGATTTTTGTAGCAAATTTGAACTTGATACCTTCCTACCTAACCTACCTAACTTTTGAACCAAATGTTTTTTTGGACTAACTTATAGACATATAACAACATGCCGTTGAAATTTTTTCGAAATTCAAAAGTGTGAACGATCGCAATAGGTATATTTGTATAAGAAATTTACCTAAAAAAACGCCTATAACTGGCGGTAAATCTCGGCCTTCAATGGTTCTGATGACATTATTAATATACTATAAAGAAACCTTGTCGATACTCTACATACATTGAATATTATTATCGAACCAAGCGTAAATCCTGTGTGCACTATTACAAAAAAAAAAAACTGGATATGCAGAGAAGATCTGATTACCTACCTGCGTTCCTCCTTTTAATTACACATACTAGAATATTAAATAACGTTCAATCTCAGTGGAAACAAAAAAATTAACCTTAGTATAGGTACTTACAGCTCGGCCGTAGCTGAAACACGTGTGACGTCTCATATTATGTTTCATAAGACATTTTATATTAGATGCCATTCAATATTTTCCATGTTCTTTCTGTTATGTGTGTTTGTGTAAAAGCTAATCGGAAGAGATGAACTGAGTTGTGAAAAGGCAGCCAGCGTGAACTCGTAAAAGGAGTAAATATGAAGTCTTGGCGGTTAAAAAATTTCATTAAAAATATGTGAGTGAAGCCCTTCAAAATCTCTGTATGCTTTGATTCATATTTTTATCAAAGGGGCGTTTGGCGGCGGAAAATACCTTTTGACTAAGGAGCTATAGATAGCCGCTGGAAGGGCAACTGACCAAGTAGTTTTGGCCGAAGAAGCGTCCCACAAACGAGGTCAGTCGAGCTGGCCACACCCATCTAAATGTAACCAAAACAGAAAGTGCTCATTTACTTGTGCTATAGAACTGTGCTGTGATGTGCTGCAAAAATCTTGAAATGGGCTGCTTAATAAAGCCTATATTTGTAAATATTTTTGATGATCGGGCTAAATCGTGTATCAGCCCCCCGTTAAAGTTGAAAAATTTAAATTTTCCCAATTGTATCCGATAGTGGTCGCGTTGTGCTGCATTGTTCCGGTAAAATAAAACAAAATCCGAAAACGCATAATAATTTTATGGATGTTACAAATGTGGGGGGCCAGCTTGACTCTCAGCCCCCCGTTTGAAATTTGAATTTTCCAACTTTAACGGGGGGCTGATACACGAGTTAGCCCCGATTAAAAATATACATAAATATAGGCTTTATTAAGCAGCACATTTCAAGATTTTTGCAGCACAGTTCTAGTGCAATTAAATGTGCACTTCCTGTTTTGGCTACATTTAGATGGTGGGGGGGCAACTCCACTGACCTCGACAAACGGCTATTTTCGTCTCGTACGCGAATTTAGCGCTAGCGCAGCAGACTTTTTTGACCGACGAACCAAACATACAAATCGACTGTTGGTCTGCATGTTTCTTTTATGGATGTTCGCGCCTTTTAAATAGTAAGTAAACGGGCTCCAGTTTCCATTTGATGAAGAATTATTGAGAGTTGGTCCTATTGAAAAAAAATGACATTCAACATGTCTTTCCCCACAAAAACTACTCCCAAAGGGGCTTTAGGGGGAAATTTTAAAACAAATTTAATATTTGAAACGACAAAATTAAAGACGATGCCATATCCAGCAGCGTTCAGATTGGACATATCTCAAAAAGAATCTTGGTTCCTAATTAGAGCAGTTCAAAAGTCTGAAAGAAATATGTGTCTTTCCGCTATGTGGCAATTTTTCTCGATAATTGAAAATATGAGACTGCCTAATTAAAGAAGAGATTACATGTCTCAACATTTACATTGGAGATTTTTCCAAAAAAAATACGGTTTTCGAGTTGCAGCAGTGGTAAAGTAAGAAATATATGTATTTCCGAGGCGATGTTTCAAAATCTCTGAATAATAATAACAAGTACTAGTAAATAATATAGGAGGTAATACGATAAGTACCTACTATCTTCTTCGGTATTAGTTTTTCATGACTAATGTTACACTAAAATGTGTGAGATAAATATTTCTTACAAAAAAATTGGGTCGACTTTATTAGTTGTTGCACTGAAAAATACAAATAATATCAATTCTATTTATGCTGGTACTTTTGAAGTTGGTGGCAAAAGTCTTCTATCTAACTAAACTTGAAAATTACCAACACCAATAGAAATAATATTATTTTGTATTTTTCAATGCACCAACTATCGAGTGATCCAATAAAAAATCATCTCCAGTAGGCCTCTGAAAATGAGAACATTTGCTAAATACAGGTAGGAAGCTAAACATTACAAATAATGTTTCAATCAATATAAATGCAATTGCAGATAACTCAAGTAAAGACATGTTCTCATTTTCAAAGGCCTACTGGAGACGACTTTTTTTAGGATCGCTCGATAATATTATTATTATCATTATGAAAACACGGATATTAGGGATACTTGCTTTTGTGGGACACCTTAAGGTCTTTTGTGCCATCCCGTGATGTGGTACTATTTTACCTACTGTCATTTCTGTTAATTTACATCCAGCTCCTTGTAATAATTAATTAGTGCTCTTGCACCACAGGCTTTTAGGTCCTCATAGGTGGTAAACATTATCATATTCTGCTGCTTCTGTGCAAAATCTGCAGGAATCATCTTCAACAAAAACCATCCTTTTAGATAGTTTTTGATTGGATTATGCCCGGTGGTGATTCTAACCAAGTTTCTCAGATCATATTTTTTTAGGAGAAGTAGGTTATTTTCCTTGAAGTATTGCCAGTCTGTCAGGCGTTTGGCCAAAATGGCTTGATGTCTTGATTCCCATTTTTTTACTTCTGTTTTGACATGTTGTTTTGCATGTCCACATAATGGCTTGAGGTCTTTTGGATGCCTTTCTGAGCCTTTTCCAGACAGAGAGTCAGCTTTTTCGTAGCTGTCACTTGCTATATAGATTCTTGACCCCCTTTGATTCCTCTTACGAATCGCATGGGTGCAACTCCCGCCAAAGGATATGTGTATTTCCGTAGTAGCTGCCCAGACCCCCAGGCCGGCTTTAACATCCCTCAGTGAACCATCCGGGTGCCAGGTTAAGGTCCCTCTTCCCTTTTCCACAGGTAGGAGAGTTTTTATCTATTCGTCCACTTTTGCTAATTCTTTTTTCATAGTTTCTGTTAAAGGAGTGTTGGGATTTTGTTTAGAATATTCGAGTATCCCGTCACTTTCCCATATCTTGTTTTGATTGTTCTGTAAGTTCTTATTGCGTCGTCTTATGCACACCTCTGAATTTGCAAATGCAGTGGAGTCAAGTTCAGGATTACTTCCATTATTGCAGTTGTAGTTGTATGCATTGCCCCTGAAATTCCTATGCAAGCTAGTCTTTGAATTTGTTAGAGGTTATTTTGAATTGAACTGTCTTCTGTTTTCGGCCACCAGACTGATGCTGCATATTTTATAGCCGGTCGGACTATTGCAACATAAGACCAGTAGGCCATATTATGACTGAGTCCAATAGCTGCTTTCATACATTGAGATTCATTAGGACTTTTTCCTTTATATGTGTAATGTACCAACTAATAAAGTCGGTCCAATTTTTGTAAAAAATCTTTATTTATATTTTATATAAATATAGATTATAGCGGGTCTCATTCAAGGATTTGCTGACATAAGGCTCCATTCTGAGCTCCACTGAAAATGGAGGCCCATTTAAGGCTTTTGTGACATCAGAACACCATTTCTTCGCAGACATGGGGCCCCATTTCGGACTTTGAAGACAAGGAGCTAACGCTCTTCTCACCAACATGGAGTAGGTCTTGTTGTCAGCAAAGCCCTGAATGGTGTCTCATGTCAGCAAAGCCATGAACAGGGCCCGATATGAGGGTCATGTATCGTATTTTAGATACCACAAACCCAGTGAAACAGAATTTAGTATTGTCTTGATGAAATTAATGTTCAAAATGAAATCAATAAAAGTAAATAAATAAAAGTAGATATATACTTGCTTTCAGTATCATAAGAGATACATTTAATTACCCCCTTTGCAAATTATGTATTCAGTGATAATAACTTAATGAGTAAACTTCAGTCGCACATCGAAGCTAAGACGCACATTATTTTTATAATTAATTATACTAAATATTCTCCTCTATCACCACACAACTGGATTTGAACTTGTTTTTTCTTGTAGTTATAAACGCTACTAGGTACCTATACTATCCATCTTCTTCGCATAAATTGCAGACGGAAATAGATAGAAAAAGAAATCGCAAAGAAAAAAATTAACGATCTCAACGGTGGTGGTACAACTTATCATTTGATAATCTTTCACTATTTTAATTTGTGTCATCGTTTTTCCACCAGCAGTAATTACAAGGAGTCGGCAGTGCATTTCGATTTATATATATGTATATCCCTGCGCGGCTTTTCCTGCTAAAGATGTGTGCATCTGATGATGTATCATCGTTAATAAGCATTTTTCAATCGTGAAATCTCGATTGCGCATCTCTTCTCTTCTCCATGAAGGGATATTAACGGCCAATTAAGAAAGGTGATGGTGGCTGGAAGAAGAAGAAGAAGAAAAAGAGAATAGTTGTCTATTGAGGATGCTGCACGATAATGCTGATTGACAAATAGTCAAAAATATGTTGTTAGTTTGATTTGTTTTTTCAGGTTCAAAACTAATAGACCTTTTTACTTTCGAAAAAATTATCATGTATTAACATTGAGAAGCGTAGTTGAAGATAAGTTTGTAAACAAATATATAATCTTAAAGTAGGTATATTTTTTATTTAGTTTTAGAGAAAAAGTTAGTCTAGTGGAGAATTTAGAAATGAAATACAGGGTGTCCCAAAATTCCGTGGAATTAGATTTACTGTATATTGGTGAGATCAAAGTAAGTCGATTGAGAAAAAAATACCTATATCAGTGTTTCGTTTGCGTGAGAGAAAAATTTTCAATTTGTTTTAATAATTCAAAAACAATTTTTATCAAATTTGGTGTGTAGCTATTTTAATTGATGAGCCATTCAAAGCAAAATTACTCCAACTGAAATCAATAAAGGGTATAAGCCACCCCAATCCTACCATAAATGGCATAGTATTTTTTATCAAGGAGAGCTGTAGCAGCATTTTTTGTCCCTTTCAAAACACATGCATCTCTAATGGTGTTTGAGTAGAGAAAAAATTATAGACTGATGTTTAGTAACTTAAAATTTTCAAGAAAACTAAGTTGGTGATTGTCAACGTTATCTACAAATAAAAAAAATGATCCTCTTGACAGATAGGGTGTAGAACTGTAATAAATATTTCTTACAAAAAAATGGAACTACGTTATTAGTTGGTGCACTGGAAAATACAAAATAATATTAATTATATTTGTGCTGTTACTTTTGAAGTTGTGCAGTTGCAGCTAGATTGATAACTTTTGGCACCAACATCATAAGTACCAGCATAAATAGAATTAATATTATTTTGTATTTTTCAGCGCACCAACTAATAACGTCGGTCCAGTTTTTTGTAAAAAATATTTATTTCACACTTTTAAGTGTAACATTTGTCACGAAAATCGTTGAACGTTCACCATTATCCATGTATGCTTTGCTTGTATTTACCTACTATTATTCAAAAATCTAAGAACATCCTCGTGGAAATACGCATATTATAAAATTTGCCACTCTTTTATCTCGAAAACCGTAACTCTAAGGGAAAATGTTCATTATAAATAAGTATTGCTACAAATAATTATATCTTTCATGTAGAACCCGCAGATTTTCAATTTTCGAAAGAAATCGCCTTCTCCACATTGCAAAAATATACATATTTAAGAAATTAACATGCTTCTTAGTCGATAACCGTAATTCTTTCAATGTTCAATTTAAATGTTTCCGGATATTATCCTATCTTTAATTATACCACCTCAGATTTTAGATTTTCGGGATAATTTGCCCCCTTTTCGGAGGGAAGGAGATTTCGGATTTGCGTTTTTATGAATATGGGACCATTTCTCAATCCTTCTCTTTTAAATGAATCAAAAATCATCAAAATCAGAGTACGATTACTATATAAAACGGGCGGTCAAAAAAAGCAGAACGTCGAATTGTATACCTCCTCCGTTCAGGGTTGCATCGACAATTTTTGACCGAACGGAGGAGGTATACAATTAGAATGTCTGCTTTTTTTTTGTTTGTGGGCGCGTTTTATATAGTAAACGAGCTTCGATTTTGATGACATGAGATTCATTTGAAAGAGGAGGCTTGAGAGATGGTCTCATATTCACAAAAACGCAGATCCGAAATCTCCTTCCCTCCGATAACAGCCCCCGAAAGGGGTGGAGGGGGCGAATTTTCTCGAAAATCGAAAATCTGAGTTGGTATAATTAAAGATAGGAAAATATCCCGAAAAGTTTAGATTGAACATTTTTTTCAAAAGAGTTACGGTTTTGAGTTAAATCGGTGTTAAAATGGTAACATCTAAAATACTTGAGCATATACGTGTTTTGAGATCTCAATAATAACAATACTACAAGTAAAGAATATACGTGGGTAATAGGATAAGTACTATCTTCATTGGTGTTAGTGAACGTTCAACAATTTTTGTGACTAATGTTACACTCAAAAATGTGAAATAATTTTTTTTTACAAAAAATTGGACAGACGTTATTAGTTGGTGCACTGAAAAATACGAAGCGAAGCACTCGGAACTGTGATCTTACCTCATTTTCTCATAATATTAATTAAACTGGACAATAAATAATGTCTTAATTTAAGCCATATTATATATATATATGTATTTTTTTTTTTGAGTTGAGTGAAAGCTTTCTGCCAATTTCCATCACTCATTATACCAAATACCTATAAAAGAAACACACACACAGACAGACCAGTCATGTCGTACGCCCAGCACAAGCCTCGAAAACGATTACATCAAAGAGCCAATAATGAGAAATGAAAAAAAAAGGTGTTGCCCACAACAACCGTGGGAAACTGCTCGAAATCCGTTTATATACGTATATGTATTTACCTACATTTAAACACACCATAATATACATATTATATGTATATACATCTATTTCGTTTATCCAGCATAAACAAGCCGGTATTATATGCGCTCTAACTTTCATATCTTTTTCTCTCTCTCTTTATATATATATATATATATATATATATATATATATATATATATATATATATATATATATATATATATATACTATATAAGAGCGTGGTTGAGATAGCGACCAAAAGATAAGGACAGTTGTAAATATTTATACATACCTATGTAGATGTGTATAATAAATATGTATATATAAGTACATATAGAAAAAAGTAAATGTAGAGATGTGCGCCTTCAATGTTGCCGTCGTGGAGCACATGAATTGCACAAATCACTGATAGAACAAAAACACAATAATTATCAATACTCACAGTATAGGGTTTATGTGTCCGATTTATAATGAAAAGTTCAACATAAGTGACATAAAAATGCATTTATTATCTGTGATGACCACTGTTCGAACTCCAAACACACTACCAGATTGTTCAAAATGGTAACTTCATTAAAAAAATATATATATAAGAAGCCATCAAACCTTATAAGCGTCTTATTCGACTTCTACTGGCTTAAGTTTATTTGAAGAATCTTCCACAAACATTAATTTTATCCATTACTTCAGACCTTTTGTAACAAGTCAGCCACTTTGACTTTTTCCAATAAATTGAAATAAGCTCACTCAGTTATTTCTATTTCTAGTAAGACTAAAGCTCTGTATAGAAATGTATTCTCATCCGCCATCTTGAGTCCAGCATTCCTGCCTGTCAGCTGTCAGTCAAAGTTAGTAGCCCTCAGATAAGTTTTTTTCAAATAAAATTAGATTTGAGGGCAAGGAAAAATTATGAAACATAACTTTCCTTTAAACAGACAAATCTACCTCTATTTTCAAATAAAGAATTGAATAATTTAAATTCCGGATGTCTAGACACACTCAAACATAATAATATATAGATGCGAACTGCATAACACGAAGAGTAGGTATAATAAACGTATGAATCACAGGTGTATAATTGATATAAAATCATTAGTACCTTAACGACTTACATGTGACAGGACAGGCGACAGACTGGACCACAGAACCTTTCTCCGGCTGGGCAAAAGATGGCGGACGATATGCATATACATACACTGTGTCCAATTAAGTCGGAACCTTATAGAAAACTTTTTTATTATAAATTTTATGAAAAAAGTTATTCTTGATAAAAAGTTCTGCATAGTCAAAAACTAAGAATTCAACCATCAGATATCAATTCATTTAATCCCTATACGAGGTGAGTGGAAAAATATGAATTTTGCTCAAGAGTTTTTAATGAAAAAAGGTGATAATAATTGAAAACTATTGTTAGATTTCCAATATTATCCTTCAGATATAGAAAATAAATTTGGTATAAATAAAATACACATGCAAATTTTGTAAATTATACATCAGCTATTGAAAAAAAAATATTTAAAAATATTGTGAACACTTCCAGACGTCTTGAATTTATTTAGAATTTTCGCAACTGTCGATTGCTGAATATTTTTATTCGGATGTCTGTTGTTAAAAATAGCTGCTGCTTCTCTATGATTTTTATAATTATCTCCGACAATAAAAACAAGTTCAATTTTCTCGTTACTAGTTAATAGAGCCGCCATTTTTGTGTTTTTCAAAACGAACTAGCGATTTGACGTTTGAAGTCAGTGCATCCTAGATTGAATGTTTATCGGTAGACGTAACTTTTCATTGCTAATACTCAGAAGTTAATAAAAGTAATAAAATATGTTTTTCCAAGGCGTATGAATAGTATTGGATATCTGACAATAGTTTTCAAATATGAAACTTTTCTAATTAAAAACTTTCAATATTTTCAAAAATAAAGGTAATCACTCTTGAGCAAAATTCATATTTTTCGACTTACCTCGTATACGGGTGAAAACAATTGACATCTGATGATTGCATTTGAAGTTTTGGACTATGCAGAACTTTTTATCAAGAATAACTTTTTTCATAACACCAATAATAAAAAAGTTTTCCATATGGTTGCGACTTAATTGGACACAGTGTACCTATATAGCGCCATGAACGAAACAAACAAAGCAAATGCAATGCAAATTCCACAATGGACAAGTAAAACGCTGCAAAAACGTCGTCTATAGAGACCTTTAGGTATACCTGTGACATCGGACATAAACTGCACTAGAGTAGTTTGTGCAATTCGTGGCCCACCGATGTTTCGACACTCTGGTATTATAACAAGACGAGGTTTATTGTGTTATAATAATGATATAAAATAAATATATTATTCAATGCGGATTTCTTGGGTTGACGTGTGAGTGAGGGGCCGATGCCGATGCCGAAGGCTGTAAGTAGAATGTTGGAAGCGTGGTCAGAGCACGAGCTGATGATATTCTTTCATCTAAGATGAATGATTGGGTAATAATTTCACTGTGATAATCGCTCTACTGTGTTCGATAGGTATATAGTGATAAAGAAAATATGTATGTAGAAGTTAATCACTAAAATTGGACGCTTATATAAAAAAGGACTAATACCGGATTATAGATACGTGGGCGAAAATTATTGTACTTAGCTTAGTTCTTACTAGGGGCAAAGATTAGAAACACCCTAGGGCCAGGGGGATTTCATGGGACGCGTGTCACATAAAGAGATATCCACAGAAAATTGTAATTGACATTCATTATGCCCCTCTTCCAGGAATTTCTCTAAACGGGGTGGAGGGTTCTTTTTTTTTCGAACATAAGTCGCTTCTTATGTCCGGCAACGTTTAAATTGGACTTTTTTCGAAAAAATTGTAAGTTTCCGAATTACCACAGTGGTAAAGTCTGATATATGTACCTATGTTTTTATGATGTTTTGAAATCTGAGAATATACCTAATTGAAAAACTAATAATTGTAATACTTTATTCACCAATCTTAAATATAAAAATAGTATGCTAATAGATTGTCTGACTTATTATGAGCCCTATAAACCCCTACCGAGATGTAAATATCATCTGTGTGTAGAAATGAAGTAAATAATAATAATAATAATCGTCTTTATTTGGTTAACTAGATGATATTACAAAATTAAATAGAGGCGAAGTTTAGCATGATTGCTATTCTTACACGTAACCTCCAAAAGTTTACAAATATAAATTTATACATATCCGGCATTAACCGGAATGTACACCACCACCATACTATGGATACAAAAGATTTAACCTAGTGCAAATTATTTAATAATCACTGTATTACATAAAAGAAAAATTAAGATCAAGAAAATAAGAGAATAAAAAATATATACCTACCTAGACTGAAATATATTTAGAATTCAGCAAAATATTTTAAATCAAACAATAAAATTACTTTTGAATTGCACATTCACGTTAATCCCGTCACCAACAATGCGTGCAACAAAGACGCAAGTCCACGATTTGCAGCGTCCCCGTTCTAACATCTCGGCTCGATTCTCGTACATCGCGCAATCGTTCCAGGTCTCTTCTAATTGAGTGTTTAATACATAATACAATTCCCAAACTGATGACTTAATAAAACTTACTAAACATAAAAAAACCAAGGTAGTGAAATGTTAAGTTCATTATATTACTGTTTTTTTTTAATAACATGTTCAGTAAAGTATGGGCTGCAAAAAATCAATATATAAATTTTATAGATCTTCAATTCGAATATGGTAATCCCATCAAAACAACTTTTTTTATATATATTTTCTCAGATATGAAATAAAATAGCAAATACTTCAAACGGCCTTATCTCTGTTACCAAACAGAATTTTAACATTTTATAAATATTTTTTACAAAAAATTGGACCGAGGTTATTAGTTGGTGCACTGAAAAGTATAAAATAATATTAATTCTATTGGTGCTGTTAAATTTGAAGTTGTGCAGTTGTAGGTAGATTGATAACTTTTGGCACCAACTTCACAAGTACCACCACCAATAGAATTAATATTATTTTATACTTTTCAGTGCACCAACTAATAACGTCGGTCCAATTTTTTGTAAAAAATATTTATTTCACACTTTTGAGTGTAACATTAGTCACGAAAATCGTTGAACGTTCACTAATACCAATGAAGATAGTACTTATCCTATTACCCACGTATATTCCTTGCTTGTAGTTGTTATTATTGAGATCTCAGAACATCGCTGCGGAAATACGCTTGAATATTTTAGTTGTTACCTTTTTAACATCGATTTTACTCGAAAACAGTAACTCTAAGGGAAAAATGTTCATTATAAATGTTGCTACAAATAATTATGTCCTTCGTGTACCGCCCAAAGATTTTCAATTTTCGACAGAAATCGCCCTCTCCACATTGCACATTTGAGAATTATACATGCGTCTATCTCGAAAACCGTGACTCTTTTGAAAAAATGTTCAATTTAAACGTTTCCGGATATTGTCCTATCTATAATTATACCACCTCAGATTTTCAATTTTCGAGAAAATTTGCCCCCTCCACCCCCTTCGGGAGCGGTTTTCGGAGGGAAGGAGATGTCGGATTCCCGTTTTTATGAATATGGGACCATTTCTCAAGGCTCCTCTTTCATATTAATCAAAAATTATCAAAATCGGACTACGATTACTATATGAAAGGCGCGCACAAACCAAGAAAAAAAAAAGCCCACATTCGAATTGTATACCTCCTCCGTTTGGGGTTCGTCGGTCAAAAAATACGGATACAAAAGCAACTACGAAATAGTAATATAATGAACTTAACATTCCACTACCTGGAATTTGAAAATTTAAACAGTAATAATATTACTTAACTTATTACGGTCCCAAATAGAATTCGATCAAAATAAATAAATAAATTGTGGGAAGTGGTCATTTTGGGCTTTGTAGACTTTCAGTTAGTTTGGGTGAAGTGGACATTTTGGGCAAAGCGAAGTGGTCGATATATAATTTTGGGCGAATTGTCCAATGAGCGAAGAGTCCTAGACCCATCTATTGTAGATAAGCTTGGATCGACATAAACTTGTTTTTTGTCCAATATTTAATTTGATACAAAAACTTTGAACGATCCTGTTGGTTCGTGTACTGAAAAATACAAAATAATATCAATTCAACTAGTGCTGGGTAACTACACAACTTCAATGTTAGCAACACCAGTGAAATTAACATTATTTTGTATTTTTCAGTGCACCAACTAATAAAGTCGGTCTTAATTCTTATAAAGAAATTTAAATGATTAACAAAATACTGCCACAAATTTTATTTCTATATAATTATGAATTGCGTAATACTACTCTGATGACGATATCATTACCTACTGGTTTTCGGAATAGGCGAGATATAATAAATTTCCCTTAACACCACTTCGTAGGTCAGACTAAAAACTATTGCTTCCAAATTTAAGACCTTGAAATTTAGGGCTATATCAGAATTCTAATTTTGGAAAATCAAATCTACTATATGTATATCACTCTATACTGAGAAACAGAACAGCTATGTTGAAGGAGTTAGTCATAGAACTTTAATCAGACAATTCAAAAAAGCTCTGCAATCTTTTATCTTATCAATAGAACTCATCTTGAATCAGCAGTTTTAGAAAAATGTGTGACTCATATTTTGTGTTTTCAATCTTTAAGAAATGTTTCAAAATAGATGTACTGAAACAAAACTTGAAAAGAGTCATCGTAAAAGAAAATAATGAACCCTTACACAAGATCATTCTGATCTGCCTGTCCCATCCTATTTTATCCGTTTCTGCTAAACGAATAAAGTTCAAATTTGGTATCAAACATCCTATTCAGGTAGAGAACTCTATCCACGCGAGCCCAACCCGCACTTGCCAGCCTTTTTCAATACAATTTCACTTAATTAAAAGATATCGGTATACACCTGATTATCAATCAAGCATATTCAATCAAATTACCGTAAGATATGATGTTAATCTCAACAATGGAAACGTCTCGAAATCGACGTAGGTACCTATAGAAAGAAATAAGGTCACTCGAATGGCTACCAAAAAAAAAAAGAGAATCCCCGAACCAATAATTATAATCTCCCTTTTTATTAACCGTAATAACACCCCAGGTGCATCGTTATACTAGAAAGAGAAAATACGCGCATACTCAGTCAGTTTCCTTTTCTATAGAATCCTTCATCATAAGGGTGGCTGGCTGGCTGGCTGGCACTGGCAAGTCACTCCTCAATGCAATCTTTTAAGTATTTAAACAAGATTTTTCAGTTCCCACGATATCTTCCAGCTTCACTCCACATTGACCATATGTCGTCGTACGCCCAGCGTATACCTATAGGAAGGATGCCAAGCCGAAACCAAAAGAGTGCGAGGAGGAAGACGAAGATAGGGCCCTTCCCTGTACTACATAGTAGTAAACTGTTGGGGTGATAATCAAAGAAAAGGTGTTCCTCAACCGTGGGAACTACTTCAAAACGTATACCGTTCACTTATACCGAAGCTCTTTTCTTTCACTCATACCCATGCTAGTAGACGAGGATGGCATTATATTATATACTATGTGGAGATATGTGTATACATATTTGCTAATGTAATCTTAGTAGATTGTAATAAGAAGAAGAAGAAGAGACGGCTGACACACGAATCTAATAATATTGTATGGGTATATGTAACTTGGGGGCTTTTTTGATGAAAGTGTGGTCAGAACGTGCAGTCCACACGAGAGGTAGATACCTATAGGGTTTTGCTGTTGAAAAGAGAAAGAAATATATTACATACAAGGTCGCGACGATTTAACATTCCTTAAACGGTTAGAGCAACTAGAAATGTTGCATAATTTAAATCTCTTCAATAATCCGATTTGCAAACTGAGAAAAAAAATCAATTTATATCTTAATTCATTATGAGATCTGTTATTTTTTTCAATGATGCATTACAATGATTCTGAAAAATGATCTTATGAAGTTTACGTCAGATGTTAATCGTTAGAAATGTTGATAAAGCAGTGCAATATTATGGGATTTTATCCACAAAGAAATGCGCCATCAAGGAAAACATATTTTGATGAAAGTCTAGCCGGCTTTTGCTATAGCAGCCTTAAAAAATTCAAATGTTTGCAAAAATAGATATATATTAGTACAACTTTTAACAAAATTGAGGCAGCAGACGCTATTTTCAATGATTTGTTAATAAAAAAAATGGTAAAAGCCTTTACCTATGACCTAGATAGAAACAACCTCGTCGCTTCTACCGTTCCTATATTGACACTTAATATTTTGGACACCCTGTACACCTATATGATTAAGGAAAACCCTTACATTGCGTCGCCGGTAGTCCTTCAATTTGCATACCAAAATTCGTTGTCCTAGGTCAAGCCATTATTGAGCTACTACGCCACCAGACTACAGGCAGACTACATACCTACATACAGACAGACAGACCGACGTACTTGAGATGCCATGATTTTCGTGATCTAGGAACCCCAAAACGTAAATATCAGCAAAAATCTCGAGGTCGATTTTTTACGTGAATACAATACTTCCCTTATTGAGGGAAGTAAAAAAGGGAAAAATGATGTTCCTAGGATCTACGAATTTTTGCTGTAATTTTCGATTTGGAAGTACATTTTCAATCCCAAATAGTGATATAATCATCCTTGCATTCTATTAAACACTAACATCTTTCAAAATTAGCAAAAATATGCATAAAAATAGTAGATATAAGTTTGCGAAAAAGTAAGGTTAAACGAATTGATGATTGACTCGTGTAGTAAATTCAACGCTCAAGTGCTGTTAATATCAAAGTTGCCAACGCTACGTGTATAACTTTCGAAGCATTTTATGAATTCCATTTCCAAGAATATTTGCTTTAGAAAAAATTAAGGACAATATCTTCTAGTAAAACACTCACTGAATTCATATTTTCGAAAGCCTGAAGACAAAGTTCGTCACTTTCATCATCAAAAGTGGCCATGATATCGTATTTTTTCTTTAAAGCAAGTATTTTAAAGAAATTATTTTTTTAGAAAATTTTGAATATGAAACTATACCTTTAGACACTTAAGTATGTGATATCTACGTACAAAGTGATTGAAGACCATTTGTTATTTATTTTTCAAGGCGGGTCCTTATTGATAATAAAGTTGTGAAATTCTTTGGTGATACTATGTAGATATATTTATAATAAACTCAAAATAGCAGATGTTCATGTCCTTATCAAAATTCCTGTATAGTGCAACGCAAATATGAATAGATTGTTGAAGTTGGTTAGTTGAAAGGTGATGATGATAAGGCAAGAGCACTTCACTGTTTGTTTTTTTTCTGTGATTATCACAAGTTAGTGCGAAATACTTCACATAACAACAGCAACAACTGTGTAAAGGATGGTTTTCAGTTGTCCATTGATAAAATCATAATATATTGAAGTCTGTTTTGGATAACCAGTTGTAGATATTATGTCACAAGTGGGTTAGTTAGGTAGTAGGTAGTTAACTGTGTCAGATCTATTCTGTAAGACACAACCGTTCAAAATATCGAATGTGAATATTTTGTGCTTTATGCGCAAATTGCTATTCTCTAATCTAAGCATTTAAGTCATCCGATAAAATCTAATATTTTAAGGTATACGATAAATCTGTTATCTATCACATAGTTGTCGAAACTTGTGTTGATTTAAATTTATGTTGAAATAATCTTTATGGCATAAAAACTTCAGCGTTTATGACATCAGACAACATTCTGCACTTTTTACACAGTCATTACCAATCAAAACCCATACATTAAAAAATGTTCACTAACCAGCGTGTTACAATTGGCCAATAAAATACGCAGCCAACTTTTTTTTTCTCATCAACAAAAAAAACATCAAAGTATGTTTTAATTTCGTCGATAAATAATAATAACAATATTGCGCGTAGATATGAAATTTGTTTCAAAAAGTCAAGGATAATATTATACAATAAATAAATGCAAAAAAAAATAACAAGAACACCAGCTCCCTTTATTATAAAATATAAATAATGCAGTCGAGAGTTTTGTTAGCTCGACGATGCTCCTCAGCTCACACAAACACCTGCCCCATTTTCCCACACAAGAGAGGAAGTGTCGAACAAAGATGCCAGACACTTGGTAGCTGCAAAGAAAGAGTGAGATGAAGTGAATCACTGGACGAGATTATGTTCGGTTTTAATAACACTGTAGTAGTGTACGCCTCCCATATTATATATGCTTATTATCACAGATTTATCGACTCATTTGCAAATTCGCATACAGAGATTATCATAAATTCATTATTCGTTTTTGTTTTAAATTGGATGGGTATGGAACTGGAATAATTAATTGGTCCTGTCTTGTCTCATTTGTTTGCATGATTTTTATAATGTCATGATGTTTCATTGCTTCCAATTATTATCAACCCAATGTCATTATATATTATGTCATTCATTGAAATTTGAAACATTGACAATTTTGACAGAACTCACGTATTTTACTCATTACGCATACGCGGCGGTCACTTATTCAGCCGGGATATTCGAAAATTGATAGCAGCGGACAATGCGAATATAGGTACGAACATGGCAAAATCCGAGCATTTTGTTTTGATAATTTTGAATAAAATAAATATTTTTTACAAACAATTCAACAGACGTTATTAATCGTTTCTTTTTTTAGCCATTTTAAATTTGAAACAAGAATATGACATATGACAATAACAGCGGGTAGACAAGAGTCAAGAAGTGCAATGTGAAATTTACGTATTTACAGGGATTAATGTGAATTTTTTAAAGAAAATTCTTCGTTGAGATGGTTTCCACAGTGTGATTTCTAGTAAATACGACTTCTTTTATACCTCTACATGCGTATTTTTCCCCACCCAGCACCCCTTTTGCTCCAATATCGCGCAAACTTGTTGGAACAAAAAGAGGACAATATCTCCAAAAGGAGACGAAAACACGAAAATTGGTATTCTGGATGTTCGTCTGATTTTGGGAATCTTGGCGCCACAGTTATCGGAAACGGCCCAGTTTTGCATTTCACTGGGTTATTTGATAATTAAATCTCAACCAATTAGTATTTAGTTAAAATTTCTTGTTATTTTATCTACTGTTTTCATGTTATGTATTGTTTTCAAATAACTGTGTTGAAATACTAAAATATTCGAACAAAATATGAATTTTTTTTCACGTGATGCGATAATTAGACCAGTCAATGTACCCATATCAATATCCAGAGAACAGAATACCACATAAAAATATCATCTACATATTCCAACACAACAACAACAATCGGCAGCAGCGCCAGTATATACCTAGATAATACGGGCGACGCAGTCTCAATATTCTCAAGAAACAATCGGCAGCAACGAGCCGCCATGCCATCAGCCACTCATTCTCAGTAATTCTTTTCATGTCGAGCACGTGCTTGGCCAACGTTCCCACGGTAGTTGTGTGTGTGCCGCTGCTTCCCCTTCACCCCTTTACCCGCCCATGCATCCATCCATGACCGAGCCGACTGTGATTATTATTTACCACGACCTACTGCCTCCGCTCGCTGCTGCGCTGACACCACACACCACCGGCGCGTACTGGTTGTTTCCCGCTCTTCTCAATAGATCGTGCTGCACATAATATATGTATATAATATATATAACAAAAATGAATGACTATTATTTACATGTAATACAGTCCACCACCACCACTACTTCGCGCTCTTTGCTCTCTACCCACATTCAGAGTCCCGCAGAAGTGTTCGGATGCTATTTATTATTGCTCTTCATCTTCTTCTTCATCATCATCTCTACAAAGTGTATTGTGAATGTGACGCGTAAGGAGGAGAGGGGAAATTGGATACGTATACGTTGCTGTTTTTTTTGAAGATTTCAGATGATAGAGGATTGTATAATGTAGTAATGCAGTGTCGTCAGTGAGTACCTAGTCAAGGTCAAGACTGAAGCTTGAAGAAGGGTTTAAGAAAATGGTGAAGGCACAGTTTGAGTCAAATTGTCGATGAAAATGCCTGCAACTAATATCGAGTGATGCCAAAAAAAATCATTTGAAGTATGCCATATAGATATAGGAAATTGTCTACGCATGTCTGCTTCGTAAATCATCTGGAGCAAAAATTGTAATATTGGTCAATATTGAAATAAATACACAAACCTGAACTAATTTGATGATCATAACAAAAGTATTAAATGACCTTACTAACAAGTATTTAGCAATGAAGTGAATTGAATAGTTCTGCAAATAGGTAGCATCTGTGTGTCGACCTCAAATGAATAATGATTCAAAATCTGCAAAATTAAAATCATCTAAATAACAAGTAATAAAATAAAAATACAACAAAACTATAAATACATCTACTAAATGTAAAGATCATCATATAATATAAAAAATATTAAATATAAGTACTACAACAATATATTTATTATAATTTCAAATTATTTAAAATCCAACTCTTAATATGAATTTTAATACGCCCTCTAGAAAAGTTTATTTTTTTTAGATGATTATCTAACCTATTGTAGATAAGTTTGGATCGATATAAACTTATTTTTTTTGCAAACATTTAATTTAGTTTTATTTACTGAAAGTGATTTATATCAAGAATATACACATGCTTCAGCAATAGACTGTTCCCGTATAATACAATAATTATTTATTAGTGCTATCAAAATATATTTTTGATTGATATTCAACAATCATTTCTCAATAAAAAGGTTGTTTTGCTTATTAAAATGTTGATAACACGCTTTTGTATTCTGCTTACCGACCCTAATGCATTTGAATAAGCTGAACCCCAACAAATAATCCCATAAACAGAACAAAGCATGTTATTATTTTAATAAATCATTTTTGCCAAGAATATATTCATTTTATAGAAAACAAAAAAGAAGGTATCATACTTTTTTAGTAATACCAAAAACATTTTTCTTCCATCTCCAATTTTCATCCAGTATAACACCAAGGTATTTGACTTCATTTACTCTTTTTCTTTTATCACATTTACATTTTAAATTATTATAACAAACATCATTATGTGTTATTAATTGTCAGTTCATCTTTAACAGGGATCTTATTCGCGTATAGAGACACATTTGAAACAGTCGATTTTGACATTAAAGCAACTCTGTGATAATTTTAAAGAATGCAGCTAGTGCTAAAATTCATCCCAACTGTCACCACCACACACTATGACTGTATCATCCGCAAATGATACAATAATACCCGGTATATTAAGTTGCAATAATCCATTAATATACGCAATAAATAATAATGGACCCAAAATTGAGCCTTGAGGGACTCCACAAGTGACTAAGTTGTAAAGAACTTTTAGCACCATTATTGACAACACACTGAAATCTATTTGAGAGAGTTCCGCATCAAATAATTAACAATCCCTCTTATACCAAAATCACTCAATATAACCAATAGAAGTTCATGTTCTACCGTGTCAAATTCCTTCGCTAGATCTACAAATACAGTTATTACCGATCTGCTATTGTCAAGTTGATTACACATGAAGTTATTGACATAATTCAAAGCATCATTACTCGATTTACTTTTAATATATCAAGTCTCTCTCTTCCGATATATCCTAATTTTTGACATACTTTATTAGAATTTCCGAAACAATTTGTTTCTTTTATTCAGTACACAAACAGCAAAAAAGTTGATTCCACAATGATTTATTTGCTGAAATCTGTGGGCGAAACCACCGCCTCCCGGATGTTGTGGTCGCTGCTTTGCCATGCTTGAGCCAGTCGCAAGGAGAGGCGGAAGGTGGGTACCACCACACTAAAAAAAAAAGAAAACAAAATCAAAAGCATTGTTCTTTTGGCTTCGTTCCAAGTCGGATCAGAACCACTTCAGACCAATAGGGAATTTATTTGAACACAATCGTACAAAGTGATTGAGTATTATATACATTTTAAATATTACAACTATTCCTTTTAAATTAAAAGCTTGAAATGTTTTATTCTGATAAATTCACTTGCGTGTGTGTGCTTCTGGTTATGTAATAGTAATAATAATTTAACTCTGGTGTGAAATACTAAATGTAGCTCAGATTTAAAAAATAAAAATCTCAGTTTAATTTCCAATCGAGGGTCAAAATCTAATTGTCGCATTTATTTTCTCTTTATTATTGTTGTGAATTTGTATGTATTTATTGACCAATTCATTAATGCAACGACTATTTTTTTCAGATGCACGTCAGATTTGCGTAACTTTAGAAATCCATTTCATTAGCTTCTCTTACCATTACAAGTTTACATTGTCTGACATGTAATATGCAATATTACAAAAATTTCAAGACAATAGCTACTTGTGAGGTTACATTTAAATTCAAACAAGTTATCACTTGTTCCACCCACTGAACCAATATTGGACAGATTGACATACATACAATTGTATGCGCACTGATATTCAAACTGTTCCGGATTAACTGTTGGAACAAGGCCATTGTCAACAAAAAAAGTTGTAAATCAAAAGCATTGTTCAGCAGATAATCACGAGACACTGGCGCACTAGTTTCAAGCAGGCCGTGGCGAATTTCATCTGAACGATATAATAATCATCGAGAATCAAAAGGAAGAAAAAGAAGTGTGGTGGCTTAATGGTAATATAGTGACGTGACGTGCGTCCGCACGCCGGTCTTTATTATTGGGGCCGTGGGAAAGTCGTATCGACGCTGCGTCGGAATTTCACGGTAAGTACCTACTTTGTGTTTGCATTGGCACACGTTTCCCATATCACATATTGTAAATACACCACTCACTCTATTGACTGACTGACGATGGTATCTCGCATCGGCGAGTAACATTATGTTTCTATACCACATGCATATACCAAGATGATGATGATGATCATGGGTTCGCACGTGACCAACCTTTTTGTCAATAATTATAGCTACAGGGTGAGTTTTTGGGTGTCCATGGCCCTATAGGTCCGTTATTACAGGAATAAACAAAAAAAAGTTTATCACAAAAAATGTAGGCACTCTGAATTTCCACATTTTAAAATTAATTAGAAATGTACAGGCTGTCCAGAACCAGATTCGTTTTATATATGTGATACAGGTATCATTACTCTTATTCTAAATGGAACACCGTATATATTTTTTGAATTTTGTATTCTTCGTAAAATTTTAGGTTAACTTTGTGTTACAAACCCTATACCTAGTATTTATAGTTTTTGAGATTTTATCATTTTTGTGAAAAAAATGACTGTTACAGGTGTATGAATAATGAATGCATCATTAGTATTAAGTAATTCATACCATAAATTGAAGAGTCACTATCATAAATCTAACAAGCATAGGTGAAAATTTGTTACCAAACTAGAAACAATCTCTGGCAATATGCAGGGTACAGAGTACAAAAGCGATGAAAACTTTGAATTGAATATTATCAACTATCTCCGATTTTAGGTAAATTTCTTATAGAAATATTAGGTAAATTTCGTATAGAAATATACCTATTGCGATCGTTCACACTTTTGAATTTCGAAAAAATTTCAACGGCATGTTGTTATATGTCTATAAGTTAGTCAAAAAAACATTTGGTTCAAAAGTTTATATATATGTATATACAGGGTGTAACTGAATAAGTGTAAAACATTTAAGGAGGTGATTCCTCATCGAAAAAAAGATAGGATCTTTCATATAAAGAAACTTCATTGGAGCATCCCTTGTTAAGATACAGCCCCTTAAAGGGGGTACATAAAATTTGTATAACAATTTTTTTCACAAGCACTGAAAAAGTTACAATATTGAAATTAACCTGACGTTTTGTACTACCAAAAAGACACTTAGCCAGTAATTTATTTGGTTTACCCCATGGTTGTAAGGGGTGAAAAACGCAACCCCTAAAATTTATTTCCAATGTAACTTTTTGTCTTATTATTTGTTTACCATTTAAAAATTTATTTCCGATAGCCTGTTTCATTCTAAACAAAAAATGTCTCTTGGGTTTTTTGCCCAAAATAAACCAGTAAGCAGCAAAACATTTATTTTACGAACAACTACAGAGATACATCGTCATAAATGCGAACTGGATTTATTGTTATTTTGTAGTTAGTACCTGCATTAAACGATTAAAGGGTAATAAACAAAACTAAGTTATTAATAACAACACACAACATGTAGAAATCATAGTGAATGTTCAATATGTCTACCTTCAAACATTACGCATGCGTCTAGACGTCGGCGCATTGAGCCACGTATTCGCTCAAATATTCCTGGAGTCTCTCTGATTACCCTGCACGCATCGATGATGCGGTTTCTTAAGTCCTCTACATCGCGAACAGGAGTACGATATACCAAATGCTGTGAATGGCCCCAAATAGAGAAATCGAGAGGATTGAGATCCGGGGATCGAGCGGGCCATTTATGTGGTCCTCCTCGACCTATCCACTGATTTGCATATGTTTCAGTTAAATGCTGACGTGCTACTTGACTAAAATGGGCGGGAGCCCCATCATGCATAAAAAACATATCCCTTCTGACGCCCAAAGGAACTTCCTCCAGCAGTACTGGATGCACTTCTCTTAAAAATTGAACGTATGCCTCACCATTTAATCGAGGAGGTAGAAAATGAGGCCCAATTAAATCATCCCCAATAACTCCGAGCCACACGTTAAGAGAAAACTGTTCTTGATGGCTAGTTTCGACAATAGCGTGAGGGTTTTCATCAGCCCATATGTGGTAATTATGAAAATTAATAATCTTGTCCCGAGAAAAACTACATTCGTCTGTGAATTCTATCGTCTTCAGAAAGTCACAATTTCTTCTAATCATTTCCAGCATCCAATTGCAAAATTCAAGACGGTTCGGAAAGTCTCGCGGTAACAGTGCCTGTACTCGTTGCAGATGGTAAGGGTATAAGAGTTGTTCCTTTAAAATTCGAAATACCGTCATATGATCAACATTTAGCTGGAAAGCAATCTTTCTAGTACTGGTAGTAGGTTGTTCTTCAATCAAATTAAGTACTGCTTCCTCAAGCTGTGGTGTTCGTATTTCTCGATGGCGACCACAATCCTGCGTTCTTTTGTCGAATGAACCATATTCTCGTAATCGTTGATGAAGTCGAGCAAATATTCTATGTGAAGGATGCTGCCGTTGAGGATACATTTCAGCATATCTTCTAGAAGCTTCTAACCCATTCCCCTGCGACAGACCGTAAACGTAATGCATATCAGCCATTTCCTCATTTGTGTATGCCATTTTATTAACAAGTGAATTATTAAAGTAACAAAGTAAGAACAGAACAACAACACACAATTAGTATTAATTCAATTTCGAAAATTCCCAAACTGACAGCATCATACCAATTTAATTGTCACTATCGCTAATAGCGACCTACTAGATAGATTAGTTTCGTATTTTCGCATTTATGACGATGTATCTCTGTAGTTGTTCGTAAAATAAATGTTTTGCTGCTTACTGGTTTATTTTGGGCAAAAAACCCAAGAGACATTTTTTGTTTAGAATGAAACAGGCTATCGGAAATAAATTTTTAAATGGTAAACAAATAATAAGACAAAAAGTTACATTGGAAATAAATTTTAGGGGTTGCGTTTTTCACCCCTTACAACCATGGGGTAAACCAAATAAATTACTGGCTAAGTGTCTTTTTGGTAGTACAAAACGTCAGGTTAATTTCAATATTGTAACTTTTTCAGTGCTTGTGAAAAAAATTGTTATACAAATTTTATGTACCCCCTTTAAGGGGCTGTATCTTAACAAGGGATGCTCCAATGAAGTTTCTTTATATGAAAGATCCTATCTTTTTTTCGATGAGGAATCACCTCCTTAAATGTTTTACACTTATTCAGTTACACCCTGTATATATATATGGGATATTACGAAATTTGTTAACACGATAGAGGTCGCAGTTTTGAAGATATCAAGTTCAAATTTGCTACAAAAATCAATCTCTCAAATATCTCGGTCAAGTTCGTTATTGGGCAATATCGGGTAAGTAGTTTCAAAATGGCGACCGTTCAAACATTTAAAAAAATTATCAAATAAGAGCCGTAGTGTAAATATCATCAAAAATAATTTTAGATTATAGATATAATCAGTACCTACAACTTTTGTTCAAAGCAATTTTTCGTAAAATACACAGGTAAAAAAATAAAAATTAATAAATAAACATAAAAAATATTGATAAAACATGAACACTCAATATAAATTTGTTGTAATTGTAAATTTTCTGGAGATCTTAACCCATTTAACCCTGAAACTATTTTTTCCCGATTTTGTATATTTTTTTCTTAAAATCTGTTGATAGAAAGTCCTATAAGACGAGAAAAAATGATAAAAAAAAATTTCGAGTTCAAGTTTTGGAAAAAACAGCGGTCCTTTTAAAAGGACGGTAGGATAAAGGGCTACTATTAAAAAAATAAATAGAGATTTAAAAATATGTTTATATATATTACAAAATGCTTAGCAAAATACTAAAAACTTAAACTCAAAAACTAATTAGTATGATAGGCCACAAAACAGTTTTTTGGATGAAGACCAATGTTACATTTTTGGCACAAAAAATTAGCTTTTTTGTGGCACACAGCACATTTTCGCTGACTCTCGTGATATGTAACTAAATGATCTAGTCTATCGTAACGTGAGAATTGGTGCGCGGTTTTTGAAAATTTTGAAGGTCCTTTCTTAGTTGTTTTCCTGTACGTTTCGAGCAGCTGTGTCCCTAGGTCCCTCCTAAATTGAAGTTGGTCAAGGGTACCACCATCATCCCTATGGAGGTGCCATGAGTTTTGTGCGGCCATGTCGACGCAATGGGAAAATAACGGAAAATACCACTTTTTACCTCGTATTGAAACTCTATATTGACTTATGTTTTGGTCACTACGGTCTACACCTCCCATATTTTCGTTGTATGCCTTGATCAATTGAGGCTGATCTATATAAATATGCTTTTTTTCAGCCTGTGAAAATCGTTTGACTTTATTCACTGGTAAAACTGAACATGCATTGGTGGCTAAAGTAACAACACTGTTGTCATTCCATTTGCATAAAGCGATTTCATTATCGGCAATACCCCATTCAAACGTACCTCGTGTCTTTTTCTTCAGAACTGCAGCATTACTAAATGGAGATTGAGGGATCCGGTTTTCACGTATAGTTCCAGTTGCCTTGATGTTTCTCAATTTTAGCTCCTTTAAAAGTGACAAAGATGTGAAAAAATTGTCAAAAAATAAGTGAAACGGCTGATAAGACATTTTCTGTAAAACATCTGCATATTGGAGAACAACAGACGCTCCCAAACCCATGTGTTTATATTTGTCCGGAATTGTTGCCGAAGCACCTTGGTAGGGATCAAAATAAACAATGTATCCAAGGCGTAGGGTGCCTACCCAAAATTTATACCCCCACCTTATAGGCTTGCCTCTAATAAATTGCTTACCGCTATGTCTCCCAAAGTATGGTATCATAGCTTCATAAAAGCTGTGATTCTCTTCAACTGGAGCATAATCAAAAAACTTTTTATTTAGGTTGTTGAATAAAGGACGCAATTTAGTGTACTTGTCATTTTTATCAAGGGAACTATTATCATTGGAATGAAGATTACTCATTATGAATTGAAATCTATCTCTAGAAATAGCGGCTGATATAAGTTTATTCTGGGTATCGTTGCAATTTTGCCAATACATATGTCGCCTTGGAACAGTTGTATATCCACTGACAAGTAACACTCCTATGAAGCAGTACATCTCATCTACAGTAACGTTACCGGGCCGGTTTTTTTGCTGTGCATAAATATTTGTAAAATTGACAGTTTCTTCTACCAAGTTTTCATCAAAGAACAGCTTGAAAATATTTCCAGGGGAACGATGGTTTTGTGCAGTTTGAACTGGTTGCCATTGCACAAACGTAGATTCTAAGTCCTCATTGAGATTATAGTCAAACGTCTTTATGAGTTTAGGTCGCCTTTCAACAAAAGTGGACAGTGCTAGATCGTCATCACTGTCCCAGTCATCATCTTCCACGTCAAATTCAAATTCCGCCGGGGCCCTTAGTTGCACTCCGGGTAAATTATTTGGAACTACATTGTCTTCTGCCCCAGAATCTTCATCAGTATCGCAGTTTTCGTTGGCATTTTCGGGTGGTAAAATTATAATGTCTGTAGGAATGTCTGGCATAGAGTCATTCTCCAATTCCTCTAAGAGTTCTGCCATGGTTAGCGGCCTTTTCCAATTCCTGCAAAAAACCGCATAGTAGCATATAATCCTACCGTCCTTTTAAAAGGAGTCGTTCGATTGAACTCCCCTAGATTGATCGAGAAATGTGAAACATAACCACAAATATGGGAAAAGGTAAGTATATTATGTTATTCGATAGAAATGATCAAAACAACAACGAAAAGATTAAAGAGTTTGACCATATCTTACCATAAGTCACTCATTGTAAAATCACTGGAAACACAGCGGTTTTTAACCGTCACAATCTATCCAAAACTTAACGAAACCCTAACGATCGCGATTGACTTTGTATAAGACGCCAACTAAATAAAATATGACACTAACGACATCTTCAAACCAACAGCTGAAACAGAAAAATACAGGTGTCTTTTTGAAATACTTTTAAAAGGACGGTAGGCGTAAATGGGTTAATATAGACCCTGATTAAAAAAATATATAGTATATTTATTGAAAAGAAATAGGCGAAAAAAAAAATTCTGCCTTGAAGTGAAACTCGAACCCTGTCTGCTTTATATTCAACAGCCAAAAACAAAAACCTCTAACCGCAAGACTATGACACATACGACAATTTTATTTAATAACATGTATGTATACCAACGAAAAGGTTGTTTAAATGTCACTTCAATGAATTTTGAAAAATTTATCTTTCCGCTGACTACAGGCCATCGGGATTTTTTTTTAAATGTAAACCCCAAACTTTTTCTGTTGCACTGTATTCTACGACTAAAAATAAGGGTACTTTCAGTTTACTTCCCTATACCTAATGTCAAAAGTTTCGGATATATAAGCTGAAATTTAAAATTCTGTAAAACATGAGGAGCACATTTGTTAACGTACCTAGTGGTTGCTACCCTAAATGAAAGCACGTGATAGTCTGACGATTTTTATATTAAACAAAATTCGTTAGGAATGCCATGTGACGGGACACACCAGTTTTTTTAAAGGGGTTACGAAATGAATCGCCTGTTATACGATTGGCGGATTCGTTGTGCTTGTCGCCAAGTTTTATCATTGTGGCACTGTCAATTAATTCAATTAGATTCACGTTGCAAAATATTACATCATCACCATCTTTCTCTCTTACCTTCAATTAATTTGTTGGTTTCATTTGGCGAATATTTGAGAAAATTGAAATGAGCACGTGCTCATGATATATAACATCAGGGTCGTCCCTTGATAATGGACCTGCACGTGTTTTGATAGGTTCATTGTCATCTCTGATTAACTGATTACTATCATAATAATAATAATAATAATATTTATTTATTTTCCAAGGACATGGAAAGTTATGTATAGAAATTGTCATATAAAAAAAAGTTACTTCAATTAAAATTAACGAAAAACAATTAATTATCTTTATATTAATATAATAGTAGGTATATATATATATATATATATATATATATATATATATATATATATATATATATATATATATATATATATATATATTATATTAATTAGTTACATTTGAATTTCGAACCAAGACATGAAATCTCCTTAGTTAAGTGATTGAAAACCTTTATGCCAAAGTTATTGGAAGATTTTGATGTCAATTAACAGGTACCTACAGGTTCCGGAGATATTCCCAAAACACTAATTTTTTTTCAATTTCAACACCCTGTGTTCCGAAAATGGTGCATTTTAGCGGGTAAGTTAATATAAACTTTTTTTCATATTTTTGGATGAGCTATCACATCCTCAAGTCCTGGGCATATATTATGAAACACATATGGGCATAAAAGAATGCTAATATTTTTTTGACATTAGTATCCATTAGCAAGAACATAACAAAAAAAATCCCGATGGCCTATAGTCAGCGGAAAGGTAAATTTTTCAAAATTAATTGAATTGAAATTTGAACAACCTTTTCATTGGTATACCTACATGTTATTACATAAAATTATCGTATGTGTCATAGCCTTGCGGTTAGAGGTTTTTATTTTGGCTGTGGAATATAAAGCAGACAGGGTTCGAGTTCCACTTCAAGGCAGAATTTTTTTTTCGTCTATTTCTTTTCAATAAATATACTATATATTTTTTTAATCAGGGTCTATATTAAGATCTCCAGAAAATGTACAATTACATCAAATTTATATTGAGTGTTCATGTTTTATCAATATTTGTTATTTTTCTTTATTAATTTTAATTTTTTTACCTGTGTATTTTATGAAAAATTGCTTTGAACAAAAGCTGTAGGTACTGATTATATCTATAACCTAAAATTATTTTTGATGATATTTACACTACGGCTCTTTTTTGATAATTTTTTAAATGTTTGAACGGTCGCCATTTTGAAACTACTTACCCGATATAGCCCAATAAAGAACTCGACCGAGATATTTTAGAGATTGATTTTTATAGCAAATTTGAACTTGATACCTTCAAAACTGCGACCTCTATCGTGTTAACAAATATATATATATATATATATATATATATATATATATATATATATATATATATATATATATATATATATATATATATATATATAATATATATATATATATACACTTTTGAACCAAATGTTTTTTTGGGCTAACTTATAGACATATAACAACATGCCGTTGAATTTTTTTCGAAATTCAAAGTGTGAATTTACCTAGAAATCTGTCTTTTACCATAATAAATAGAAAATAATTAAGTCTGTCTATAAGTAGTAGGTATATCGACCCGTAGGACATTTTCTGAGCAACATTCAAAATTATCACTGATTCCCATAATTATGCAGATTCTTTTATTTTCATAAAAAAAAGGACAAAAATTAAATATATACGTGACACATTTATAATTAATGTAGATAATACCTATCACATTGCAGGATTGCAGGATATAGCAGGACGTTCCCACACAAACACTCGATATCGCAGATATTAAAATTTAATTCCTCCAAGCATCATGCCAACAGATTATGCAAATTATTGATATATAAATTATTTATGTATAAATAATAAAAACTACAACCAACCATAATAAGTTTCCTGTCTCACGAAGGAGACGTGTTTTTGTTGTATGAGTAGGTACCAACCCAAACTCGGGCGCGCCAACATATAATTTCGATGGTTCTGCTGGTGTTTTTTTTTTGTTGTTGTTGGTTTGAAACAAGATCGATCATTATCGAAGATATAACATTAATTAATTGATATAATATGCCTACCGTATTTTATGCGATCAAAATAATTTGTTGAAAATGCAGGAAGTATAGGTAAGCGGTCGGTTGTGGATACCGAGTACCTAATTCGATTTATGTTTATGAAAGTTCCTTTCTCCGTCATGCATTGAGTATGATTAGCTTTTTACACTAATCTAGACGCTAATTTATTAGAAGAGATAGCTATTGAAAAATAAAAACTCTTTTTTTGACCGACGAACCCCGAACGGAGGAGTTATACAATTCGACTGACGGTTTTTTTGTTTGTTCGTGCGCGCGTTTTATATAATAAACGCAGGTACTCCGATTTTGATGATTTTTGATTCTTTTGAAAGAGGAGACTTGAGAAATGGTCCCATATTCATATAAATCCAAATCTGAAATCTCCTTCCCTCCAAAAACCGCCCCCGAAGTGGTGGAGGGGATAAATTTTCTCGAAAATCGAAAATCTGAGGTGGTACAATTAAAGATAGGACAATATCCGCAAAAGTTTAAATTGCACATTTTTTTAAAAGAGTTACGGTGTTCGAGATAGAGGCATGTTAAATTCTCAAATATATGTATTTTTGCTATGTGGAGAGGGCGATTTCTTTCGAAAATTGAAAATCTATGGGTACTCCATGAAAGACTTAATGTTATAATGAACCTTTTTTCCTTAGAGTTACGGTTTTCGTATTTCCGCAGCGATATTTGGAGATCTCAATAATAACAACTACAAGCAAGGAATATACGTCAGTAATAGGATAAGCATTCATTCATTGGTATTTAGTGAACGTTCAACGATTTTCGTGACTAATGTTACACTCAAAAGTGTGAAATAAATATTTTTTACAAAAAAATGGACCGACATTGTTAGTTGGTGCACTGAAAACTACAAAATAATATTAATTCTATTGGAGCTGGTACTTGTAAAGTTGGTGCCAAAAGTTATCAATCCAACTACAACTGCACATCTTCAAAAGTAACTGCACCAATAGAATTAATAGTATTTTGTATTTTTCTGTGCATCAACTAATAACTTTTTTTTGTAAAAAAAAATATGTTCATTCCGATTAAAAGAAACTTCAAAGTAATGTTTTTGTGCCACAAATATTAGAGTGCCTTTCCTGATAGGGAAACTCAGAATATATAGATAGATACAAATTAGATTGGAAAATACCATAACACCATATATATTTGTTTAAGATCAACAGATAATTTGTTTTGTAAATATCTTTGAAATGTTACATCATCCTGTTTTGTAAATACATAAAGATCTAATCAATGCTAGACGTTGAGTAATCCACACTTATCAAAATTAATTAAAATATTAGGATAAGAGTATGATTTAAAGACGTAAATCACATTTTCATCTATACAGAAAAATTGTCTGCTGTGATAATTTCTGTTAAATGATTCTGGACACTATGTACACAATTATATTTATATATTATACTATCGCAAGTGTAGTATATGCTAATAATATATTTAATTGGAAAGGCAAATACTATATTACTCACTCAGCTTTTCCGAGAACTAGGTACTCTTAATGATCAGTCAAGAAAGAATCTCAACAGTTCACATATAGAGTATCTTACACTCTTCAGTGTTCCGAGAAACCGTTTTGTATGACTAATATAATGTGTTATACACTTCTCATTAACACTAGTATTTCCGTTTCTCAATGTTGTAACCAAATCGTAAACTTTTCGCTTACGCCGTTTTACGGAATACTTTTGCGACATTTCATTTCTCTGTGGAATATTTTATTTATGCTTCAATTTAAATGCGACATTCAATAACAATACCTACTGATTCGAATTCAAACGGCTTTGAAAGGCCATTTAACAGATATATAAAATAGACTGATTGTTGCTACACTTACTTTTTTCTATAGTTGCCGTATGTAATAACGTATTGAGTCTATTTTGTGAGACAACCGCAACAAAATTAAGGGACGTTAATGTTTGATGCTCGAGATTTAACTCATCCGAGAAAATCTAATCTTTTAAGAAATCCCATAAATCTTCACCGAGGTGCCACGGAACACGCTGTACTGTATGGAAAGTGATTACAGTTGTTGTCGAGTCTTGTGTTGATTTTAAGGTTATGTTGAAATAATCTAATAATATATATATATAAAAATGGATGTTGGTATGTCTGTCCGTTCGAAGTTAATAGACTTTGACAGCGCTTGATATATCATTATGAAAGTTGGGACGTATGTGTATCTTTTTATGGGGAAGGTTTTTACGCTATCCACTTTTTTGTAACTCACCACCAGATGGCGCTGCTGCACATCAACTTTTTTACCATTCAAACGATGGCGATGAAAATTTGTATACATAAGTACTTGAGCAAATAGAATATTTCTGTGTTATCGACTTTGTTGCAACTCACCATCAGATGGCGCTGTAGCATATCAACTTTGATACTGTTCAAATGATCGCGATGAAAATTTGTATACATACATAGGTATTTCTGCACATAGAAATTTTTGTGTTATTAATTTTGTTACAACTCGCAACTAGATAGCGTTGCTGCAAATCAACTTTATACCATTCAACCGATGGCAATAAAAATTTGTATACCTAGATATATGAGCAAATAGAATATTATATTTTGTGTTATTAACTTTGTTACAACTCGCCAACAGATGGCGCTGCTGTACTTCAACTTTTGTACCGAGGCAAGGGCACCCGTCAAAGAAACTGACATTTCTATTAGATACCTATTGTTGCGTGTTGTGTGTTTTTCGGTTATTGTTGCGTGTTTTTCTATTATTGTTGTACGCTGCCACTGGTGGATAGGTACTATCGTGCTGGGATTCAAAGGTATTTTTTTCATGTTAATTATTGATGGAAATAATTACAAAGTTTATAAAATATTTAATAATACTAATAATCTTTATTCAGCTTAACATACAAATCTTGATTAAAAAAATAGTATGCTAATAGATTGTCTGACTTATGAAGTCCAACAAACCCCTACCGAGATGCAAATAGCATCTGTGTGTAGACCTGAACTTAATAATGTATTAAAATCTACAAGCTTAACATAATCTAAATATACATATTAATATACAATAAATAAACAAATAATAAAATTAAAATGCAACAAAACTATAAATACAACTACAAATGTTAAGAAAGACACATGATATAGGAAGTATTAAATATTAAAACAGATTTTTTAAGTAATATAACAATATCTATGTATATTATAACTTCAAATTATTTAAAATCCAACTCTTAATATGAAATTTAATACGCCCTCTAGAGAAGTTTAATTTTTTTAGATTGTTATCTAATCTATTGTAGACAAGTTTGGATCGATATAAACTAGTTTTTTGATCAATATTTAATTTAGTTTTACTTATTATAAGCGATTTATGTCTAGAAAATAAACATGCTTCAGCAATAGTATACTCTTCCCGTAGATTACAATAATTATTTATAAGTGCTTCCAAAATATATTTTTGATTGATGTTCAGCAATCGTGTCTCACTAAAAAGGTTGTGTTGTTTACCAAAAGTTAAAATTTTGATAGCACGTTTTTGTATTCTTACTATCGGCCCTAATGTATTTGAATAAGCTGAACCCCAACAAATAATTCCATAAAATAGGACGCTACAGAACAAAGCATGGTATAATTTTAATAAATCATTTTTTTCAAGAATATATCTCATTTTATAGAAAACAAAAAGAAGGTATCTTACTTTTTTAACAATACTAAAAATATTTTTCTTCCAATTCCAATTTTCATCTAGTATAACACCAAGGTATTTAACTTCATTTAACCTTTTTATTTTACCACATCCACAGTTTAAGTTATTATAACAAACATCATCATGTATTGTGAGTCCGTCTGTAACAGGGAGCTTATCCGCATATAGAGACACATATAAAACACTGGATTTTGACATATTTAAAGACACTTTGTGATAATTAAACCATTTCCTTATAATTTTTAAGGAATGTTTGACATTGGCTGTAACTTCATCCCAACTCTCACCACTACACATAATGACTGTGTCATCCACAAAAGATACAATAGCATTACATTTTATCTTTTTACTTTTCTTCACAATTTTCTTCAACGACTTATACATTTTTTAGGTTAGGCAGGACAACGTCTACCCGGTTCGCTAGTATATTTGATAAAAATTAGAAAATATAGATAATGAATTGAGAACCATAGAAAAGTTAAAAATACTTAGTCTTGGTTTAACAAATAATTTTATGGATTTCAAGATAGATAGATTTAAGGCAAAGATGGTGCAGGTATTTAATCTTTGTTTAAGGTGTAGGTATTTTAATTTTTTTAACGGGCTTTAAATTTTTTTGTTTACAGAACAGCTCCACACGTTCTAGAAAATATTAAGATCAATTACAGACAAGTGTAGTAAGTTGATTTTTTTTACCAAACAAGATAGAAGTATGGAAGTAATCTAACCGTCGAGCAATGAATGATATGAAGAATAAAGCAACGATACTGTTCTCGGATTCCCAAGTTCACATTGGAAACAAATTGATGTTATCAACGATTTATCACCTCGTTCGTTTGTCCTGCCCTCAAAACTCATTTGTCCAGGATTTTTTCAATTGTTGATTCATAATAACAATTTCATAAGGTCGAAACTACAGTCAGACTATCGATTGATTTGAAATAATCTTTCTCAAGGTCTCATTGGCTATTAATTTTTCCATAATTCATTTTTATAGTCTATAGCTATTTAAAAGGAAACGGAAAAAGTTATTTCAATTATATAATCAATGGCGGGTGGAAAAATGAAAATTTTGGTCGTACAAACATCGACAAACGTTGGACAAACAAACGTGCGAGACAAAATGTCAAATTTACGTTTTTTATTTTTTTTTTTTGAACTATTTCCATGAAAAAAGTTTTCCTCGTATAACATTGTAACAAACGATGGACAAACGAAAATTTTTGCTGCACAAACATGGACAAACAAACGTGCGAGACAACATGTCAAATTTCCTTTTTTAATTTTTTTAAATTATTTTCATAAATAATTAATTGTTCCTCGTACAAAATTTTAACAAACGGTGGACAAACGAAAATTTTTGCTGGAGAAACATGGACAAACGTTGGACAAACAAACGTGTGAATTTCAATGTCAAATTCACATTTGGGGGTCCCAACTACACGGGGCCCTACCAAACAACAATAAGAATCTTGCCGCCATATTTTGAGACTACTAATTACAAAAAAAATGTACGTTCAACAGTTTTCTACTAGAGCTTGATTATGATGAATTATGCTTCAGGTTGTATTTACAACCTACAAAGCAATGTGAATTTTATTGTTAACTAAAAGTTTCAAAATACCATAACAAGATTTATAATTTTATTTGACGGTAAAAAGGTGAAATTTTGTTTAGGTTTTTTAATTTAACTATGATTTGGGAAAAAATATAGGTTTTTATTTGAAATAAGAACGTTCATGCAGATTTTCGGTACACCTTGTAGGACTATAAATATTGAAGGTAGAATGGATATAATCGAATGTAACAGCACACCAAATTTCGAATTTTTAATCCGTCTGCAAATTGAAAAACTTCTAATGAACAGACTATATGAAATGGAGCAACTTAAAATTAGGAAAAAGTACTTCATAAAAGACTGTCATGTCTCTGTCATATCTTCTAAAGGAAGAAGGAAATTGGGCAAAGACAAAATTGATCTGATAATGAGAATTAATCTTGTTATTTCGACGCAAATCTTAAACAGTGCGTTCATAAAGTATGGAAACGCTTCAATAACTACTAAAATATTATCATATAGAGAAAAAGCTTTGACAGGTCGATTTTTGATTTTGATTTTCTTATTTTATATGCAAACAGCATCATTTTATCCGCTCCACTTTCCAAGTTATGACGTCATCATTATTTTTTTTTAAACGGGAATGCCATAATTTTATATTATACACGGAAAAGTGTCGATTTTCTGTGTTCAAAAATACCAAATACATGGGTATTAACATAAAAAAATATTAAATACAGGGTACTAAAAATTAATATATTTTTAATTGCTGCTGTCAATTTTATACAAATTATACATAAAAACAAGTATGCGTTTGAATCGGAGTCCTTAGCAACAATTATTAAGATCTTAGTTACCACTGCATATTAATATTATTGTTATTATTGAAAATTTAAAGCAGCAAATGAAAATATATAAATTTTTTGCACCCTGTATTTCATATATTTTTATGTTAATACCCATGTATTTGGTATTTTTGGGCTCAGAAAATTGCCAGTTTGCCGTTTACAATATAAAATTATGGCGTTCCCATTTAAAAAAAATAATGATGACGTCATAATTTGGAAGGTGGAGGGGATAAAATGATACTGCTTGCATAAAAAGTAAAAATCAAAATCAAAAATCGACTTGTCAGAGCTTTTTCTCTATATGTTAATACTTTTGAAGTTATTGAAGCGTTTCCATACTTTATGAACGCACTGTATATTACTCTTATTGTGAAACTAATATCAACATTTGCAATAAGAGTATTAAATTGAGATAAACTGTTATCTCCTATACTTATAATATATTATTATTATGTACAACATCATCGTAAGATTCTTATTACCAAAAATTTTGTACGCGGATGCCATCTGATTAGATTCAAAGTCCATATTTACACAGATAAAATGGCCCATGACTTTAGCATGCGACATCCGAGTGGTTGCGCTTTAAAAGTTTGCAGAGATTATGTTAACAGAGATTATATTTTTTTATCGCCAGACATGCAAATATTTATTTTTCCCAAAATTATTGATTCATTAATCATAATTTAGATCTTATTTGATCTAGGAGTATAAAATTGAGAAATAATATTTGTATACAGGGTCCTGCATGTAGGTATTGGCTAAATAAATTTAAAAGCTACCTGAATAAATTATTTTTCATCACTGTAACTCAATTTTCTAAAAAAATGCGCCCTCTCCACCCTCTTTAAGGTATTTTTTTAGAGGAAATGTGGAATCGATTTAAAAAAATCTGCTGTGTCCACTCACACGACATTCCTACCGCTCGCAGGCAAATTCCAGTGAATAAAAAATCGTCCGATCAAAACGAACAACGAAGTTATATTACATTTTTCTGCAAGATAGCTATTTTTTGTCCTTTTGATGGCGCTGTATGTGGGTGGTGAAAGGCTCTCAGAAGAATAAGTTTAATCAAAATCCTTATAGCCGTTTTCGCGCTATCCTTGAGCAAATTACGGTTTTTGGCTATAGCTCAGCACCCAGTATATACAGGATTCTCATTCAGTGCCACCGGCGAGTGGTATTGGTACCAAACAAAATAAAAAAGAAAGCAACAAAATACACCGATCCGTTCTCTAGATAATGCTGTCACAGACAGACAGACAGGCAGAACAATGGCTGAAAATATGTTTATTAGACTTAGACTTAGAAAATTCTGAAACGTCAACTGTAGTAAAAATCTCGATACTGAAAATTTCACACGATTACAATATGTACTTTCCTTATACAGCTACTATTATAGTAGCGTAGGAAAGTAAAAATCCTATGAGACCATCTCTCCATACTACTCTTTCCATGACTCAAATTCCTGCATAATATTTTTCACTATAAATATTCGTTCCAATTTATTCATACGATGTACCTGCCAGGTCGATTCTTTTAGTGCCCGACGTTCACGTATTCAAGAAAATATGAAAACAACTCATGCGCGAACAGAAATAAAAAAGCAGACATACAGTCGAATTATTTACCTCCTCCGTTTGAAAGTCGGTCAAAAATTGCACGAACTCTCATTGGCATCGACAAATATGTTCTCAATTTTTTTTTTGCGACTGATTTTGTTTCCCCATAGCTAGGTATATAATAAGGTTGAACCCTTCTGAGGTTCGTCTGTCACAAAGTCTTCTTCTATAATTAGTTTGGAATTTTATTATAAATGTATTGGCCAATAATCCAACCCGGGTCAGCATTACGAAAGGCAAGTACGATACCAACGAGCAACCAACGGAGCATTTATTTTCATAATCCTATAGATAACATCGATAAAACTATAAACGGAGTGTCAAAGTAAATTTATTCAATATAGGTAATGTAGGTATTTGTAATTCATATTAATTTTAGTTTGGTGCACTCCTTCGCCATATAGGCTCAAGTTTCTCCTTCACCACACAGATACTACGCTGATAAATAAAATATTATCTATGTACCTATTTGTACAAACAGTTAAATAGGTACCTACCTATCACTCAATCAATTCCTCAGCACCTGTTGGCAGTAGTAATATATTAACATACTGCTCTAAATCCTACAAATCCAAAGCATCAGCATATTCAAGCCACAAAAAACGGTTAATCAATTAAAGCCCTACCCCGTTTTTAATTGACGCACCAGCATCTTCAATAACAACCCCAAATAGCGGCGCTAGTCGACCTTGAGTTACTAACAACAAACAACACTACTATACAGTTATTTCTTATTTCCCCTCAGCAGAGCTCGGTGTGGTAGCAAATTAAAATCGCCCCCATCGAAAGTGTGTGACGTCAAAATAATCGACGCTCGCCCTGAGAGAGTGTATTAGCGCGCCCTAATCCGTTCGAATTGTTGTTGAAGAAAGATGGCTATTATTAATAATATGTATAAGCAAGCAAGCCATAAGAGAGGCCATAAACTGTTGTTGTATATATATGTATATGGCAGCATCACAAAAATTCACCACGGGCACGTTACCAGCACGAGCTTGAAAGTTGTCCGAGATGGATAGATGCGTCGTTGAATAGGTGCAATGGAGATGGCGATAAACGCGCTTATCGGGCCATTCATAGAGAACTCCATAGGCGTAACTGGAAAGGGTTATGGGTCTATAAATAAATTGAAAAAAAAGATACGTATGTTTTTCCAACAATTAAATGTGTGATGCCGCTTTCAAGTGTCACATGTCATGAATCAAGGCCCAAGATAGGCCTTATGGTTGGTCGCAACATACTTATGGTTGGTATGCGCCAACGTTGTAGTTGTAGTCCCAATTGGGAATAAATTACCTAACTAAAGTTTATTTATATGAACGATGTATCAACTAGGAACATTTTAATGAATTTTTATTGACTTTTCTTGTTATTCTTGTAGGTTATGTTTCGTGTTTGATCTTGTAGTATATATGACAGAAAAAACACAGACAGGTAATCAATTGATTCCAATCATTTCCCAACTCTGCTGTACTGTTATTTTAATAAATATAATATTTTTATTGTCATTTGAACTTTTTCAAATCACTTCCAAATTAACATTTTGATCATTTGTTATAGATTCTTTTTAAGTATAATTTATCAATTTTAGGTATGACTTTTTGTGCTTGTTAAAGCTCGGACGCTTAATAAGTGAATCGAATTATCTCGAAGTAGTTAGTTGTCACTTCAGCAGCGGATGTAATATTTATTGTTGTAAATCATTGAAGCGACAATGAAACAAAAAAATTGATAATTTTAAATCGGCTGGAAATAGAAGAGAATAAAAAAACGAATAAACTACGCCGCTGCCATCGGCAGCGACGGAATGATTAGAAAGAGAGTCATCAGGCAGTAGAGCGAGACGGGACGAAAGGCAGCTGCACGCGCTAGTCTGGTCACAGGTGGCTAAAGTGTGGGAACACCATAGCTATACAGATTCCCACGATCTGACTCTCCGACATCGGCATGAGTTAACTCGCCCGACTCCACAGACACACACACACCTGGGGCCGTTATAAAAACCCAGCCCCTTCCACCGGCCACATCATTCACAGTCCGAAGCTTGAGCAGTTCGCTTCTCTGATAGTGTTACTACTACTGCAGTGTTTATTATTAATTTAAAAAAAACGAAAATGTCTTACGAAATGTTATCTTCAACGACAGTAGTTGTTGAAGAGCCGCAACCGATATCGCGCACCTACCAATACCGCAAGGTGATGAAGCCCATGTTGGAGCGAAAAAGACGTGCCCGGATCAACCGATGCCTGGATGAGCTCAAAGAGTTGATGGTGACAGCGTTGCAGAGCGAGGGTGAGAACGTTTCCAAGCTGGAGAAGGCCGACATTCTGGAGCTGACAGTTCGGCATTTGCACAAACTGCGCCGTCAACAGAGACTGTCCACCAATCCGGTCATCGATGCTGACAGATTTCGCGCTGGTTACACGCACTGTGCCAACGAAGTGTCTCGATGCTTGGCAGCAACTCCCGGTGTAGATGTCCAACTGGGTACCAAGCTGATGACGCACCTGGGGCACAAACTGAATGAAATGGACAAAGTGTCACCGTTAGTGATTCAAGTGTCGACGCCATACACGCCACCAGTTTCGCCCATTAGTATGGAGGGTAGTGGTGGTCTTGTTGGTGCATTCACTCACACTACTACTTATGCAATGCCCTTGACGCCAGCATCTTCGACATCTTCATCGTTGTCGAGAAGATCGCCCTCACCGAGCCAACAACAACCAATGGATTGTACGACCACGGGATTGCTTAAAGTGGCGCAAAAGGAAAACGTTTGGAGGCCGTGGTAGAGGAGATTTATTTTATTACTACATAATTCATTCTTTTGCAATTTTATTTTGTACATATAAGAAAACAGAAATCATATCTCACTAAATATGTCTTTCATAGATGAAGAAGAAAAAACATTAGTTATGTTTTTTTGGTTGCTCAATTGCTTTAAGTAATTTTAAGTTTATTTAGTTTTTGTAGTAAAAGATCTCTTTTATATTATGTAGGTATAGATAGATATATTTTTGAAATGTTGTGTGTAAGTGAAGCTTTAAATTCAATATTGTGTTTAAAAATATTTGAATTAAAAACTAATTAAAGTTTTTGTGATATTATGATAATAATGACGTTATGGTACCTGTGATTCTGAGAGGCAATTTTTGTATAAGTGACAAACTGAATCAAAAATCATTGTCGCCTTTTTTATATACTTTTATATATATTATGTATTTTGTAAAGTGTATTACAAGCATAACTGTGATATACAGTGTTTGTATTTTGATAGAATACGTATTCCAAATAAATATGATTTGTTACAATTTTAAATTTGCATTTTTTTCATTTCTTTTTTCAGGTAAAATTGATCAAAAAATAACAAACAAAACAATCTTACAAATTACAAATGAATTCATAAAGATTTTTTATCCTCTGCCATCCGCAATTTATGAGAAAGAATATTCAAGTTAATTTTTCTAATTACCTACATAATTACTGAATTGAATTGTTATTAAAAAATAATTTCATTAAATTGATGACATATTTTTTATCTTTCAGTATAAGCAAGTCCAATTTTCACTCCTAAAAACAGGTGTTTTTTCACAACTGCTTTTACCTACAGTTGTTATTTTTTTGTCAATTCAATATTCAAGAACTCCTCTCAGTCCTTATTTGAAATTAACATTGATTCTTCTAATTTTGAAGGTTCCAAAGCGGAAATTATAATTCATTTTTATCGTATGCAAGTTTCAAAAACGAAAACTTCGTTTTTGGCGGGAAGAACAGGTTGCATTTCGAAAAGTTTAATATAAACAAAAAAAGAAAAATCAAAATCGGTGCAAGCTTAGTGGACAACAAAGATAACAAATGAAACTAGTACGGAACAAGGATTTGATTATGAATACGCTGGCTATAAGTTGTGAAAAATCAACAATACTCAAAAGGTAAGCGTTTATCATGTTGCTTCCTCTTGGAAGAAAGTCTCAGACAGAATTTGACTTATTATGATGGTTTATTTACTTATTTATTTATTTTCCAGATAATAATTTAAACAGTTTACATTACAATGTCATATGTAAATATCCATAAAGGGGAAGATCCCTGTACATGGACTTGATTATAAAAGGAAACAAAAACAACTTAAATAATAAAAAAACAAGCAAAAACAAAACAAATTTATACAACTAAATAAAATAAATGTCACTTTTTATGCTGTGTTGGAAAGAAATACTTATAGAAAATTATAGAACACAATTATTGCATGTACCTATTATATTTTTTTTAATATTCACATTTTATATATTGCTGGGAATGATTAACTATCCAACTTTTTTATTTTTGAGAATTTTTTTTATTCATCAGCAATTTATTTAATTTTATTGCTTAAATTATCAATTCCCCGTCATAAATTACTATTACTAGCATCAGATCAGTGCTGGTTAATATATTTCTTTCAATGCTGGTCATTAAAATTTATACAATTTTACATGATTTAATAAGTAAAGACATGCATAGAAATTTGTTCATTTTTACAGGGTACACTTCGAATGAGTTTTTTTTTTGGATCACGTGATATAAATATCAAATTTAAAAGACAGGCAGACATACAGATGGACGCCATAGTGATCTTAGAAGGGATCTGTTTTTATTTTATTTCTACTATTGGAACCATAAAAACTGCTAAATTCAGACCACACCTCCTAAATAGATATGACATCAAATTTACGTCAAATTTTTACAGGTGTGTCAATTTCGCTGTTTAGTGCATGTTTCTTTTAAATACTTTACTTTAAACGAGTATCTCTATCGAAATAAAAGAAACAGGTATAGTATAACATTTTTTGCCAGGTTTTTTAAAAGCACTTTTTTTCGTAACGTCAAAAAATGGCACCACCACCACTTCGAATGTCAATGACGCCATCCAGAGCAAAAAAATAATTGTGAATTGGGAGCGGCACGTTCCCAAACGCGGGGCGTCCACGTTCCCATGCATATGCCACACATATAGGTACATATAACACACAGTAAGCTGTGCACTCAAGAAATGCACCCCCAGCATATGGCGCGAAGAACAGAGGGCCCCTTTTTTCTCCCTTCTCGCTCAATTATGCAAGAAGCATGTCGCACTGAGGAATAGTTGTTGGTTCCCACGATTCACTAGACGACTGCCCTCCTCTGCGAGGAGACTTAATAAATAATATAAATAGGGGCGAATTCCGGATTCCGTGTACAAACAACAGGAGAAGCCAAACCAAAGTGAAGTGTGTGTTGCTTTAGCTGATAATAATGAATATGTTGTTGAGTGAACAATTATTAACTTCGAATATTTGAACTACTGCCTTTTACCTTTATAAGATCATTGTTGATTTTATTGCAATATAACGAGAATTTCGTTTCATTTTTTTATTTGATTTATCATTCATATAGTAGGTAGATACCTAGTATATTTTACCAATACCTTTCTCTAAAGTAGCTTCTGAAACAGAATCCTAGCCAAGTGCGAGTTGGACTCTCATACGAAGGATTCCGTACCCTCCTAAAAGAACTGTCTACCTATATTACGGTTCATTTTTAGGATCGAGCAAACATTTATTTTTATTTTATGGAGACTCCCGATAATTTTTCACTATATTTTATTAATTTTTATTATTTTTTATTATAGCAGCTATAGCTATAGTATTACTTACTTTTTGAAAAATTAATTTATCTACCTATTACGCCTCAAAAGATACAACGATTTATTTTTTATTTTATTTTATTTTTATATTTTACCTTTGGTTCTTTTTGAGTGCGGAACCCTGAAAATAGAATATTAAATGGACCGAATCAATATTTAACTCGACCTTATTCGAGAGAGTAATAGACAGGATTATTTTGTATTACTATAGTCAATTATGTAATAATAATATAATAATAATAATAATAATATTTGCTCAAATATCCAATAACAGATTTAGCATTGTCACAGGCTCTAATAAACTAGCTTTAAAATTAAAATTCTTGAACATAGAAAAATTTAAAAATATTAGTTATACAATGAAAAATGCACGACACTATTTTTTATTATATAACACATTATTGAGAACTTTACATCGAAAAAATGTAACGAGTTGCATTACTGTTGGTACGCTTGAAATTTCCAACGTTACAAAATTGACATTGATTTGACGTTTAAATTATTTGACACATAAGGTAACGATCTTGTATTGTGATTGGATTGGTATTGACAAAAGTAACGCCATAAATAAGATACTAACTGAGAAGAAATTACACCACAACAAACCTGACATAATGGTCAAGGGTAATAGTCTAGTTTAGTCGCTTTTGCTATGAAAGCCCTATAAAAAAACAAATGATTGCTGTTTTATGTTAGCTGTAGTTTTCGATTTGGATGTAAATTTTCAATTCCAAATACATAGTAAGTATATAATAATCATTCTTGCATTCTACATTCTATTAAACATTAAACATTAACATCGTTAAAAAATAGCAAAAATATGAGTAAAAATAGTAAATATTAGTTAGCGGAAAGGTTAAACGAATTGATGATTGACTTCTGCAGTGTGTTTGACATTTAAAATCTGTCAATTCCAATATTGTCAAAATTGCTAATATAACGTTTGCGATATTGAACAATTTGTTTAAAATATCCGATAACGAAAGAATAAATCAAGTGGTCAGATTTAAAGTATCTAAAGGTATAGTTTAATGTTTAAAATTTTATTTCTTATAAATACTTGCTTTAGAGCAAAAATACGATATTATGGCAACTTTTTTATGGCGAAGGTGACGAACATTGTCTTGTCAGGCTTTCGGAAATATGAATTCAGTTATTGCTTCACTAGAATATATTGTCGTTAAGTTTTTCTTAAGCATATATTCGTAAAAATGGAATTCATAAAATAATCTAATTAGTTCAACCTCACTTCTTGACGAACTTTGTTTAGTATTCTCACGCATTTTTTAAAGGAAGTTACCGTATAGCAGAATGCGCAACGATGATAATATACTATTTGGGATTGAAAGGATACTTTCAAATCGAAAATTCCAGCTAAAAGTCGTATGTCCTAAGAACAGCATTTTTCCCTTTTTTTAATTAACAAATCATTGAAAAAATAGCGTCTTCCACCACAATTTTATTAAAAGTTATGCTAACATAGGTACATCTATTTTCATAATTAAATTCAAATTTTCCTTATACTTGCTAGCCTACGCAGAGTAGCGGTAGGAAAGTAAAATAATAGATGTGTAAAAGAAAATTATCCCTAACATTTATTCAGGATATTCTATATACTTACCTATTCACCTTTATTAGTTGCATATGTTCCTAGTACGAACCTAAGAAGCAAAAACAAAATAACAAATTCAACAGAAAATTGCGGCAATTATGTATCTTTTCAAGGAACAAATAAACAGATGATTCTTATTACTACAATAAACTCGTATAAACAAGTGTCCGGAATCAAATAAACAATGGTCGAGTGTCGAGTCCACAGCAGTGTTTTATTTCCAATCGCTTAGTAGATCTTCAATATGACAGCTATCAGAAAACAACATAACCCATCTTTTGTTTCTGCTATTTTCCAATAATTATTCTATTATGATCATCTATCGTTACGTTTACCACACAATCTGTTTCATTATGAATATAATGAACGGAAAATACTGTTTCTTCTTCGTCCAATTTCAATTTCTCGAATATGTGTAAATATTGTCGAATTAAATTATTTCAATTCATCTGGCAAACGTTGTAGATGGCATTAAAGATATATCAAAAAAATTTAATTTTTGATTACAGCACATTTGTTTTTATCTTTTTTATAATCATGCCACGAAAATATGTTATATCGCACAAGTGCGTCTGGGATCTGGAGATTACCTAATGAATTAGACGGAAAATTATACAGTACAATTTCAATCATACTGTCGATTAGATCTTCTTGATGATAATATTAATCGATTAAGTACCTATGTACCAATTTCAATTGTAAATTTCATCATAGTCTAAACCTTTTTTATTCCATGTAATGAAAATTCCGATTATCATCCATAGTCTAGTAAAAAGTAGATGATTCCAAATTATCAAATAATAATCTATCAGTTATGTTTTCTTTGGTAGACCATTAAAACGGTTGCCTGTTTGTTGAAGTTTGAAAATTCTTGGAAATTAATTAATTAATTGACTGTTCAGTAAACATAGGGTAAAAATTGCAAAGCAAGAAGATGTATAGTATTTAAAATCAAAAATGCAATAATTCTTTTAAAGTCATTACGATTTACGATGTTATTATACCCGACTGATCGTTACCAGAAACCGAATTAGGAATTTCATCAGTTGGATCTTCTAACACCTTAACTACTAATAAAATGCTTACAACATACATATTTATTATTTATTTCTCTTATCTTTTATCTCAGATAATAAAGAAACAATTAAAAATTTTCATTGGCAATAATTATCGTTGCTTTTAAAATCATTTTTCAACGTAAAAAATATTTTTACTAAATTTCTTATCCTTCGTCAATAGTGACCAACGTAATTTTCATAATGATGTCCCAGTCATTCATTTTGAGTATTAAAAGATATATGGCGTACCCACAAAAGAAAACTTTAATAAAAAATAAATATGTTGATATTTAATACATATTTAAAAATCCGCATTTCATTTTGTACGCTGTCAATCATATCTTCGTGGAAGGAGCCCTAAAAAAAAAGTCAGCTAGATGTGAGTGCAGCATTATATATCTATCTAATTTTAATCATAGAAAAATATGCATATTTTTGCAAGTGTGGAAGAAATGCAGTCCATAGCGCGAGTGACGCAGGTTTCTAAATCAATTGACTTTGAAGCGTGTCGATAAAAACCTGATAAAAAATAATAAAATCCCGATTACATCTCTCTATACTTGACAATTATGACGAAATTTTACATTTCTCATAAAGCCAACATAATAATTCTGTAACAATAACAGCATCAATGGTCACGAGAGGTCGGTATATAGGAAAATATACCTACATTATACCTATTTACGCATAAAAAAGGCATTTAGCAGTTGTCCGCGCGAGCCGGGCACGTTCCCATGCCCAAGATTCCATCCACGCTCACGTTCCCATGTCCTTCTGGCTGCCGAAATTAATTCCAATTACCACTGAAGAAACATATGGGCCATAATCCAAGCACAAGCAAGCGTGCATCACTCGACCATGGTGTGTGTTGTCCCTTTTTTTTCCTTCTATTCACTCAACGTCACGAGTAGAGCAGAGCGCCCTGTGCGTTCCCACGATATCGGCCCTGCACCTGGCCCCACCACCCTATAAAAGCACCGAGCCGGGCATCGGTTCAATCATTCCGAGTCTCGTTCTCGAACTAGCAACAACACGCTAACCTCACACAAACGCCATCTCTATATCTGTGCTTTATTTTTACGATATTTACGTCGATAAATAACAATGTCACAATACGCTATCGAAATGCAGCAGCAACCATCATCAACTCAGCCGATTTCACGCACTCTTCAGTACCGCAAAGTGATGAAGCCGATGCTGGAGCGAAAACGCCGTGCCAGGATCAATCGCTGTCTGGATGAGCTCAAGGATCTGATGGTCTCTGCCCTGGCCACCGATGGTGAAAACGTTTCCAAATTGGAGAAGGCCGACATCCTCGAGCTGACCGTCGCCCATTTGCAGAAATTGAAGCGACAACAGTGCCTCAGCGCCAACCCCACTGTGGAGGCTGACAGGTTCCGGTCGGGCTTCACCACGTGCGCCAAGGAAGTGTCCAAGTGTTTGGCCTCGATTCCCGGTGTCGATGTGCATCTAGGCACCCAGCTGATGACCCATCTCGGTCACAGCCTCAAGAAAATGGACAGCAACACAGTTACGATGACAACGCCGTTGACGGTCCAAGTGGCGGCTTCATCTTCGACGACGACTTCTTCATCGGCCTACATCAATACACCACCAGCTTCACCTGTGTCGTCATCGTCGTCGGAATCGGAAGGTGTTGTTTATTACGAGCAGCAGGCTCATCAACATCAAAGCTATGCCATGCCGTTGACACCGTCATCTGCAAGAAGTTCACCAAGTCCCAAGGATTATTCTGTTAATAGTAATAAAAGTGAATCTGTCTGGAGACCGTGGTAATTTTTAGATTTCAATATCAAAACAATCATTGTCTTCCTTAACTGTTTGCTCAATATGGCTTTAATGTTTAATGTTGTTAGGGTTAGTTAATTTTTTTGATATGTATAGCTTTAATTGATGAAAACTGTGATATTTTCTCAATAAGGTTAGGGCCACGGTTCTCCTTTTTTTTGTAAAACTTTATATTCCCACTGTGATATTTGATGAAGAATGTTTATTACATTTATCGTTATTAAAAGAAAATATATTAATACTTTATGATAAAATCTGTTTTTTTTAATTGCCTGCATAAATGAGAAACAAATTTTCTACCAAAGTTAAAAAATTGTGTAGCACCACCTTTTTATATTGGTACAGGGATTGTTTTCAAATACTTCTAGAAAAGAATATATTTAAAAACTTAATTGTCGCCACGAAGACAACTTTGACTTTTAGATTTAAGTACTCCAAAACAAGTATAAGAGTAATTTAATAATTTTCAATTCAGATCATAGGAAATCAATCGTATTGAACGAAGTCTACTTGGAATAAATCTTTTGATTCTGTATCAACTCAAATCAGTTTTTTTCTCCGAAGTTATTATGTTGAACTCTCTTATTTTATATCGCTTGAGATTTTCAGATCCTTCATTTTTTTATGGCTTACACTTTTTCAGGAGTAATTTTTATTCAATTTAAATATTTTTATTGTCGGAACGAAGATGCCTTGTAGATTTACATTGAAACAAATATTTTCGCGCACCTATATAGACACTTTTATTTAATAATTTTATTTGAGATGCAGATTTTCGATTTTTGACTGACGAACCAAACGGAGGAGGTATACAATAATTTGACTGTTTGCATTTTTTTACAAATATGTTTGCACCTTATAAAAAGTAAACGTGCTCAGATTTTCATGATTTTTTTTATTTGATAGAGGATTATTGAAAATTGGTCCCATTGAACTTCTCCCAAAGAAGTGAAAGGGGCTTTTTTCGAAAAACGGAAATTTGAGACGACAAAATTAAGTAAGAGACCATATTCGGCAAAGCTGTAATTATACATTTAAAAAAAATAAAGTTTACCGAGATAAAGCAGTAATATGGTCCGCTATTTGGTGGTGGATTTTTTCAAAGAAAATTGAAAATATGAGACGGCCAAACTAAAGAACTGAACTGAAAGTCTGAAATATGTGTATTTCCGCGCTGTTTTAAAATCTCTGAATAAGTACAAGCAACGTATTATCTTCATTGGTGAACGCTGAATAATGTTGATGACTAATGTTACACTCAATTGAGTGAAATAAATATTTTTTACAAAAAAAATTACCGGCTTTATTAGTTGGTGCACTGAAAAATACAAAATAATATTGAATCCACTGGTTCTGGTACTTTTGAAGTTGGTGACAAAAGTTTTCAATCTAACTACAACTGCACACTGCACAACTTCAAAATTATCAGAACTACACCTTTTCCAACTGTAATTCAAAAAGCATCAATTTAACTTCAGAAGATATCAAATGTAATTCAGAATAATCAATTAAATTTTAGAAAGCGTCAAATGTATTTCATATTAGTGCATTGTAATTCAGAACTCGTCAAATTTAATTCAGAACTTATCAAATGTAAATTAGAACGTATCAAACGTATCTCAGAACATACAAGTTTCAAATATAAATCAGAAAGCATCAGATGGGTAATTTGGAACATATGTGTCAAATCACGGGTAAACGTGGTGATTAGTTTTGTCAATCATATTTGTGCATTGTTTTTGAGTGTAAAAAGCAGCTATACACTTACCAATTTGCCAAAATGAACTACAAAGACAATTGTGGAGTTTGCAGACCTACAATGATAAGAAATACATTTGATGCTTTCTGTTTTATATTTGATATGTTCTGAAGTAAATTTGACGAGTTCTGAATAACAATTCACCAATATGAAATACATTTGACGAATTCTGAATTTCAATTGACCCATCTGAAATTCATCTGTATAGTTCTGGATTTCAACTGACTAATCCGAAATACATGTGATGCTTTCTAAAATACAATTAACTATTCTGAATTACAGTTGACGACTTCGGAAATACACTTAAAAAAGGTGTAGTAGAATAAAAAATATTTTGTATTTTTTCTAAAGTTGGTCCAATTTTTTGTAAGAACTATTTATTATATAAGTAATGCTAGTTCACCAAAAAAATCTTTTGATTCTGTATCAACTGAAATATTTTTTTTACCAACGTTATTGAGGTAAGTTTTCTACATAACATCAGATCCTCTCATTTTTATAGCTTTAAATATATGTTCTTTAGAAATGATCCATATAGATGGTTTTTAAATAATAAAAAAAATATTTCAAACAATTTGAAAACCGTGAAATAAAAAAGGATTATTTCGTTCTTTTGGATGTAAGAACATTCTGGATTCTCAGTAATCCGCTATCCATATAAAAGAACGATCGAAATCGGTACTTAAAAAAATACCTGCCTCTTTTGGAAGTCGTATGGACATGTAGCGTCCATAGGAAGTCGGTTAAACAAAATCTCCCCTATGAGCTAATCTTTAATACTGTTCTCTTCTAAAAATGTATAAGGAAATAGTAAGGTAGAAGCAGAAGCCCAAACAATGCTACCAACCAATCCTAAGAAAATAGCAAATTGAAAATAATTCTCAATAACAAAATTAATTTTCTAATAAACTTAAAATGTGGTATAATGGCGACATCTGGTATTGTTTTTGCCAACTCATTACCTATTGCATTTGGAAAGTATCTGGAGTTCTATTTTTCCTTCACAATATAGATGGCAGGGATTATGAAACACCAAATATGTTTTAACCGTAATTATTTAAGTTATTTACCGTCAAGTAGAAAACAGATGAGACAATTCACACTGTTGTTGTTAAAAATTAAGTTTTTTATAATATCACAACTAGAAACACTCGAAATTTTTGACGCGCGATAATATCTTCTATTCCGTGCTCTATCCAAACTACATGATTCGTGATTCCATTGACACTTCACACTTTGACACAGTTTTTTTTTTCATTGACGTTGTTGACAGATGACAAATTACAACTTTTCAGCACCTCCCATGTATGATCCAGTCAGGATATCTGACCGTTTGTAGTTTTTAGAATTAATTATTTATTAAATAATTAAGATGATATTACTGGAAATAAATAACAGGGTAGTTGAAGAAACGTTAACAGTAAAGATTAAAAATGCACAAGCCGGGTAAGTCTATGTTTTACTACATTCTATATCCTATTCCGTTAAATACAATTTGGTCAATTGAAATGTATATGTATTCAGGATATCTTTAAAGATAGCCGTTTCCTTTTGGGTGGATAACATTCGGCTACACCTCTCAAAGAATAATATTTTCATAGTTCTGTCGCTCGTTGATCTTATTCATCTTTATCTATATGACTCATATCGACTATCCTAGATGTAAAGATAACTTTTTTCTAGATTGAAGAACGAAAGCATAGATATTACCGTAGCCGATTTCGACGGTGTATTATATCACATTTCGAATTTGAATGGTGATAAGTCAAAAATTAGAGTAAGTACTTTGGATTAAAACAGGAATTCTCTATTATAATTCCCCTATTTCAGACTAGTATTTCGCTCAAATTTTATAAACAACTCCAAGAACATGGGGCTGATGAACTTTTAAAAAGAGAATATGGTCCGTATTTAATTTCACCGGAACCAGGTTACAATATTTCTGTGTTATTAGATTTAGAAAATATACCAGATAATTGGACCGAACTGGTTAAGAAATTCGGACTGCTGAAGAGGAACTGCTTTGCTTCTGTGTTTGAGAAATATTTCGACTTTCAAGAGAATGGCGATGAAGGTCAGAAACGAGCAGTTATCTCCTACAGAGACGATGAAACGCTGTGAGTTGGCATATAATATTTTAAGAAATGATGGACAAGCAAATGTTTCTTCACCATTTTTAGTTATGTTGAAGCAAAGGCCGATAGGGTGACTGTTGTATTTTCAACGCGTTTCCGTGACGAGGACGATGTTATTATTGGAAAAGTGTTCATGCAAGAGCTCAAGGAAGGCTTACGCGCCTCTCATACTGCACCACCAGTCTTATTCAGTCATCGGGAGCCTCCGTTAGAGTTGCAAAATACGGATGCCAAGGTGGATAATAAAGTTGGTTATGTGACATTTGTTTTGTTTCCTAGGTAAGTTTTCCAATTTACAATTTATTCATTTATAGTACTTTAATTGATGCCGACCTGATAGTTGTGGTATAATTTACAGCAAAATGTAGACCACATACATCCCTATAATGCTGCAGATGATTTTATTTCATATAAGGTAGTCAATGCGTTATTACATATCAATATTTTTACTAGGTAAATGTGTAGAATAGGATCCCATTGAATTTTGGATATTTTTTTGCTAGATGCGCCAACTCCTAACAAACTTACAGGAGGGCGGAGTGAATAGGGGTGCTGGGTGGGAAAATAGGTATTTACTTTTGTAGTAATTTGGCTAATGTAATATTAAATTAAACCAATAGATGAAAAAGTGCTGCAATTAACGAAATTAGAGTCATAAAAAATATTAGGGCAAGGAAAATCAGCCTGCCGCCGATATAGCCACTGTGCGATGTTGCCAGAATGAAACGTTTGTACGAACATCCGATACATGAAGTCGAATTTGTAGGAATAAATAAATAAATAATCAATGAAATATTGATAATACGCCATCATAGTATTATATTAAACAGTGTAGAATTGTGGTGGCGCACACGCCTCTCGAAATTAGGAGAAATTTGAGGTGAAAATAGTAAAATTTAGAATTATTTTCTTTTATTTTGACCGCCTAATAATTTATGGTGGAAACAGTTCCATTATATGTCCTAAAGTTGCCTAAAGGCCTAAATCCGCAGGGACCTGTTCTACACATTGAACTTTTATTATTCTGAGGATTCTTTTTTCGGTCGCGAAGTTTTACTGAAATTCTCCATGACCGAATTCCAACTTCCAGAAGTCTCCGGGTTCAAATTAATTGAGCTACAACAAATACATTCTCCACGCTTATTTCTTTCCTACCGCCACCTCAAGTAGTAGTAGTAAAATTTGTTTCGCCCATGACTGTGGCGCTCTAATAATTTTAATAAAACTTGTCTATAAAACAATCTGCTTAAAGCCATTCTTTCTCCTTCTATAGCGCATGTCTCTGAAAAAAAAAGACAGGAAAAAAGTCACCTAACCCATATTTTTGTCTTAAAAGTAGACACACGACGAGTTTTCTCGATATATTTAATGTAAAACTGCTATATTACAAAATAAACCTTAATAAATGTACATTTGAAGATTGAGAACAATTGGTATTTGAAGAAGGGAAGCTTGGGTCTTTTTTAGCTCCTATAGAATTTTATTTACACTATTACTCAGAATATTTCTATTGTTGGCAGTCACATTTGGTTGTGTCTCTGATATTATTGCCGGAAAAGTTATTTCAACCGCTGTTCTTCAAGCTGTTGAGGTTCTTCGTTGAAGAAATACTATCTGATGATTAGAATTGATTTCAATCTTAAAGTTGCTGTAAATTTGTGATCTTTTCATTTTTCGTTTCTTTCTATTTAGACATACTGCGAGAAGTACACGTGATAACACTATAAACCTCATTCATATGTTCCGGCACTATCTGCACTATCACATCAAGTGTTCCAAGGCATATATTCATAGCAGAATGCGAGCAAAAACTTCCGATTTCTTGAAGGTATTGAACAGGGCTCGACCGGAGAATAAGACGTCAGATAAAAAGACCATGAGGTAATTCATAACACACCGAGTATTTATCATATTGATGATTGAAAATATTGATAGTAATCTTTTTTTTTTTCATTTTAGTGGACGAACGTTCATAAGAAGGGATTAACAGTGAGTAACGTAGTGATTGATCAACTTGGACAGTTAAATCATGCCATGATCATGTAATGGCAATACAATATATGCCTAAGTACATATATTGAAAATGTCACTGTTTCATTCTTATGACTAACCAAAACAACGTTTGCGCCAAACTAAATTTGCGTACATACCTAGTACCTACCCTAATAATGATTAATTTATTGAAATAATCATCCATAAACTGTTGCTGCAATAATTTTTAGGTTAAATGTTTTCTAGTGTCGTTAGCCCGGAATCGAACAGTTACATTAACTGTATTATAATAAATCAATCAATACATATAGTCAAGTCTCCATGGAAAATTTGAATAATATAATATTATAATGAGCTGATTTCATTTCAGTCATACTCTGTAAATAATATAAGAAAGCTCGTTTTATCTGTGCTTCCTTTTGAAACAATTCAAAGTTCGAGCACTCCAAGGGGTGATTCAGTAGAAATTTATCCCAGTAGATGGCGTCATATAACTAAATGTTATACTTGTCAGTTATTGGGGTCAACTTTATTAACTTCTAACTGCTTGTCAATACCATCAATTTGATTGTTTTATTTTAGCGCTGTTATGTAAGTCACTGGAGACAATATAATACTAGAGACAACAATATAATACCCGCTACAGAAACGCCATCTGAGTGAGATGCGCTTCGACCGAATCACTCCCTTGAATAATGTTTAAGAATTCTTGGCTTCACTGATATTTGTACGTTGATTCAATATTTTGCTTTTAATTCTGTATTCTGGCTGTTTCAAGGAAATTCATTATTACTATGATTCTTCAAGTCATTTATTGTGGAGAACGTTTTAAATATATATTTACATTTTTTTTATAAATAAGTTTTTCTACGTTTCCTTTTTATTACATTAAATGTTTGTAAAATATTATTTAATGATAGATAACAGTTGTTCAATTCAATTTTAGAAAATAAAATGATTATTTTAAAATGATGTGTTCTCCTTATTTTACGAATGAATCCTTGGCCAAGCGTATATTTTTAAAGTAATATAAATAAATTATTTCAAACTAAAGGCTTCATGATCTATCAAAACAAAGAACAATTCATCTAATTCAGATCAGTTTAAGTACTTTTTCAGTGACTTACAGAGCAACATATTGTTTGTATTCTCTGAACAAATTAGGCTTTAATAAGGTAACCGCTCTGGCATTATAAGTTCAAAGCCAAAACACGGTTACTGACGGAACGGAGTTTGAAACTGGTCCAAACTACTGCTTGAACAACCTTATTGATGACTTATAACCTCAATTAAAATATAAATTTTGATCTCCAGTCATAAGTGCATAACAATAACAAGATAAGTACTTTTTAAGGGTAAAATATTTCTTTATTAAAGTGTACGATCATAAATATATATTTCACACTTCAATATTTGTATCATTTGAAGTACCGATATCATCACATATTTATAGGCTATTTGGTCTCTGGTTATTCGTTATGAGCAAATTAAGGTCAAGTTCAAATCCCGGTGGACGTGGTAATGTTGTATTTTGTATCGACGAAATTCATTATAAACGTAACATCTATCTATGGACGAAATATCAGACATGACAGATAAAATATTTATAATCAGACTGGAAATATTCTTAATCCAACCCAGACTTCTCAAGCAAGGTCGGATATTTTATGTTCTAAGGCAAATAAATTGCTGTGCTGTGCTTCTTGTCTTTGGACAATTTCGGTGTTTGAGGTTATCTTGCGGTAATCATTAACCTAACCTCCTTCATCTGTGGTTATCATGTTTATTTGTTGAATTTTGATGTGTATTATTCGTTAATTGGAAATGTTTCGTATTTTATTTGCGTCTATTTGCATTTTGGTATTCTTTTCGGAGGAAATCAAATGCAGCTTTCCCAACTATTACCCAAAACTTCATCAACAACCAGTAACCGATGATCCAGGTCCTCCCCTATTCCTGACGCCTTTTATAGAACAAAATAAGATCAAAGAAGCCAGACTTGCTTCGAGAATATATTACAATGGTTTCAAGAACACAGTCAGCTATTCTGGATATCTGACAGTGGATAAAACCTTTAATTCCAACTTATTTTTCTGGTACTTTCCTTCCGTAAGTAATACAACCGACGATCCTGTTATTCTTTGGCTACAAGGTGGACCTGGTGCTACATCCCTTATTGGCTTATTTGGGGAGAATGGTCCTTTCAAAGTTAAAAGAGAGAAAGGATTGAAAATACGAAAATATGCATGGACCAATACAAACTCTGTGATATATATAGATAATCCTGTAGGAACTGGATACAGCTTCACGGAAAATGGTTATGCTAAAAATGAAACCAAAGTTGGTGAACATCTCTATAATGCACTTGTTCAATTTTTCACTTTATTTCCGGAACTACAAAAGAATGATTTCTTTGTTAGTGGAGAATCATATGCTGGCAAGTATGTACCTGCAGTGTGTTATACTATAATGAAGAATAATCCAACTGCTAAACTGAAGATTAATCTTCAGGGATTGTCCATTGGCAATGGTTTGAGTGATCCTGTACATCAATTGAAATACAGTGATTATTTGTATCAACTAGGTTTGATTGATATCAACACCAAGAAGACATTTTTTGATTTAGAACAGAAAGGTAAAATTGATGAATGTTATTTGAGATATCATTATAACAACATTTTTTAGTAAGAGATTTGTTTTAGGATGAAGTCATTTATTAATTAAAATTCTTTAGATTCGGCCGAGTTTTCGATTCGGGTTAATCCAAAATATTCTATTTATCAAATGACCATCCGCAAAAATATTTGTATTGAATAAAATCAGCCAAGAATACGAAATCTTACATTATTTTAGGTATTAAATATATCCAAAACAAACAGTTCCAGGAAGCATTTGGAGTATTTGATACATTACTAAATGGGGATCTAAACAATCATAGATCTCTTTTTAAAAATGTCACTGGCTTTGATAACTACTTCAATTACTTGTATCCTGTTGATCCTCTCAATAACGAGTTGGATTTCATGGCCAAATATGTACAGAGGTCAGATGTTCGAGCTGCTATTCATGTCGGTAATATGACGTTTCACACTGAAACCCAAGATGTCGAAAAGAATCTCCTCGAAGATGTGATGCAATCTGTGGCTCCATGGATCTCGGAATTACTCAAGCACTATCGAGTAAATGCATTATTATAGCTTTAGGTTTTTTTTATACATTTTTCAACGGTTTGTAGGTTCTCATTTACAATGGACAGCTGGACATTATTGTGGCCTATCCATTAACTGAAAACTACTTGCAAAATTTGAATTTTCCTGCTGCCGATCAATATAAAATAGCCAAAAGGTATACATGGTATGTGGATGCAGAAATAGCTGGTTATGTCAAGGAAGCTGGTAATTTGACAGAAATTTTGGTTAGAGATGCCGGTCATATGGTACCTACTGATCAACCGAAATGGGCGTACGATTTAATCCAAAGATTTGTCAAAAATAAACCCTATCACTTGTGAAGACGATAATTAATAATAATTGTTTTCATATATGTACTCAAATTTTATACCTTAGACGTAGAATTTAAGAATATTGTTGAACAAATCTTATTTTCATTGTGATGTATGAGAATCTCAATAAAATTATTGACTTTTCGAGGATAATTTTTTAATTTAACATAATGAAAAAGAGAATTTTGTGAATTTAAAATAAAGTTTTATCGAAAATGAAATTTAAGAGATATTTTTCTAAAATCTTAATAAATCCTAGTAATAGTGTACTGAACCAATTCTTGCTGAAGTTCAAAACGTTTCTCAGTGTATGTTTACCTGATTTTTATTTTGATAAAAATTACATAATCGCGTTGAATATGTTTGACACTATCAGCAATTTACAACTCTTGTTTTCCATACCATGTCTCTGGATACAGTAAAACCAACTGTTTGATAATAACCTTATAATACCATACTATTGAAATCGACTATCTTATTGTTCTGGAGTTGAGGAGTTATGATTTTTTTTTGGTTTGCTATACGAGGCGCTTTTAGGCATGAGAACGGTTCGTTTTAGCGAAAAGACTAAAGATACCGTTTTTGTTTAGAATTGATAAATATATCTTATATTAATTAAAACGGTCTCACGGACGCCACAAGTGTTTATCATGCTATAAATTTGTTTTTAAGTGGCAATAAACCTAAGTTTGAAAGCAAAATCTAGAAGAGTTTCCACAAAAATAAGAAACGAATTTTTTCGCAATATGTCAACACTCAGTATCTCCAAAACAAAGTGTTTTTGGAGATAAATTTTATATGAACTTTTTTAATTATTTTTATCAGCTGAATACGCTGTTGAAGTTTCTGGAATGGCCAATCCAATGATTTAGTTAGAACTCAGTATCTAGTTTTAATCTTTTTATCAGTCTTATTTAGATACAGAGTGCTTCGTGTATCTCTCTACATTCGGTTTTCTTTCCCCAATAATTGAAACCGAAACCCTACCAGGCCTTAACACTTACACAGGACTACCTTCCTAAACATACTGTTATCTCCACCAGTTTTTCCGACTTGCTCCGTTCTCTAATGGGCTAGTTCGTCGGGCCGTTCATTGTCTTTAGTTTCTTGATGCCCTGTAACCCAGTCTAGTGACTATCGAGTCTGTTGAATTGTTGAACGCCAGTAGACTAATGAATTAGCAACAGAACAGTGATATTGTACTTTGTACAACGACCACATTTAATTATTTAATGAACTAATTTAAAGAAAAAGAAGCGTTTTTATTATATCACAATATTCTATTCGTAAGTTACATTTATTTATTACACTTGATTCAGCCTCATATAAGAACTCCGTCTCCAGCACAACACTTCCATCCAGTTTTTATAAAATCCTCGGCTATGCGGCCGTTTCGAACACATTGCCAGACATAATTTAGATGTCAGTGGCAGTTTACTCCACTCCTTCGATGTCAAACCCAATGAAACAAGCAAAAGTTGATGCAAAAATAAGGTAAGCGACAAACTGGCTAAGATTAGGCTGTACACAGCTGACACGAATGACAGAGATAATCTGGAAAGAAATCTGTTAAGCCTGTGTTCTCTAATTCGATACAGGATACTGGTCAGTATTGGGTGCGACCTCATCAAGTGACACACCATATACTATAGCTTCAGTTGATGATATCTCTCAGCAAATCAATCACAAATTAATACCTAAATAAAATTTTATACTTACTCAAATAATTTGTAAACATCAGAGCAATCATCAGGTAACAAGATTGTTTTGTACAATGTAAATGGATGGCAAACAGTTGTAAGTGTGAGATTGGAACTGTACAATAAAGCTGCACTAGCGAACAGCAGGCTCAATATAAAGAGACCTTGATTGTGCCGACCTACGCAGCAATCAAGCCTATTAAAAGAAGAATAAAAGTGTATCATTAAAAATGTACAAGATTACATTGGAAGAGAAGGATCTGGCAATTAAGAGTAGAACTACTAGTGCATAAAGACCATGTTTGGATGGGATATACCGCGTGGACCAATAAGCCGATTATCCGGCTCTATCTCAGAAAATATTCATTGTACAATAATAAAAATTTCCGTCGTGAAAATAGCCAACAGAAATGACTGGAAATAACCTTAGAGTTAAACATTTTCCACACCGAAAAATGGCGCAAACCAAATGTCGATGTTTATGATAATTGGGACTAAATGGAATTGTTTTATATCATATGTGATTGGCTCATCTTCACGATCTTCAACACGAGTCTAATTTTATAAATCATTTTTTTTATTAAAAACTTCCCCACTTTACAAGAAAAAATAGAAGAAAACTGATTCAGAATTTAGGTCTTATCCTAGTTTACTCATGAATATATATTTGGGCATATTTTAGATAGACAAAATGGTTCCTTAGTTTTCCTTCAATGTTTATTATATGCCTTTTAGCGATAAACCTATCATTGGAACGTTATTTTTATCACAAGATACAGCCGTAGGATAGGATTATTGGTCCACGCGTTATACTGAGACAGTAAAGTTGTAATGGCATGATGATTTCTTATTAGTGTGGTACTGTGAATTCTTTATTGCTGTCTATTAAAATCAACAATACTCAGCAATAAAGAGACATAGTTTGAACGACGGAATTGCTCTCCCTTTCTCAGACTTTGTGCCAGTACAACCGAATTCAGTCATATTAGACTATTTCTTACCATACACAATGATGATCTCTATCAGGGATCTTATTTTGACAGATAAAGCAGTGCTGAAAGCCCCTTCCATTTCCATCGACTTCAAAATCTTGTAGATTCTTTGTTTTCTTCTTCATCAAATAAACACAGATAACAAAGCCTGCTATGAGCAAACTCACAAAAATGTTTTCATGGAGTAGTATCTCCAAAAAAGGTATCACAATCATTTCAAATATAATGTATAAACAAACTAGAGATGTAATTGTCCATATGAAAAAAAACTTCGTTTGCGGTATGGTCCTTATCAGAAAGTTGAAAACAAATGCAAGAAATATTGATACAGTTGTAAAGGAAAATATTGTCCACCAAACGCTGACTGAAGCTATCAAAAGCATTAGAGGTAGAATGAAAATTGGCAGGAGAGCTTCGAAAGCTACTTGCTTAGCTCCTCCTTTCCATGGTATTCTCAATCGGTCCTGCATCGTTGAGAGAAGACCCCGTTTAGTTTTTTCGGGGATATCTCTACGAGTTATGAACCTGAAATAGATCAATGTACTGAAAGAGTCAGTAATTGCATCTATAATAAGAATAGAGTAATAACAGACGTTGATAATTTCGTTAAGTACCTGTCAAAGGCTTCATCCAAATCTTCGCAGTTACAACAACAAGCTAAAATATGATTTCTTTCGGAATTGACATCATAATATTCACAGCAACATAGTGGTGAGACATCGTTCATCATAGATAAACATTAACGTGTATATCATTACCACCAAGCAAAATATCACTATTACATTTTCAAATAGTTCAGATACTGATAAGATAGTTTATCTATGATCTAGAAAGCCTAAAAGCATAAATAACTTACAAACAACAAACAAAAGTTGACTGTTGACTTTAACGTAACCTCAAAATTGTGAGATTGAGATGTGACCAGAGAATAGAGAACACTACCTCCATCCATGATGACTCAGGATAGTGACGAGCACAGAATACTAATGTGAAGAGTGACATACTGAGCTTGTTCCGAAATATAAACCTTTAGCCAGCGCTCTAGCCTGTGTTAATTTGACCTTGACATGGCATGACGTCAAATGACAAAAAAGTTTGAAAATAAAGTTTAAAATTTGACAACAAAATTTCAAAATAGTTTATTTCAGCGTGTGTGTACAAATGAATTCTGAACCAAAAATTATTGGTGTCTTATAGTGAAATTCTTAATCTAATGTGGAAATGTCTTCTTGGCTAGGAGTAACAACATGTCGTTTTGTTTTTGAAACGGAATTTGAATCCGTATCTGGACAGTGATTTAGATAGTGATGAGATGCTATTGCATGCTTATAGAAGTTGAAGTAATTCCCAAAATTAAGAATTATATTCCGGAAACCTTTTTCCTAGTCATTATCGTGCGAATTTCTGATAAGTCATTTAAGAGTCACTTCAGGTAATTTGTTATATCCAGAGAGATTAGAGTGTATTTAATCTTTGACCATACATTAAAAATAAATTATTGACGTATCGGGATTAGGAATTATATCCAAGGAAATTATTTTAAAATTTTATTTTATTAATAATAAAAGACGTTTTCATGTCAGCGCTTTAGGCGTTAAGGCTTGGCTTTTAGCTCTTAGACATTGCTTGGCTTAACTCATTTCTCTGGCTTAACTATAACTACATCAAACTAAAGTTTAGAGTAAATGGGTTAGGTTAGGCGTTTGGCGATTAGTTACAAATCCGTCCGTATGGACCGTGGTTAAATAGGGGAATTTGTTAGAGTTATTTGGTTATGCCTGAAATTAGCCTCATCAAGGAAAACTGAGTGCGTTCAGAGACACTTATGTTTATGATTTATTTATTCTCACATTGGCATTGGACCGGACCTGCCTGGGCCTGCTTACATACATCTCATATTTTATATCAAGCCTCTGCGCTACTTACTACTTACTTGAAAAATATCGAGCCGATATTTGCGTCTGATATCAGACTTTACATTCGAGATAACAGATAACATATGACTATGACAGCTTGTGCGGCAGTTGTTTGTTTGAAAAAGAAGATAAAAAACAACCTGCAAGTTAGGATCAAACCTTCCACTTCTAAATAGCTGACAGGATGATTCCCGAGAACTTCTTCATCAGCAACTATTTCTTTATAAATATATGTAACACTGTAGAGAGACTTAGATTCTGATAGACATTAGACATTAGATGTTGTATTAGTTATCATTCTGTAACTCTGTATTTCACTTCCTCCAAATAAATATTGTTTTTAAAAACTAAAGTTCGGTTCATAGAAACGTAATTGGCGCAGTCAGTAGGATAGTGAAAGAAATCAATCGTGATCATCTTCGATTTTAATCGTTTATTCACTATCCTGAGTCTACGTGAGTGTTGTGAAAATCCAGAACCAGAATTCTTCCTACAGAAGAAGAAGTAGAAGCCAATACAACCCAGAAGCCAAACAGATATTGAAATGCATCGTGTCATCATCATTATCTTGTGAGTACTTCTTGTTTTTCTATGTTTAATTGTCAGATCTCCTCTGTTCCAAGTCCTTAAGTGATCCTAGTTCAGAGTAATTGTAGATATTTTTGATACCTTTCTTTTGTATGAAACAGTATTGAAAGATTGACTTGCAACGCAGGCGCAAATTAAAGGGCAAAAATTTAGTAAAATAATCAATTGACTTCCTATTAGATTAATTCTAGGGAAAACTTGATTAAATTAAGCAGAAATCCTATTAGAAAGTATTTCTAGGGATAATCTGTTTTCAATCAATTGAGACCTCCTATTAGATCAAATTCTAGGGAAAACTCAATATAATTAAGAATATTTAATTGAAAAACTATTTAATAATTGAGACCTCCTATTAGATAAAATTTCTAGGGAAAACTCAATATTTACTTATTAAAAAACATTGAATTTATTTTATTTTTATTTATAAGTTATCAATTTACAATATTTTGTAAATTATCCTTTTTTTTATTATACTTACATATTTTTACCTGTATATATACATATATTTTATTGAAATAAAATGGCAGTCCCAGTATTTGACCTCAAAATTTTGAGTATTGTTCCTTCTTTTGATGGAAATCCAAATGATTTGCATTCATTTTTGAATATATCAGCAGAAATTTTAAATCACTATTTCGATATAAATCCAGAAAACGCTGCATGTCTTCAAAATAAATTGTTATTGTTTGGTATCGTTGGAAAATTGACTGGTAAAGCAAAAGAAGTCATATCAGTTTATGGTTGTCAAAATTGGAATACCATAAAAGATGTTTTGATTCAACACTTTGGAGATCAAAGAGACGAAAACGCGCTAACTCGAGATCTTGTTAATTTACGGCAATCACAGTTTGAAACACCGCTTCAATTTTATGAAAAATGTATCAAAATTTTAAGTACGATTTCAAATTATATTGAACTCCATAATGAAAACGAAGCCATTCGCAATAGCAAAAAGATGTTCTTTAGGCAACAAGCTTTAACAACATTCTTAGCCGGATTAAAAGAACCATTAGGATCTACCATACGCGCAATGAGACCCGACTCATTAGCCAAAGCTATTGAGTTTATTCAGGAGGAAAATAATATTAGATATTTACAAAAATCATTTACTCAAAATGTACAACCGAATAAAAAATTGCAACAAATTCCGCCACAATTTCAGAAAAATTTTTCCCAACCAGTATTTCAAAATCAATCATTTACACCTAATACATTCACTCAACAACCACAATGGAATGTAACACCTCATCGGTTTCCACCACCGCAACCAACATTCAGAAAATCAAATACTAATGTATGGGCACCGAAGAATACTCCCGGACCATCTAACCTACCTAAACCGACGCCAATGAGTATCTCTACGCGAAATACCCATAAACCAAATAGAAATTTCAATAGACTTCCAATTCCTCAACAACAATCTCAACAGCAAAAATATACTGTTGAAGAATTATTCAATATGGAAAGTGATCAATATAATCCATATGATCACAATGATGAGCAAGATTACGATTATTATCCCGATAATGATCAAGAAATTTATTCAGGTGAAGATCAACCATCTCTGGAACATGATTATGAACAAAATTTTCCGGAAGACACCCATCCACCACCCGAAAAATAGTCGAACTTAATACATTCTCGGATAAGAAAGAACTCCCTTATATCAAAATTTTAAACCCCCCGCTTAAACTTTTAATCGATACAGGATCAACAAAATCATTTTTAAATCCCGAAATTGCCTTTAAATTGTATAGGAAATATATAAATCATGAACCATTTGTTGTTAGTTCTATTTTTCAAAATTATTCCCAAGATTATAGTGCTGAAATTCCCAGTTTCGACGAATTTAACAGCCGCTCAAACTTAAAATTTTTTCTATTTCGTTTTCATAAAACATTCGATGGATTAATAGGATTAGATAATTTAAAATTAATGAGTGCACAGTTAGATTTTATTAATGCCAGATTAATTACAGCATTTGCAACTCTTCCTATTTTTTATTATGAAACAGACCAGAAACAATTTTATTCAATTCACCTTGAACCACATTCGGTCGCACGGGTAAGATTACCAGTAACAGAAGCAGACGGCACCATCTTGCTACCTCAGCAAAACGTGCAAGGCGCGAGATTACGCGAAACGTTAACAATAGCCTGTAACAATCTTGCGTGGGCAGAGTTAATAAACAATAGCGACACTGAGATGCAAATAGCATTGACTGACCCAGTTAAATCAGCTGTCCTAAATATGAATAATTACCACTTTTTTAACGCTGAAATCAAACCATCGGATAAAAGAAAATTCTCTAATATTAAAGAAAATATTCGAACGCAACATATGAATAATGAAGAACGTCATCAAATTTTAAAACTTTGTAAAACATTTTCGGACATTTTTTATATTCCCAATACCCCTTTAACATTTACAAATAAAATTAAACATCACATAAAAACAAAGGATGAGTATCCTGTCTTTACGAAATCATACAGATACCCCCACATACATAAACCTGAAGTTGAAAAACAGATAAAATCAATGCTCAATCAAGGTATAATTCGACCCAGTGAATCTCCATGGTCATCACCCATCTGGATAGTACCCAAGAAACCGGACGCATCTGGAAAGGTTAAATGGAGAATCGTTGTAGACTACCGGAAGGTAAATGACAAAACAATTGATGACAAATATCCTATACCAAACATCAATGATGTTTTGGACAAACTTGGACGATGTCAGTACTTTTCAACATTAGATTTGGCGAGTGGATTCCACCAGATCGAAATGGCTGAGGAAGACGTCCAAAAAACAGCTTTCTCCGTAGAGCAAGGGCACTATGAATATCTCAGAATGCCTTTTGGACTCAAAAATGCACCAGCAACATTTCAAAGAGTCACTGACAATGTACTAAGAGATTTACAAGGAAACATATGTCTCACATATATGGACGATATTATCGTATATTCGACCTCTCTTCAAGAACACCTCCAAAATTTGAAAAAAGTATTCGAGAGATTACGAGAGACAAATCTTAAAGTACAATTGGATAAGTCAGAATTCCTACGGAAAGAAGTAGCTTTCTTAGGACATGTCATCACCCCAACCGGAATAAAACCAAATCCGGACAAGATCAAAACTATTTTGAGATACCCGCTACCAAGAACGCGGAAAGAAATTAAAGCTTTCTTAGGACTTTTAGGTTACTATCGGAAATTTATCAAAGATTTTTCAAAAATCACGAAACCTTTCACTTCATGTTTGAAAAAAGATGCCAAAATTAAAATAACACCTGACTTTATAGAATGCTTTGAAATTTGTAAGAATTTGTTAACAAATGCACCAATTCTACAATATCCCGACTTTACTATGCCGTTTAATTTAACTACAGATGCTAGTGATTTCGCTATAGGAGCAATTTTATCCCAAGGCCCCGTTGGCACAGATAAGCCAATAGCATATGCGTCTCGTACTTTAAACGACAGCGAGAAAAATTATTCAACTATAGAAAAAGAAATGTTAGCTATCGTATGGGCTACTAAATACTTTAGACCGTATCTTTTTGGACGAAAATTTAAAATTTTATCCGACCACCGTCCATTACAATGGCTTTTCTCATTGAAAGACCCTAATTCAAAGTTAATTAGATGGAGATTAAAGCTAGAAGAATTTGATTATGAAGTTGTTTTCAAATCGGGTAAAGCAAATAAAAATGTTGACGCTCTATCACGCATAGAATTAAATACAAAGGAAACATTCAGTTTAAATGACTATATGGAAAATTTTTATAAAGAGCTTGAAAATGCATCTCTGTATAACAATGCCAGCTCTCATCATGAAAATCAGCAAGAACATGAATCTAGTTCAATGTCAACACAATCGGCTGATGAAATATATTATAATGTTAGCGACGATGATTCCGCAACTGACACAGCTGATGAAACAATGGAAAACTTACCAGAACAACAAGAAAATAGTAATAATACGATACATACGGCAGAAGAAGATCCAATCATGAATATACCTATTTCAGAAAAACCATTAAATTATTATAATAATCAAATCAGATTAGTTTTTGTTCATTATAACGCCGCATCTCCAAAAATTGAACACATATTTCAGAATAAAAAACGAATTCATGCGCAAATAAGCCTTACTACTATGGAAAAGGATATTGTAAATTTCTTTAAAGAATTCGTTCCACCAAAAACAAAATTCGCTATAAAATTTGAACCTGAATCACAATATGAGCCAACATCCGTTATAATTCAAAAAATGTTTAAAAATACTGCTTACGATCTTGTCAAATGTACTAACATTTTGGAAGACGTAAATTGCGAGGAAAGACAAAAAGAAATAATCCGTAATTACCATGAAGGAAAAACCAATCACCGCGGAATAAATGAAACGGAACAACAGATTAGAAGAAAGTACTATTGGCCCTCTTTAAAGAAAGATATTGAAGATTTTTTAAATAATTGTGAACTCTGTCAAACAACAAAATATGATAGGCATCCAGCTAAACCAAAATTCATGATAACGCCGACTCCAACAAAACCCCTTGAAATAATTCACATCGACACATTTCAAGCAAGTGGTCAAAAATTCTTAACAATAACAGATTCATTTTCGAAATATGGTCAAGCATACCCGATAGAAGGAGCTAATGGTATTAACATCGTACGAGCACTCCTTATGTTCATAACTCATCATGGTTTACCAGAAATGATAATCTCTGATAATGGACCTGAATTCAAAAATACATTACTTCAAGAATTTTTATATACCCATAAAGTTCTTATACATTATACAACACCAGAGAATCCTCAATCGAATGGAATGATCGAAAGATTTCATTCAACATTAATTGAACACTTACGAATCTTACGAGGACACAAAACCCACTTTAACGTCAAAGAACAAATGCCATATGCATTACTAGGGTACAATAATAGCATCCATTCCACCACAAAACAAAAACCAATTGAAGTATTAAACGGTCATTTTAATACCAGAGACCCATTTGATCTTGACATTCAACGAAATTTAATGAACAATTATATCCAACAACATAGGGATAAAACTAAAGTAATTTATAAGGAAATTAATGAACTTAGTAATCGCCTAAAAACTCAAGTAATTTCAAAAAGAAACGAGACTCGACAACAACCAGTACAATATAAACCCCAAGATATAATTTTTACCAAAGATACTGGTGTGAGAAACAAGTTACTCCCTCGCTTTTCAAAGAAAGAAGTAACAGACAACAAAGATGTAACAGTGACATTACCTAACACCTCTTGTCACAAGAAGAATATAAAACATAAATCCCAATCTGTATTACAGGTGGACCCTCATATCTGCAGAGAAAGTCCGCATACAAAACCTGAAAGACAATCCAGGGATTCTACCCCTCCGGCTGGGAGAAGCCAGAATTAGAATAAGCAATCATGATTTCATCCACTATTATAATCTCACGCCTATAGGTTTTGAAATAGATAATATACATAGTCATTATTATGATATCTATACAGTGTTAACATCAAACAGTAGTAACCCGTATTTGAAAGGCTTAACAAATTTTTTACAAGCACTTAAATACCAACTTCAAATTGTACGCCAAAAATTTAATACTATACATCCAAATTATAGAACAAAACGAGGACTTATAAATGGCATTGGCAGTATTATTAAAGCCATTTCAGGAAACTTAGATCAAGAAGACGCTGAAAAATATGATAAAGCCATAGAACAATTACGAAATAGTCGAGTAAATGTTATTCAAAGGTTGAACCAACATATCTCATTAACTACGGCTTTAATTGAAAATTATAATAAAACAATTTCATTAATTACTCACAATCAGGAAATTATTTCCAAGGAAATCAATACGGTAAAAATTAAATTGGACAAGACAATCTATAATTTTGAATATTTCTTCAAAATAAGGAACATTTTAGACCAATTGAGTTTATCCTTACAAATCTTATCAGAGCTTCTCACTGATTTCGATATTGCAATTACTTTTGCTAAATCAAATATTTTATATAACAACATTTTGCCACCTGAAAAATTGAAATTGTTGGTCAATTCTTTACAACGCTATCATACGAAAGAGCAACTTTTATATACTGATGATACTGAATTACTTAAATTTTACGAGATAATTACTGTAGATGCTTATTATTCAGATACAATGATAGTATTTATTTTGCATTTCCCATTACTTTCTCCCGAAAAATTTTCACATTATCATTTGTATTCAATACCTACAATAAATTTTACTACCCTTATCCCACCTGCACCTTATCTGACATTAAGCAGAGAATTTCATCAGTACTCCGAAGAGCCATGCAGAAAGATTAATCCTGGTTTTCTGTGTGAAAAAATCACTAGAAGAATTGATTCCGATAACTGTATTTTGCCAATTCTGAGGTTAACGCAAGAAGAAGCTCGATGCAACCCCGTTCCTGTTTCCTTGAATACTACCCTTATAGAGGAAATAACTAATGCTCATTATATAGTTATTTTTCCAAAGCCAACCAAAATTTCTACACAATGTACTACACCCACTATAGCCGTATTACATGGAACCTTCCTGATACAACTACCCCCAGGATGTGCTTTTCAGACAACCACTGGACGTTACATTAACTCACACGATGTAACATATGAGCAACCCTTACCACTTCCACAGGTTCGAATGGTTTTGAACTCGACAAAAATGAAAATCAAAACCAATCCAATTCATCTTGAACAAATTCCACTAGATGAATTACATAAAATTCACCAAGGTCCAATCCCACTCATGCCAATCGAAGAAATTTCAATGGACACCACCCATTTTTGGACAACACCCACCTTTATCCTAATTGCAGGAGCAATTACATTTTTGGGATACAAACTCCGACAGCATCTTCAAATACAACTACCCAGACCAACCTCATCAACCACACCTATACCAGAGGCTTCCGTTTTGTTCGTCCCTCACAAAACTTCCCTAGGGGATGGAGAAGTTAGGATCAAACCTTCCACTTCTAAATAGCTGACAGGATGATTCCCGAGAACTTCTTCATCAGCAACTATTTCTTTATAAATATATGTAACACTGTAGAGAGACTTAGATTCTGATAGACATTAGACATTAGATGTTGTATTAGTTATCATTCTGTAACTCTGTATTTCACTTCCTCCAAATAAATATTGTTTTTAAAAACTAAAGTTCGGTTCATAGAAACGTAATTTGCACCTGCATTCATTGTTTATTGTTTTTGTCTGTAGTCTGTAATTAATTGCGTTGTGTATGTTATAAAGAAGAATGATTATGTGAATCAAACAATATAAACTAATAGTTGTTATATACCCATTAAGTTTGATACCCTAGGTAAGATCGATCATATTATTTTAGTGCACAATAGCAAGGTTTACCCGATGCAGTTCTACCTATCTATCAAACTATCACGATAGGCCTAATAAGATGTTTCTCTTTGTAATTAACATTTGAATGGCCTAAACATTGCCCTGGTTATTAATATATTTTTACATATTATATTAGGTACTTTAATCTGAGACCATAACGTGCACTGGATAAGTGGGTATATGCTAGGATCATAGATAAAACATACATACATTTAGAGATCGTCTATATATAGAAATAATATGAATTAAGGTGAAAAGATCAATGTTTTTTCGTTTTTCTTTATTTTCATGTATTTTAAATGGGAAAATAGCAGACGTGTAATATTTTCTTCGGTAATTTTTAAATTCATTGTTTGCTGTTAATTATCTATATACATCTATATATATACATTTTTAAATTAAAATTTTAAGGGGCCAATGTCTGTACCCTAAAGATATCTAAGAAAAAAATAATGTGGGGGTCTTTATAAGAACAACAGAAGTCAAAACAATAGTTTTTAGAATTTTTGTCTTTCTGTCTGTATGTTTGTACGCGCATGGAATTGAATGCAGTTTTCAAGGCTGTTTTACTGGAGGTCTAACTTAGAATGTAGGCTACATTTTATCTGGTCTGTCTGTATTTCTGTATGTTTGCACACGAATCACGCAAAAACTACCGCATGGAATTGAATGTAGTATCCCAGGCGCACGAAGTCGCGGGCAAAAACTAGTTGAACATAAAAATGTGTAAATAAAATGTCGTTTTAATCTTAATAATAGGCAAATCAGGAAAGCTAAAATCACTTATGATAAACAGCAAGTTCAGAAAAACATTAATATATGTGATTCCAAAAAATCTTCAATGATAAACTCGGAAAAAGTCCAATAAATTACATTTCCGATGATAATAAAGATAAAATTCATAACCCGAACAAAATTTCGAACTGTTTAAATACTTATTTTTGTAATATTGGCAGTGATCTTAACAATAATATAACTCAACCAACAATATAAAATTCAAGTTTCAATTCTTTTTCAATTTTTCTTACATCTTAATATAATTTTGAGTCTTATAGATAACTATTAAAAATTAAAAAGAATATGAAAATTAAAAGTAGCGGTGTTGATAAAATTAATACCAGAACCATTGTCGAATTATCTAACTTCATTGGTTAACCTTTTTGTGCATTTAATAAATCTATTTATTGAGAAATTATTCTGACCTAATGCCCTTAAGAAAGCCGATACACAATGGCAAAGAAAAACATAATACATATGTCAAATTACAAAACTATTTCATTGATTTCGAACATAGCTAATAATACTAGAAAAAATATATACATATAATTTTGAAATTGTAAAAATACAGAGAATAATATCTAAAAGACAAAAAATGATACTAAAGATGCTTTAGATTATATGACAAATCTAATTTATCAAAAACTTGATAGAAGTACTTCAATTGCAGTTACCTACGTTTTTAAATTTATCATAAGCGTTTGATACGGTTGACCATAAAAATTTATTAAACTATGGGTATAAGAGGTAAAGTCTACATTTTACCTCATATTTACAAAACAGATCTCAACGTGTTAAAGTTAATAAGGTTGTTTAGTGAATACTGCGAATTGCGAACTGGTGTTCTGCAAGGTACAATTTTAGGACCATTCTTGTTTATTATCTATGTTAATTGTTAATGATTTATTGGATAGTATGCCTAAAGCAAATATCGTTTAATTTGCTAATGATACAGCTATCCCTTTGGAAAGTACAGCTCAAGTGTACCTGAGAATTTGGACATTTCAGTCGATGGAAAATCCTTGAAAAGAGCTGAAATCGTTAAATTTTTGGGAGTTATTTTTGACTTAAATATGAGATGAGATCAGCATATACAATACATTTTAGGTAAAACAAAATATCTGTTTTTAATATTTCAGAAGCTTTCTAAAATTAAGAAAATAACAACGCTAACAATGTTGTATATATATAGAATATAATTAATAATGGGATTACTGCATGGGGAAGAAGTTATCCTATTTGAAACTTCCAGAAAACACCAAAACAAACAATTAAAAACTATAAAAAAATCTCTTTGGATTTGGTAAAATATAATTACGGCTCTTTGAAAGAAAAAATCAAAATACCAACAGTGTTACAAGGTAACAAGCATCGATGGGCACAGTTAATCCAAAAGTTAACTTTGTTAATTGTTGATTCGCTAGTTGAAAAGTTAATTTCGATAATCGATAGAGCGTTAAATTCTCGAAAATTTAACTCAACTTAAAGTTAACCGCTAAAAGTCAACAATTTAAATCTTACACGCTTTTGGACTGAGAGAAATAGGTAAATAAAACAAAAACAATTAGAAAGAAGAATTGAACACACATTTATTTATTTCAATGACAAGGTAGGTAGAAATAAGGCTATTATTAATCGTAATTTTGCACAGTAAGCACACTGAAATTGACATCCAACAGCGATTATCGTTTAGCCTGTACCCCCCCTACTGCAGAACTAGATGGATAGTTGTGTCATATAATAAAAAAATAAAAAAAGATTTATTAATATTGGGTCACCTAGAAAGGCAGCATCCGAAAAAAAATTTTTTAGACCTCATGTTTAGCCATGTTCTTCTTCAAATTCTGAGCTCCAAACTGACAGTGCTGTAGAAATCATACCCTTTTTCGTGGTGCGGGCGCGTAATTCAAACAAACAAAATGACAGCATGTCAACAAACGAATAATGTAACGGGCTCGAACTAAAGTTAACGGAAGTTCAATTTACCTGAAGTTAACAAGAGCGTTAACATTTTTTCGTTCAGCAAATTGTTAACCTCGTTAATTAACGATTAATGGATTAATGAGTTAATGTCCACTATTGGTAACAGGGTATTCAAATACTCCACTACCACAAAGATATCGAGCGATCCAAAAAAAAACGGATCCCCAGTAGACCTTTGAAAATGAAAACATGTCTTTACTTGAGTCATCTGCAAATTGCACTTATATTGATTGAAACATCACTTGTCACTCAGTTAAATTTTTGTATCACTGCTATCACAACATTATTATTGTAACATAGAGGATAGAAAGTCAAATATTTATACCAAACCATAGATATCGAATAACATGTCTATGTACCAAAAGCAGGAACAGGTAACTAGCTTATCTCAGTGGAATTTATATAGAAATTGTTCTTAATATGTATGTAAATTTAAATTCATTCTGCATTCTTATTTTGAAACGCACTATAGCAGAGAAATTGATTGTCTCTGAAAAACACTCTTCGAATGATAATAATTTTTCTCAAATTCTTTTTCTAATAAACTGCTCTTACTACTTAAATTGATGAGATTGCTTAGCCTATTTTTTCAATTCTTATTATTGTTCTTTATTTTTTCTAGCACCTCTACAAAATGCCATCCCTCAAAGTTCTATTAACTATTATAGCTATCAGTGAGCTTGTAGAGTCTGCTAAAATCTTGGGTATTTTTCCATCAAATTCGTTTGATCACTACAATCTAGGCGGCGGATTGATGTCAGAGCTGGCCAAAAGAGGACATGAGGTTACTTTGTTGAGCCCATTTCCTCATTCTAATCCAAATGCAAACTATTCATCCATTGATATTGGTCACGATGGATTGGGTAAGCTGAATATTAAATTAAAATTTTACAGCTAGTAATGTTTGTTAATTCCACAGATTTACCAGTGAATTTGGCCACATTGCGTGGGACAAGTCGATTTTGGGATATACCTTATGTACACGAAAAAGCCGTTGAGGCGACAGCAGCTTTTTTGGCAAATGATGCCTTCCAAAGACTGCTCCGAATGAATCGACATTTCGATGCAATAATCATCGAATATAACATGAATGACGCCTTATTTGGCCTTGGTCAATTATTCAATGCTCCCATTATATTAGTTTCACCATATTCTTCATCGTCAATGTTGAATCACCTGTTTGCAAATCCTGCTCCAACATCGATCGTCCCCAATATAATATCGGGCTATGTTGGAGCGATGACTTTTTGGGAAAGAGTCGGCAACATGATTTACAAATACATGTTCAATACCTGTGGCAGACTGTACACACTGCCAAAGCAGAAACAATTGATGCGACAATACTTTGGTGACGATGTGGATTTCATGAAGGCAACGTATAGAGTCGGTGTAGCCCTGCTGAATTCGCATCCTGCCATTTCGGAAACGGTGCCGCACATGCCAAACATGATTGAGATTGCGGGCTTCCATGTTGAAACTTTGGACGACTCAATTTTACCAGTACAAATCAAGGAGTTTATGGATTCTGCTGATGGTGTTATCGTTATTGCTGGCTTAAAGGAAATCAACACCAGCATGTTGCCTCACAAAGTGTTACTTGTAGGGTCGTGTATCGAACAGGATGAGGAGGAAAGAAATGTGTTAAATGATAAGGAGGTGAAGACTGTTTGTCCAAGGAATCTGCCAGCTGTTTTAGGTGACTGGATTAATATTAGATCAGTGCTTGTTTCTGAATCAATCAATAATTTTATGTTGAAAGTTTCTTGGTAGCAGAATGTTTTTTGGTACTATCAAGCATATGTGATTTATAGTGGTGTTGCACGAACTGCACAAATTACTTGATGGAAAGTTGAGTGACAAAAATGAACCCTCGAGAAATTTGATTGATTAAATCAGCCGTTTTCGCAATTTTTTTTACTGAAATCAAAATATTTATCTAAAAAAGTATAGATGTTTGATATAGAGAATTCTGATAAAAGTTGTCTTTAAAAAAGTATAGAATTAAAATTTTAAATAAAAAATATAGTATGTATTGCGTTTGAAATAAAAAAGTTTTAACTGGAAGTGAATGTAGGATTGGGATTGGTCTCTGTATTATACAGAATTATTTAAAATTCATTTGTTATTCTGTACATGACCTTGAACTCTATCATAAAGTGATTTGTGCAGCTCGAGGCGCACCCTCTGTTTAACAATTATGTGTTATCTTTTGCAGCTCATAAAAATACCAAGCTTCTCATAACTAGTGGAAATTATCTTCACATGATAGCTGCTGTTTACCATGGTGTACCTATGATCGGAATCAGATCTGAGATGGACATGAATATGGCATTTGCTGCGAGACATGGTTTTATGTACTTTTTACCTGACGATAGCGACATCGATGCAGCTCTGGATATTGCCACAGAAGCAGTTCTTCATAATGATTGGTGAATACATAATACCTATAGTTATATTTGTGCTGTAAAATCAAAATCTATAGAATGAGATTATAAAAGAAACTGTATTTACCGTAAATTAATACTCGCTCATTTTGAGAGAAATAAATTGCCATTGATACTGAACAAGAACATAGACAAACTATCTATTCGTACAAATGTAGTAACTATTTCTCTTATATGGTGAAATTTACAGGTGTAGTTTCAAAGATTCTCCAATTCAATTACGTCGCTGGAATATTTGAGACAAAATACATAGTTATATTTCGACAGTTAATTATTTTTATATTTATTCTGAAATCATAAAGATCAACAGATTAAAATATTCGCAAGTATTTCAAATTCATCCTGTTTATTAAAAACTACATTTTCAAATCAAGAAATTACTCTTTTTTTTGGTTCGTGCGCGCCTTTTATATAGTAAACGAGCTCCGATTTTGATGATTTTAGATTCATTTGAAAGAGGAGGCTTGAAAAATGTTTCCATATTCATAAAAACGCAAATCTCAAATCTAAATTCTCTCTGAAAACCACCGCCAGAGGGGTGGAGGGGGTAAATTTGATCGACTTGGAGTAATTAAAGATAGGACAATATCCGGAAACGTTTAAATTGAACATTTTTTCAAAAGAGTTACGGTTTTCAAGATAGAGGCATATTAAATTCTCAAATGTATATATTTTGCTATGTGGAGAGGGCGATTTCTTTCGAAAGTTGAAAATCTCTGGGTACTACATGAAAAACATAATTATTTGTAGCAACATTTATAATGAACATTTTTTCCTTAGAGTTACGGTTTTCGAATTAAATCGGTGTTAAAATGGTAACATCTAAAATACTTGAGCGTATTTCCGCAGCGATTGGGATCTCAATAAGAAAAACTACAAGCAAAGAATATGCGTGGGTAATAGGATAAGTACTATCTTCATTGGTATTAGTGAACGTTCAACGATTTTCGTGACTGATGTTACACTTAAAAGTGTGAAATAAATATTTTTTACAAAAAAATTGACTGACATTATTAGTTGGTGCACTGAAAAATATAAAATAATATTAATTCTATTGGTGAAGTGAACTTGGTGCCAAAAGTTATCAATTTAACTGCAACTGCACAACTTCAAAAGTAACAGCACCAATAGAATTAATATTATTTTATATTTTTCAGTGCACCAACAACGAAAATGTTACCGACTGGATTGCTCGAGTCGGTATTCGGACCAAGTGTCGAATATGTTGGTAAATGTCCTTTAGAGGATAAAAAGGCGAGTGACTTGGGAAAAATTGTATTATTTCTTGTATCTTGGACAAGTTAATATTTTGAAAAAGTTTTCTCCGATTCATTACGTTGCGACACTCTTGATGGCTAAATTTATGTGTTGGAAATGTTTTCTTTGATCCAATACCCAATACTTTTTGTACACTGTTCGTAGATAGGTTTATATTTTGGAAAACATTTCTTTGATTCAATACGTTCTACATGATTGTTGACTAGTTTTATGGTTTGGTGATACATTGATCTATCTTAGGGTGGAGCCTAACCTAACCTAACATTTGCTCGAAGAGAATTTTGAGGAAAGGAAGAGAGATAATTCAATATAGGATATTTGCGTCAAGTTTACTTGCTGGTTTAGGGATTTTACCGGATTTAGCATCAATATTATATCCGGCTCTTCAAAATCGGATATGCCATTAATATAATATTGGATTTGTACCGTATTTTACAGGTACAAAAATAATATAAGGAGGCGATCAAAACTGCTGAAAGATCAAATAGTGAAGCCATTAGATGCAGCCATATTTTGGATTGAATATGCCATACGCAATGGAGGGGCCGATGAATTGAAATCACCTGGCGTTTATATGTATTGGTATCAAAAGTCGATGATTGATATTATTATCATTTTAGTTGTTATAGATGTTATATTGTTCCTAATTTTCTATTATATCTTCAGTCATATATTGCATAAAATTTTGAATTCAATCAGGAAGGAAAAGTCGAGAAAATATCATAAACTGGTCGAGTAGATAATAGCGTAGAATTTATCTGTTTACAGATTAATTGTGATTTATTACCATATTTGGTTAGTTAGTTGTTGAGAATATATGAGAAATTCTACAGTATTGTAAATTTATTGTTATGCAACAAGTTAAATAATAAAGACTTACAACTTGTATATGCTGTACATATTTCTTTAATTTTCTTTTTATCATCTTGTTTTTCTTATGACAGAAAATTGCAACATACCTACCTTTTATGTATGCATTTTAAAGTTTTTTTGGTTTGTGCGCGCGCTTTATATTATAGTAGGTGAAAATACTCTGATTTTGGTAATTTTTAATAAATTTGAAAGAGGAGACTTGAGAAAAGGTCCCATATTCGTAAAAACTCAAATCCGAAATCGGTGGAGTGGGAAATTTTTCTCGAAAATCGAAAATCTGATGCAACCAAATTAAGAACAAATTATTTGTAGCAACATTTATATTGAACTTTTTTTCCATAGAGTTACGGTTACCACTTAATGTTAACGAAACCTTTAAAACTTATATTGATTTATGATTTTAGTTATGATGTATACATAAAAGAATACGCTGCTCTTGTTAAATGACAATATGTATATATAAATATCAATTGAATAAAATTCGTATTTTGGCAGTACACTGAATGAGTAGAGTCACTGAATTCTCTTATGTCGTGTATGGTAATTTCCCAAGAGATCGCGGCTAACATGATCAGGATAACAGGAGTATTTGTAAGGGCAATTAAACTCATCTAAAAATTTTTTTTAAAGCCCTCTAGTCCAAGCCATAAAACGTATCTCTGAGGAAAAATATTCTCAAACGAAGTGTCAAGTATTCTGTTTATCCATATTCTGGCTAAACGTTTCCACCAAAGTTGAAAAAAATGAATGGTTCCACGACCTGATAAGACGATTTTTATATTCGATTGAATTCGTGTTTGAATGTGATAGGAAAGTCGTGTAAATGCCAGATTTTTTTTCAATAAAGTCGGTTCTATTTGAAAAAAATATTATGAATAAACTTGAAAGAACATAAGAAACTCCTTTTGTGATATTTTGACAACAATAAGCAATCGTTGATAAACTGATTTTTTTTTCACATATCAACCAAGGTTCAAGATAACATTGTGATGTTGATGGTTCGTTGTAGTAGTGAGATAAAACTGTGATTCTTATTTGTTTTATGTCTCAACTAATTTATCACTATATTCACTATATATACATGGAGTAGAAAGCTTTGTACGGTAGACAAGACGGCCTAAATCCAGTCCAATATATAAAAATGATGTGGAATAACGGCCTGAAAATTACGTTTTTCCTGTTCACACTCGCTTATTTGCCTAATACGGACAGTGCTCGTATTTTGGGAGTTTGGCCACTACCGGGAAAGACTCACTTTTATCTGGGCAACAGTCTTATGCTGGGTTTAGCAGAAGCTGGTCATGATGTTACCATGGTGAGTCCTTTCAAAAACTCAGAAGCACCTAAAAATGGCACCTATACGGATATCTACCTAGATGGTATATTCGAGGCGTATCAAGGTAAGGAAGAATTGGATATAAAATTTGATTATTTTTGGAGAAGATTTCCCTAGTGGCTGTTTGCTGAACAAGCGCATGACAGAAACTCAAGGTAACACGCTGTCAATATAATATATATTGACCAATGACTGTCAATATTTTGCATCAGTTCACTGACAATATTTGTGTAAAATTGGATATTTTTGATAGGAAACACCTATTTATAGACGAGGTCATTTTTGACCGACGAACCCCGAACGGAGGATGTACAATTCGACAGTCTGCTTTTTTTGTTTGTGAGCGCCTTTTATATACTAATCGTACACTGAGGTTTGAGAAATGATCCCATATTCATAAAAACGCAAATCCGAAATCTTCTCCCCTCCGAAAACCGCCCCCGATGGGAGTGGAGGGGGCAACTTTTCTCGAAAATCGAAAAGCTGAGACGGTATAATCAAATTGAACATTATTTCAAAAGAGTTACAGTTTTCGAGATAGAGACATGTTAAATTCTCAAATATAAGTATTTTTGCTATGTGGAGGGCGATTTCTTTCGAAAATTGAGAATCTGTGGGTACTAAATGACAGATCTAATTATTTGTGCAACATTTATAATGAACATTTTTTCAGAGGTGGTAAAATGGTAACATCTAAAATACTTATGCGACCGACGTTATTAGTTGGTGTACTGAAAAATACAAAATAATATTAATTCTTTTGGTGCTGGTACTTGTGAAGTTGGTGCCAAAATTTATCAATCTAACTGCAACTGCGCAACTTCAAAAGTAACAGCACCAATATATTTAATAGTATTTTGTATTTTTCAGTGCACCAACTAATAAAGTCACTCTATTACTAAATACTATTCCTGGCGGTACTCACTATACCTAAACATGTAAAGACTAATCACCTCAGGCTTTGCTTGAACCGAAGCTCCTATTATTAACTACTTAATTAATTGATTTAAAGTTTGTAAAAGATTATTCTTCTACTTTTTAGCTGTCGTGTTTTAATCTATCATAAGTTTGTTTTGCGACTTGCCATTTGGGAAGTTCTTATACTTGCTAATAAATAGATGATTAATTTTTGTATTAAATGACCAGAAATGACAAGGAAATACAACATTACAAAGGAAACAATCTCAAACCACATAATCCGTTCGATACAAGGTATAGTAGGCATTGGCTACTTTACTGAAAAAGAACTGTCCCATCCCAAATTCTTGGAATTACTCAATTCCAATCAGACATTTGATGTGGTGATCTTCGAATACTTTGGAAATGATGCTCTCACCCTTGTCCTGTCAAAATTCAATGCACCCATAATAGTGTTCCAGTCAACGCCAACTTCATCTTGGATAAATGATATGGTTGGTAATCCAGCTCCATTATCCTATATACCCCAAATTAGGGCTTTCAGCTCACAAAAGATGAGTTTCATCGACAAACTCTACAACACGTACATCTATGTGGTGGATGAAGTAGCGAAATTCGTTTTTGCATTACCCAATCAAGAGAAAATTGCTAGAAAATTCCATAGAAACGCTCCAAGTATCAGCGAAGCATACACCAACGTATCCTTGGCACTTGTCAACTCACACGAAAGTTATTGCCAAGCTGTACCAATGGTGCCAAATATAGTGCAGATTGGTGGATTCCATGTGAGACCTCCAAAGAAATTACCCGCCGATATAAAGACATTTCTGGATGGGGCCAATAAGGAACACGGTGCTATCTACTTCAATATGGGCACCAATTTCAACATCAAAGATATGCCCAAACGGCAAAGAGATGCCATCTTACGGGTCTTTGGAAGACTGAAGCAGAGAGTGTTGATGAAATGGGAAGATGATGTTTTGCCTGGCAAACCTGCCAATGTTATGATTGGTAAATGGTTGCCCCAAAATGATATCTTAGGTGAGGTACACTCAACAGTTTTTTGATTGAATTTTTATAATATTCTAGTCTAGTCTAGCGCCTTTTGTTATAAAAGCCATAAAAAACCAAATGTTTGCAAAAATAGGTGTATTTAAGCATAACCTATAATAAAATTGAGGGGGAAGGCGCTACTTTTAATGATTTGTTAATAAAAAATGGGAAAAATGTTTTTCTACAGTCTATAACTCAGAGCCCTATCTACATGGTGAAACCCGTTAATTCATGGGTTAATGGCGTGTAAGAGTTTTTTTTCCTGTTTTTCTTTTTCTGTTAAAAGGTCATCCAAACGTGAAGTTATTCATATCACACGGAGGCATGCTGGGGACCACCGAGGCCATCTATCATGGTGTCCCAGTGCTAGCTATTCCCACATTTGGTGATCAATTCTATAATGCTAAAGTTGCCGAGAATCTTGGCTATGCCTTATCGTTAACTTATGAAGATGCGAACTTTACAGAAGATAAGCTTTTCTCACTTATAAAGGAGCTACTTTTCGATCCCAAGTAAGGAAAGAAAACTCTGTTTTTTAAGATTCATTGAAAAATTAGAACTTTTAACATTGCCATGCTTATATGTTTTTGAAGTTTGTGTTTTCATATATTGTAACTTAAATGTGCTTGAAACATGTAGTCATGTACACAATTTTAATACTCGTCATCGCAATGATCTCTATGTTCCATTCTCAAAGGGAAATACTTTGTTTAAATCACCCGCTGTCATTGGCCCATTGGCCAAAGACTTTTTAATAAGTTACCATCAAGCATTAAAACTTCTCAATCAGTGCAGTGCTTTAAAAAGTCAATCAAGAAATATCTGTTGAATGAAGTATATTATACAGTGGAGGAATTTTTACAAAACTGATGTCTTAATGTTGTGTTATCTACTTCTGTAACTGTCTGTACTGCCTTTCTTTTTTAGGTTCTAGATTAGTGATTTTGTTTTGACCAATTCTACAGGAACTATGTTTGTCTAATAGAAAATAAAGTATTATTATTATTATTATTATATTTTCAGATATAAGAGCAACGCTGAGAGGAGATCTAAACTATTTCATGACAGGCCAATGTCTCCGCTTCAAACAGCCATCTACTGGATAGAGTACGTCATCAAATACAATGGTGCACCTCATTTGAGGGTACTGGGCAAAGACTTTGCCTGGTACGAGTATTTTATATTGGATGTTATAGGTTTTATTGTGATGGTTGTTTTACTGTTCATAATTGGTTCAGTTTTATTTGTTAAAGTATTGATTCGAAAATTATTATTCAGGCGAAACAGATATAAAGATAAGATACTGTGATTTGTAATTTTAAGTATGAAATATATAGTGGTTGAAATTCGACCGTAATTCATTATTTTTTAAATTCAAGGTTTTTTTGTCAAAGATATAATAATTGCATATAATTAAATAGTTTTTATTACTTTCGGTTCTTGTATCAATGGACTCCGCAGCGATTTCTCAGGCCCCATACGGTCTAGAGACTTGAAATTTCGAATTCTTACTTAGATCGCTGACATCTCGCCGCCTGTTAAGCTCCAAGTGTGATCCAATATTGGTAATTATAATTATCTCATTCAATCTCATTCAACCAAGATCATTATTTTGTCGACATGGAACGACAATGGGATCTGTCACTGGAATTACGCACGAGCATGGACCGTATATATACGTCTCGTTCTCTGGTATATAGGTACTTTCTGGAAGATCGTCTATGGTTATGTCGCAATTGTCAGACGTCAGAGGTTATTGTTAATTTAATGTTTAATTTTGTGATGTGGTAGACAAACAGTAATTTGTTATGGAATTGCTGTTGCAGGCAAACACATATACATAAGTATAGTTAAAATCAAGAAAAAACTAAAAAAAAACTATTTTTAATTTTTTTTCATAAATTTCACTTGTTTTTGGGAATCTTGTTCTATTACGTCAGTTGCAATCTTGTACAAACCGGCATTAGCGTGTGTTGTTTGCCTAATCCCTTACAATACATATAAAAAATAAAATTCAATGTCAGTAAAAGTTTTAAAAAACAATGACAGCTCGCTATTTATGTTATAATCCAATGCATTGTAGTATTTCGATTTAACGCCGGTAATATTACTTCACCCTTATGACAAAATGAAGAGAATGCTCTGTCCCTTCACAAAAGTCACTTCAGATTCGAAATGTTTTGCATTGCAAAATCTGCGTTGTAAATGCATTAATCCACTATCAAAAGTATTGAAAATTTCTTGAAATTACATTAAGTGCGCATAAGATAATTACCTGTCATTTTGAATACACTTCACAATATTTAAAATTGCGTTTGTCCAGGTTTGTCATGTCATTCACCAATAAAACAATCTGACAGCCCTGCGACGTTTTGATTTCAAATTGCAATTGGGTTAGTTATACAACACACAATACACTTATTCTGGATAAACCATATTTTTTTATTTCATTTAAAATATTAACGCATAATACATCAAAATTTTAACTGTACTGCACTTCTTCACCAAATAGACTTTCACTATGCTAAATCTCATCCTCCTCCGTGCACGTTTTATGTCTTAAAAATCGTCTGCAATCACATATTAATATAAAAATAATAATTATAATATCTATATACCAATAAATAGAATCTGTGTACGTAATTGCATATGGAACTATATTAGTCACTGATAACAAAACAACATTTTTTTGATTATTTTTGTCTGTCTGTTTGTTCCGGCTAATCTCCGTAATGGCTGAACCGCTTCCGACGGCATTTTCACTGGCAGGTAGCTAATGTTATAAGGAATAACTTAAGTTGTTTTTATTTTAGAAAAAATCTATACAAATAAATAAAATCGTAGTGTATGTTTGTAAATTCAAAACATGTTTTAACTAATCGCATATGGAAGTATATGTGTCACAAATAACAAAAAAAACATTTTTTCTAATTTTTGTCTGTCTGTTTGTTCCGGCGAATCTCTATAACGGCTAAACTGATTCCAGATTGTGCGAGTAACAACTAGTATTCATTATATTTCCCGAGTCTAAGTTCCTAAGAGCTTTTCTAATGACTTTTCAAACATACCGCATGGCCTTCTAGATAAAAAGATCATGGCTATTGTGTGTAATCATTCACGAGCTACGTACATATCGCTATACGTCTCATCGGATCTCATTATCATGAAATTCTCTACTACGTTTATCGATCTAAGCTCCGACATCAGTATGTCAAGCTTATGTCCTTTTATGCAGGGCGCTGCACATATGTCCAATGACAAAGCAATCTTTATTTCATAGGCGTTACAAAGTCATTGTGACATTTCAAATAATTCAGGTGCATAAATTTATATTTCATAACTCAAGCAATAAATTTGTATTTTGTGTGTCTGCATTATTGTTGATAATAAATCTTTCATATTACGTTTGCTTATTTAATTAATCGATATTTTTTCGTCTAATTATATGAACTTCCTTAAATGCCATATCTTAGTTCGAAATCGTTACGCCACTGATTAACTTCCGTCAGTTGGAGTGATCCATTTTTCGAGCTTTCAAGGCAGACGCCAACATTCGTGAAACAAACTGTACTTTCAATACACTATGGCTGATTTCGTCACTCGCTCACAGTGTCGTGTACCGTGATATGAAGAATACATTTTGAAAGGGACAATTTCTCAACATACTATTAGAGGATTTTTTTCAAAAATTATGACCGACTTCACAATTATCTTCTGAGAAATACAAAATAATTAATTCTGGTGGTGCTGGTAATTTCATATTTGTGCAGTTAGGAGTAGGCAGAAGACATTTGGCACCAACTTCGAAAGTGCCGTCACCAATTGAATAATATTGTATTTTCATTCGAGAAAACTAGTATATCCTATTTTCCATAATATGCAGTTAAAAAAAATTCGTGGTGTTATGAAATCCCGTGCTCACGCCATTATTTCACATCCCTTTATAGCGACAATATTTGTCACCGTGGGCAAACATAATCAAAATTTATAATCCTTGATAATGCTAAAACCCCCTCCACAAAGGGCAGAGAATAAGACCTGATAGCATTCAAGGAACTTTTGGATAATTTTTGTTCATGCATGCATGGATTGTTTTGATCGAGGTACGTGTACCAGGGTAAGACATTCCTGAATAACTTCAAAAGTCAAGGGTCTATTTTTCTTCCTCAACTGGAATTTCTGAACAAATTAAGGAGTCTGCTCCAGCTGAACGTAGTTTGTTTTGAGACGATGAACAGAATTTGTGCATGAGGGAGACCTCTCTTTGGAAATTCACCAAAAACATAACCTATAACTAGTAAGTGTTTTTAAAAGATCACAGTTAGGCTTGCAATTTCAAATGAAAAACTATAAAAAGTTCTATGTTCAACACTTTCAAGTGTCATTGCGTCGTGAACGTGAATGCACCCCAAGCCTCTAATAGTGAATATACTGTGAAAGGTTTACACTTGCATTAAAAATGTTAATCAATACCAACCAACCAACAGTCTTCTTAGTAATAAAGATTGTCGATCAATACATTCCTTAAGAAAACAGTTTTACGTTAACGTCCAGTTTATTTGCGTGATATATTTTCGCAAAGAATGTAATTATAACAAAATCTAAAAGCTGACATCAAATACTTTTCACCTTATAATACTTCCAACTCCAGTTGAATTCTGGCATGAATTTAATCAGTAGCCCTCTACCGTCTTAAGTTGTCTCCAGAGATTATAAAACTAAAGAAATTTCCATAAATAAATTGGAATTTGATTTGCCAACTTCTTGAAAATACCGTCTCTCTTCTCTATAAAATGATATCTCGTTTATACATATTTCGAACACCTGCAAAAAAATCAAACTCAGAGATCGAGTAATCTATGATCCATCACTCAGGTCTTTCTATAATTAGTCAAATATGTGTATGTATATGTATCACGTTTTTAAATCAGATTGTAAGATTTAAGGATCATTACGATTATAAGGTATCAGCTGTGAATAAAAATAATAGTTCAAGAAGAAAACGATATTTATGAACAAAAATTATAAAAAATGCTTTTATAAAATCATAGAAAACAAATTATAATTACATATAACTTATAAGTAAGTACGTAATATACAGGGTGTTTCTTATTAATATGTTAATATTGAAAGAGGTTATTCATGGGTACATTTTCAAATAAAACTTCATATTTCCTAAAGGTCTTATCATTTATCTACAGGGTGCTGAAGTTTGAAGAATTTTTTTTTTGTGAATCTTTTGCTATTATCCTAGATTCTAGATATTTTAGTGAAACATAGTACATACACATTTTCTATGCATCAAGAGACATTTTCGGCTTTGCAACATATTTTTTTATTCATGCCAGTGACGTTCGTGTGGGACTTTTACTGATTCATTTTAAAGAGAAAAGTGATACGCCACTGCTTTGTCTTAAAGTAAAAATTATTAATCCCCATTACTTTCTGAACAAAACTTGACGGAGGTACATTTTTTTTTTCGCATAAGAAAATAAAATTGATTCATTTTCTGCTCGCTAGATCACTTAAATTTTAACATAAATGTAGTATTTAAGAGAAACATTTTTAAGCGATAAGATTATAAGTAATCGAAATACATTTGGGAATCCCATACCAAAGTTATCATGAAAAAGATTTTTTTCTTAAGACTTTAGGAAACTTTAGTTCAAAAGTTGGGACCTTTTAGGACTTTTTTTTTAAATGGATGGAAGAATAACCTCTTTAAATATTAGCATGATATTAAGGAATATTTGTATTTGCAACAAAATGTGATTATGCTAATTTTAAAAACATTTATAACGTGAGTGAGGTGCTGGTACATACACAGGAGTCTCTATAAAAGCCAACCACTTAATTCTTGATCATAATTCGATAATGTTTTTTGAACGACTTCATAATAAATATTTTTTACAAAAAATTGGACCGACTTTATTAGTTGGTGCACTGAAAAGTATAAAATAATATTAATTCTATTGGTGCTGTTACTTTTGAAGTTGTGCAGTTGCAGGTAGATTGGTAACTTTTGGCACCAACTTCACAAGTACCAGCCCCAATAGAATTAATATTATTTTATACTTTTCAGTGCACCAACTAATAAAGTCGGTCCAATTTTTTGTAAAAAATATTTATTTCACACTTTTGAGTGTAACATTAGTCACGAAAATCGTTGAACGTTCACTAATACCAATGAAGATAGTACTTATTCTATTACCCACGTATATTCCTTGCTTGTAGTTGTTATTATTGAGATCTCAGTACATCGCTGCGGAAATACGCTTGAATATTTTAGTTGTTACCATTTTAACACCGATTTTACTCGAAAACCGTAACTCTAAGGGGAAAATGTTCAGTATAAATGTTGCTACAAATAATTATGTCTTTCATGTACTGCAAACAGATTTTCAATTTTCGACAGAAATCGCCCTCTCCACATAGCGAAAATAGGTATATTTGAGAGTTTAAAATGTCTCTATGTCGAAAACCGTTACTCCTTTGAAAAAATGTTCCATTTAAACGTTTCCGGATATTGTCCTATCTTTAATTATATCAACGCAGATTTTCAATTTTCGACAAAATTTGCCCCCTCCACCCCCTTCGGGGGCGGTTTTCGTAGGGAACGAGATGTCGGATTCCCGTTTTTATGAATATGGGACCATTTCTCAAGCCTCCTCTTTCAAATGAATCAAAAATCATCAAAATCGGAGTACGTTTACTATATGAAACGCGCGCACAAACCAAAAAAAAAAAAAAAAAAAAAAAAAAAAAAAAAAAAAAAAAAAAAAAAAAAAAAAGCACACAATCGAATTGTATACCTCCTCCTTTTGGGAAGTCGGTCAAAAAGGAGCGAACAAACCACGACTACCTTGTCCTTTGCCCTTGACTTTAAAACTTCGTAGCTTTGTAGCAACTTTATTACCTTATCTCTTCATTTTTTTTTTTCGTTCAACTTTTTGAATATTATTTCGGGCACTCTTGTGTAACTCTTTAGCAGTTAATGCATGCTTTTTGATGTCACATCTGAAATTCCAGTTTTTCGCATCATTTCGCAAATCCCAATCTCTCGTCATTTTATGAAGTCGCTTTAAAAAAGTGATTCTCTAATTCTCTAATAATTGTAATTCATTCAAACTAAGCAACTTCGAACAAAGGTGTATACCTAAGTGGTAGGATTTAATTGAAGATATTTTAGAGACCATGTAATATTACCTGTGATACAAATAATAATAAGGGTGTTCGAGCAGCGGTTCAAACCAGTCCCAAACCGTCAGACGCGTGCGCATTTCAATTTACGATGAATAATTTATTCCCAACTACTAGTAAGATGTTCGAGCAGTAGTTTGACGATTTCCAAACTAGTCCGGACTCAGTTTGAGACAGGCGCATTTGAAGCATCTTCTTCTTCTTAGGGTATAGTGTTCTCTGTTGTTGGAGAAATCTTTTTCAGAGAACACTACCAAAGTCCAAAAATAAACCCTGGTTTGTGTTTTGTCCATCAGTCTTTCATTGATGTTCTCTCTTATCTTTGGTCATAAAACATATCTATCGGCATAGTCATTTGGTCTATGACGACGAAAATGTAAGAAAGTGGAAGGGGTAGTTTGCAAACTGCAGTTTGGTGTTCGAGCAACAAAATCCCAAACCAATTGGAAACTGTTTCAAACCGCACATGCGCATTTTAAACAGTTATCAAACCGTCCCAAACTACTGCTCGAACAGCCTTAATATGTTGCGTTCATTTATACTTATGCCCATTGGCGTAGCCAGGATACTTTTCTAGGGGGGTGGGCAGTCTAAGGGGGACGACCGCATATAGAAAAAAATTGTTTGATTGATTACCCAAATTTGCTCCTGGCCACGCGAATGCCTATGCTTGCATAACTGGCGGTGACGACGGAGGCGGTGGCGGTGAGGATGGCGTAATGGAATAAACCAGAGGCGTATCAGGTCCAGGCTGATGTTGACCTGAGGACGTCGATGCTTGTCTCGCCGACAGTCTTTCTCTGTGTTTCTCGCGCTCTTCGCTGAGACTTCTGTAGTATATGCAGAAGAGGAAAACACCTAGAGCCTACATAGATTCAAAATTAAATTGTGCATCTCTGTTTTGACTCACAGATTAGCATGTTCAAAAGAATGTTGCCTGTTTCTTAGAAACTAAATGTGATATATGCTGTTGAATGCCAAATAGGAATACTGGGTGTCCAAAGGTATCAAATATAGGCAATATCTCGTTTATTTGACAAGATGATGCAAAAATGAGAAAACTGCTTTGAATGGCATCAAAATACCTACCTAATGATTTATTAAAAAAATATTACATTTGACATGACCGTGGTAGCTACCCCTCACATTTTTTTTTCAAACGGCACCCTTTGTATATTTTCATTGAAAATTATTTTGAAAATAAAAAGTGAGGCTGTCAAATTTAATAATTTCTTAATGAGTCACTGGGAAGATATTTTGATGGCATTCGAGATAAACGTCTGTATACGATAACTTGGGACACCCCGTATAAACAAAGTAAACAAGGGAAAAATAATAAAGGTGGTACTGGCAACTATTCCGACCTGACCTTGTATACAAACTTTTATACAAAAAAACTCAAGATATTCTTTTCAATTTTCTCCTATATCTTTCACACAAACAAAAATTCTTCAACTTTTGTTGACTCTACTCTGTCCAATTAAGTCGGAACCATATGGAAAACTTTTTTATTATTGGATTTATGAAAAAAAGTTATTCTTGATAAAAAGTTCTGCATAATCCAAAACTTAAAATGCAACCATAAGATATCAATTTTTGTAATCCTTAAACAAGGTGAGTCGAAAAATATGAATTTAGCTCAAGAGTAAAGTACCTTTATTTTAATCTAGGATGCACTGACTCCAAACGTCAAACCGTTAGTTCGATTTATAAAATACAAGAAATGGCGGCTCTGTCGGGGATAATTATAAAACTCATAGAGAAGCTGCTCTATTTTAACAATAGACATCCGAATAGAAATACTCAGCATTTGACAGTTACAAAAATTCTAAATAAATTCAAGACGTCTGGAAGTGTTCCCAGTAATTTTAATAAATATTTTTTTCAATAAAATAGCAGATATGTAATACACAAAATCTGCATATGTATTTTATTTATACCAAAAATATTTTTTTATAGCCGCTGGATATTATTGGATATATGACAATAGTTTTCAATTATGATCAACTTTTTTTAATAAAATCTTTCGATATTTTCAAAAATAAAGGTACTTTATACTCTTGAGCTAAGTTCATATTTTTCGACTCACCTCGTATACGGATTTAAAAATTGATGTCGATCTTTGCATTTCAAGTTTTGAACTATGCAGAACTTTCCATCAAGAATAACGTTTTTTTCATAAAACCAATAACAAAAAAGTTTTCCATATGGTTCCGACTTAATTGGACACAGTGTATATCTATAAATTTTCTCCGATATTATTAATAGTTTTGAAAATATTATATAAAAGTAACGGAAATACGATATCGCTGACTTTATCACGCCCAACATCTTCCGGTCGTGTTAATGATAAAGTAATGCATGACTCATGTTTTACATTAGATAGATCTGGTTGAAAAAGCATGTAGGTACTTATATTATGATTTCAAAAACCATCTTACTTGAAAAATAGCTGCTGTAAATCCAATGACTGCACCCTCCACTAAAATGCCCTTAATATAGTCTATGTAGACGTCCTGGCATCCAATTTTGTAGTAATTTTGTGAAGTATTGTTATAAGTTTCGGAATCCATGCAGGATAGTTTACATTCTTCTTTATCATAATCTCCAACACCATTCATTCCACAACATTCGAACTATAGAGAAAACATTTTTTTAAAGTTTCTTTTTTATCTACTCCCATTAAATTATATATTCATTATTCAAAACCTTTCTGCAAATCTTTATCAAAATTGGCGGAGCCATTCTCAAAATAGCTAGAGTGGACCTTAATGGTCGCACCCATAAAATATGTGAGTACCACCAATTGATTTGTCGAACCCGGAAACATCTTACTGCAATTTTTTATCGAAATCTACAGAGCCATTCCAAAAAAAGTTTGTGAACCTCGATAGTGGCACTTTCACTTTTTTTTAGGAAAGTCATCTATATAGATAAAGTTAAAACGTAAAACCTTACCAAAGCATCAAAATCAATTTAACCATTTCCCAGATAGCCGAAATATACAGGGTGGTTCTCCGGGAGAGACATCGATCGATTGTGGGCAAACGATTACTACAAATAGTCTGAAAATTTGGGGACATACGTCTAAAATATTTTCCCGTTAGTCGCGTTTCCGGTTATAATGGAAGCAGATGCCAACTTTGTTAGTTTTTATGGAATATCCTATATATTACCACATTTTTTGATTTCTTGTACAATTTTGAGAACATTTTCTGTATAATGTCGTATACCTTAGTCTAACCGAAAATTAGTGTTTTTTTAAAATAATTCGCAATTTTGCATTTTTATAAGTAAAAATGCTATACATCTCTAAAGTTGTGTTAGAAGTGGGCCATAATTATTACAAGTGTCAAAAAAGTTAATATAATACATTCCATTTGCAAATTCCATTACAGAAAAAAAGAATAATTGCAAAAAAGATTATTCCGAAATATAAGAGCATTATCAATCAATTGAACTTCTCAAAAAAATCGGTTACATATTTTTATCGAAATACTTTTGGGATACTTAGGATAAATATAGTATGATAAATCTGTTGCATTTTTTGATCGTTGTCATATTTTTTTCTGATTTGAAAATTTATATCAAATTATACAATAAAGCTATGAGAATAAAATAGTTTAAGAGGATTCTGAAGAAAAAAAAGTAATGACAGCGGTGGGATTCGAACCCACGCCCTTTCGGACTGGTGCCTAAAACCAGCGCCTTAGACCGCTCGGCCACGCTGCCTGTATTAATTTGTCGGCGCAGGACATTAATAACTTACCTCTCTTTGTAACTTTGTCCAACTTTTCAAATTACAGTCTTTACGCATCTCTCCAAAACTTCTAGTTTGAAAATCAAGTGAAAGAGATCCAACTTCACCCCATAATACCATTGACCAAATACCTATCGTTAACTCAGATATTAACAGAAGAACTGTTATGACGATAAACTAAAAGTGCAGAAAATAATAATAAGCAGTTTCAATTGAAGTCCATTTTTTATCAAGACCTACCAAAATGACATGCACATTGTTGGCTCTCAAAGGTGAATTAACTCCTAACCAAGTAGCAAATAAGTGTATAATTCCCAATATAAACAGTAACAGCAATGGTCCTAAAGTGTTTGATGGGGTGAAAGTAAAATGATAGAAAGTTTTATACGATAGAACAGAAGCTAGTATAATTAGTGCAAGTCCAGACAACTGAAAAAATAATGAAATACAGTTCAATTAAATGAAAATGATATAAAAAATGATTACTTACAAACAATAATATGGCATACAAAACACAGAGTATTTCTTTCAATTTATAATTTGCCATTGTATATACTAAAATAAATTCCACTTAATATATCTACTGATATTCAATGCAACTCCTTGTGCACAGATATAATTCATCCATCCAGTTTTATGTGATGAAAAAAATGCTTGATGCGTTGATAGCTGATACCTCAATGTAAACAAATACAACATTCATTCATAACAACTGACTCAGGTCCTACATACAAATAAAAAACCAATAGCAAGTTATTGGGCCGTACTAAGGAGTGAAAAAAATTAATTCAAAATGACAGTATCGACATTTAAGTGAGGTTATTTCGGAGTTTCGCAATTTCCCAAAATAGAATCAGAGGCAGATTTTCTTCTTTTCAGTTGGCCACGCGAGGCGCGAGCGATAAATAAATAATGGATTTAGTATTTAGCCTTCACCTTTGATACGATGATGAGTCAATCCACAGCAATCCAACAAGAAAGAGACAGTTGACTAGGCAACTTGTTATACAAATTCTTATAATTTGAGGACAATAAAAAAATAATGAATGGAGAAGAAAAGATATAATACTATTTCACACTACACACAAATTTTAATGAATAGGTAGTTATTATAACCTCTGATCTGTGGGAAGATCTCAAATAGGTACTCAATAAATATTACAATTGTCTTCCTTTTATTAGAAGTAAAATTGCAAATTCAAAATAAATTAAATAGTTGCATAGGTACTAGGTATTGTACCATAAGCATAGAGTTAATATACACAGAAGAGTAGGAATATACCATGAGAACAATTGAAAACGTATTGAACATCCTCTATTAACTAAAGGAGTCCTTGAAAAATAGTACTCTGGTAGGCACCTATTCAATATCATAGTAATAAATTAACTGTTTAAGATTAACATTTAAAAGTAATAATAATTCTAAAATTAAGCGAGAAAATAGCTTTTAAATACCTAGACTTCAATAGAGCTCTTTTAATTAAACCAGAGTATCGATTTAGTACAGTACAGTATGTTTTTTCACGATCCTTTATTTCGTATAAAAAGCAATAAAAACCTACCTATAATGTATATCTAACATTATCAGTTAGTGAATTAACGGTAAAAATAATCACAAAAAAAAAGAAAAAAACACCAAAAAATATCCTTTTCAGCGTTATAAAATAAAGATTCCCCAAGAATGCTTATATACTTCGATATAAAGGTCACTTCAGTCTAGATAAATTGATAATGAATTGTGTACTGTTCTTATCTCGTTCTACTATTTATTTGTTATCAAAAAACATTTCAAAGTACCTGTATCAAACGGAAATACATAGTGAGCATGAGGTTTTCGTGAAATTCGGTGTTAACAAAAAAAAGTGATTATTTTGTCCAGTAATTTTTCATCCAGAAATCTTAAGACGAACATGTACCCATATTATGAATCGGACTGGAGCGTTTTACCACCTGAAGCAAACAGAAGGTAATCAAATGATAATATTTGATAAGATCTAAGGTACTACCTATAAAAACGCCTTGTTGTATATTTCAAACAAATATTGCTTCTTTCAAAAAACCGCAATAAGTTATTGGGACAAATTAGAGGTATGGTTTTTAATTAACATGTGATGTGATTTTTATTAGCGCAAAAATACTAAAGAAAATGGTTTTCTCATAAAAATTACACCATGTTATATCAAATATCGAATATACATAGGTATACATATTACATATAGCATTCCTTCATCTAGGTCATGTAGGTAGAAGAAAAAAATACGACGTACCTATGTTATATGAATAGGTATCTACCTACTTGTTTATGCCGTTTTATGATATTCTTTCAAAACAAAAAATCTATTCGAATAAAATTTCAGTGAAGCCATAATACTTTATGACATGTTAACAAAAGTATAAAATATTATTATAAATATATTTATGTAAAAGCCATTTCCTATGTAATCTTCTCCACCCTGTATACTTGTTAGCTATTTGCACCTCCATCGAAAATCCACCCTCTACTTCGTAAATAAATTCTACTTGCTTATTTCATGACAGGTGCAGGGTGCAGAGAACACTACCTCCAAGGCAGGTGTCAAGGAACAAGATTTTTGTTATATTTTCTTTTTAGTAGTTATTTGTTTGCATTTTTTATTCTTATAATCCCAATTTACTTTACTGCATATTTCATTCAGTAAATACTATCTAGATAACGAATTTAATCATTTGACGTAATGTTGTTGATTATTTATGCTATGTTTTAATTTCGTTCTGTGTTTTATACTCGTCTGCCGGGTCGCCATATTGTTCGATGTTATGTCAAATTGTGGGAGTTGGGAAGGTTTAGATTGATTCATTAATTTATTTTCTAAAAAGTCCTTTAATTTAGTAATTGTTATTTATTCATTCAAATACTAGATATTCATAGAAAACTTGTCTAAGTTTCGTTGTTATGAAATTGTGAACCCATCATCGGTAAATGTCATCTGTCAGATAGATAATAAAAAAAGGTGTAAAAACAGGTGAATCTTCTTGAAAAATTGTGCTATAATAAAATTATTGCAACGACGAATTCTTTAATTGAACAATAAGCTAGAAGTGCAGTGCAGAAAACCCTAGTTTCATGTGTTTGATGGCTTTGTTTTGTATTCAAAATTTGTAACCTGAATTTTGCTGTGTTGTCTGTTTATTATCTGCATTTCAGAGTTTTGTTAAAATGAACACTTCCGAGCATGGGTAACTAATGAAATTAACATGAGAATTTTATCTACTAACAATAATATTAATTTTAGATTTAATCCGGCTTTTAACATGGCTACGATCAAGCAGGTCGTCAATGAGGCAATCGAAAGAGGTAGGCATTTGAGAAAAATCTTATAGAAAATAATAGCCCACTTGCATAGCACAGCACATAAAAGCTTGATGAAATCCATTATAAGAAAACTAGTTTTCATCTTAGCCTACTTATGAAGATTTATAGTTATTCTCAAATATAAACATATGTTCCAAAATTCAATGATTTGACTTTAAACGATTTACTTATCCGACATCAAATTGTTCATTATTTTATATGTGGTGATATTTTATCTATTTGCATAAATATTGTGTATTATTATTAAAAATATGCTTACTAGGAGTTTGTTTAGTTTTTTGCTTAATGAAATTCTTCAGAGTTAGTTATTCATTTTAAAAGAGCTGAGTCATGTTATCTCTACCCTTAATTGGTATTATAAGGTTAATAGTTTATTTGATATATTATGTTCTAATGGTATTCACTTTTAATTTCAAGTACGAATGCCTACTCCTATGCGCCTTCGTGACCTCATAAGACAAATTAGAGCAGCTAGAACGGCTGCTGAAGAACGTAGTGTTGTCAACAAAGAATGTGCATACATTCGTTCCACATTCCGCGAAGAGGATTCTGTTTGGAGGTGAGTGTCATAAATTGACATGTAATTGTGGTCCAAAAAAATAATAATATAAAAATATTCTTCATTATCAGATGCCGCAATATCGCGAAACTCCTATATATCCATATGTTGGGTTATCCAGCTCATTTTGGACAGCTGGAATGCCTGAAGCTAATAGCAAGTACAAGGTTCACCGATAAGCGTATTGGTTATTTGGGGGCAATGTTATTGCTCGATGAAAGACAGGATGTTCATCTATTGATCACCAACTGCCTGAAGAAGTAAGAAAATACCGAAAAAAATATTTGCAGATAATTTTATCTATTATTTTGTTTGCAGCGATCTGAATTCCACTACACAGTTTATAGTGGGCCTTGCACTGTGTACTCTTGGAGCAATAGCATCACCAGAAATGGCACGTGATTTGGCCGGTGAAGTGGAACGATTGATGAAATCGCCAAATGCATATATTAGAAAGAAGGCCGCACTATGTGCCTTTCGTATTGTGAAGAAAGTGCCCGAATTGATGGAGATCTTTTTGCCAGCTACAAGGAGTTTGCTGTCCGAAAAGAATCATGGTAGGTAGATAATTTTGGTTTTCGCTTAATAGGTAGGCCCTTTTTTCTGGCTAATAAATGTTCTTCAAGGATTGGCATTAATATTGTTAAATCATTATAAACGTAGTTTATAATGTAATTATAATTAATTTATTGAACCTTTTTTTAGGTGTCCTTATAACTGGTGTTACGTTAATCACGGAAATGTGCGAAAATAGTCCCGATACCTTGAATCATTTCAAGAAAGTGAGTACATACCTAAATTGAGGGTATTTGTTTGTTAAATATATATTCTTTCTATTGTTGTAATTTAGATAGTGCCAAATCTTGTGAGGATTTTAAAGAATCTAATTTTGGCTGGTTATTCGCCTGAACATGATGTGTCCGGAATTAGTGATCCCTTCCTACAGGTGAGAACAGGAGCATTTTTTGGATTGATATCTCAATCAATAACCAATTTTGAAATAATGTTTTAAATTCAGATAGGGAGCTTTATGGCTAGCATGATTCTGGATTGACGTTAGTTAAATTGGTAATATCAACGTCTAACTAGAGGTTTTGATAGGTTACAATATAACATTGATCGTCTCGACAGCATTGTCTGTATACTGATTACCATTCGCTTAGTAATCAGTCAGTAATTGCTTAGCTCATTTGTCAGATTGACGTTTGATAGAAACAGTATTTTCTGTTCACTATCATTGTGTTCCTAAATACAAAACAATAGCCTGGCCAGGCTTAAATTATGTCATCAGTCAATGTTATATTCCTATACTGAATTCATATATCTGTCAATTCGCGACGGCCATTTTAACCCTGGCCAGGCTAATGTTTTGAATTTTGGAACAGCCAGCATATTTATAAGTGGTAAACGAAACGATAGATGTCCATAATAGAGTTTGGAAATAGGCGAAATAGCTGATACAAAAGATAGGTTATGTTATACCATTGTTTACTGATAGCTGTCATATTAAAGACGTCAACTTTTTGATTCCTGAGCGATTGGTGATCAGACACTGCTCTGGACACGACCAATATGTCATATCAATCATAGCCCTGTTAGCTTTTAGAGTTTAGATTCTTGATTAAATTTCAAGTTTGACCTTACCTTTCCCAATTATGATTCTTAATTGCATTAATAATGATTAATATTTTCTATTAGGTGAAAATTTTGAAACTATTGCGTGTTTTGGGCATAAATGATATGGACGCCTCTGAGGCTATGAACGATATTCTGGCACAGGTTGCAACTAATACCGAGACTAGCAAAAATGTCGGTAACACTATACTCTATGAAACAGTATTATCAATTATGGATATCAAATCAGAGGGTGGATTAAGGGTAATTTTAAATATTTTGTTGTTTACCAATTTACAATGTACAATTTTTATATTTTCAGGTTCTAGCTGTGAATATTTTGGGTCGATTTCTTCTTAATAACGATAAAAATATAAGATACGTTGCATTAAATACACTACTTAGGACTGTGCATGTTGACACTTCTGCAGTACAGCGCCATCGCTCCACAATACTGGAATGTTTAAAGGTAATGATTATTTTATTATGTATTTCATTTATTTCATGTTTCTTGAATTAAAATTTATGATTTCGCTCCTTTTTTCCGCCAAAAAAAAAGGACCCCGATGTCTCGATTAGAAGGCGTGCCATGGAATTGTCATTTGCTCTTGTTAATTCACAAAATATAAGGACCATGATGAAGGAGTTGCTGACATTTTTGGAAAAAGCTGATGCAGAATTTAAAGCCCAATGTTCCAGTTCAATTGTATTATCAGCCGAAAGGTATTCACCAAATAAACGTTGGCATTTGGACACATTACTCAAAGTGCTTGTTGCTGTAAGTATGTTTGTTTAGTAGAAGATCGGCACGCTTATTATGTAAAACGACTCAGTTGCTATATTCGCATTGTAGTCGAGTTGCAGTTGTAAAAAAATCTTATTATTATCAATAATTGATTCTTGCAATTTTTTCAATAAATTTGTCCAAAAAACTGTTTGAAAATCCAAAGAAAAATATTACGGCGAGAAATTCAATGATGTTACTCCAAAATTCGGTTGGAATGCGATAAATTAAATCCTGTATAACAAAAATAGGGATAATGCTGAAATTTATTGGCGTTGATGGAAATATATTCAAGATTAACATGAAATTTGTGAGAAATTCAATTAGTTTACTGAATGCAAAAAAGCTCCAGGGTTAGATAAAAGTAGTAAAATCAGAACTGGCGCGTTTGATGAGTAAATTAATAAATTTATCCTTTTTGAGGGGCATAGTTCCTGATAAAACAAAAATTGCCAAGGTAAAACCAATTTTCAAAGCAGGAAATAGATATGAAATGACAGATTATTGACCAATCTCAATTTTGTCAGTACTTTCTATAATCATTGAAAAAACGGTACATTTAAGATTATTCATCAAAATTATTATGTTACGCTCAATACGAACGGATTTCGAAAATATAGTAACACAGAATCAGCTGTTTTGGATGTCATACCTGAGTTCCAGCTTGATCTAGACACCAAAACAAATGACGGACTTTTATCATTAGATCATATGGGTATTAGGGGATTTGTATAACAATGGTTTCAAAATTATTTATCTAATAGAAAACAGTTTGTATAAATTGGAGAAGTATCTGGTTCAGAAAAAAACTGTATTATGTAGTGTTCCACAAGGGTCTATCCTTGGACCAGTTCTTTTTCTCAAGTATATAAATAAATTCGTTGGTAAGTTTGGACCTAAATGGAGAAAAATATTTTTTGATGATACTACTATAGCTATAGTGGAAGTAATTTACAAGAAATCAAAGTTAGTATGATGCTGGATATCAGCAAAATCTCCAATTGGTTAAAATGTCGTTAACACTAGATTATGAAAAATAATCTTTCACTTTTATAGTCAGGAAAAATATATCTACTGATTTAAAAAATCTAATTTAATTCAATAATGACAATATCAAATACTACTGTTCTACTGTAAAATTTCTTGGATTATTCATAGATGAAAATCTATCACGGTCCAAACACATTGAAAAATTGAGGAAACAGATAGCTCCAATAATTGGAATTTTATTTAAAATAAGAAATTATTTGCCTGTAAAATACATGCAATTAATATACTTTTCTTTAGTATTTTCAAAGCTTCAATATTTAATTTCACTTTGGGGCTCAGCAATACAATCTTTACGGAAACCTTTGAAAACACTTCGTAACAAAATTATAAAGTGCATATTCAAACTGAATTACAGATAAGCCACAATTAATTTATATAAACCCAGGACATTATTTGATATTTATTCATAATATAAAATTAAAATTTGTATATTCATTCATAACATAAATAATTTAAAACATTCAAATTTAGTTTTTCGATTTAATAGTAATCAACAGAATATTTTGACTAGATGTTCCAATAATCAATTCTTTAAAACGGTATAAAAGTTTATAATAATTTAACGAATTTTTAAAAAATGGCAAAACAAGATACAGAAATAGTTAAAAAAAATATTTATTACTAGTGTAATATAATAAATTTGCAAGTTACAGGATAATCGTGCTGGCATTGAAGATTATTTTTTATTCGTAGCAAGTAATACTAGTTTATAAGTTTTTTTTATGTTTTAGGCCGGTAACTATGTGCGCGACGATGTAATCAGTTCCACAATACAATTAATATCAGAAAGCACAAGTCAACAGTCTTATATGACACTGCAATTGTACAGAGCATTGAAGGAGGATCTGCAAAATCGACAGCCTTTGATACAGGTGCGAGATCTGGTTTACACTGTGCTCTTGGGGGAGAAATGTTAAATAAACATTTCGTTTTTGTAGGTTGCAGTATGGGCTATTGGAGAATATGGTGATTTACTTTTAACAGCTAATTCAGATCATGAAAATGGCGGTCGACCACCAACAGAAGAGGAAGTTATAGATCTGTATCAGAAAGTATTGTGGTCACCTCAGAATTCAGTTACAACAAAGCAATATGCATTGATGAGCTTAACGAAGCTCAGCACTAGGTTCAATGACACTCAGTACGTCTCGTATACTTACAAAAAAATATTGCATAAACAATTATTATTGTTTGTTTTTTTTTTTCAGTAAAATTCAGGCCAGTATAAGCGCATTCTGCTCCAGTCTACATGTAGAATTACAACAAAGAGGTGTGGAATTTTCACAATTGTTTGGTAAATATTCCCATTTAAGGCCGGCACTGTTGGAACGTATGCCTCCCATGGAGGTTGTTAGACAAAATGACGATCAAACCAATGGTCTTGATAATATGATGGGTAGTGATGGTGAGACGACACGATCTGGTGATGATGTTAGTCCGCAACATCGTGTGGTCAATGATGAATCGGTGTGTATAATTTTTTTGCTCTACAAAATTGGGCCAAATTGAAGTTTGACATTTTTTTTTATTACTGATAATTTTGTACCTGTTGCATTAACGTAATTAATTTTTTGTGGGGCATAAAATCCTTTAAGGCTGCAGCAGCAAACTAAATTAAAAATTCAAAATACATATATTTCTAGCCATTGGTGTTTTTTTTTAAATCGACTTAAGGTAGTTATCGCGTAAATTCGTTTTTGACAGATTTCTTTTAAATTAACCTAAAATTTTAATATATTTCATTGTTTAGTAATCAAAAAAAAATATAGGGTGTCCCACGGTCATGGCCTATTAGAAATTTCTGGAGAATGACAAAAGCTATCTACCTGAAAATTTTATGGCTTCTATAAGACAATTAAAATATCTTTGGAAAATATTTTCATAAAAAAATCAATCACAATCAATCAACAACTTTGTTATTTCAAATAGGATACCCCATATATCGATACATTTTTGAAACCTACACAAAATTATGGTATACCTTTCCCTATACTTGAAACTTAATAGTTTTAGAGTTTTTTTTTTTCGTAAAAAATCGACAAATGCGAGTTGATCGAAAATAGGTCAGAATTTTTGGAATCTCTGTACATTATTTTGAAGATTTCGTTATGATTTTTCTTAATTTCATAAGAGATTATTAAAAAAAATCAGCTGATGTTTTTTTTGTTTATTTTTTTACGTTCAGCTGACCATAACTATGTACGGGCACCCAAACAATGTGACTTTCGAATTTTCGTGTTTTTATTTTTTTTTGTTTTAGAATTTAACTTTGTTTTTTATTATTTTTATAATGGGATAATCAATTGTTTTTATTTTTAAGTAATAATTTTTAATTTTCATTGATTTAGGATCCGTTTTTCCAGTTTTTCTAATTTTTTTAGTTTCTTAAAATTTTAATTTCATCATCTCCATAACTTTGAACATTTTTTTGATTGAAAATGAAATTGTACAATCTCGAAACATGTCTCAATTAACCTTTTATTTTCATCAAATCATCATCTTCTGCTTGGATTTCCCCTTTTCTCGCCTTACTTTAACATTGTGTAGCTTCTCTGTCATTCCCATTTTAATAAATTTACCTTTTGACCGCAATTGACTGAGACATCGTATATTCAAATTTAAACGCACTAATGTCAGCGCAGTAACTAACCTTGCTTGTGTCAGAAACTTAACAATGCTACGTTGCCACATTCCGTCTCTAATGAAAAATACATCAACCTTAGTCTGAAAAATGAACTGTACATAGTCAAAAGTTTTTGACAGATGTTATATTTGAAAAAATAAAAAGTAAGTAAGTGCAATAAATAAAACATTCAAAATATTGCCGTACTTTCTATTGAAGATGTCATAAAATAAGTATATAAATATTGAAATATTTTCCAAAAATGTTGACGCTTAAAACCTCATACTTTTGTCTCTGACTATCTTGCGACAACTACCTTAAGTATCCTATTGAAAAAATGGCTGCCAATGGTAGAAAACTTTTTATTTGGCCCATAGTGAACCTTTGTATTTGAATTGCTCTTCTTTTGTCTAGAATGCCTTACTAGATCTCCTGGGAGGTCACGATATTGTGGCCGATTTGGATATTATTGAACCATCAAAAACCACCAATTCCACAACAATAATGCCATCTAGTTTCGCCATGCAGCAAAATAACACAAACAATAGCGATCTTTTAGATCTCTTAGGCTTGGATCCACTGCCACCTATTTTAGACTCTTCTGCTGGAACAACAACAGTTGTTGCTGGTGGCTTGGTAACAGCAGCAGTGTCGGCGGCGCCAGTCATTTCAGAAAATAATAATGGCAGCAGTGATTTATTGCCACCACCCATAATGGCAGCTAATAATCAGAATAATTTCCTCAATGAGGATCTATTTGGTGGTGGAGGTGGTACTATTGATAATGGTATGTTTCAAATATTATTGTAACCTTTAGTTCGTTTAAAAATGATAGAGAGTAATACACTCTAATTAAATAAGCAGAACCGGTACACGGTGGTGCTAATAATTCTTGGAACTTTTGAAGAAGTTTTAAATACCTCCAACGGTAACCAGTCTAGCTCAGGTATGGGCAGTGAATAAATGAATTTATTCAACTTTTATGATAGAATTGCTAAATGCACCTCCGGAATATATAATTAAAACTACAGTTAATTTAAATTGATAAACTTATTAAAAATTATAAATTTACTAAAAATAAAAGTTGATTTTATATTAGAAACAACTATAAAATATTTTATTTTGTACACATAAAACTGTGAAACCTGTTTAGCAGGTACTAAGAGGGTAGGTTCTAGGAAATCCTTTTTAAATATGAAAAGCTGCCGTAGTGGGGGTAACATTGAATGGATCAAACAAGAATGTGTGAAAAAGAGTATTCCCTGTATAAATGGTGTCCTAGAACTAACAATTCGTTCGTTGCAGATATTTTCTTAATTGATCATTCTGAAACTTTATTTAAAAAAATAACCCGTGTTTTCTATTTTTTCGAAATGTTTATTGAACAAAAGAAAAAAAGTTCTAAAACACTAAAAATGTAAGAGTTAAATTGGTTCAAAACGTGTGCGTTTAAGCGCCCAGTGACGTCACAATTCCCGCTCATTTGACATAGGCTGATCTTATCTATTCAAAACATTAGCCTGGCCAGGGTTAAAATGGCCGTCGAAAATTGACAGATATATGGACTCAATATACGAATATGACGTTGACTGATGACATAATTTAAGCCTGGTCAGGCTGATGTTTTGTTTTTAGGAACACACTGTATATATTATGTCGGTAAACATTGTGACAGGGACAATTAGTTGTCAACACGTTGTGAGAATAAATTATCATTTTATATTCGGTATCGTGAACACCAAGCGGGATTGTAAATTTTATATCTGGTAATTACGGTAGACGCATAATCAGACAATGTAATTTGCAAAGCAAGTGACTATTATAAAGTGTTGCGCACTCGAACAAAATTTGTTCATGATTGGAGCCGGGAAGAATGACGTTTTAAGCGGGAATCTAATCTCTTTTTTAAATACGTGGATAAACAGAAATTAACATTTCGATAATCAAAATATGTCTGAATATAATTTTAATGGTGAATTGCTTTTTTGCGGTATAAAATATATTGTTTAACACTAATAAAACATAAAAAATCCAATGCATGCAACGACCCCAATGAGGTATTCGAAACTCCTTTTATAATAATGGTTAATGCTAAAAATCGACCTGCTGGGGCATTAATAAAAATGCTTTTAAATTTAAAAATTTTGTTCTGATCTTTTTTTTCTTTCTTCTTCCAGAGAATACAGTGCCTACAATAATTGCCTATGATAAGGAGGGTTTGAAAATAATATTTGCATTAGAAAAAAATCCAGATAGTAATACATTAACGATAAATGTATCGGCTACAAATAATACATTGTCAAATATGAGTGACTTTTTATTCCAAGTGGCTGTACCTAGAGTAAGTATTTATATATGTATTGATTGTATATTCAAAAAAAAGTATCACGTTTACGACACGATCTTTGAACCAGTTGGTTACTTTTCATTTATAGACTTTTAAATATTATTACGTTCTTTAAAGTTCAAATCAAGTTTTGTTGAAAAAAATAAACATGGTTATAATTAAATTTTATTTTTGAATTTTCTAGATTGAATAATAATTTACAGACTTGCGTAAACGATAAAGTATAAGCTAATTTTCGATCAATTCAAATTTGTCCACTTGACACCATTTTTTTTTCAAAGGCATTCCAATTGCAAATGTTGTCTCCATCTGGTACATCAATGGCACCTAATGAACATGTGACGCAAATAATTAGAGTGACAAATCCAAATAGGGTAAGTTTAAAAATAACGATTTTACATTGAGAAGTACATACAACATTAGCTAATTATGTTATGATCTCTATTTTATTTATTAACTATCAACAGTATCTAGCGCTATCGTGACGTCATGGATTTTGGTGTGTCACGTCATAACTGATGAACATAAATACACATGACATCGACGTTATACCCAAATTTATCTCATGAATTGACGCCGGTTTTATTCCAGATTCCAGAAAAGCATTTTCAATTAATACAATTTCTCAGTATGCCTATAGTGTGCCTCAACCTCAATGTAACAGCACCACATATAAAAATAGGAAATTGTCAATTATTTTAAAAACTACTAAATTTTGGTACAGACAAGATTATATAAAGTTCCCCTTATTTTTGCTGCTTAATACAAAAAATAATAATTATATATATAATTTTCATTTGAAAAAAATGACATTTGGCGTCTTTAGATCTAGTTTTCAAGCTTCTTTTCTTATCACTCTGTATAAATTATTATCAAAATATCATATAGCAAACATTGATAATTATGTTTTGGACTGCAAACTTAATTTTTGACATAAAATTTGATATATGTCACAAACGGTTAGACTTAGGTATAGGACATTATACATAAAATATTTTCAAAGTTATACAGGAAATTTAAAAATGAGGTAATATATAGGGTATTCCATTTAAAATAACAAAGTTGGTATCTACTTCCGATATAACCCGAAATGCGACAAACATAAAAATTTTTTAGACGTATGTACCCCAGTGACTTTAGTATGTCACACTATTTTCAGATTTTTTGTAGTTATAGTTTGCCCACAATCGATTGATGTCTATTTTTTGCAAATATTTGCAAATATCGTTACTTTTTTGTACACACTGTAGGTATATCTATCTTTCGATGTGATTTCGAATGTGGATGAATGAAACACGTTTTTTTTGTTTGTTTCAGAATGTTTTGAGAATGAAAGTGAAACTTTCCTATCTAATAGATGGTAATCCATTCCAAGACCAAATAGAGGTGAACAATTTTCCAAATGACATTTGGAATTGACAGATAACAAGATCCGACGAAAATGGCTAGATATTGTTGAATATTTATTAAAATACTGAAAAAAGTCTATTTTTCGTCATATAGACTGCAGCAGTATATTATATATTTACATAAAAAAATGAAATTCAATATTTTCTATATAATTAGATTTAGTTCTTTTTTTAGTGAGACTCCATACACATACAGAAAGACAGACTCAACACATACACACATCCAACATGTACATAGTTTTATTAATTTTTTGAGTACTTAATTGACGCATACTGTCGGAGATTATTTTTTGTTTTGATTTTGTCAAAAAACTTATTTATATTTGTATCTATAGCATATTCAAAATTGATTGTTTCTATTTCGATTAAAAAGTGATCCTTATAATTATTATGAATTGGGTTGAATTTATCGGTTGTTGCGCTAATTTATTGTAACATGTTATTTGCGTCCATATATTATTAGGAAAATAAATTGTAAATAAAACGTTGTTTTGTTGTCTTTTATTTGGTTATTGTTATCTATTTTAATGCATAACGTTTTTCAAAGTCTTGCAAATAATCTAGACTTGAAATAATGTACAGGGAATATATGTTTGTAGGTATGTTGCTATTCAAGATATTTGAGTCTGAAGGGTCTGTACCTGAAATAAAGCTGTGGGTAATAGTCTAGTTTAGCAGGCTTTTGCTATAAAAGCCTTGAAAAAACAAATGTTTGCAAAAATAGATAACTTGATAAAATTGAAGCGGAAAACTCTATTTTTGATGATTTGTTAATAAAAAGGGAAAAATGGTGTCCTTAGGTTTGGAATTTTAGATTTAGAAGCATCTCAATCCCAAATAGTATAAAATCATCCTTGCCTTCTATTAAACACTAACATCCTTCAAAATTAAGCAAAAATATGCGTAAAAATTAAGGTTAAACGAAATGATGATTGACTTGTGCAGTATGTTTGACGTTTAAAAACTGTCAATTTCAATGTTGCCAAAACTGCCAATATAACGTTTGCGATATTGAATATTTTCTTATTTATTCAATAACGAAAGCATAGATCAAGTGCTCAGATTCTTAGTGTCAAAAGAAATAGTTTCATGTTTGAAATTTACTAAAAAATCAGTTTTTACAAATACTTGCTCTAGAGCGAAAATACGATCTTACGACAACTTTTAATGACGAACTTTGGTCGTGTCCACAGCAGTGTCTGATTACCAATCGATTAGTAATCAGTAATCAAAAAGTTGACATCTTCAATGTGACAGCTATCAGAAAACCATAGTAACATAAGCTATATTTTGTTTCAGATATTTCTCATTTCTATTATGGACCTCTATCGTTCCGTTTACCACATCTTTTTCTTTATAAACATATTGAATAGAAAATACGTTTTCTTCTTCCATTTTCAATTCCTCTAATATGTGTAATTGTCGAATTAAATTACTTCAAATCATTTGACAAGTGTCAGTTTGACAAATGATGCATCAGCAATCAGTCGTGTCCACAAGATACCGATTTTTGATTACTAATCGATCAGTAATCAGGCACTGCTGTGGACACGACCTTTGCCTTCAGGCTTTCGAAAATATGAATTCATCTCAGATTGCTCTAATAGAAGATATTGTCGTTGTGTGTGTTGGAAACATTGATATTAACAGCACTTGAACGTTGAATATGAATATACTGCAGAACTGATCCATCAACTCGTTTAACCCTGCTTTTTCGCCAACTTATATTTACTATTTTTACGCACATTTGATAGAATGCAAGGATGATTATACACTATTTGGGATTGAGAAAATACTTCCAAATCGAAAATTCCAGGAAAACTCCTTAGAACATTTTCTCTTTTTTTAGACATCTGTGGGTGTGTCTGAACCACTATCAACATGTAAATTTTTCATCAGTTTTCAACATGAGCAATTATATTTTCGCAAGCAGAGCAGATTACATATTTTTATCCTTCGTTTAGTCGTCCATTGTTAAAATTAACAAAGCCAACAATTTTTTTCAGTTTCTCGAGTATATAGCTTCGTACGTGATCTGATTGCAACGTTATCCAATTGTTCAATTACAAAAAAAGAAAAAAATATTTCCAACATAGCAAGCTTCTTACTTTTTTTTATAACACCAAATATTACTTTTAAGTTTTTAATTATTGTGTACACTTTGTAGTCGTTTCCATCACCTTTATAATATTGTTTTACTCCTGATGAAGACGAGGATCTCCCGTCGAAACGTAGAGAATTATATGTTTTCCAACAATAAGTAATTTATTGTCCCTAAGAAACTGACTAGAAACTTTTTACTTGTATTGTAATCGTGTGAAATTTTCGGTATCGAAACAAATGTTGACGTTTCAGAGTTTTCCAAGTCTAATAAAGATATTTTCAGCCATTGGTCTGCCTGTGACATCATTATCTCAGGAACGCGGTGTATTTTGTTGCTTTCTTTTTTATAACGAGCGATAACGGCTCTAAGGATTTTGATTAAACTTGCCTTAAGTATTCTTCTGAGAGCCCATTACCACCAAAATACAGCGTCATCTCTGAGAAAAAGCACAAAAAGTTATGCTTGAATAAAATCCCATATGTTTCTTCAGATTCTGGCCAAAAATTTAGATCTTGCGAAAAAATGTTACATGGCCATTGTTGTTCGTTTTGATAGGACGATTTTTTATTTACTGATATTTGCCTGCGAGCGGTAGGAAAGTGGTGTGAGTGGCCACACCAGTTTTTTTTAATTTGATAAACCAATTATACCCTTAACATTTTGTATCAAAAATTTTGAAATCCAGTATATCCACTATATTTTAGTAAGTCGACACTAACTCGGTTTTCATATCATTATAGTGGTGAACATTACAAATCAGCTCTTTAACGTGTTCTGTCCCAAAAAATATCTTAGTACAGACAAAAACTATTATACATATAATTTGAAAATATTACTTGGATTTCTTAATTAAATGATTTATATACTGAGTTGCAAGTATTCGGTAATGGATATAATTTAATTCATTGCAAAAATAAACAAATTCTTACATATGAAAAAGTCATTTATTTAGCAGAAAATGCAATATTAAATAATATATATATATATATACCTAGTTTAAATAAAATTAATTTAGGTTTCCTCTTGATTTCTAGGAGGCCTGAGATATGCATTCCGTTTTATGCAGTCGACAAGCCACCTGATACCTTCGTCTATACCCTCCCTGAATGAGAAAAATGTGGTTATTTAGAGAATCATTAGTATTTTGACTTATTTAGTGAATAATAATAATTACCCTGTCAAGGCAGACACTGGCATCACCATACAATCTCGCTTACCGATCAAGTGAGCATTCTTGTTAAAGATTGGCTTTACTTCTCTTACTCCCATGCACTCTGGGATATCTTGTTTATTGGCTAAAACTAGTAATGGAATGCCTTGGAGTGCTTCACTTGCAATCATCTTATCTGGAACATAATTCCATTAATTCTTGTTTCTAAAATTTGCATATAACATACCAAATATTTCTTTTGATTCATCTATTCTTTCTCTATCAGAAGAGTCCACAATATAGATTATAGCGTGTGATTCTTCATAATACTAGAATATACCGTATTTTATAACATTCGGAATATCGTTAATTATCTATAAGTACCTTATCCCATAATGATTGCAATTCACTTTGCCCACCCAGATCCCAAAAATTGAGCTGAATACCAGAAACATCTATTTTACCAATATTTAAACCGACTGTTGTAGTTATTTTTGATGGGTGAGTTCCCGTGTAATTTCTTGTCAGCTTCGTTTTTGCTGCTTCTAAATAAGTCTGCAATGTAACTATAAGAATATAATTATTTGGTACTCCAATTTAGTTACCGTTTTGCCTGCATTATCAAGTCCTAGGATTAATACACAAAATTCGTCTTTTTGAACCATGTACTTATAGAACCCATACAGGAGAGTATACATATTATATTCATAAAAAAATAGTACCTACTACTTAAGTTTTAAAGACAGAGAACACTACCTCCAACTTAAAGACTGTTTACATTCGATCCACTCATCTTTAGACTTCAGTACTTCAAGAGGAATGTTTTCTCTGACTTCAACATATTTTTTATCATTTGCATTTGCATTTGATCATTTGACACTTGTTGACATTGTCAGCAAAGTGCAATTTTCTATGACACATGCCATCATTAAATTACGTGTTCTCTGCTCTATAATGGTGTTTTCGAGATGGAAACAACACACGACGCGTTTTGATGACCGAATGTCAAAGTTCTGATACCTGATTGGTGCGTTTGAAAATTTGGCAGGTTTCGATTAATTTCGCTAAACACAACACTAATTGCGTTTTTATCTCGAAATCACCATAATTGACATTTTTGGCATTTTGACGTTTGAGACTGTCTGACACAACTGACTCAAGACTCAACTGACACTCTGACATCTGACACTGACTTAAAATTTTTCGCATCGCATGGCTCATTCGATATTTCATATTAGGTATAAAAATCTTTCTAATTCTAATTTCTAATTTATTATCACATTGTTGGTGACTGGTGAATGCTTCTAGTTAAATTGATAACTTACGAAAAGAAAAAGTTCCACTATGGCTTCAGAAACGGAACCGAAATTATCTGAAAATGAGAAGAAGGTATTTGAAGCTATCGAAAAGAATGATGTTGTTCTATTGAAAACATTATTGGCGGAAATTCGAAACGTGAATATAGTGGACGAGAATTTCATGACTCCGTTGCAGCATGCCTCGTATAAGGGGAATAAGGAAATGGTTCAAATTCTAATAGATCAGGTCAGCGATACCTTAGACATATAATTTTGTGTTATTATTATTTATCTGAACGTCATCTGTTCTTAACTTCTTATTTCTTTTCTATTATTTTGTGAAAAATACTACATTGAATGATATCTACATTTTAGGGTGCCGAAGTGAACCATTGTGAGCATCAACACAACTATACTGCATTGCATTTTGCTGGTCTTTCTGGTAATAGCGATGTTTGTTTAGCTCTACTGTTGGCAGATGCCAAACCACATGTTCAAAATACCGTAGGTAGAACGGCAGCACAGATGGCTGCTTTTGTCGGCAATCACGATTGTGTGGCTATAATTAATAATTTCGTACCAAAGTCTGAAGTGGAATATTACACAACAATACAAGGATTGGAGAAGGCTCCTTATTTGCCTGCATTTTTGTCTGAGAGCTTCCACAAGTTCATAATGCAAGTGAACGTACATCCAGTAAAAGTTTGTTTGAATCTCTACAGCTTCATCGGCTTATCCGAGCATCTGGATGAGGTCAAGAAAGTGTTGTCTCTAATGACTGAGAAAGAAATGAAACGTGGTAAAGATATGAATGAAGTTATGGCATTCAAATTTCATTACCTCAGTTACATCACCGGAGAAGTAATCAAATTACGCCAAAGACAAAATGAGGCAAGGAAGGAGGATGCTGGCGATGAAAAGAAAATTGACATTAGTGAAGTATTTATACGTAAACTACTGAAACCGAACAAAGATGGCAACTTGGAAATTCTGGATGGATTCATCAAGGAATGCATTAGAGAATTTCCCTACAGAGAATGTACACTGTTCCGGCAAATGGTAGCTGGATTAGCTAGCAAGGATCCACCTACAGCATTCAGTATTGTCAGTGCTGCCATCAATGGTCAAAGAGGTTTCGTAGATACTATATCATTGTGTCATACGTGCGGTGAAGAGAAACCAGCCAAGAAATGTTCAAAGTGTAAAGTGGTGCAGTATTGTGATAGAAACTGTCAGCGATTGCATTGGCATTGGCACAAAAAAGCCTGTCAAAGATTGAGTCAAAATGTTACGGAAATTGAGACTGCTCCTACCAAGCCAGATTCAGCTCAACTATCGGCAGAACTTCAGAATCTTCTCGTCAACAATTAGATCAAGTACACAAGTAAAGAGGTGTTTTTTTCTCTCTCTTCTTCGATAGTACAAAAGTGTGGCAAGAAATATCACAAAAACATGGGCATTTCAAACTAATATGTGTTTCCAAAATACTGCGTCATCATTATGAAATTCTTATTTATACTTAATTATTTTGAAGAATAAAGTCTATACCTAAAATACAGTTTATTTATTTTTTTCAGTTATGCAAGTTCGAGTAATATGTACTTATTTATCGTTTACTGAGTACTGACCTGCGAACACAGACAATTCAAAAACTCAGTATTCTTCAGTAATTTGAAATGTAGAATACTTAACAAGGTTCTATCAAAGAATATACTATATAGTAGTATTTTCTTTGGTTCTATGGACAATTCACATGACATCCAAAAGTCTTCTCCATAAATGGTCTATCTTGAGCAGTTTTCATCTCATTGCTACTGAAGGATTTTCTTTCGGAGGTTATCGGTTCTGCTGGAAATGTCACCCAGAAACCTACCTACCTAAAACCGATAATTTATTCATTTGGTTTGACATTGAGCTATGCATCCTTGTTTACGATAGAAAATTTTGATAAATTCATGTTGTCAAAACTTTCGTGGTTTTCAAAATTTTAAAATAATATTCATTTCACCGAAAAGCTTCAAACGATTTCCCTTGAAAAATATTATGATACGAGTCTTTTATTGAATTCCCTTTTTTCTTAGAATCTGCATACAGTCTACATTGTTTTTAGTTTCTGAAAGAAGGAAAATTTTGTTAAATTCAGTTCTTTATATTTTTTAACTTTAATTAGAAAATATAAAAAACATAAAATAATGTAGAAAGTGATTTTTTTAATTTTTGACTAGTTGGGCTATCGGAATTGATAAATAAATTCAAATTTTAGAAGAGAAAATATCTATTGAAATCATTTCCATCCTAGTAAAATTTATTCGTATCTATACCTACCTACTTTTCCAATAGATTTGGATAGCAAATAAGGATTGTTTTATACTTCTATATATTATATAATCACCTCAATACGACGACCTGTAGCGTTTTTGAGGTATGATTATCACTTGATCAAATTATATATACTGTGTAACAGAGATAAAGATTGTAGAATATTCTTATTAAGTTGAAAGCCAAATAAATTTCTCTCTATCTATTCAGTTTGTCCCATATTCATTAGATATTAGATCAACCGCATTATAATAATCTTACCAATAATTGCCTTAGGAAGATAAATTAAAATAAATCGTCAAGTAGGTATATTTTATTTTTAATTCCTTCATGAATTTATGGAAATATTGCTTTATTTCAATTATTTACAAATCACTCCACCGCTATTGGTACGCTTAATTTGAGAGTAAATATGTTTGGTGTCTTCAGTGATATCGGGGGGTCCAGTGTTACTGAGGATAAGACGAAGTCTAACCCTGGTCAGTACTCACTATACAGAGTACCAAGCATTCTTGTATGTAGTGAGTAGTGATGGCTCCGGGCTTGATGGAATGCTTAGGACTCTGGGCTCAGAAATCCCGCGATTAGAGTTCGTTGTGTTCCATCCAACAGGCGTGGCATCGGTAGGGCGAGCATTCACGTCACACCTCTAGCGGCAGATGTGACCCCCTTTTTTAAAAAAATCTGTTTTTTTATCGTTTTTTAGACCTTATAAACGGTCTAACATAATAATACAACTGAAATGTGAGCTTACCTTTTTACTTTTCTGGCCTCGACTTTCCGACTTTATTAGTTGTTGGTGCACTGAAAAATACAAAATAATATTAATTGTATTGGTACTGGTAATTTTGAAGTTATACAATAATTGTCATTGAAGGGTTCGGTGCAAAAAGCGGTCCATTTTTCACCCAAATTGAGTTATTATATAGGTACATCAATCCAGTAGTACAATATTTTGCGTATCGTTTGGTGCAAGAATTAAGGTAAATACATAGGCTTTGGAGTTCATCGGCACTAAGGTGCAAAAATTAGTCAATTCCAGGAGATTTTTGGCACCAATTTGTAATAAAAAATTTTTGTTAGAAAATATTTATTTCGCATTTTTGAGTGTAACATTAGTTATCAAAATCGTTCAACGTTCAGGATAATAAGTTGCTTATACTTATTCAGAGATTTTAAAACATCGCGGACATACCTACACAAATTTCAAACTTTTCCTCTGCTGTAACTCGGAAACTGTTCCGTATTTTTTTTTGAAAAATGTCCATCGCAAAAGTTGCTTCATACTTCATATATAGGTATAACCTCTTCTTTAATTTGGTCGTTTTAAATTTTCTATCAAAAATGCCGCCACCACATAGCAGAGACACACATATATCAGACTTTTCCACTGCTGTAGGTAATCCGAAAACCTATAATTTTTTTTTTAAATTTAAACGTCGTCAGATATGAATTTCCTTTCTTCAAAAAAATTACGCCCTTTGTGAGTAGTTCTTGAGGGGAAGAACATTGTTGAATGACATTTTTTTAATGGGACCAACTCTCAATAGTCCACTCAAATGAAAAAATAAAAATTATGAAAATCAGAGCATGTTTACTGTTTACTATTTAAGTAACCATCAATTTGTTTATTTTAAATTTTATTAATACAATCAGACCTCTATGATTCGAACCACTCTCTGACTCGAACTTTTTCAGTGGTTCCTGTATATTCCCCAAGATTTCCATTCATTTTGACCTCCTTAACTCGAATTTCTATAACTCGATGCTCAAACTCAACGTTACGTCCTGCAAAGGAAAAAACCATCATGAACCGATTCGCCAAGACAAATATGAAAAATTTATATTTTTAAATTTCTGTTGTTACAGATCGATTATGACGCGTTTAATTTTTTTGTGTCTCAGTATCAAAGATAATGGAGTTCCAAAAACGATATGTATCAACGGAAATTTAAAAATAGAAATTTTTCAAGTTTGTGTCGGCTTTTCTGTATTTGGTAAAAGAACTCTGTTAGTCGAACTTTTGAAAGCGATCAAAGCCGACATGTGGTCATAAATAAGATGGCAACGCGGCGCGCTTTAAAATCGATTCAATGAATTTCATATTGAACGAGCGGCGATTGTGTGATATTTTGGGATTCCTCCATGCAGGTATAAAATACCGCGGATTGTGGATGAAATTTCAAGGTAAAGTACCAAGGGTAAAGTGAACAGCATTTTTAGTTGCAGTGAATGCAGTGTTGCAGTCAGAGACAGACAATATACCTCCAAGTCAGAGAACACTACCTCCGAGATGCAGTTAGCAGTATTCATGCGACATTCACTTATCTATGTTTAATGTTTAGTTGAATAACTTAAGACTATAACGATTAAGGAGAAGATTGACATTTTAAAGAAAGGGAATGGTGTCCAAAGAAAGACTATTTGCCAAGAATATGATATTCCAAAAAGTACATTATCACTAGGTATAATAAAAAACAAAAATACTATAGTGCGGTTGGGTACCGAAGTAGCTAACCCAGGCAAAACAAAGCGAAACAAGACAATGAAGAAAGTAACCACGGCATTAAGTGGTTTACAACTTCAAGAAAAGCAAATTTGCCTATCTTAGGGTACATTCATTTTGCAAAAGGAACTGGATTTTTCCAAAAAACTGGGAGATGAAAATTTTAATGCAAGCTCGGAATGGCTGAAAAAAATTGACAGGAGGTTCACATAATGTTTAGTATAATGTGGAAGATATATTTCTGTGTTGTTTAGTATGCTTTGGTTTATTTAGAGCGCTGTATAGATGAGTATTATCGCCGCCCGCCATTATGTGTTCTGACTGTCACGTCAGTGGTGTAGGTTATACACGTACAGATACATAAACAATAGCGCTCTACCTAAATGTGTTTTTTTAATTCTAATTTTTTGGTTTTGGAAGTAGAAAAAGATCTTTACAAGAAGCTGCCGATTTGATTAATGCCACATTTCCAGAAAGAATTCCTCAAATTCCGAACTCAACAGTTTCTCGAAATTTACCCAAATTTAACGAAACTGGCACTGAAAAAAATATTCCCGGTTGTGGACAAAAGAAGACAGCTACTCTACAGCGTAAATGAATGACCTAAAACTTTAATATCAAAACTTGCATTAATTAACGATAGTATAATAAGAGATCTGTGAGAAGGATACTCAAAACAAACAAATTTCATTCTTATAAAGTACAATTACATCAAGCATTAGATGTAGCAACATTTTGCCTAAATGGTTTTTAAATCTTCATAATTGTCGGTATTGGCCCGATAATAATAATCCACACTCAATGGAAGAAGCCCACACACAATATAAACACGAGCTGAACTTTTGGTGTGGAATAGTTGGAGGAAGAATAATTTGACCTTTTTTATGCGAAACATGTTAAATTGTGATAGTTATCCACAACATTTACGGGATCAGATAGTTCCAGAATTAATTCGATTGTTTTTCAATCGTGATAATCATCTACAGCTATCAGAAGAAATTTGGTTCCACCAAAATGGTGCTCCACCTCATTATACTTGACCACAGTATCTCCACTAGACTTTTTTCTTTGGGGTCATTTGAAGTCTATAATTTATAAGGATCTACCTCAATCTCTCCAAGAACTAGAAGATCGAATTAGAGCGGCGATGCAAAATATAATGTCTGAAACTATTCAAAATTCGCTAATGTTATTTGTTGACAGATTAGGATACTTTCAAGTAGTCGAAGGCTTTCACATTGAACACCTACTATAATGCGGTAAATGTGGAATTTTCAATTATCGTTAATTTTGTATTAGACAATTAAAATTAATGTATACTATAACATTTGTTTTGTTTCTTATAAAAGTCACCGACCCACTACACCTGGTATCAGTAGATTCAGAAAAATCATATCTACTCGAAAAAAATATATAAATACGGGGTGAGTCATTTTAAATATTATCCGATGACATATCATATCTTGAAACCAGTTATAATTAAACCATAAATCAGGTGTACCGCTCATTTTTCCCAACAAATTTAAGTCGGTCCATTTGTGTCTGTCAGCGGGCTATATCTTATGAACAGGTGGAGAGTTGAAATCCATCCATCCTTCCGTCCGTCTGTATCTCATGAACAGTAATACGTATAGACGGTGGAATTTTGCTTTTACAATGGAACGAAGTCACGGATATCTTCTAGTGTTGAATGAATGCAATGAGACATACAAAAAAGTTTATTTCCAAAGTATTTCAGACAAAGTAAGTATGAATACGCTAAGAATTAATTAGCACAGCTTCTTGAGCATTGTCGAGAACTGGTTGAGCTGTTCACATAAAAATTATCCTCATGGTAATTGATTGATCCAGTGTCACTGTGAAATCATGAATTTTTATAATTCGTCATGGAAGCCTAAAAGTCTTTCATTTTCCTTGAGAGGTAAAGTATCCCAGAAGGCTCTATTGCCGATATCGTTCTTCTTTTCCAAAACCAAAACGTCAGGACTCTTGATAGACAACTGAATCCAAGGATCATCCAAATTTTTGGATAATGGCTTCCAGCTGGCTGTTATGTTTGGTTTCCTGGAATAAAAAAGAACTAATGATACACTCACTACTAGTAAAAACTGCTTTAGCACTAACCCTTCCGCCATGAAAGACACAAACATGTCGACCATAAGTTTGCTCATTTTCTTGTCGGCATCTGTTGATAGAGTATCAGTTCCTGACATCAAAACGTAGTTCGTATCATCAGAATGGCACACACCTTAAATAAATAAGCAACTATTTGTATATCTTTTTCATACATTTAAGTCTTTCCAGTTGTTATCTATAGCCACTCACCAACGTCAGTTGATGTTCCAGTCATTACATCAGACTTACTGTGAGCTCCTCTGTACTCGAAGTAATAACTATAAATTGGACTCTTTACTGCAGTCGAATGGAGCTTTCCAGACTTTTCAATGTCCGCAACAAATAGGCGATCGCTCAAGGCCTGGAAATGATTACATTTGCAAATATTGCTAGTATAACTACACTCATTGAGGAAAAAAGGCACAAAGAAAATTTTATTCAAGTTCAATCTCGAATAAGTTTTTATTTTTGCATCGTTGTTGACCTCTTTTTGTCAAGATTTTGAAAATATCATCTTAAATCCTTATATCTATCGTATCGTATCTAAAAGTTGTATTTCGTCCTGGATTATTAAGAAAATTTAAAAACACAGCATAAGAAAAATATGCTGTGCTTGAAATGTAACGTTTTATTTTCTTTTATACGCTCCACTAGTGTGACGTCAGATATTGTCGAATCTGTATCCAAACAAGAGATTGTTTTTGATCAAGGATCAAAAACCATACAAAAATGAAAATTTATTCAAGATTGAATTTGAAAGAGTTGTTTTTTTTTGTCCAGGAGTGTATATTTAAGTACCTACCTTGATCAATCTGCTGAAAGTTGCCTTGGAGACCTTTTCACTACCTAAATATTCTTTTCTTATTTTTTCACTGACTTCATCCATCAACTGTGGCTCTACAACATCATTGTAGTGGAGAATGTATGGCAGAACCTTGTTCCAGTTTTTATCCAAATATGTCATGCGATCATCAGCATATAAATCTATATACAGAGACGAAACAAATTATTAATATAACCAAAACGATAATGTAATATAAGGCTCCATATCCTACCTCCTCCAGGATAAAGACCTTCCTCAGATACATAAGATGTAATCCATGGTACATCGTACACTTTCTTAGTCTTTAAAAGGTTGTATGGATGTTGTGCTATGAATGGTTGCTTCGCCCAGGTATCAACAACTGCTCCAAATGGAGAGAAAGGATTGTACAACCATGGCTGAAATCGAGATTAACGCACATCATAAAAGAGTATTTGCTTCAAGTGACACTGCTTAGCTTTCTTTAGAAACTCACTTGGAATTCTTTAACAGCCAAAGTTATCTGTCTTGCTGGCTTCTTTCTCAAGCAATCAACTATTTGTTCATTGTTATCTAACGGACATCCAACGGTACTGGCAAGTTTTTTCACTTTCTCAAGTCCCTTTTCCATTAGTACCCATGAGTTCAGCGTACATCCACTCATTGATATTCCTCTATGGAAAAGTCCTATAAAATACACCTTCTATTTAAGCGTCCCCATGCCAAGATTAGAAACTCTTTGCCCTAAGAATATATTTATCCACTCCAATATGATCTACGAAATTAATCAAAGTAGGTACCTTTGGATTTCTCGGCCAGATAATGAAACTCGACGCTGGCACCACCTGCCGACATGCCAGAAATTGTAATAGATTCTGGATTACCTCCAAAGTATTCAATGTTTTCTTTGATCCATCGCAGGGCCAACTGTTGATCCTTCAAACCCATGTTGCCAGGTACTATGTCGTCCTCAGTACTCATGAAACCTTTTGGTTGTTAAATACAAAAATGGTTTTAGCTGTTAGTGGAGAAAATACATTTACAAACTTACCTAGAGGTCCAAGTCGGTAATTTAAGTTGACATAGATAATGTCCCTGTCCATTATAATTTCTGGTCCATATAAACCTCCATAGTTGAACATGAATGCACCGCCATGAATGTAAACTAGAACGTCTAATTTTTTGCTGGTCGTTTGTTTTGGTGTATAGATGTTGACATACAAGCAGTCTTCATCTCCTAAAATTGCATTATCTATTATAGAAAATCTTTATTTTATATGCTAGAAGAACCCACCAAATACTTTCTTTTCTGGAGGTGAGAAGTGATCATACTGCATACATTTGAACATTGTTCTTGCTTTCCATGTTCCTCTCCATGCTTTAACGGGAATGGGATCCTAGGATGCATATTTTTATTTAGCTGAATATTGCCATCTTTGTATTTACTGACCTTGAAACGGTATTCTCCAACTGGTGGTGTGGCATAAGGTACACCTTCAAATGCTAAGAAAGATCGTCCATTGACAGATACCTTTTCAAATCCCTCCACGGATCCAAGAGGTGTTTGTACAATTGGTCCTTCTTTTGCCGAACCTGATGCTGGAATAAATTTCAGATCTTATATTTGGAAATATATCAGGTACTTATCTGTTCAATAGATAATCGCTGCTTTTGGTTAAATTCCGTTCTTCGAAAATGAAAGAACTTCAATACGTAGAACCGTGAAAATGTAGATCATATACCTAAATTTGGACGATGCTTGATTTTTTCGATTTTTTGAAAAAGTACTTTGACTTTACAACATATAGTCACACTTTATATACAGGTTGGTTCTTCGGGAAAGACATCGATCGATTGTGGGCAAACGGTAACAACAAAGAGTCTGAAAATTTAGTGACCTACTTATGTTACTGGGGGGCATGGGTATAACATATTTTCATGTTAGTCGCATTTCCGGTTAGGTTAGGTTAGGTTAGGTTAGGCTTCCAGCAGTAGATGCCAACTTTGTTATCTTTAATGGAATACCCTGTATATTACTACATTCTTAGATTTCTTGTACAATTTTGAGAACATTTTATGTACAATGTCCTATACCTAAGTCTTACCGTTTTTGACATATTTCAAATTTTATTTCAAAACTTAATTTTGCAGTCATAACATAATTATTAATCTTTTTATGAGGAAGCATTCAATATTTAATATGGGTTGATTTTCTTGTAGTAGAAGATAGAAGATATACTTTATCAGTATTTTTATGATATTTTGATAATAATTTATATTTAGTGATCAAAAAAGAAGCTTGAAAACTAGATCCATAAATAACGTCAAAAATCTTTTTTTTCAAATGGAAACCCCCGTTTTTTATTATTTCATTGTATTAACTATATTTTCATTGTTAACTATTGGTTTATTTCTATATACTTTAGCCTTTATAATTCCAAAGTTCTTGAGGTTTTCTATAATATTTATACAGATTTTGGTGTTGGTTTCTGTCGATATCACATTCTCCATAAATAATAAATAAATTCAAATAATCTTCATTTGTAAAAATGGAGTCTTCTCGGCATGATAATTACTCAAAATGTACAAATGAAAAGTATTGTAACGTGCAAGGGGAACAGCCGCCGGCATTGGCCACAAAGTCGCGGCAGCCTTTTGATGCAAACGCGAGATTTATACTGTGGTTGGAAATATCGGGAGCGGCGTTGACAAAGAGAGCGACGGCAGCATGTCGGCATCTACACCTAGAATGCCGACAAAGGGATTTCGAGAAACGTCCAGTGGTGGCTTGCGAATCAAAGACCAGAAGCCACTCGAATGATCTGGGGCCTTTGTCGGATATATATATATATATATATATGGGAGTATTGTCAGCATGAGAGACAGAATGTAAAAGACAGTTTGAATAATAGAATAGTCCGAGTAAGCTAGTGCAAATATAGTAAAGTTAGGTTGTAATTTATATTATTTCGAGTGTAAATAAAGTTAATTTTATAACTCTAAATTAGTCTCACTTATTCCAGTTGAAAAAAACTGATTTTTGTCGTTTTTTTTTTGGGTCTAATTTTCAGGCTCTTTTTGATCAATTTGTTATTTTATTTCTTCTACAAGAAAATCAACTCAAATTAATTATTAAAGGCTTATTAATTATGTTCCGGACTGCAAACATTTTTCACATAAAATTTGCAATATGTCAAAAAATAGGTATTATACATAAAATGTTATTAAAATTGTACAATAAATCTAAAAATGTGGGAATATACAGGGTATTCTATTAAAAATAACAAAGTTGTCGACCAACATGAAACTATTTTAGACGTATGTCCCCTAGTGATTTTAGTATGTCACCAGATTTTCGATGTCTTTCCCAGAGATTAAATAAGATAATTAGAAAAACTGCCAATCAATAATTTAATAATTTCAATTTTATTTTATCAATAAATAAGTCTGTACTAGAAGTTAATCGAGTCTTTTCCTGACTATTTGAGAACAAGGTGCAGTACATCATAACATGAGACCTATCAGTACTTTTTTCAACGAGACTATCTTTCAGGATAATAAACAAAAGCATCGGTTCGATCGTTTACGAATATAGCACATTAGATTTTTTTCTGATTTAGTGAAAACATTCAGTTGACAGTTTGACACAAATGATTCAAAACATTGTACATAGGTATATAGATAACCGCCTGAATGCTATTGATGTTTACCCACAGATAAGAGAGATGTTGCGTTTGTGTTTACCTTTTAGGAATGGAATATCAACGTGGCACTTCAAATGATATAATTATTGTTTGTTTCTGATTTTGTGTTTATAGGTACCTGATTAGAGAGGTCAAGTTCAATTATTGAATGATGAATCTTATTATTTTGACCTGGTTTCAATATTATATTCAAGTGAAAATGTCTTTACCTACTTCACAAAAGAAGGCGTATGTCGTATGTTCGTGCATCGATTTTGATGATTATTTTTGCTACTAGTAATTTTGGGAGCAATATAGAAAATATCAGTACCAACAGAATTATTATTATTTGGTATGAAATACAAAAATTACAGAAGAGAGAGATTAAATCTCTGAATAAAAGTGAACGTTCAACGATTTTGTTGAATAACGTTTAACACAAAAATGTGCGTACTTTTACAAAAATTAGTTGGAGCACGGAAAAATACAAAATAATATTAATTATACCTAGAGTTCGGGCCAAAAGTCTTCTATCTATTATAACTACACTACTTAAAAATTAGCACGACCAGTAGAAATAATATTATTTGCTGATGTACCAATAAAGTTGGTCCTAGATTTTTGACCGACTTCCCAAAAGGAGGACGTATACAATTCGATTGTGTGCATTTTTTTTTTTTTGGTTTGTGCGCGCCTTTCATATAGTAAACGTACTCCAATTTTGATGATTTTTGATTCATTTGAAAGAGGAGGCTTGAGAAATGGTCCCATATTCATAAAAACGGGAATCCGACATCTCGTTCCCTCCGAAAACCGCCCCCGAAGGGGGTGGAGGGGCAAATTTTGTCGAAAATTGAAAATCTGCGTTGATATAATTACAAATAGGACAATATCCGGAAACGTTTAAATGGAACATTTTTTCAAAGGAGTAACGGTTTTCGACATAGAGACATTTTAAACTCTCAAATATACCTATTTTCGCTATGTGGAGAGGGCGATTTCTGTCGAAAATTGAAAATCTGTTTGCAGTACATGTACTGCATGAAAGACATAATTATTTGTAGCAACATTTATACTGAACATTTTCCCCTTAGAGTTACGGTTTTCGAGTAAAATCGGTGTTAAAATGGTAACAACTAAAATATTCAAGCGTATTTCCGCAGCGATGTACTGAGATCTCAATAATAACAACTACAAGCAAGGAATATACGTGAATAAGTACTATCTTCATTGGTATTAGTGAACGTTCAACGATTTTCGTGACTAATGTTACACTCAAAAGTGTGAAATAAATATTTTTTACAAAAAATTGGACCGACTTTATTAGTTGGTGCACTGAAAAGTATAAAATAATATTAATTCTATTGGGGCTGGTACTTGTGAAGTTGGTGCCAAAAGTTACCAATCTACCTGCAACTGCACAACTTCAAAAGTAACAGCCCCAATAGAATTAATATTATTTTATACTTTTCAGTGCACCAACTAATAAAGTCGGTCCAATTATTTGGAAAAAAATATTTTTTTAACATGTAATTTTTGTGCAATAGGAGTATTTTTTTGAAATTCTATCTACTCGTGCGACGATTTATTCTTTAGCGGGCCGCTTTGCTGAGTAAAAAGAAACAAAGATATATTTGTTTTCGTAGACGAGCGGTATATAGTATATATAGTTTGTTTCACGAATGTTGGCGTCTGCCTTGAAAACACGAAATAAGTATCAATTCAACTGACGGGAGTAAATCAGTGAGATAAGATAATATGGTAATTAATTTTTTTTATACGCTTCATGGAAGTTCATATAATTAGAGAGAAAAAAATATCGATTGATTGAATAAGCAAATAATCTGAAAGATTTATTATCAACAATAATGCAGAAATACAAAATACAAATTTATTGCTTGAGTTATAAAATAAAAATCTATACATCTGAATTATCTGAAATGTCACATTGACTTTGTGACGCCTATGAAATAAAGACTGCGTTACCTTCGGACATACGTGCAGCACCCTCTCATTGTATTGAAGGAGATAAGCTTGAAATACTGATGTCATAGCTTAGATCGACAAACGTAGTAGAGAATTTCATGATAATGAGATGCGATGAGACGTATAGCGTGATGTACGTAACTCGTGAATGATTACACGCAATAGCCATGATTCGTGAAACAAACTATAGCTGTAATATAAATAAATAGGTAGAAAAAATAATATAATCTCGCTTAAGTTATTTATATTCCTACTTCTTAATTGTGCCATTTGTTAAGCTTCTCTAGAAGAATAATTTTTATCCCAGCTTCCCGTCTTCACACTACATCTATAGCAAAATTCGTTTTCTGGATAATATTATGCAAAGTACCTAAAATCAGTTTCAATTTTACCGGCGTGGAGTGTGCTTACCCTATCAGAGGAAAAAACCGTGAAATAGGTATTCTTGAGACAGACCACACACCGACCAGTTGCCGAAAATAAGTTCTCATGTACTCATTAGGCTTTGCAATTTAATGATCTGCCGAAAACCAAATACTGACGATTTGAACCAAGCAATACCACAAGCAGCATAATGTATAAGTGAAAATAAACAATCATTTAATTCTGCCATTTAACAATTTAGAAGGTATTCAAGCAAGATGTTGTTGTAAAAATTATTATAGAACAACTCCATATAATAAGAACTTGGGGGGTGCTACAATATCATCAAATTTGTTGTTATTTTGGAATAATATTACACTCACCAGCAACGACTGCCAAAATAAATAGCAACAACACAAACATCTTTTACCACAACTAATGGAAAGTTATTGTATTATTAGCAACATATACTTATGTTATATTTAAAGCGAATTTAAACAAATAAAGTTGATACCTAAGTATATAATGGTGGGGCAAGTAGGCCAAAAACAAAGATTAAATTATCATAATTTTATTTAAGTAAACAGAAAAAATAATCCTTATCAGTACAAGATATATTTAATGAATTGCCTTGTTTCTTTCATCGTATCGGTTTGCAAGTTTAAAGCTATTTTTAGTTCATTTTAATTGCTTCGAAAAAGACTATCTAATCATTATAGGTCCGCTATCAAAGGTATCTTAATCTTTTTAGGGTTCCACACTGGCTATAAGAACGAAACCCATACAAGATTACTGTGGTATCCTCTGTTTGTCCGTATGGTACAGTCTATTTCGCATAAACGAAGAAAGTTGAAATTTGATTCTGATACAGAGTTGTCAGGTGACCACAATATGGGCGTGCTGAACCTAGTGTAAATATACAGGAATTAGAAAGTAAAAAATATTTTTTACAAAAAATTGGACCGACTTTATTAGTTGGTGCACTGAAAAGTATAAAATAATATTAATTCTATTGGTGCTGTTACTTTTGAAGTTGTGCAGTTGCAGGTAGATTGGTAACTTTTGGCACCAACTTCACAAGTACCAGCCCCAATAGAATTAATATTATTTTATACTTTTCAGTGCACCAACTAATAAAGTCGGTCCAATTTTTTGTAAAAAATATTTATTTCACACTTTTGAGTGTAACATTAGTCACGAAAATTGTTGAACGTTCACTAATACCAATGAAGATAGTACTTATTCTATTACCCACGTATATTCCTTGCTTGTAGTTGTTATTATTGAGATCTCAGAACATCGCTGCGGAAATACGCTTGAATATTTTAGTTGTTACCATTTTAACACCGATTTTACTCGAAAACCGTAACTCTAAGGGAAAAATGTTCAGTATAAATGTTGCTACAAATAATTATGTCTTTCATGTACTGCAAACAGATTTTCAATTTTCGACAGAAATCGCCCTCTCCACATAGCGAAAATAGGTATATTTGAGAATTTAAAATGTCTCTATGTCGAAAACCGTTACTCTTTTGAAAAAATGTTCCATTTAAACGTTTCCGGATATTGTCCTATCTGTAATTATGTCAACGCAGATTTTCAATTTTCGACAAAATTTGCCCCCTCCACCCCCTTCGGGGGCGGTTTTCGGAGGGAACGAGATGTCGGATTCCCGTTTTTATGAATATGGGACCATTTCTCAAGCCTCCTCTTTCAAATGAATCAAAAATCATCAAAATCGGAGTACGTTTACTATATGAAAGGCGCGCACAAAACAAAAAAAAAAAAAAAAAAGAAAAAAAAAAGCACACAATCGAATTGTATACCTCCTCCTTTTGGGAAGTCGGTCAAAAAGAAAATCGCTACGAGTAATTGAAGTATATGACATATTGGAGGATTATTTGAAAAACGATGTATCTGAGAAATCTAATGTTAGTATTGGTGTTCCACAGGGGAGTGTATTGGGTCCATTGTTGTTCATCATTTATCTCAATGATTTGAATTACATTCCTGATTTCCATATGTTTAACTTATTTGCTGATGATACCCTCCTATATAAATCAAATGAGAATTTAGAAATAGCTGTAACGAACATAAATGAGTCTCTGAAATCAATTAATAATTACTTTAAAACCAACAAATTGAAACTGAATGCTAATAATTCTAAAGATATGATTATTTCAACCGAAAATAAATTGTATAATCATGCAGAATATGTTATAAACAAAATAAGCAAAAAACTACTACTTTAATGTATCTATTTAATCAAAACTAAATATCTCAGCTACAGAAATTACAAAACCGCGATCGGTATGAGAATAATTCTTAAATGTAATCAATTCACCTCAGTTCAAGAAATGCATAAAGTCTTGGAATGGATGCCATTTTGCAAACATTTATATTACTTGGCGATGATATTTATATACAATATCTTGAAGAATTTCTAACCACACTATTTTAATACATTAATTGTATTGAACAATGAGATTCATGGCTATGAGACCAGGTCGAAAAATGAATTCCCTATTGAGAAAACAAATTCGACTGTATGAATTCTTTATTTTTCCAAGGCCTGAATGAATTCAATAGTGTACCAAAAACTGTAAGAGGCTCTCAGAACTTGAGAAGTTTTAAGTATTTGCTGCGGGAACATATTTTAATTACTATGCTTTAAATTTTAATTGTTAATTTAATATATTTTATGTATTTGTATTTTATTATTTTTAATGAAGTAACTGTATATGGAATATTTTTCTAATGTTGGTATATTTAGGCTTGCCAATTTCAATGAATTACTTTTACTACTATTTTTTTCTAAATTTTAAAATGAACAGCTTAGAAGGTATTAAGGAAAATATCTGAAAAAAATGAATAAACGCCTGCACTCAAAGTTTAAACGAAAGCCTAAGCACTTGTCCTATAGTGTAAAATTTTCGTTGTCCTGTTTTTAGCAGGTATCAAAATTTCAGAGGCACCTGAATCCAAAAAAACATTTTTTCAGCCATTTGTCTATCTGTGCCAAGATTATCTCTGGAACGGATGGACTGATATTGTTGCTTTCTAGTTTGTTTTGTAGGGTATCGATATGGCTCGCCGTTGACACAGACTGGCCAAGCCAAGAAGACTTGAAACCCTTCTTGCGTACGGCATGGTGCGCAAAGACGTACCTACAAAATATATTTTAAAAAAATTTTAATCTTTTTCTAGCTGGAAATTTTGTTTTTCTTATGGGCACCATATTTGTTTTTGATACCATTAAATAAAGCCAAAAATCTCCTTTACATTAATGTAAAACATGTCGTCATTTAAAGACAGAAAGACATAAAGGAACGATAACAATATTTTCGAATGTGGTAGGTCATGATAAGAAACACAATTATTTCAACAGTATCAATAGGTGCTACTTGACATTTAAATCTTAAAAATATTTTTTACAAAAAATTGGACCGACGTTATTAGTTGGTGCACTGAAAAGTATAAAATAATATTAATTCTGTTGGTGCTGTTACTTTTGAAGTTGTGCAGTTGCAGGTAGATTGATAACTTTTGGCACCAACTTCACAAGTACCACCACCAACAGAATTAATATTATTTTATACTTTTCAGTGCACCAACTAATAACGTCGGTCCAATTTTTTGTAAAAAATATTTCACACTTTTGAGTGTAACATTAGTCACGAAAATCGTTGAAAGTTCACTAATACCAATCAAGATAGTAATTATCCTATTACCCACGTATATTCCTTGCTTGTAGTTGTTATTATTGAGATTTTAGAACATCGCTGCGGAAATACGCTTGAATATTTTAGTTGTTACCATTTTAACATCGATTTTACTCGATAACCGTAATCCTAAAGGAAAAATGTTCATTATAAATGTTGCTACAAATAATTATGTCTTCCATGTACTGCAAACAGATTTTCAATTTTCGACAGAAATCGCCCTCTCCACATAGCGAAAATAGGTAGGTATATTTGAGAATTTAAAATGTCTCTATGTCGAAAACCGTTACTCTATTGAAAAAATGTTCAATTTAAACGTTTCGGGATATTGTCCTATCTGTAATTATACCAACGCAGATTTTCGGAAGGAAGGAGATGTCGGATTCCCGTTTTTATGAATATGGGACCATTTCTCAAGGCTCCTCTTTCAAATGAATCAAAAATCATCGAAATCGGACAACGATTACTATATGAAAGGCGCGCACAAAACAAAAAAAAAGCACACAGTCGAATTGTATACATCCTCCGTTTGGGGTTCGTCGGTCAAAAAGGATATTTATTACGTTTATATTAGATTTTATAGAAATGTTGATATAGCAGTGTGCGCGAATATGCTAGATTGTATCCAGAAATAAATGCGCCAACAAGGAAAACTTTTTACTCAATTTGAATAAACTTGACAGGATTTGGATGCGTTTCGAAAACGCGAAGAAAATATCGTGTCATCTCACAAGCAACGAATATACATGGGTAGTAGGATAAGTACCTACTGTATCTTGTTTGGAATTAGTGAATGTTCAACGATTTTCATGACTAATGTTGCACTCGAAAGTGTGAAATAAATATTAGTTGTGGCATTGAAAAATACAAAATAATATTAATTCTATTGGTGCTGGTACTTTTGAAGTTGGTGCCAAAAGCTATCTAAGTACAACTGCACAGCTTCAAAAGTACCAACATCAATAGAATTAATATTATTTTGTATTTTTCAGTGCCCCCAGTACCCCAAAGTCGGTCCAATTTTTGGTAAGAAATATTTATTTCCTAGAAAATATGTAGATGATTTAATAGTTTCTATATTCAGGTATTGGCATTGATGATTTTTTTTTACTTTCAATATTTGTTCAAGTTACCATTGAGACTAAAGATCCAAACAATTCAGTACCATTCTTAGATACCTATTCGATTTATTCGCACTTGTTACATTAATGTTTGGTAGAATATCATAAATTTAGCATGAAAATGAACTAAATAAAACTAATTGAAAATCGTGCTATTAACATACCTATCAGATCCATCTTTCTATGTTAAGAATCTACATATTTTGTCTAAGTTATTCATTAATCAAAATCTTAACTGGATAACCATTATTGAGTTTTTTCAGCTAATAAAGTCGGTTCTATTTAAAAAAAAAATCTGAATTTGAATTCTCACTGTCTGGTAAGATAGGTTATGTTAAAATTTTGTTCACGTTATCTGTCAGCAGAGAGTATAATATGTCGATAATTCTCACAAAATTTTCTGCTGACTGGATCTCCAGAAGATGTCTGCTGCGGGCACTTGCCGTCCATTATTAGTCTTATATTCAATGATTTGAAAATATGGTGGCAAGAATTTTTCACTTTCCCGGAAATCCTTGATTCTATTTTGTCCCCGCACCCCATTTAAAGGCGGTTTTCCGGGGTGAAGGAAAACTTTTGAAGTTAACAAAATTGTAGTTAGATAAAAGAGTTTTGGCACAACTTCGAAAGTACCAGAATCCATAGAATTAATATTATTTTATATTTCTCAGTCCATTAACTAAGAAAGTCGGTCTAATTTTTGGTAAAATTTCACACTTTTCAGTGTAACATTAGTCATGGCAATCGTAATACCAAAGAAGATAGTACTTATCCAATTACCCATGTATATACTTTGCTTGTACTTGTTATTATTCAGAGATCTCAAAACATCACATCGGAAGTAACTAGAAAACCTAACTTTTAAAAAAATCAATTTAAATGTTGCTGCATATAATAAATATCTTCTTTAATTTGGCCGTCGCAATTTTCAATGCTCGAAAAAAACTTTTGAAAAAATATTCGGTTTAAACGTTCCCAGATATTTATTATGAAGGAAAGAAGATTTCGGATTTGAGTTTTTACGAGTATTGGACCATTTCTCAAATGAATCAAAAATCATCAAAACCCGAGTATGTTTACTATATACAGCGGGCGCACAAACCAAAAAACAATATTGTACATACACCTCCTCCATTTTTGAAGTCGGCCAAAAAAGTATCGATACCTACCCTGTATAGGCATGTCAACGAGTCCCATTTTGTAACATAAAGTAGGTACCTACACTATTTTTCCAATATTTTCATATTAATTCTTCAATAAAGGTTAATGCAATTTCTATTCGCCACAGTATCATTATTATTTATTTAGTCTCCGTTCATATTCCAATAGATAAATATGATTATGGCTGGGAGTGTAGTAGTCACATTTGGGAAATAATTCAGTCCAGTCCTCATACACATCTAAGGGATTTTTTCAGATAACAAGAATTTCCACTCTTGTCCAGCTATTAATCAATGTAAACCCCTTTTGACGGATAGTGTGTGAGTGCGCAGTCATTCTGCCACGTGTCACGTGTATAGGTACCTACATTACGATCTGGTATTTTTTTCAAGCTCGGAAATGTATGAAGGTACAATTTCAACATTAGTTTAATTTGTAATGAATCTAATTGTTTTAAATATTCATTACCAGAGTTTGTATGAACCATAGAGTAGGTTAATGCCATCTTTTAGATCTTTATTCTATTCTATTTTATTCCATTCAATCTTTATCTAAATTCAATAAAATATACAGTTTGGGCCAACGTTGCGTTTTTGTTGCACCGAATGAAAGTAAAAAAAAACATACTTTTCGCGGACAAAAAATTCTTCTACCATTCTGAAGCAGTGTAAACACAATAACTAACTTCGCAAAACGCAGATTATTGACTGATTTGACTGGAAAATGTTTTTATTTTTCCAGAACACACGAAATAAATGAGTAAATGATATTGTAAATCGATTTTAAGGAATAATTTTCTTGTAAGTTAGTATACGGGTGTGGCAAATGCCGCACGTTACATATCAAAATTATTTTTAACATAACTCCAGAGGAAGAAATCCATAGGGTTGAGGTCCGGTAATCTTGGGAGCCAACTAATGTCAATAAGGGCAAATGAAAATGCCGTATGTTACATATTGTAACGTGCAAGGGAACAACCACCGGCACTTTTCAGTGCACCAACTAATAACGTCGGTCCAATTTTTTGTAAAAAATATTTATTTCACACTTTTGAGTGTAACATTAGTCCCAAAAATCGTTGAATGTTCACTATACCATATCAATGAAGATAGTACTTATCCTATTACCCACGTATATTCCTTGCTTGTAGTTGTTATTATAGAGATCTCAGAACATCGCTGCGGAAATACGCTTGAATATTTTAGTTGTTACCATTTTAACACCGTTTTAACTCGAAAACCGTTACTCTAAGGAAAAAATGTTCATTATAAATGTTGCTACAAATAATTATATCTTTCATGTAGTATCGAAAAATTTTCAATTTTCGAAAAAAATTGTCCTTTCCACATTGCAAAAATACATATTTAACATGCGGCTATCTCGAAAACCGTAGCACTTTTAAAAAATGTTCAATCTTTAATTATACCAACTCAGATTTTCGATTTTCGAGAAAATTCGCCCCCATCACCCCTTCGGGGGCGGTTTTCGGAAGAAAGGAGATTTCGGATTTGTATACCTCCTCCGTTCGGGGTTCGTCGGTTAAAAATTAACATCACCAAATCCCGAAAATTAAAATATTAATTCTAATAAAATCAAACTAAATAAAACATTCTAAAAATAAAAATAAAAAAAACTGCCCTCACATGAAGGGAAAAATTATAACACCATTATATCTGAAAATTAATAGGATGAACTACATCTTAGAAAGAGAGTCGAGACGAGAGATGTAGTTCATCCTGTTAATTTTTATATTATTATAATTTTTCCCTTCATATAAGGGCAGTTTTTCTTTTTATTTTTAGTTTTAGAATGTTTGATTTAGTTTTATTTTATTAGAATTAATGTTTTAATTTCCGGGATTTGGTTTATTTTTATTTTTTTTTATTTCTCTCCACACAATCGTTGTAATATCACGACTGAAGTCGCAACATGTCTCAACACCTAATTTTTTTTCAATAAATTGTGTAGATGTCCTTGAGATTTATTTTCCTCACTTAATCCACTCCAATATAATAAATGGACTTTTTTCTGCAATATCAAATTAATCAGAAAGAAACGCTTAACTCGAATATGGAAAAATCCAATATACACATATGTACTATACACATTTCGAAATAACATGGAGAGATGAGGAAAAAGTGTTTGAAACAAATTTTTGATAGAACTAAAAATAAAAAAGTTAGAGCAATAGTTCGAAATAGACGATTTTCGAATTTTTTTTCTATCTCCACGATTAACAAAGATAGCCATGTTGGCCCACTTCCGATGGGACAGTCTGTATTTACGCTCTACGTCCGGTCAGCTAACTATGTATACCTAAGTACCAAATTTCAATTTTCTAAGTTTTTCTCTCAATAAATTGACAGTGACATACGCACCGTCAAACAGACACAAGCGCCAATAGTTAACCCAAAAAACTCTGTTCGAAAACAATAAAAAATTGACATCTGACCACTGGCTGTCCCCATTCCAATAACATCGCTATATCATCCTCTTTGAGCAGGAACATCGCATTATACCTGGTGCTGCATCCAACATCTTGTTTACCAAACCTGACCGCAGCGCTCCTGCAGCAGACCACCACAATCCCGCCGCCGCCTCCTGCACACGCACGACACTTCTTTGTTCCATCAAACGGCGTTTCCATGACATTATTGTTGTTGTTGTTGGTTGCAAATTGGCCACGCCGCTACCTTGTCCTCTCGCCAAATCAAAGGCGGCATCGACACCTCCACGAGGAGCAGGAAGAGGAGGAGGAGGGATTGGTACAAGCATACGCATGCGTCCTTTTCAAACTCACTCTCCTTCTCTCTCTTCGTGGGCTTCTTGCTGCTGATCATCAGGAGCAGTCAGCAGCTCACGAGAACATTCACATGCCATCATCCAGAGAAGAACGAAGAGAGGCAGTTACGACAGGATATAAAGTGGGAGTGTTGGATCGTTTAGACGCTCTCGACGCCACGACACCGCCGCAACGACACGATGGGCCAGTGTGATTCCAGCTTCACCATCGTCTACACGTTGTGGCGCTAGTTGTAATATGCCACAGCTAGTCAGGGGATACTGCTGGTGAGTGATTAGATTTAATTATTTTTATTCTCGAGTTACATTTAAATTAAATATCTCTCCTCAAAAAACAACAACGATTGCCGAGTAGAGTGTTGGTGTTGCCGATTAAAAAACGTCTTAGAAAGTTCAAATATTTTAATAACTTTTTACATAATGTAGGACCGACTTTATTGAATGGTGCATTGATTTCAAAGTTTACATACTTTAGTAAAGTTGGCCTTAGTTTTTGCAAATTATTTATTTTCTTCAAGTTTCGGAGAAATGATTTTAAGGTTTAGAATTTGATTGTGTAATTTGTTTTTTTTATTTATGAATGTTCGGGCATTCTAAACTTGTTCCGATTTTCATAATTCTTGTTCCAAAAAAGGACTGCTGAAAAAAAATTTCAGAAAATGCGATAATTCTTTCTCTAAGACGGAATAGGGAAATTGTGAAATAGCAAAATCATATGATTTTTTTTAATTATCCTTGAAGTTACTTTTAAATTTGATATTTAAAATTTTATATACCTACTTTATTAAAGTTGGCTTCAGTTTTTGCAAATTATTTATTTTCATGAAGTTTCGGAGAATTGATCAATTTTCTGCCAAATTTGAGGTTCAAAATTCGATTTTGTAATTGCTATTTCTGTTTATGAATGTTCGCGCATTTTAAACTTGCTCCGATTTTTATAATTCTTCTTTTGTTCGAAAAAAGACTGCTGAAAAAAAGTTTCAGAAAATCTGATATTTATTTCTCAAAGACGGAATAAGGAAATTATGAAATAGCAAAATCATATGATTTTTTTTAATTATCCTTGAAGTTACTTTTAAATTTGATATTTAAAAGTTTATGTACTTTATTAAAGTTGGCTTCATTTTTTGCAAATTATTTATTTTCATGAAGTTTCGGAGAAATGATCGATTTTCTGCCAAATTTGTGGTTCAAAATTCGATTTTGTAATTGCTATTTTTGTTTATGAATGTTCGCGCATTTTAAACTGGCTCCGATTTCATAATTCTTCTTTTGTTCCAAAAAAGACTGCTGAAAAAAGTTTCAGAAAATCTGATATTTATTTCTCCAAGACGGAATAAGGAAATTGTGAAATAGCAAAATCATATGATTTTTTTTCAATTATCCTTGAAGTTACTTTTAAATTTGATATTTAAAAGTTTATATACTTTACTAAAGTTGGCTTTAGTTTTTGCAAATTATTTATTTTCTTTAAGTTTCGGAGAAATGATCGTTTTTCACCAACTTTGAGATTTACAATTCGATTGTGTAATCACTTTTTTATTTATGAATGTTCGTGCATTTTAAACTTGCTCCGATTTTCATAATTCTTCTTTTGTTAAAATAAAACTACTGAGAAAAAGTCCAAGAAAATCTGATATTTATTTCTCTCCAAAAATACCCTCCAAGGCGGAAAAGAGAAATTGTCATATGGCAAAAAACATATGATTATTTTTTTTATTTAACTCTTCAAGTTACATTTAAATTCGATATCTCTAAAAAAAATCAACGATTGCCGAGTTGAAGCACTGTGAAAGTGAAAGTTAGTGTTACCTGTTACCGAATTAAAAAGGTTTAAAACATTTTTAATACTTAAATAATTTTTTACAAAATATAGGACCCAATTTAGTGAAAGCTTACATATTTTGATAAACCTGGCCTTAGTTTTTACAAATTATTTATTTTCGTTAAGTTTCGGCGAAATTGAGAAAATAGACAGACTCCACTTCAGTCACCTGTTAATTTTATAAGGCTTCCGTTTTTTAATCAAATGTACAAAACCCTCAAAATCTTACTCAATTTATGCTTAGTGTATCCATCAATATGTCAAATCTTGAATAACTCGGTGAACTCAGAAATGATATCGACGTCGGTCTGATTGCATACGATGTGATTTTGAGAGTCTCCAAAAGTACCTACCACTGAATAAAAAAGAAATAACAGCATGATTTAAATGAAATCAACATAAATAGATTTTTACAAAAACTTGGCGTGACTCCAGATGAAAAAATAATATTAATTCTACTGGCAGATACTGGTTATCAACTAAGTAAGTATTAGTTTTACTTGCATCTTTCTATGTATGTAAACGGAATCTTACAAACGTAATTTTCACAACTTGTAGATGTCCGATACACTTAAAAATTTCAATTCGTATCATGGATCTATGACAATTTACTAATTTAATAGTTTTATCCGAGTGGCTTGACAAGGACAAAATAGAATAATAAATTCAATATTATTTAAATTATGGCGAATGCGCTTCAGCCAGGCTATGCAGTTGATATAGTTGTAACAACATTAATTTTGTGGGGATACAAAATTGGAAAATGAATTATAATTTAAAAAACATGGTCTGATAACGATTCGAGCTCAAGAATAAAAAGATAATTTTGAAACATAAAGGGCTTGATTTGATTGTAAAGTGTTGGGGGGCTTTTTACTCTTTTTATAATGACCGTACTTGTGTAGATTCCGACCAATGAACTATGGATAAAATTTAATAAAAAACCATCCCACCCTTTTTTTACAATCAAATTTAGCCTTTATTATTTCGAAATTAGTTTTTTTTACGTTCCGATTGTTATTAAAGCGTATTTTTTTTGTTTTTAATTATAATGTTTTAAAATACAGTAATAGGGAACTAGGAGACTTTTGACACCAACTCAAAAACTACCAGTACCAATGGAATAAAACTGTTTCCAAGTAATAAAGTCGGTGCTTGTTTTTGTAAAAAAATAAATATTTTGCATTTTCAATGGTTCACCTATAAAAGAAAACTCACTCACTGACTGACCGAGAATCATTCCCACGTCCAAACGGCGGGAGCTACGAAGTTTAAATTTTCAGGGATACTCCATTTTGTTTAGTTGGGAAGAGTAAGCTCTATCGATGGGACCAAATATAATTTTTGTCTGTCTGTCTGTATGTCTTTACGCGCATCTCGCAAAAACTACTGCATGGAATTGAATGCAGTTTTCACCGATGCATTACTAGTAACTTAAAATATAGGCTATATTTTATCGCGTCTGTCGCGGGCAAAAGCTAGTAACGCATAAAAATCGTTAAACGTTTACTTATATTCAAATATAACCCAGTGCCCTAAATCGATAACCCTTCAATTCTTTGTTCCAAATGTTGCCGGAAATGATCTTTTCTTCAATGCTGTCAGATGAAATTTTTGCAGCACATTTACTATGGACAATGTGAGAAAAAACATAGAAAAAGATCTACTTCTTTTAGAAAATCAAAAATTTCCGCATTTATTGCTCAAATAATTGATTGGTCTTATAATTATTTTTAGAATTTTTTTATGGTTTCAGATTATTTTCAAAATTTCTATAAATCCTATGAATTTTTGATTGGCTTCGCCAGAACGAAGATGGTATACAATTCATCTGTATGTTTACTTTTTTGATGTATGTACGCGCGTTTTTTTTTAGTAAACGTGCACCTATTTTGATGATTTTTGGTAAGAAGAGTGTTGAGAAATGGTTCTCTCCAGGAAAGCGCCCCAAGTGGGATAGAGGGGGCAGTTTTTTTGCGAAAATTGAGAATTTTATTTGACAGAATTAAAGAAATCGGAGATTTTTCAAAAAAGGCTTTCCGAATTGTATAACAAGCAATATGCAAGATTACGGATACGCATCACTCAAAAATGTACAATAAATATTTATTACAGAAAATGGGACGGACATTTGTTGTTGGTGCATCAAAAATTAAATGATAAGATAGTGCTGGTACTTTTGAAGTAGGTGCCAAAAGTCTTTTATCTACACACAACTGCACCACTTCAAAATTATTAGCCCCATTATAGAATTAACCATCTTTTGAAATCAGTGCACCAACTAATAAATTGGCCCCATTTTTGAATTCTCTAAATTTTCAATTATCTAAATGTTATATAAAATATATTTTACGTGATTTCATCTTCTCCTACCAGAGCTAAAAATAAATGGAATCAGACTATCTATCCTATTCTGGTTTTGTTAGTGCAGGAAAATGTAATTAAAAAAAAATAACAGTACCTAAGTAATAAATACACAGATCGGTGTGTTTTATTACATTTTCATGTGCAGAGTTGTTTGCTCACTGAAAAATATATTCCGTGAATTCGATAGAACATTTCCATTATGTTGAAACATATAAAATTGCATTACAAATAAATCTATATAAAATAAATAACGGTAGGTTTTTGTCAGTCAAAATAAATAGGTTTGCTCTTAACATTATTAAGTTATTGAATTTTTTGTTGTTTTCACTCGATAAATTCTAAAATACGATCTCTACTAAACTAAACTAAATTAAACTTTAGTATGAGTGCAACCCTTGAGGTAATTACTATGAATTTCTCGGTAGATAAAGAAAGTCGTAGTCGAAACGTGTCAAAAAATAGAAAATACAACGGCTCGTAGATTGCAGCGTGAGCTTTAGTTTCCCAGAATATATTCAAGAGAATTCAACAAAAGCTCCAGCAAATCATTTTAGTTATAATACTCATATAATTTAATCGAAAATATTGTTAAATCCATTTACACAGGGTGTTTCTTAATAACATGCTAAAATTTAAAGATTTTTCACAAGTACAGAGTGTTAAGGATGTTTTTTTAACTTTTTAAGGGTTCCATACGTCCGAAAAAAAACGGAACACTTTTAGGATCACTCGTGTGTCCGACTGTCCGTCGCTCACTGTCAATTATCTCCGAATCTGCTCGACCGATTGTATTGAAATTTTGTACAGATATCAATTTCTGTGACCCAAACGCAGAGGTGTGACATGAATATATGAAATCTGTATATGGGGGGGTATTTTGAGAGAAAGGTGGAAAATTAAAAAAAAAAATGAAAACTGCATCGTGTGATGTATCAAATGCAAGGTCTTGCTGTGACAAAATTGGGTCAGATCTAAAAAAAATTAACGTATGGAACACTCTACACGCGAGTTTAACAAGTTTGCCCTTTAATAAATATTGTTTTTGATGAATTTGTGTTTGAAATTACAAAAAGTGGTCAGAAGAGATGCATGCGAATGAATTTTATTTTTAACCGTTTAAACGTTTAAACTGAACATTTTTTCAAAAGAGTTACGGTTTTTGAGTTTCTGCGAAGCCAAAATTTGAAAATCTGAGAATGGTTATTTAAAGAAGAGTTCGTGCCAACCAAAAGTTTTCAATCTAACTGCAACTGCACAACTTCAGAAGTTTATTTTTTTGTATTTTTAAATAGTTTTTATTACTTTCGGTTCTTGTATCAATGGACTCCGCAGCGATTTCTCAGGCCCCATACGGTCTAGAGACTTGAAATTTCGAATTCGTACTTAGATCGCAGACATCTCGCCGCCTGTTAAGCGCCAAGAGTGCTCCAATATTGGTAATTATAATTATCTCATTCAATCTCATTCAACTAAGATCATTATTTTGTCGACATGGAACGACAATGGGATCCGTCTCTGGAATTACGCACGAGCATGGAGCGTATATATACGTCTCGTTCTCTGGTATATAGGTACTTTCTGGAAGATCGTCTATGGTTATGTCGCAATTGTCAGACGTCAGACGTTATTGTTAATTTAAAAATTAATTTTGTGTTGTGGTAGACAAACAGTAATTTGTTATGGAATTGCTGTTGCTGGCAAACACATATACATAAGTATAGTTAAAATCGAGAAAAGGATAGCAATAGTAGGTACTCATCGGTACGGTTCAAATCTTACATGCCCAATAAAAACTATTTTTAATTTTTTTTAAAAAATTTCACTTGTTTCAAGTGCACCAACTGATAACGTCGGCCCAATTTTTTGTAAAAAATATTTATTTTCTTATTCTAAAACCGTACGTAATACGAAAAAATCAAGATACCAGATTTGCTCAGAAAGTAATGAGAATTTCATAAATTATTTTTACTTTAAGAAAAAGCATTGGCGTATCACTTTTCTGTTCAAAATGATTTAGTGCAAATGCCGCACAAAGGCCACTGGCAGGAATAAAATATTATGTTCTAGATCACAAAATGTCTTTTGATGCATAGAAGGATGCGTATTACGTTTCAAAAAATATATAGCGTCATACAGTTATTATTAAAAAATACATATTTATTTGCTAAAACTTTCGTACACTGTAGTTCAAAAATTAAGACATTTAGCACATATTTTCATATAAAATGTTTTTCCCTAAATGGACCAAAAATAAACTCTACATCCGATTCGAAAATAGAATCCTTCTGAGGTCACTGTGGTGTCGGCCTGTCCTGCCTCGCAAATACTCGAAATTAAATATATCGTTTAACGGACCAAAGGGCAAATAATTTAAAAAAAATGTAATATTCTATCTTTTGAAATTATTTTCTCTAATGGTGCCAAGATAATTCTTTAACTACTAGAATTACAAATGTTTGTATCAAGCGATCTAAAAAAACATTTGAAGAAGGCTATTGCAAATGAGGTAGATTCCTTAGCATGTCTTTGCTAGAGTCAAACGACAATTAGATGTCATCAATTGTCACGTTATAACGGGGTTAAATCAGCGACGCCAGCAATAGTAATCACACATAATAAATAAAATAATATGCGTCTTCTGTTCAAACATGGTTTAATTTCTTGAAAAATCACCATAAAAAAGATAACTACATTAGATAAATGTGGTAATAATTATAATTATTTGATCATCTTTTTTTTTTTCGTGCCCGCTTTTTGTATAGTAAACGTGCCGATTTTTTATTCATTTGAAAGAGGAGACTTGAGAAATGGTCCCATATTCATAAAAACGCAAATCCGATATCTCCTTCCCTCCAAAAACCACCCCCCGATGGGGGTGGATGGTGCAAATTTTCTCGAAAATCCGAGTTTCTGCGATGTTAAAATTTGAAACATCTAGGTATGTGTATTTTCGCTATGTGGAAGAGGCAATTTCTTTCGAAAATTGAAAATTTGAGAATGGAAAATTAATGACCAGATTATTTGTAGCAACATTTATATTGAACATTTTTTCCATAGAGTTTTCGAATTAAAGTTTATAATATGCATATTTCCGCTACGATTTTCTTAGATTTCTGTGTAATAGCAAATCCAAGCAAAGCATACATGGATAATGGTGAACGTTAAACGATTTTCGTGACTAATGTAACACTCAAAAGTGTGAAATAAATATATTTTACAAAAAATTGGACCGACGTTATCAGTTAGGGCACTGAAAAGTACGAAATAATATTAATTGTATTGGTGCTGGTAATTGTGAAGTTGGTGCCAAAAGTTATCAATCCAACTGCAACTGCACAACTTCAAAAGAAACAGCACCAATAGAATTAATATTATTTTGTATTTTCCAGTGCACCAATAAACGAACTGAAACTGAGACTTGAAACGATCAATTAATTCACTTCAGTTGTGTCTAAATATTATAAGATAGGTATCCAAAGTGAAGTTCAAAAATATTTGCACGAACATATAGACATTTTAAATAATATTTGTTATGATCATTACACTAGTTCAGGTTTGCGAATTTCTTTTATATTAATCAATACAAGACGAATTTTTGAAAAATAAATTGAAATGAGTTTTTTTTTGTATCACGCGATATGATTGAATGTATTTACAGCCAATACGTACCTAACGTACAAATCATTGAAAACTTTGAAAAGAAAACGTATCAAATTTTTTAAACAATTTTTTCACACCGTCTTTATGTGTTTCTAAATATTTACCATCAATTAGTCGGTCCTCATAAAACAGCAGATAAATTCACGTTTAAGTAGATAATTTGTCGGATCATTATCAACTCCTCCGCTTCCTGGTCAGTGAAAACGAACAGAAGAACGTGTCATATTATAATTAATTAAAGGTTGTTCACTGTGATGAGGCAAAATGTCTCATTTATGGCTTCAAAACAGACAGTTTTTAAAACATGTTATAACCACCATTTCAGAAAAAACATTATTTGCTGTTAATTCGTCCGTCAGAATCTACCAAACTGTATAAATTTTTACATTCCTAATGCTACCCTCGGTCGCCTAGTAGAGAAATTATTGTAACAGATGTTTTTACGTTATAAGGTCTCATGAGTCTTTCTGTCTGTGCTTATTTCTGGAATGGATGGACCGATTTAGCTAGTTCTTTTTTGTTTAGTATGGTACCAGTATTGATACCGCTCACCGGTCATACAGAATGGGCATTATATTCGTTGGAATTCGTTTAAGAGCGGTAGGAAAGTCGCAGGTATACTGTGTTGTTCCACGATCCCTCCGAAAAAAATATTTTCTTTCTCATTTTTCAGTGGAACGAAAACTAAAACAACGGAACCTTTAGAAAGCCACATTTTTGTCTATCTGTCAGTTTGTCTTTCCGTCTGTTCTGAACCTATTTTCTTATATTTCTTCATTATTGCCCATGAACGACTCAGAAGATATTAAAATAAACATTTTCTTCAAAAAATTGCACCGACTTTATTAGTTGGTGCACTGAAAAATACAAAATAATATGAATTCTATTGGTGCTGGCAATTTTGATGTTGTGCCGTTGTAGTTTGTTGTTGTAGGCACCAACTCAAAAAGTATATTTAGATTATGTTAAGCTTGTAGATTTTAATACATTATTAAGTTCAGGTCTACACACAGATGCTATTTGCATCTCGGTAGGGGATTGTTGGATTTTATTAAGTCAGACAATCTATTAGCATACTATTTTTTAATCAAGATTTGTATGTTAACCTGAATAAAGATTATTATTATTATTATTATTATTATAATCTCTTCTCTAATTTGCCCGTCTCATATTTTTGATTTTCGAGTAAAAATTGCCCCCTCCACATAGCAGAAATACACATATTTCAATCTTTAGCATTGCTGTAACTCTAAAGCCGTAAATGTTTCGGGATATAGTCTCATCTTTAATTCTGACGTCTCAGATTTTCGATTTTCCAGAAAAAACGTTCCTTTCACTCTCTTCCGGGGCGGTTCTTGGAGGGAAGGAGGTTACGGATTTGACTTTTTCTAATAAATATAGGACCATATCTCAACTCTTCTTTTTCAAATGAACAAAAATCTCTACGTTTACTATGCCAAGTGCGCAAAAGACATACATAAAAAAGCAAACATACAACCGAATGGAATACCTCCTCATTCTTTTGTAGTCGGTCAAAACTATAATAAAATAAATTAAAGGATATTATAGGCCTTCACTCAGAGTTTAATGAATGGGAACATTCTAAGTACGTAACAGTCTTGAAACGAGCCCGACTCGCACTTGTCCAGTTTTACTTTGCTTACACATAAACAATAGCGTTTTCACAAATTAACAAAACAATAATATACATTTTTTTGAAATTTAAACATGACAAACATCAGTCGGGTTGGCAAATGTTTGTATAATTTTAAAATCTCTCAATAACAACAAGGAAAATCCATCACCTACCTAAACGATTGAATGGATGACGGTGATGACCTGTCGATAATAATGTCGAATTTAGTGTGATGGTGTTATAGCGGCATGTCGGATGCAGCAAGCCCTACCTAGGTCCTTTGTCAACTGGAAGAGGGCCCTTGAAAATATCCAACTCAACCACAGAACGCCCGCGCGCTTTCAAGTCCCAAGTCCCAACATCACCTCAAAACAATACGTATGCATGAACTTTTCAATTCGCAAAATAATATGCGCCGTTTAAGTATAATATGGTTTTCGAGCTGGAAAATCAAATTAGATATATTTTTTCACGTATCAATGAAAAAAATACTTCCGAATGTGTTTTAATTCATCACGATATCCCTTCAACTGATTAAATCGTCGATTTTGTCCATATATAAATCTATTTTTCTCTGTCCTATTTTTAGTGAGAGATATATGTCTTTTACATACATGTTCTTTTTATTTTAATAGTCTTCAAAATCGCCCACTCCCTTCAGGGATGCTTTTCAGAGGGAAGGAGATTTCTGCTTTTTCAAATTATTCAAAAATCATCAAAATCGGAGTACGTTTACTGCATAAAACGAGCGCACAAAAACCCAAGATCAACTTGTTCCGTATTTATGGGACACTTCTGATGAAAATTACCTCAATCAAAATAAAACATTTTTTCAAAAACTAGGATCGACTTTATTAATTGGTGCACTGAAAAATACAAATTAATAAGTATTAATTATTCTGCGACATTTGGCACCAGCATAAAATGTGTCAGCACCCGCTGAATTAATTTTAATTTGTATTTTTCAGTGCACCAACAAAGTCGATCATAGTTTTTGTAAAAATATGTTTTTCACAATTTTCAGTGTATCATTAGTCATCAAAATCGGTGAACGTTCACTTATACCAAATAGGATAGTACATAACTACATACAAAATCGCGAAAATACACATATTTCAGACTTTAACACTGCTGTAACTCAGAAAACGTAACTTTTTTGAAAAAATTCTATATGAAATGTTGCTGAAAATGATCTCTTCTTTAATTTTGGTGTCCCAAATTTTCGCTGCCCCTTTTGGGAATAGTTTTTTGGGGAACGGATATGATATGGCACCATTTCTCAACTATTTTCATTCAAAAAAGTAAGAATTATCCAAATCAGAGTACGTTTACCTGCTACACGAAAAGCGCATACGAACATAACAAAAGCAAACAGTCCGTTTGGGAAGTCGGTCAAAAAAAATGAGGTACCTATCTTCTCACTCCATTATGATGATGTAGGTATAGATTCTCTAACGTTTTCACAGAATCTGCAGGTTTCACTATCCACGGTGATCTCTTTTAGGTTTATTCTATCTATGAGCGGTACGTTTATGTCCGTCTGTCTGTTTTAGGCTGTAGAAAAGACGCAAATGATGTACTTTCAGTTTTTTGATAGCTTAACAGCGAAATTTTGGTGTATTCAACGAAATTCAACATGTATTTCTTTGAGAAAAGTCCTTTCTATGGGGTTGGTTTTCGTAAAACCGAGTAGAGCAAAATTGAAAAAAAAAATACCATATCAGGATACTCAGAAGTAAGTCGGATTTTTTTCAAAAACTTCATCGTTCTCCGAATTAGAGCCCTTGGAAACATTTAATAATTATTGTATCTATTGAAAGTTTTATTTGATTCCCATGACACTCTGTTGAGAATAAATGAATTAATGATTTTTTACAAAAACTAGGACCCATTTTGTTAGATGGTTAAGTGAAAAATATAAAATATTATAACGTGTATTAGTGCTGGTACACTTGAAGTCGGTGTGGCAAAAGTTTTCTATCTATTGAAATTTTGAGAGCACAATATATTAAAGAACATGAAATTGCTCAACATTTGCTCCAACCTCAAGATCCTTATTTTATCCCAACCTTATTTTGGATATAAAAAAATGTCTAATTTTTTTACACTTCCAATTTATCCAGTGTTCCCGACTACTACCATCAAATAGACGTAACAGCCTCAGCTGTCGGCGAGCATGACCCCGCTTAAGAACACTTTGGGCCCACCCCGAACTCCTTTACCAGCACAGACAGGTGACGGACGGGAAACATGGGGCAAGAAGGTGGACTTTCTACTGTCTGTCATTGGTTTTGCTGTGGACTTGGCCAATGTGTGGAGGTTTCCTTACCTCTGCTACAAAAATGGAGGCGGTAAGTCTAATGCTAAACTCACACACACTTTGCTTGCTCGTACTGCTTTTCACATTGATTGCTTTCGCGAATACGTGATTTTGTCATATAGGCTGCATATTCTAGGCGCATTTGCACTTATATTGCCCGTCCTTTGAATCGAGCCAGGAAATCGCAAAACTAGAGGGCAGTATGCATGGTTAGTAGCAGGACGTGCGACATGACGTGTAACGTGCCCACACTACGTCTCTGCCTCCGGCTCTCCCACACTGCTTCCCACAGTACTTCGAGTAGAGTATGTGTAGCCGAGGGGTGAAAAATAAATGTTTGCACCTGGGGTGGTTCTCGGAAAAATTTGCCCCTTCCACATAGCTGAAACACATATTTCAGTCTGTTACGCGGAAACCTATGAATATTTTTAAAAATATCAAATTTAAACGTTTCCGGATATGGATTTTTTTTTATCCTGCCATCTCGGATTTTCAATTTTCGGGAAAAATTGTACCCCCCACTCCCTTTGGGGAAAGTTTTTCAGGGGAAGGGTATTTCTAATATTGTTGTTTTTTCATTAGGACCAATTCTCAATACTCCTCTCTCAAATGAAAAAAGAAATCATCAAAATAGGAGCACATCTAATATGCAAAAGGGTTCGTCAGTTCAAAAGATGATTTTTCATATAGACAATTTAAGTAACCAGTTGTATTACGTCACGGATAAGTTGGTATGCCTGAAATTGCCAACTCTGTCAAATCGTAAAATTGACACGGATTAAAATGAGCTGATTACTTTAATTTAATAGGTTATGATAATCATTTGTCAACTTTTTAAATATTTGACATTGATAACCGAAGTTGTATTGTGATTGGTTTGACAAGTAACTTCATAATTAAATACGAATTATAACCTACAAACATCAGAATGCCCCTTGACATCTTTGTAGACGTCAATAGTAAATTGATTTAACAACTCTGTAAAACTGTACTAACCAAATATTGCATCAATCAAGATCAAATGACGTTGGAAGGTCATTAATAAAATCACTAAAAATCCCTTGCTGATGATATAATTACATTTATTATTTAAATACACTTGAGGTATAAGTGTAAGATTTTCATAATCCAAATCTAAGTATACCTTATCACTAGCTATTTGTTTGTCAGTAGACAGTGGTAAATCAACCTGGATAATTTTCACTTAAGGGTCCTTTTGAAGGAATGATAACTACTCAAGAAAATCCTTGAGCAAGCGCTCGGGGCCACAATATCCTGAAATGTCGGGAAATCGTGATGGCCCTTTAAGCCAATTCAACAGAGCTTCTTGAGCTCCATAAAGAGGACTTCCGTCTGCTGAACGAATGTCTCATACAAAATACATAATTCAATACAGCAGATAAATAAATACCTATTTCGAAGTGTATTTAAGATTTTGCGGTCTTATTTTTCAGATCTAGATATAATTTGATCTATGTTTGCTAGAAAATAAATGTAAATATTTTTTTTTACCTAAAGTAGAACCGACTTTATCAGTTGGTGATTATTTTATTCAATTATACAGGGTGTCCAAAAATTTCACCAGCGGATTCTAAGTTTAGAAATTATGCAGAAAGTTCCAATAAACATAGGTCGAAAAAATTTTGTCTAGGAAGTTGCACATGAAGATGGTTTTTTGACCGACTTCAAAAAAAGGAGAAGGTATTCAATTCCGTTGTAAGATTGCTTTTTTTATGGCTGTTCGCGCATTTTGCATAGTAAACATACTCCGATTTAGATGATTTTTGTTTCATTTGAAAGAGAAGAGTGGGGAAATGGTCCCATATTGAGAAAAATCAAATCTAAAATGTCCTTCCCTCCAAAAACCGCCCCCAAAGGTGGTGGAGGGGGCAATTTTTCTCGAAAATTCAAAATCCGAGACGACAGAATTAATGAAAATTCCATATCCGGAAATGTTTAAATTGGACATTTTAAAAAATAATCATACGTTTCCGCGCTACAGTCTGAAATATGTGTTTCAGCTATGTGGAAGGGGCAATTTTTTCCAAAAATCGAAAATTCGAGATTTGAAAATTAGAAAGGGAAACGGAAACGTTTAAATTGAATATTAGCCACGGTTTCCGAGTTTCGCAATGGTAAAGTCTGAAATATGTGATATGCGCATTTCCGCTATGTACAAGCTAAACCTACCTATATCTTTTTGGGTATTAGTGAACGTTCAACAATTTCCATGACTAATGTTACACTCAAAAATGTAAAATAAATATTTCTTAGGAAAAATTGGACCGACTTTATCAGTTGTTGCAATGAAAAATACAAAATAATATTAATTCTATTGGTCGATAATTTCAACTAATTCTTTCAATTAGACCAAATGATTTTTTACTCAATTTCCACAATTTCATCTAAAGGGCTTACCAAAGAGTTCAACATTAATACGATATATCTTTCTTCTTTCGCATTGGTACTTACTATAATTTTCTTCCATAAAAATGTTCCGTATCGATATTCTTTCATTTAATAGGATCATGAAAAGAAAAGGAGATTTGATCCGCAATGCGATTTGATAATGCTTGGTCTCCAGAGGACAATATTTAATCATTCCTATTTCAGCAGCTGGCAGATTTCTTATAGGTACATTATTTCAGATTGATATTTAACAGAACATTTTTGCAATTTAAAAGAATCTGATGGTTCGTCAAAAGCTAAGTTTCTCATTTTTGAATGTATACTTCTTTGGGCTCGTTGGGATGGTGTGTGTTGGTCGAGAAACCGCGTCACGCTATAAGTGAGAAAAATCGTCGATTTTACGTTTTCGTATACTTTTTTGTACGCTCTGGGTCTCAGATATCTGTATGTCTGTCTGTGTGTCAATCAACACTATATCTCGAAAAATACTTGACTGATCGACACCAAACTTGGTAAACAAATACGTAAGGGTAATACCTACCTCCTATGGGATTGATTTTCAGCTCCCTGTCTGTCTGTGTGTGGTTACAAGATTGAGAAGAAATTACTGATAATGTTAATAATATATAAGTTTATTGTATAATAATGAAGTCACTCATAATAATATATTGAGGCAGAGAAAAATGTCTTATATTTCATTTATATATTCTATCTATTCTATTTCTGTTAGATAACTGGTAACGCAAGCTGCGTCAAGGAACTTAGTTTATACTTACTCACATTTGATAAATTAACAGTGTGCCGAAACAATTGTTATGTGTTTAGTTCCAAAATTGTCTATAAGTTCTGATAAACAATTTGAAATGAATATTTGTCGTCAATATTTCAAGTTTACGGAGCCTACCAAAATACAAATATATTATCTATACAAAACATCGATTGATCTTCCCCGTATACCTATAGCAACATATAGCAGCCTAAAGTAACGTCTTTTGTTGGCAATCGAATTTTTGATCTAAATTATCGTCTGATGATAGTGCTTTTTGGCTCCTTCGTATCTCACATCATGAGAGAGTGGCAATTAGAGGGGGATCACACGACGACAAGAAGGAGTCTCAGCGTTCGGCGGCGGGTAATGTGCCTGCCCAATGAGGCCGACATCGGAACACTTGGTTGGGGGAGGGGGGGGGGGTAGTAGGGGGTAGGAAAGGTTGTGAAAGGAGCGATTGATATATTTCGCTCTTAATAATAATCGAGATGGTAATTCAATTGCTAGGTCCATTAAGGCCCAGCAGCTAGCTAGCTAGCTAGCTAGCTAGCGCTTATATCAACTACTATTTCCAAAGAGAAATTTCCATTTAAGAGTATCAGGCGAGCTATAGTGCAGTGTCAAACTTTAAGGGCACAACCCATCATATTATCAGACCAAAATAGTTGCTGTATTATTATTATTTCGTTGATGTGTTTCGCAATAAAATTAAATCAAGACAATGATACCATGAGAACAATAACATTTTTAGTGAAAGAAGTAATTAAACCGTTGTTTCAAAAAGCTTGTACGTATTTTCTAAGATGTTTCCTGTTATGTTCTTTTACCATACATACATCAAATTTTATTTGCTCTTTACAGAAACAAAAAATTCATTACTGATAATGATTTTATATTTACGATTTATTCCCTACAAAGGTAAATCCAATAAGAAACAGCTCAGCCCATTTTTAACGACTTGTATTTCTAAATATGAATTAAATAAAGATAAAATTATGTTATTATAAACTATAAACTATAGATCAGCAGAATGAGTGTGACCCTCGAGGTCTTCACGACGAACTTCCCAGTAGATTTGAAAATATTTGGACGAACATAAAAACTCAATAACGAATTTTCAGTAGTTGTTAGTTGTTATTATAGGTCTTGATTTCAAAAATTTTATATAAAATATTATACTGATTAACTGATTAGTAAATAAGCAAATTAAATATTTTTTATAACAAATTGGACCGACGTTATCTGTTAGTGCACTGAAAAGTATAAAATAATATTAATTCTATTGGTGCTGTTACTTAAGAAGTTGTACAGTTGCAGATAGATTGATAACTTTTGGCACCAACTTCACTAGTATCAGCCCCAATAGAATTAATATTATTTTATACTTTTCAGTGCACTAACTGATAACGTCGGTCCAATATTTATTTCACAATTTTGAGTGTAACATTAGTCACGAAAATCGTTGAACGTTCACTAAATACCAATGAAAATAGTACTTATCTTATTACCCACGTATATTCTTTGCTTGTAGTTTTTACTATTGAGATTTCAGAACATCGCTGCGGAAATACGCTTAAGCATTTTAGTTATTACCATTTTAACACCGATTTAACTTGAAAACCATAACTCTAAGGAAAAAATTTTCATAATAAATGTTGCTACAAATAATTATCTTTCATGTACTGCAAACAGATTTTCAATTTTCGACAGAAATCGCCCGCCCTCTCCACGTAGCAAAAATAGGTATATTTGAGAATTTAACATGTCTCCATCTCGAAAACCATTACTCATTTGAAAAAATGTTCAATTTAAACGTTTCCGGATATTGTCTTATCTTTCATTATACCACCGCAGATTTTCAATTTTCGAGAAAATTTGCCGCCTCCACCCCCTTCGCGGCGGTTTTTGAAGGGAACGAGATATCGGATCCCCGTTTATATGAATACGGGAACTCTCTCAAGCCTCCTCTTTCAAATGAATCAAAAATCATCAAATTCGGAGTAGGATTACTATATAAAAAGCGCGAGATAAACCAAAAAAAAAATCCCGATGGCCTGTAGTCAGCGGAAAGGTAAATTTTTCAAAATTCATTGAATTGAAATTTTAACAACCTTTTCATTGGTATACCTACATGTTATTAAAAAAAATTGTCATAGCCTTGCGGTTAGAGGTTTTTGTTTTGGCTGTTGAATATAAAGCAGACAGGGTTTGAGTCCACTTCAAGGCAGATTTTTTTTTCGTCTATTTCTTTTCAATAAATATACTATATATTTTTTTAATCAGGGTCTATACTAAGATCTCCAGAAAATGTACAATTACATCAAATTTATATTGATTGTTCATGTTTTATCAATATTTGTTATTTTTCTTTATTAATTTTTATTTTTTTACCTGTGTATTTTATGAAAAATTGCTTTGAACAAAAGTTGTAGGTACTGATTATATCTATAACCTAAAATTATTTTTAATAATATTTACACTACTGCTCTTTTTTGATAATTTTTTTAAATGTTTGAATGGTCGCCATTTTGAAACTACTTACCCGATATCGCCCAATAACGAACTCGACCGAGATATTTGAGAGATTGATTTTTGTAGCAAATTTGAACTTGATACCTTCAAAACTGCGACCTCTATCGTGTTAACAAATTTCGTAATATCCCATATATATATATATATATATATATGTATATATATATATATAATTTTTGAACCAAATGTTTTTTTGGACTAACTTATAGACATATAACAACATGCCGTTGAAATTTTTTCGAAATTCAAAAGTATGAACGATCGCAATAGGTATATTTCTATAAGAAATTTACCTAAAAAAAAGCAGTCGAATTGTATACCTCCTCCGTTCGGAGTTCGTCGGTCAAAAAACAGCCAGCGCTGATTTGAACCCGTCTCTCCACTATGACGCATGTCTATCAGTACGATGATCTACCCACTACGCAATCGCACACTTGCATCTTCGACAGTAAGGAAATGTTTCTAGCTTTCTGGAATATTTTCTTAGTTTCTGAATTGCTGTTAAAAGTCAGTTAACGTAACTCGACTAGAAACTTTTTCTGAAGTTCTTAAATCCTTAATTGCGCATCGAATGAGCCCACACCCCATATTAATATCGTCATTGCTTCGCGAGATAATGGAGACGAAAAATTCCAAACGTACATACGCACATACGTACATACTCACACACAGACATCTCGAGAAAAACGTTGAATTTGAATTCTGGTGACACTGAAACGTGGAGATATGCAAAAGCTGGGTATTCACAAAATCAGCCCCATTACATTAATTTCCACAGGGAAGTTAAATATGAATAATTTTGTGCGCCCCGCGCGCTTCTTTTGTAAAAATAGCGACTCAGTTGCTATCGCATTGTGCTTGCGTTACAGTTGTAAGCTGATTGCTAGTCGCAAAAAATCGTGTTACGTAAAGCGTAAGCGTTGCTTACTATGCGGTTGATAATACTCTGAATCCAATGAAATGTTCGCAGTTGCATAATACTGGGATTGACGTCTGACAAATAAAGTCAAAGATGGATAGAGACAACATTTACAATTAGGTATAATGAATATAGTCTGTTGCCTGGTTTAAATTACAATATATTGACTAAAATAAAAATTGCACCGTATTCATTGCACTTCTATAAGCAGCTAACCCCGACAATGTTTTTTTTTCTATGCAGGTGCTTTTCTAGTTCCATATTGCATAATGCTGCTAATTGGAGGTATACCATTGTTTTATATGGAGCTAGCTTTAGGACAATTCAACAGGAAAGGTGCCATCACATGTTGGGGTCGATTGTGTCCCCTTTTCAAGGGTAAGTTTTGAAATTTTTGCTATGTTAAAACAAAAAAACGAGAGTACCTACCTAGAATTTTGAGCTGAAGTTGATGGAACCTGAAAAACAAATACCTCATCTATTTAGGTACAATGTGTCCCATTGTTGATCGATATAAGGTGACCTCAGTCAAGAAAAAAGAATCCCAGTTACTTGGGTTTGTTAAATATATTTATTTGAACTAATTTTTGATAGACTTAAAGCGTTGGTGGGAACATTGTTCCAGATGTTTCTAATGATAAATATGTTTTTCTCTATAAATAACTTTTAATTTCAATGTTTCGGTTGCCTGGAACACTTATGAATTTAGTTTTTTCACATGGACGACATATTGAATTTTAACAGATTTCAGATACTTAAATAATTTTCTTAGCTTTTGAATAATGTAATAAATAAAGGTTAAAAAAATAAATATGATTTTAGTGTAAATTTGGCTACGGGCTCTTGAAATAATAAAGATGTTTGAAACCAAAATATGATATATCAATAAACTTTCTGATATTGTTTTAGATTTATGAAAATCTGTAGGTTGCAGTGAACGGATTTAGAACAGAATTACTTTTACAAGAATATTAGAGTGAACGTATATTATAAGTAACAGCAGTTACATTCTGATAATAAATAAATATTTTTTACTAAGAATTGGACCGACTTGAATTAGTTGGAGCACTGAAAAATACAAATTAATGTTGGTTCGATTGGTTCTCATACTTTTACTTTTTTGTGCAATTGTAGTAAGTTAGAAGACTTTTGGCACCAACTTCAACCACCAATAGAATTATATAATATTATTTTGAATTTTTCATTGCACGAACTACTAAACTCGGTAAATTCTTTTTAGAAATATTTATTTCTCACTTTTGAGTGCAGCATTAGTCATGAAAATTGTTGAACGTTCACTAATACCAAATAACTTATCCTATTACCCATGTATAGGCTCAGTTTGTACTTTTTATTATCCAGAAGTTTCAAAACGTCGCGGCGCATATATACATTACAGACTTTACTGCTGTAACTCGAAAACCGTAACTCTTTTGAAAAAATGTTCAATTTACATTTTGCTACATATAATCTCTTTTTTAGTTTGGCCGTTTCATATTTTCAATTTTAGAAAAAGAATATCACATATTGCAGATTTCACCATTGCTCTAACTCGAAAACCCTAACTCTGTTGAAAAAAATTTCAATTTAAACTTTCCATATAGATATAGTCTCTTCTGCCGTCTCAGATTTTCAATTTTCGAGAAAAATTGCCCACTCCACGTCCTTCGGGGGCGGGAAGGTGATTTAGGTTTTAAGTATTTCTAAGTACGGGACCATTTCACAACACTCTTCTTTCAAATGAAACAAAAATCGTCTAAATCGGATTACGTTTACTATGTAAAACGAGCCTTCTTGTTTTTGAAGTCGTTCAAAAATATTGCGCGACTTTGATACTATCAAGTAGCTCAATAGATGGATGAACAAATTACCTAATTTAAACGAATATTTAAATTTAGTTATTTGTTATTGAAAAAAACTTTGGCTCTTTATTTATTTACCTATTTATTTTTCTGTTAAAAAGCACTAACGATGACGTCATAACTTAAAAATTGGAGTGGATGAAATAATATTGTTTACATAAACAGGTAGATATAAAAACTAAATCAGAAATTGACTTGTCCGAGCGTTTCCTTCATATGTGATTATTTTAAAAGTACTCAAGCGTTTTGCAAACTTTATGATCGCCCTGTAGGTATAAGTAGCATGTATAAACCGGCTTTACTACTACTCTCTATGCATTTTTGTCTCATTCTCAAGACACAATTCACGCGGTCGTTATTTCTACTTTTATATTGTCATTATTTCCACGACCCATTTCACACAACACTTTTATGCACGTTAAAAAAGGACACTTAAGGACTTGTTAAATTATGGCAAAATAAAGTGCTCTTATTCGCAAATTTGACAGGTCGAGTGGAAATGGAACGGGAAACGGAAATGGCAGTTGAAAATCTGTGCGTTGCCCAGGAAACCCGAGACAATACGGACGTCTGGCGTTAAGTCGCGCAACAGATAGATGAATTTTTAGCTTGATTATATTATCCGAAATAAAATCACGTGGTCACTTTGTTTATGTAATAAAAATATGGAATTTTTTCACAAAAAGTTCACAGTTCAACGTATATGAAAATCGTGAGAACAGAACCCTCTCCACACGAGCTCAATTCGCCATTGACTGTTATTTTAAATCGAATTATACCTCTTGGCAACGTTTGGATGATGCCAAAAATTTGTCATACATAGTGTGTCCAAAATAAGACTGAGATACCGTAACTCTTTGTTGCAAATTTTACTTTTATTTTTTCCTCCGTTAAAAATATACATTGGTACTTCTTCTTTTAAGTACCGTACTTGTACTCTGGTGTTGGCGACTTTTCTGCATTAAAGTGTCGACAGGGGGACCTACTGTTGTTTAACGTGGATTCCGAACCACCGATATGTCTCAAGATAAATCTTAAAGCATAGGTACCCATCCAGAAAAGCTGTAGTTAGGCAAATATACTCTCGCTGGTTTCCCATTGCCTTTCAAGAGCGGGAAAATGTAAAAGCGACAGTTAGCAGGGTTTCGAACGCGCTCTCAGCTCATCAATGGTCACTCGTCCAACCTGTTGCCACACTTTGCGCTGCTTTACTTTAATCATTGAAGTCAGACAACGTTAGCACGTTTTATACGGAAAGTTTTAGAGGATTGAAAATTCATAATAAAAAGACAATTGTGCCAGAGGCGTGAAGTTTAGAAAGGGTCAACTGTTCAGATGTGCTTGAACATTATTTGTTGATGTAAGAAAACAAGATAGTTACCTTGAAGAAATTGGTTATTTTAGAAGAAAAATGTTTTTTGCTGGCACTTTGTCTTCCGAAAAACATAAAACATGAAATTGTAAAAATTCGCTTTTTTAAAAACTAAACTCTTATTGCTAAACTTATCTCCCACTTAATCGACTCAGAGTCTATCACAGGTATGGAGATCCTAATGCTAAAACAACACTAACTTAGTAAATGGCAACTTGAGCGCCGCCGACAAAAGCATCAACTACTACTTACTACTGGTAATAATCCTCGTAATTCAAGTTCTTCGAAAGAGACACAATTATCCATCCATGGTAATCTCCGGAAGTTCCGGGCGGAAAGAGTGTGGAGAGCATTGTCACCCACAAAGGTCTCTTGAAAAAGGAAAAGGCTGATGATGCCTCCTAGAAAATTTGTTCAAAGAGAAAGCCATTAGCGAGATGCTTTTTGCAGTTTCCTCTCTCCAACTTCATAAGGCTGATGGACAAATTGCTGGAAATCGTACTTTGAAATATATGATACACGATGGTTCATAAAAGCCAAATATAGTCGTAGCAGTAGGTACATTCCCCAAGCAGGCAGTTTTTAAGAAGCAAAAGTTTTATGTAGAAACAAAAACAAAGTGTCAGTTTTTTAACAATTGATCCAACTTCATATGTTGTCTATTAAATGAGAAAGTGAATAGGTCAAAGGTGTTTGAAGCCATTTGCAATACTTTGGAATACCAATAAAAGTGATTAATCTAGGAGGCGCATGATTTTGGAGTAAATCAAACGGAACGTAGCTATGTATGCATTTTTATCGAAAACTTTCAAAGTTGACAGAGGATTAAGACAAAGCAAAAATATTGTCCTGACAACAAGATCCAATGGGGAGTTTAGAATGTCTCTGTCAGATCAGAATTACAACTGCAGATTACAAATTAATGAAGAAAAAGTAGCTGAGAATATAAGAGGCTTGATATTAAAAGAAAATAACTGGGAAAGAACTAGGAAACTGTTTCGCAGAAGAAATACGCAGAAAGTAGTTGCCACTTTGATACTGATATAGCTGCTGACTACATTACGGACGTATAACGTAAATAAGCGCTTTCTGATTCAAATGGTTTAATTAGTGGACCAAATTAGAAAATTTAAAAAATATTTTCAAGCGCATCATATGCCATATCAAATGATAGGGTTATTAATCTATGAGTGATTCAAATGTCTGTTTTTTTCATTGTTCTAAAATGAACAGAAGATATTAAGAACATATGAATATTGACCGTTCTCCCCTTATCAGTTATGCGGCCGGGGAAGACAGTTCCTTACGACTTTTCTCCAATACCGAATTTCATTTGATATGAAGATCTAGTTATCACTATATTGGCATTTACTTGTTAATATATTGTAAATTAAAATTAAAATACTATTGACACTATGCGCTACATCTCGTTGATAATAATCACATATTTAATGATAATTTCCAAATCTTACATACAGAATAGAACAGATTAAAATTGATTTTACTTGAGAAAGTAATAACCCCTTACTGTTAGTGATGCAGCGAGATTGGTCTTGGTCTTCGTCTTGCAAAATTGCAAGACCAAGACCGAGACCCTCTATGCAAGGTCAAGACCCAAGACCAAGACCAAGACTAACCTAGTCTTGGTCTTGGTCTTGCTGCAGGACTTGCAAGACTCTCGCAGTTCCGTAACCAAACAACAAATTGGTAGGAAACATATTTTTTGCTCAATAATTAGATTAGAAACGCTAGTAAATAACCTAATTATTTAAATCTTTGAACTCCCTTATTATCGATCTTTATTTTACAGATTCTAATATTGAATTAAAAGTTGTTGGGTAAAAAGCGACATCATTTTACCCTTCTAGGATTTCCGGATTTCAAAAAATTTTGAAATACCCTATACAGTAATTTCAACCCTTCTAGGATTTCCCTTAACGAGCTGTTTTCAAAGAATCCCGATAGTTCGTAGCCAGGGGAGGTACACTGCACGTTTTTTTTTATCGCGCTGAATGTTTTGAGCAAATGCTACAAACCATCTATAAATCTGATATTTTTTTGATGACATTTATCCAGTAGCCACTTTTGGCTTTTAGAGATTTTTGAAATTTTAGATTGCCCTTATTTTTGACCGACTTCCCAAAAGGAGGAGGTATACAATTCGACTGTGTGCTTTTTTTTTTGGTTTGTGCGCGCCTTTCATATAGTACACGTACTCCGATTTTGATGATTTTTGATTCATTTGAAAGAGGAGGCTTGAGAAATGGTCCCATATTCATAAAAACGGGAATCCGACATCTAGTTCCCTCTGAAAACCGCCCCCGAAGGGGGTGGAGGGGGCAAATTTTGTCGAAAATTGAAAATCTGCGTTGATATAATTACAGATAGGACAATATCCGGAAACGTTTAAATGGAACATTTTTTTCAAAAGAGTAACGGTTTTCGACATAGAGACATTTTAAATTCTCAAATATACCTATTTTCGCTATGTGGAGAGGGCGATTTCTGTCGAAAATTGAAAATCTGTTTGCAGTACATGAAAGACATAATTATTTGTAGCAACATTTATACTGAACATTTTTCCCTTAGAGTTACGGTTTACGAGTAAAATCGGTGTTAAAATGGTAACAACTAAAATATTCAAGCGTATTTCCGCAGCGATGTTCTGAGATCTCAATAATAACAACTACAAGCAAGGAATATACGTGGGTAATAGAATAAGTACTATCTTCATTGGTATTAGTGAACGTTCAACGATTTTCGTGACTAATGTTACACTCAAAAGTGTGAAATAAATATTTTTTACAAAAAATTGGACCGACTTTATTAGTTGGTGCACTGAAAAGTATAAAATAATATTAATTCTATTGGGGCTGGTACTTGTGAAGTTGGTGCCAAAAGTTACCAATCTACCTGCAACTGCACAACTTCAAAAGTAACAGCACCAATAGAATTAATATTATTTTATACTTTTCAGTGCACCAACTAATAAAGTCGGTCCAATTTTTTGTAAGAAATATTTTTAAACTAATTTTTCAATATATTAGTGGAAATTTACAAAGAATTAAATAAAATGACAGGATGAACCTTTTCAGGCATTGGCTATGCAGTTGTGCTCATAGCATTCTACGTTGATTTCTATTACAACGTGATAATAGCCTGGGCTTTGCGCTTCTTCTTTGCTTCCTTCACTGACCTTCTGCCTTGGACTACGTGCAACAATTCTTGGAACACCCCAATCTGTAGACCAGTACGTACATACCCCTATCAAATTCACATTATCTCTGAAAACACCACATCATAAATATATTATGGAAACTTTTCCAGTTTGAATTTCCATTGAGAAATACCAGTGAATTCAACAGAACCGAGCTGGATGTACCTGGACCAGATTCGAGATTTGCCTCAGCAGCTTCAGAGTATTTCAAGTAGGTTATATCAAATACTTTATCATACAAAGATATTTCAGATTTACTGTTTTACTCTAGTCGCGCCATTTTGGAGTTGCACCAGAGCAGAGGACTGCACGATCTTGGTGCCATTAAATGGGATATTGCCTTGTGTCTTTTTACAGTCTACGTCATTTGCTATTTCTCACTATGGAAAGGTATCTCCACATCTGGAAAGGTATATTTTATTTTAATTTATACAAATGTTCTCTTTGCAATAATTGTTATTTATTGTATCTTAGGTTGTATGGTTTACCGCACTCTTTCCATATGTAGTACTACTTATTTTGCTGGTGAGAGGTGTCACACTTCCCGGATCTGCGCAAGGCATCAAGTATTATCTCAATCCAAATTTTAGTGCGATTGGATCCGCTGAGGTGAGTTAATTGATAACCAACGATATGGCGTTGGTGTAAAGCTGCTAACACATTATGCTCTTATGTCTGGTTCTTACCTTCTTACGCATGCTTGAACAAACCAGTTTAGTCAGGTGCGTAGGACGGCAAAATGGTATGTTTGGCAAGCTCAAAGGCGCGACTTGTACAGAGTGGTCCAAATTTTACGCTTTTGATAGGAAACTCCAATCTCTAGAAGAGCTACAAAACAACAACCTGCATGTTACGAGCTGAATTTTTGTGAGAGAGTTAATGTCGAAATCTCGAATTGCTCAAAATATACAAGGTGTTTTTCAATTTTGTGCTTTTTTGACCGACTGCCATAACTTTATTTATGTTTTTTTTTTGTTTCTATAAAAACATTCTTCAGACACTTTCTTTAAAGGAATCTAATGGTGTTCCTAATTTTCTAGTTTACAAAATGATTTTCAAGCTTAATATAAACTTGTATTTTTACTTACGGACTACCCTGTATATTTTTAGATATTCGTTTTCCAAATAAAATTCTCTTTCCAAATATATATAACACTTGCTACTCTTCTTTTAATATATTAATTATTGCCTATTTTTTAATAATCATCATTCATTACCCAAACAAAAAATAAACAAAGAATAACAAGAACAAACGGAATTACATTCAATGAGTAAACTTTTATGTGTCCAAATCGAGGCATAATTGACTTCACTTCCTAACGTTATTGACAGCTTTCAATGATTCTACTGCTGGTAATGAATCAAAGGCATGTCGCAACACTGCTTCCAACGCTTCTGGCGAATCAGGACGGCGTTATGTGAGATTCTTTCCCAGAGGTAAAAATCTGGGGGCGTGAAATCGGGGGATCTTGCGGGCCAATACACAGGACCGCGGTTGCCAAGCCAATTGACCCTGAATTGCTCATTTAAAAAAACGTCGTTATAATATGTGCATTATGACACGGAGCCCCGTCTTGTTGAAAATATACATCTTGTTGCAATGGTTGCATTAGTGGTACAATAAACTGCCGCAATATTTCTGGAAATTGCGCTGCTGTAAGGGTTACCCACATAGATTAAAAATACAAGCGCTGCTAATAAATAAATAAAAGTAGCAAGAAAAGAGAATTTAATTTGAAAAACGAATATTCATAAATATACAGGGCGGTACAAGTTTTTATCTTAGCTTGTAAACCGTTTTGTGAACAAAAAAATTAGGAACACCATTAGATTATTTCCAAAACAGTGCAAATAATGTTTTTTCAGAAACAAAAAATATTACTGCTGTCGGTCAAGAATGCACAAAATTGAAAACCACCATGTACCTTTTGAACAAATCAAGATATCGATGTGCAGTTTTCTGCATTGACTTTCTCACAAAAATTGACATAGTGACATGTCCTTCCTATCAACAGATGTCCAATTTTGACCACTCTGTAACATCGTTGACATGCATGCATTTCGTTAAGTTACCCAAAAGCCGACTCTTTAAAATATTTTATTTTAAACGTCTTTATTAAACGATTACGAATATCTTCATAGGTATGGGTCGACGCAGCCACCCAGGTATTCTTTTCTCTTGGTCCTGGATTTGGAGTACTCCTCGCTTATGCTTCCTACAACAAATACCACAACAATGTTTATAAGTAAGTATTCCAGAATCATCTTAATTAATTTTTAGTCTCTGAACCTTATGTTTGAAAACTGTTTTAATTTGCAGAGACGCTTTGCTGACCAGTATTATTAATTCAGCTACCAGCTTCATTGCTGGTTTTGTCATTTTTTCCGTGTTGGGCTACATGGCATGGGTGGCCGGTAGACCAATTCAGGAAGTGGCCACAGAAGGTCCAGGACTTGTGTTTGTTGTCTATCCGGCAGCTATAGCAACCATGCCGGGCAGCATTTTCTGGGCGCTCATTTTCTTTATGATGCTCATCACCATTGGACTAGATAGCTCAGTATGTAAAATGTCTATTAATAGTTATTTAAGTAATTAAGGATTGTAAAGACATGTTAACAAGGGAAAAATTCCGGTGAAGTCAGAGAAAACTCAAAATAAGACATTTTTTACAAACAAACAACCACTAAGTTCGCAATTAATTATTAAATCACATAATTAAATTGACAGATAATTGATTACTTTTAAGGTTTCCTTAGCAACGCAGGTCTAATGGTCGCTATAAGTACAATAGTCTACCAGTTTAAAACTTTAAATTTCGCTTCGATCATTTAATGACTTTAATATATTGTGATATCTTCCAATATTAAATTATCATTTTTCCCGTCACAGAAAAAAATTGTGTATTTATTATACACGGTAAGAATGATTTTAGCTCTCATTTGGAGCTAAAATCTAATACTTTTCTCCCTTTATGATAAATAACTTATAACATATTAATTAATTAACAGTCATTTTATTAAAAATCAGCAACAACATTTTCCTCCTATCTTCTTTTTGATTCATCATCAATAGTTTTTGAGTATTTCTCAAAAAATAAACACTTCTTTGGAAAATAGTTTTTAAGCTTTACAATTATTTATTTGCCAGTTTTTGCACATTTTTATCGATTTTCATTACGAATCCACAAGTTTTCATTCGCAGTAGAAGAAAAATAACAAGTCGTTCAACTTTTCAACTTACCAAATTAACTATCTCTTGCAGTTTGGTGGATCAGAAGCCATTATAACAGCACTTAGCGATGAATTTCCGAAAATTGGAAGGAACCGAGAAATATTTGTTGCCTGTCTGTTCTCTCTGTATTTCTTGGTGGGTCTTGCCTCATGTTCACAAGGAGGTTTCTATTTCTTCCACTTGCTGGACAGATATGCTGCTGGCTATTCAATGTTGATTGCCGTGTTCTTCGAAGCCATTGCAGTCTCTTGGATATATGGTAAGTACTTAATATAAAATATAAGTACAATAGTGTGTGTAAGGGGGCGAATATCTGATATTCGTGAATATCGAACATTTGCGCCTAAGTTTATGTCAAATGCAATGAAGGACGGAATGTGGTGTAGGTATGTCATAACGAGCCGAAGGCGAGTAGTTACAGCTACACGCGTCCGGGAGCGAATATGACATGTAAATACCTATATAAATATCACAATGTGAGTTTCGCTCCTTTGCAAGCTTGTAAGGTAAGTTTATACAGTAAATAAAATAAAATAAGAAACAAATTAAGATAAAATAAGAAAGTTCAACATGCTCATTTCCATGGGAGCGTTTATACACGAAATAAGCTAAATTAAGAAATAAGAATAAGAACTAAAGATGACCAACTTTCATCTTTATTTCTTATTTTATTCTATTTTGTTTGGAAACTGATAATGCGCATGATCAACCACCAGAGAACACTCAACTTGCATACAACACAAAAGTTTTTGTCAAAAAAGCTGTGATTTGATTGGTTCATTCTTATTTCTTATTTTATTTTCGTCATCTGTATAAACCAATCTTTTTTGAGATTATTCTTATTTCAATTTTAATTTGTTTCTTATTTTATTTTATTTACTGTATAAACTCACCTTTTTATAAAAATTATTTTTTATAGCATCATCTCCTTTGGAATTTCAATATGAGACAAACGAATTTTAATCATTAATTGACTCACTTATGGCTTTCCTATAATCAATGATCACAATGCTCATTCGCGTATAAAGGTCATATAAAATTTAACAGGTGATGATTAAAGCGTAATCCGATTAGAGTGCTGTAGGATTTTAAAGTCAATTATAGGCAACACTGTACCTACCTGATAAAACAATAATCCGACAGAACATCTTACACCGCAACAACGTTTAGTAATTATTAGGTACAATGTCCCATCAAAACCAAAGCTCTATAAAGTTAAACTGGCATCGATTTCGTGCAACTTATGGTAACAATCATCGTCGAAGAGAACAAACAAATTCATATTGTGAAGAAATTTGAAAAATAACGATCCAACTTTTTGTCGGAAAATCCGTTTTTCATTTTATTGTCATATTATTGTCATTGTTTTATTGGGATCAACGACGAGGCCCATTTTTGGTTAAATGGCTATTTAAAAAAAAAAAACGGAAAAAGCATGGGGAAAATAGTGGACCTTATATTTCTTCGAGAATGATAAAGGAGAGTGTAGTGTCATCATAACCGGAGTTCGTTATCGGGCAACGTTAAACGACTATTTCTTCCCAATTGAAAACCAATTGGAGGAATTTTGGTTCCAACAGGACGGCGCTACTTGCCACACCGCCAACGAAACCATGAAGTTAGTGCATAGGAGCAATTTGATGAGAACTTTATTTCCAGAAATGTTACTCTAAATTAGCCAGGAAGGTCTTGGGATTTGACGCCGTGTGCGACTACTTCCTGTGGAGTTATATAAAATCGAAGGTCTACGTTTATAATCCAAGAAAGATTGAGGCTTTGAAAAACAACATTAGGTAAAACTGTTATTCCTGATATACCGGCCTAAATCTGTTATTGTCAATTAATTCCTTACGAACAATTTAACCAATATTATTTTTTAAACAGAATTATGTAATTAACTGGTCTTTTAAATAAAAACAAAATGAAATCACTTTAGCCGCGCAGCAATCTTTGTGTTTGTATTTCATATTTCATCCTAAAATCCGAAAGCACTAATTGGATCACCCACAATATAAATTCAAGTGAATTTTGTCTATCAAAATTAATAAATTTCACTTTCCTCACTAGTGTGGTAAAGTATCTCGTAATTTGGAAGAATTAGCCGCTTTGGTAAAATGAGAAATTATCGTCACTTGCCTCACGAAACTAGGTGCTCAAAAATTGTACTTTTAATATGATGCATATTTTCTGAAAAGGTACACAACGCTTCTGCGATGACATCCAAGACATGATTGGCTTTGCACCAGGACTCTATTGGCGCTTCTGTTGGAAATTTGCGGCACCTTTGTTCCTTCTCTTCATCATCGTGTACGGATTGTTGGGTTATGAGCCTCTAAGGTATGAGAACTATGTGTATCCAGCATGGGCGAATATTCTTGGATGGGCTATTGCCGGTTCTTCGGTACTCATGATACCAGCCATGGGTATATACAAGCTTATAGTAACACCAGGATCTTGCGCCAAGGTATGTAGAGGTTTCAGCGATTTTAATTTTTCTACCATTAGCAACATGTATGTATTTCAATTATTATTCGTCTCATTTTATTTAAAAAAAATATATTTGAACGGAACAATTGCGTTAGACTTCTTAAAACAATACATCCTATAGAAAATTTAATTTCCTTCGGCAATATTGTTTTTGAAAGACGAATGAATACTATTTAATGATAATTATTATTTTTAGTTTTTTTTTTATTTAAGGTTTCAGCTGTTCAAAAGTATTATTGCTATGTCTTTATCATACATCTGTTAAAACTGTCTGGCCCTAGGAAACTAAATAAGCCGAATGTAAATTAAAATGGTTCATTTTAAGGAGAGCTAGCAAAAGAAAAACTGATTTCCAGCGGCGTCCTTCAGGGGCTTATATCTCACTAGGGAGGGCTTGTAGGATTTTTTTATAGGAACATTTCGCATTATTTTCTTATGTCTACCCGAATCTGGGAGATTGCTGAAATATTCTGGCACACCCTGTATACAGAGTATCCGCGTGTTTTGTAACAGGACTTTCACAGATTGTAGAAGAGGTCATTGTTAATTGTTAACACAATCATTTTTTCATGTAGGTAATTTATGCTACCCTATTCTTTCCAGTGGCGCCACAATACGAAACCGATTTGATACGAAATAGTTAAATTATGGTACCTACGCTACTGGATTTTCTAAGCTGGACATTTTTCTTCTAGAGTTGCCAGGCTAGGCTGTGGCAATGTTTTTAATTGTTTGTTCAAGAAGAAACTTAATTTTCTATACATTTATACAGGGTGATTTGGAGTTTGACAATATAGCCAGTGTGTATACAGGGTGATTCATAAAAGGACTTTGGGAGAAGATAGTTTGTCTGAAAATTTGTGAAAAAAGTTTCTATAATCATGGGTGTGCAAACGCACCGTTTTCGAGATACAGGGGATCAAAGTTAAAAAAAAAAACAGTTTTTGAGAATATCTTTGTAACTGTTAGAGTTCCAGGGCTCATCTCTTACACACATTTTAAACTCATAAATACACTTATTTTAAGGTCAGTGGCGTAGATGTAGGGTATATTTTCTATTTAGACCCCTCTAACTTGTACGCCAGTGTATCCCCTGTATCTCGAAAACGGTTATTTTGCAGACCCATATTAATATAAACTTTTTTTCATATTTTTGGACAAACTATCTTCTCCTAAAGTCCTGCGCACCTTTTATGAACACCCTGTATAGAAACTTGCTATATTTTCAAACTCCAATTATCAATTCTTTAAACTTTTTACGATGAAAAAACGGAAATCTTATTAAATCGATTAGTATCTGTCTGTCTTTTCATTTATCACAACCTGTTTTCTCCGAAAGTACTGAACGAAAAATGACTACTAATAGGTAAATTAGAAAATTAAAAGAAATAGCTTTATCTCCCAAACTATAATAAGTTTAAAATTTTGAGACACAAAATCCAATGTTGGCTTCAAAGACGTTAGCGAAAAATTGTTGACCAATCATAATCAGCCTATTTTTGGAAGAAGGTCGAGAGTTTTATCTAATCACAGACAATCTATAATAGATTGTCTGTGATCTAATATAAAAAAGTTGCATTCACTTTATACCTATAGTAGATGTAATAATTTCAACTATAGTTAACGTATTTCTTCAGAGGTTTCAAATCCTGACAACTCCATGGCGGGATACAGTCAGTGGGGCTATGGCATCCCAACAGCAAGTCAATGGTGCCGTGGTGCAATCAGAAAGCAGACAATTCAGATTGGTACCAACTGAAGAAGATAGTGAGGAACCACCTCGACCTCTACCGGTCGAGGTGTGAGTAAAGAGGACAAAGTTCAAAGAATATTATGTTTAATTTCTAGCAATAAGAAGTATAATGTATAGTGATGACACATTGTATGTATTCATATGTTGACAAGATTATAATTCTGCCAATGTAGGAATCAAAACATTGGATAATCCAATTGTTTGTAATCATATTGTTTGCACTAAATTCAAGTCATCATGGCCAGTGAAAGTTTGTCTAGGACCAATATATATAGACTCAAGGGCCTGTCTGTAGGTACGTTGGTTTTGTACAAACTGTCTGGCATGATCATTTTGAATATTTTTTGTATAAAGCTTTAATGTATAATAAAAGTTAAACTTGTCGAGGGACCTGAAATATAAAATGTACTCTATGCTGGATCTGACCATAAGTGATTAGCAATATTATTTATATCATTTGATGTAGTTTTACAATAATGCTTTGTAGATTTGCAAACATTTTAGAGCAATTTCCTATTTTATATAAATAATTATATAGAAGGTTCTTTTGATTAGCATTACAGCCATCGTTGAAATAATAATCATTTTTTATTGTTCAACGAAATGCGAAATTGAAGAGAACCTAGGCTATATTTATTATATTGGTGATAAGGCTTTATACTGTTTCTATCAAGAAATTTTGTACTAGAGTATATTTCTTCTTAGCTCATCAACTTGCTTGGTTATGAAGACCAATGTATTGTGTTCAATACATTTAATTCCTTTCCCATTTAAAATAAATATAATTTTGTTTATCATTTCGGTAAAATTTTATATTATTCACAAAGTGAATTATTCCTATTCAGCTGTTTTTAATTATTATTTAACCCCGTATTATTGTAGATTGTAACATAAACAATGTATTTGTTAGCAATATTAATGTAAACATAGTTGAAAAAATGTTGTACAGACACAATAAATTTATTAGCGACATGGCATCATTTATTATGTCGATGTAAAATAAAATAATGCATTTATGAGTAGATATTAAAAAAAAAATCAACGTTTACTATTTACATTAAAAAATAATATTGAATGTAAAGATTTCCAAACAGCCATTTGGTGATCTTTCACGAATTAAATAGTCTCAGTTTTAATTACTATTGTATTGTCAATATGTTAATTCCAATATTTAATTTGTAAAGAAAGCTCATTGTAACAGCCATTGCAAAGAACTTCTTGTACTATTTTGTATTCCATTTTCTATTATTATATTTTTTTATACCATCTAGTCTTATTTTCACCTCTTCTTATGTATCCCTGATTTGAAAAAAGATTTTCGTTAGTTTTATGAGAAATAAGAATTGAGTGGACATATAATAAGCTTTATTATTATTTTTTCAAGCTCTTACAACCAACATTCTGCTGACATTACGTAATAAGTGTTTTAAAATTTGGCCATTATTTAATTAACAAAATAATTCCAACTGCCTCTGAAGCCAGCGGAAAGGTAAATTTCTTAAAATTCATTGAAATGAAATTTGAACATCCATAATTTTTTTCCTTATTATTTTTTTTCTGTGCATTTTATGAAAAATTGCTTTGAACAAAATTGGTAGGTACTTACTGATTATATCTATAACCCAAATTATTTTTGATGATATGTACACTGCAGCCTTTTTTGATATTTTCTAATATGTTTGAACGGTCGCCATTTTGTAACTACTTACCCGATAATGCCCAACAACGAATTGGGCCGAGATATTTAAGACAATGATTTTTGTAGCAAATTTGAATTTGATACTTTCAAAACTGCGACCTCTATCGTGTTAACAAATTTTGTAATATCCCATATATATGTTTTTAGACCTACTTAGGTATATACATATAACAACATGCCGTTGATTTTTTTTCGGAATTCAAAGTCTGAACGATCGCAATAGGTACATTCCTATAAGAAATTTACTTAAAAACTGATTTTGAAAATTTAATAAGCTTACTATATTGTACGATATTTCTCATTCGATTTTGGTAACGTAAATATATTTATATTAGTAACAATGGGAATAGTATACGCAGGCGCAAGATTTCGTAGGCTATAGGAAACTGGAAAATCTCAGATCTCACTGTACAACAAAATATTTTTTACAAAAAATTGGTTTTTCCTGATTAATTTCTAGATTTCTACAATGATAAATAATCATTGGAAAATGTTTTTAACTCGTAAAAGGTTGTAATATAGGTACTATAGAAAAATCTAGTGTAAGTTTTGAATAAAAAATAGATGGCTGATGGATTGGAACAAGATGTCATTAAAAATTACCAGTAGAATATCCAGATTATCTTGAATATATTTAAAATATAGAATTTACAACAAATAGTGCTAGATAGCCTTATCTACTATTGTGAACGATCAAGATTCCGGAATATAAGGCAATTCAAGCATCCAGGTAAGTAGGTATTTTCCTGGAGCACATTCAGGTTCATTCATCTGCAAGAAAATTAACGTGGAAGTTCGCGTTGAGTCACCATGTATGTATGCACAGAACCAATAAGATTTTAAAATATTTTATGACGTTATTTTTATTTGGTAGAAGCATTTTCTTTAAAACTGATGGATTAAAATTAAATTATATCGCATGTTTAAATAGAGCTCTACCTTCACTATCGCCTAGTCCTGTCTATAAATGTTATTCCGTCACTGATAATTTCAAGCTGCCTCTATTATGTGGAAAATAATTAATCTCGAAAATAAATGATTATTTCCGACAATTTTACTTGTGAACTCTCCTTGAAAATTCTCTACCAATAGGAAAACAACAAGTAACGCCAGTTAACTAACACATTCCTACAATTTTATCGCGTTTGAAAATTAGTAGAAAGCCCATATCCACGCTATGTTGCCAAGCTGTCGGCGCGAGATATGCACAACTTGTTTTATTGTTATAGAAGAACGACATAAGAACAACGATGATAGTTTTGGTAAAGTCTGAATATACTTGTTCGATAATTACAGGTTGTTTGTCTCTAATAATTATTCTATAAACTACAATTTGATCCGTATCTTATAATTAACTCATTCAATTGAAACGGCAACATTGCATGTGACTAATTTGACAGACCAAAACAGAGGAGTTGTCACTTTCCTGCATCTTGCACATAATATATTTGCACAAAAAACATTCGTCAATTATTCAGCAATTTCAATATTATGGAGTAAATTTATCGGTTTAGTGGACCTTAATTTTTCTCAAGGTCCAATTTGAGTGAACCTTATTTCCATTGCAGCTGTGATAGTTTGCCTCCTGTTTTTCGATAATAATAAACACAACATATTGTTGGCAAAAAGTTAATAAATCTGCAATAGTTTGAAGAAGTATTTTACAATGAGTGACGACAATGGTGATATTGATCCTTGCCAAAATTACATTTCAACGAGTCTCTTGAATATTGTAAGTATAAACAAAACTATCAGTCTTAGGTACTGACTTCAACACCATTACTTATATCATTAAACTGGAAATAGGTAGAGTAGAACTCTACTCATGTACTTGTGTGGGAGACGATTTCACAAATATTTAATAGTGTTATTACTGTTTTATCTTAAAATGACACTGATATTAAATTTACAGGTCCGGAGTACTCAAGCCTATTGTACAGACAATGCATGTTTTGTTACTGGTAAGCAAATTCTAATGTTTATATTATGATGATCTCCCAATCTGAAACGACATTCACCTCCTAGATTCAACACCCCCTGAGAGCGGTGAAACAGCAGACCAGGGTTTCTTGATGGCATTCTTTATGGTTACGGCTTTTGTTTTGTACTTTATGTTACCACAGAGGCGTTCAGTCACTGAAGGCCCATCAAAACCGTCTAATGGCGGAAATGTGAGAAAGCCTGTTCTTTCAAATACTCCCCATTATTTTTCTAATTAATTATCTTTTCTTTCAGGATGCAAACGGTGCCCCTCCAACCCCACCACCAGCAACCAACTAATTCCCGATGGTTTTATTAATATACAAAAACAGAATTATATTTACACGTTAAACAACCTGTATGTACTATAGTTAATCGGTTAAAGGTATAACATATTTAATTTTACTAAGTTCTTATCACTGCTTTAATATAGAATAGATTTATGTACACAAAAAACAGTTTTACTCGAATAAAAATGGTATATTAAAGATATTATTTTATCCAAATAATGGTGAAATTTGTTTCATTTTGTCTCCCCTTTAAAAATGTTTCAAATGGAAAAAATCTTAAAATTTCTAACAGGACGCCTCTATCCTTAAAGACATAAGAGATCCTTATAGCAATCTTATAAGATTAAATTTGCTAAAACAGGTAAAAATGGCGAGTTTCCTTTGTGTAATTAATTTTTGTAATAAGAAAAAGCATTCTATTGACAATTTACTGTGAAGTTATTTTCTATATCATTTTGAAATTGAACTACATCATAGTCTCAGATCTCGAAATATGTACACAAAAAACAGTTTTACTTGAATAAAAATGTTGAAGATCTTATTTTATCCATATATCGATGAATTTTGTTTAATTGCATCTCTTCTTACAAACTTTTTCAATTGGGAAACATTCTTAAAACTTCTAAGAGGACGCCTATGTATCCTATAAGATATCCTTATGGCAATCCTATAAGATTAAATTTGCTAAAAAGGGGGAAATGGCTTGTTTCCATTGTGTAATTGAGTTTTACAAGAAAAATCATTCTATGGACAATTTGCTGTGAAGTTATTTTCTATATTAAGCGGCTGCCATTTTGAAATTGACTACATCATGATACTACGATGTCCTAGTGCTTAGTAAGAAGACTTGTACCATGCTTATTACCAATCGCATAGTAATTAGTTACTGATCATGCTCTTGCGAAAACGACTAATGCATCGGTTAGCTCATTTGTCAAAAGAATTGAAATAATTTAATTTTAAAACTGCATACCTATAGATACTAGAAAAATTTAAAATAGCATAAACAAAAGATAGGTTATGTTACACTGTTTACTCATTACCTGACAACATTCTGATGTCTTATCGATTGGTAATCACTCACTGCTATGGACACGAACAGAGGATAGGCTTGACACGGTTGTCTCTGGCTTGACTTATTCTGTTGCTGAATATCACTGTTATAGTGTATGACGTAACAGCACAACTAGTGTTCTGGCTGGACTATATTTGTCTTTAGTCGTAGTTTTCCTCAATTTTTGTCCTGATTACATTTCAGGTATTGATAAAAATGTTTTATTAAAGTAAGAACATAAGGATTCTGGAAGCGAGTGGAATGTTACAGTGAAACAATATAAAATAGTAGAGGTGTAAAAACATTTATTTATCAATTTTGAATGTTCTAATTAAAATGAATCATAACAATATTATGCTGTCATTGATAATATGTTCAGACGTTTTCCCCACATACAATATAGAACTAAAATACATGGTGCAATTGGAATAATCCTCTTAACTGGAAGGATAAGTATATATAAAGTTATGTCATAACTAGATACAAACCATATAAAATATTTTAATAATAGAAATGTTTTGAAATTAGTATCGTTTCTAAGTCTGTAAGAGAATATGATTTTTAAAGAAGAAAAAATAAATATGTGATATTTTACACGTTACTTATACAAAAGAAACATTTTTTGCAAAATGTTCATGACATTTTTGTTTTGGTAAGTATCAATCATATTATTGAGTATTAATCCACTTGCACTTTGTATAAACTTACATTAAACATATTATTGGCATAAAAATGCCAAATAAATTTATTAAAAAAAAACTAAAACCTATTAATTTTTACGAGTTCATGAATAATAATTACAAATAAATCATTGTTACTGAAAACAATATATATATCCAAAAAGAAGTGGGAACTTCAAAATGCCCCAAATATAATCAATTCAATAGAATTTCGCACTGTTATTTATATACAAAAAAAATACTTTGTACTAATAATTTCATATCTATGGAAATTAGTTTCACGATTTGCAGCCCTGTATATTTTTCAAAGTACTCCTTACTTTTTGCAGCAGGCCCGTCATTTGTTCATACTTACCGGTTGAATTTGGTAAATTTTCGAAATTTATAACCGGACTAACATCTTTCATAAAATTATCCGGATTTGGTAGGTGAGCAAATTCCGAACTACTCTTCAATATCGGTGTACCGAATGTACTATCTTTGACACTGTTCACTTTTTCTGGAAATTCTGCTCCAGGTTGGGTTTCATCCAAATTTTCCGTAGGTGATGGAGCTGCTTCAAGTTGACCAGTAGTGTTGTTAGTGATGTCATCTGCAGTATTCTCCAACGATTTAGATTCGGATATGGTGGAGGTGTTATCTTCTAGAGCAGCTAACAAAGTTTCTTTTTTCTCTTCCAAATCTCCAAGGGATGGAGATGATACATTGACATCGTCGGACTTTTTGATAGCATCCAGCTGTAATGAGTACATACTATGTCAAAAACAAAGAATGTCGTGTTTAGATAATTCACCAAGTTTGAATTAGTGTGGTACTGAGAGTTCTTCGTAAATAAGGCTGTAAACTACCTCAATAAATAATAATGGGATAGAATTTTTTGAATTTTGTTTATCAATTTCAGATAAGAATTATGAAAAAGAGCAATGTCCAAAAATATATAAGTTTGAGCTTTCAGGTCTCCTCTATATATAAACTTACACTATGCCAAATGATATATTGGTCAGTGACCGCAATATGCTTAAAAAAGAGGTCTTCATGTATTAATATAATATAGATTATTATTGAAGAAATTAAATTATTACTAAAAAAATCTAATCTATTTTAGCTCCGAAATAACTTTCTATTGGGAAATTGGGAATTTAATGATTAAAGAAAAAGTATGTATAGCTAGATTGTTTCTTACATGAGGTACTGAAGATCGAGTAATATTGTATTTCGAGTTTTCCATCTCATCATCGGATTGATCCATGTCACAAGTAGTGAAATCATCTTGTTCGCTGAGAAATTTCTTTTCATAAAATTCTATCATCAACTGTTTGCTGAATTTCTCCGAATATGGTGCTACATGATACAATCTATGTTCCTGTATAAAATATAGAACTGTTTACACTGTAAATAATCATAAGATTGTTTACTTTTAGACTATAGTATAGATTTGAAAACCTTGATGGAACATAAAATAAGTCATAAGTTGTACAAAATTCAGTAGACCAATGATCTATTATCACAGATAGATGGAACACTCCATTGATAGAATACGTTTTGTTTGGTTGACAACATGTTTTTAGGCCAGGGGAGAGGTCTTCGCGAAGGAAATATGACGCCAATGGCATCTCGTTCTTTTCATTTTTATTTGTGGTTATTGATTATTTTAAATTTAAACAAATATTATTTATTATCTTTAATTGAGATTTATACGTCGAAATAATTAATAGGTAGGTATGTATAATTAGTTTTTGTAAGTCTAGGATTTAAAAACGCAAACAACATAAAAGAGCTTTAATTATCTAACAATAATTACGTATTATTCTTTTCAAAATTCAAAAATAACCAAATTTTAATTTGGACTGGGGAATGTTGTCAACCCAATTTATTGTTTCAAGTTCCGTCTATCTCTGTTTCGTCATTGCAGTAGACACGTATTTGTGTGAAGACGTCATAACTAAATAAATAATTTTTACAAAAAAATTGTACCAAATGATGAATAAATTAAATATACCATTCATTAACGTGAATAGTTCGATAATCTCAAGGTCCGTGTTTTTTTCGGTTGCCACAATCGCATGTCTACTATGACTTATTTAATTCTACTTCGAAATAAAAAGCAATGTCATTCACTAGAGATATTTCACCACAAGCCTCATATACCTAGCTGCGAAAAACTACTTACGTCTTTCATACCCTTTTCCATTGGCACATTGAATCCAGGATAATCTACAATCTTTTCGGGATCTAAACCATGTTTCTTTTTACCTTGACCTTGTATGGGTGTTTGACCATCAGCACCGAACATAGCAAGATTAGAATAATACACTTTGGCTTCTTCCAACCAACCTGGAGGATATCCGTAATAGCGCATCAGGTAAACATGCCTCGGTATACTATTTTTATGCAGGCCTAAGGCTTCTCTGAGCTTATCCGACAGCTTGCCAGGAACTAGGTGACTATATTTTTGGTCTTCTTCCAAATGATAACGTCTATAACAAATCATACATTTAAACTCCTAGCATATTTCTTCTAATTCGATACCTACGTTGGTTGTTTTTTCGATTGAAACTTGTTTCTTGCAGCATTTATCTTTCCATGATTGCGTGGTAGTGTACAATCTCTCATCGAATGATTCCCATCACAATTAAAGCATACATTAGCCGAAACACTATTCTTTTCCACTTGCTCTTCAGCTTCCACGTCGATCTGAAACTTACTGGCATACTTTAATGATTGTTTACTATCAGGATTTTGCGATGGTGTTGTGTCTAAAATGAAAAGTTCTTTTTGTTTCTTTGATTTTTTTTTACGTTTCTTCTGGGGTGACGTTTCAGGTGAAGTGAGTTTTTCTTCAATAATATCAGTTGCAACAGTATTGTCGAGTACCACCCATTCTTTCGGATTCAAAAAGTCATCCCTTTTGATATGGATAGAGATATCATCTGAACAGACGGTCTCCAATTCAACAAATCCCTCAATGAATTTGATAAATTTAAATTTATACAAGTCTGCAATTTCACTATCTCTAAAATGAATCTCTATACAAGGACTATTATCACTTGGTTTATTTAGTGTGGTATCTACTTCTTCAACTTCACCTTCTTCCAATCTGTCGTCACCTTCTTGTGATTCGTCTTCAGCTAATTCTAATTTGTCCTCAGTATCATCTAATTTGACTCCAGCTTCTGGTTTCTCTCGAGAAATATCAATTTCATGCTCTTTACGTTTATTTTCAATAAAACTATCTAATGCCAATGATATCTCCTTGCCAATTTGTAGGTTATCTTTGATATTTGTGTTGTCCGCTTTCTTGGCAATTTTTATATCCGGTTCGTTAGAATCACTGTCCGCATGGTCCGGGGACATATCCGCATCCGAAATTTCAAAAATTAAATCTTGGCCAGCACTTTTTCTTTTTCCATTTCGCGTTCTATTCTCCATTTTCGATTGTTTTTATTTCACAATTTTCACATAAGACATAGGACTCTAGGACATAGACAGAGAAGAGACAACTTCACTGACTGTATGTCACCGTCACTTGTCATGCGTGTCATTTATCTTCTTCTTTTGTCTGTTGTGATCTATCTCTGCTTCCTTTGGCTTGGCTTGGCGCTTGGCCTCATTAGGGATTAAGCAGTTTAAATATTCATAAATCTGTGGATTAGGGGTATCTGTCTATCTGTGACCAGCACTACGCCAGCCGATGATGATATCTCTTATATTGAAAAGCTTTTGATACCAATCGATTTCCAAAAATAAAAATATTTAAAACTGCATATACTACCGTTTTTGAAATAATCGCGATCAAAGTTGTGAAAGGTTATGATCTTTGAACCTGATCTTACCGGATGATCAAAAAATAAATTTAAAATTGCTAAATTTTAAGAACTTTTCGAATTTCCATTTAATTACTTATAAATCATCCAGAGGGGTCAGGTTCGAAGACATAATAAACTCAACTTTCACAACTTTGATAGCGATTATTTCATAAACGGTGGTAGGTATATGCAGTTTTAAATATTTATATTTTTGGAAAATGCAATTAAAAATACATCGATTGGTAACAAGTGTCATTTAGATAGAACACTACCTTCAAATTTCAACTGTGATTGGTCCATTGCATAGAGCAGTATTATATTTTCTATGACATAGAGGGAAAGCTTATCTTTTTCAAATGTCGTAATGAGGGTGATTATCGATATAACAAGTCTACATTTAAAATTTCTCAATTTGGTGATATAGCTTAACAATGCCATTTTATAAACATGAAAAAAAGGATCTACCGCGCTCTCAGAAATTAGAACGTCTTGCCCAAAAAAACGGCTTACGGCATTTAATAGTAAATCCGTCCGGTAGTACATACATTGGAGAATGGAAGAACAATGAAAAGAATGGTTATATCTAACATCATATTATATTATTATTGATCATCATCGCCATTAATATATCGTATTTAATTTCAGGCAAGGGAGTATTGTTAACAAACAATAAAATACTATACGAGGGCGACTTTGTCGACAATCTTCGCAATGGCTTTGGCGTTCTAGCATATCGGATACCAAAATTAAATGTGTTCAGTCTTCTCTACAGGGGTGGCTTTAAAAATGGCACCAAGTGCGGTTATGGCATATGCATCTACAAAGACAGCAGTTTTTACGAAGGTGAATGGAAAAATGGTCGTAGACACGGGTACGGGCAAATGTGGTACAGCAATGGTTCCTTTTACGATGGAGACTGGTTCAACGATAAACGTGACGGTTTAGGTGTGAAATTTTTACTCATCTTTTATTGATCGTAAGAATGTAGCAGAAGGTTTCTGTCAAATTGTAGGATTGTTGGTGAGGGCAGACGGCAATAGATATGAAGGTGCATGGCAACGTAATCTAAAACATGGAAAGGGACGCTTCTATTTTTTGACCGTTGGACAATTGCAGGAAGGAGTATGGTACAATGATGAGTGTAAATTCAGCAAAATCTACAATATACCATTCAGACAAGCTGCTAAATGTCCAACAATATATCCACTGCCCCCGGTATGCACCCCATGATTTTGATCAACCCCTTTCTTTTTCATTGTATGAAGATATTTTGAATTTTGTAGAATTGTTTGATCAACATTGATGAGATCTGCAAAATTCAAGAAGATCGTGCATTAAATGGACAGACTGAACCATGTTTGGATGAAGTGAATGACACTGAATCACAGGCGAGCGTATAAATATGAAAACAAGCATTGTAAAAATATACTATATTTGTAATCAATACAGTAAATGGATTATATAAAAAAATTCCAACCATATTATATATTTTATATATGTATATATCAGATAAATGACGATCACAGTTCATTTCACCTTAAAAGTTTTAATACTTTTGAGTATATTATTATAATAAAGTATTGTCTATATCTCTATGCGTATATAACTGTTTAGCATTTAGAATTGGAAGAGTTCAAATAAATAATATTAGGCCTCCATGGAACAAACAACACAAAAAAATATCTTTTAATATTAACAAATTCGCTTTTTCATTATTTTCATGTATATATATATACAATAAAAAATCTAAATATGTTGGTAGTTATATAAATTTTCAGTTCGCAACCAGCAATATTTGCTTCAAACAGAATATCAAACTCACATTGAACGTTTATTAAAAGGTTGTCACAGACGTTCATGGAAGTGTTACGTACGTTACGTGTACGTTGCTATTGCTTACAACAAATTGTAGTACCTCAACATCCGTCTGTGATGGCTCTAACATCATATTTTTGTGGACGATTTAATTCACTGGACTTGTTTGACCGATACGATGCACTCCAATGCTCTTCGACTTGTCAACTTGACATTAGCTAATAATATCAATTAAAATATAAATTTTGATTTTGAGTAATGAGAATATTACAAGGTAAGAATTTCAAACTTTAAAATATTTGTTTATTGAAGTGTTCGATCATAAATAAATATTTCTATGTTCAAAATTTGTGTTATTTAAAGTACCAATGTCATATAATGTTATTTGGGGTTATGAACAAATGTCAAGTTGAAAACTTGATGCGTCTCGTTCGGTCAAACAAGGCCACTGTGTTTCACAGGTTACAAGTGATTATAAACTACTCAATTTTGGCAACTTCTGCAAAAATTAGGTGTTTTATTTTTTGAATAAGTATCTTTTTTGCTGAATGAATTGAATGTTGAAAATTCAAAAAATAAGTAATTACTTTCAAATTTAATGTACTATCTTTGGAGATTAGTATGGGGATGATTGGACGGATACTAGTGACAACTTCAAGGTTCCTTCTTTTAGGTATAGAACCCTAAAATTATGGTCTTATCAGATTTAAACTAAAAAACTAGTGTTTATGAAAATAATTATCTATGCGAACGTGCAAATATCCAAAAGGGCTTAAAAAAAGGTTTCTATGATACTTGACTATCTTTTTTGATATGTTAGGAACTAACCAGAACAGATACAATAGGTAAATAAAGGAGAAACATGCGATTTATAAATACAAATATTGCTTTTGAGCCATTTGAAGAGTGATGTCATCATTGACGACGTACATGTGAAACGAATAAAAATCCCTACTCAGAGTTTAAGAACCACTTTAAGTAATTATGCTTCGCAACTATCACAAAGATTTTCCACGCCTTCCTTCACCTTTTAAGTACATTTTTCCAAACAATATTAAAACAGCATGAAGTCCAAACTTTCCTAATAATTATACAATTCATTTTCACTTCACTATGGTGTGTGTAATATAATAACTGCTTTTCACACAACATGTATACCTTGTATAAGTTCACTGATACCATTTCTATGTCCATCAACATCACCTTGCTCAATTTGCTCTTTGAGCATCTCCAACTCCCTTATGCCAGACAAGGTGGTCTCGTACTTGTGCGCCACCAGCGATCTGTAAAAGTGTATGGCAAAGGCAAGGAACACAAACAATATGGGTACCAGAACAACAGTTGCTGACCAGGCGGCATACTCATCGATATCGATAAACTTGACCCAGCACAATATCGCAATTTCGGCCAAGAACAACAGTAGGCCGAGCAATGTCGAGAATGCCCAAGCGGTCTCAATGTACCAGTGGAGTCGCTCGTGCGGTGATTCTTCCACCAAGTTGATGGAGTCCATATTGCAGACGGCCTCGATATTGGGCAGAATGCAGGTGCTTATCATCAAGGCCAGCATGTGGACGGCGACCAGAAGGGTGGTGATGACGGCAAAGGAGACTAGTACCTCCTTGGGTATCTTGGCTGGTGTTTGGATTTGAAGTTCGACCATGGCAACCATTGCGAAACCCGACAGTAGGGCGGATGTTTTGCTCGATGCCTTCAGTTTGGCCCTGGAGAGATGGAGCTTGCGCCATGACAGGTAGCGACGGGTGTGTAACTCGTCGGCGGTATGGGACATTCTCCTGTGCTAAGTAGAAAAATAAAAAACAATTAGCATTTTTTTGTGAGAAAAATCAAATCAATACAGTGTATTTTTAACAGACTTTTCAAATGGAGGAGGTATGCAATTCGACTTATGTTCGTTTGCACGTTATTATAGTAAACCGGCTCCGATTTAGGATAAGAGTCGTTTTTACGTTTTGAGTGAACATATTTTTCAGCCATTACCTTACGATATAAAATAAGCAACAAGATTGGTCCATTCGTTCCCGCGATAATTTTGGCAAAGACAAACAGACCAATGTCAGTAAAGTAAAAGTCGCTGTCATTTTGGTGGTTTAGGCTTCGTTTTTTTTTGAATACCACTGAGCAACCGAATGAAACTACATGGATTCTTTCATGTGTAACTATTTTAATGAATATAAATGATAAAATAGATAAAATTCAGATTCTTAATAGCTGGTGGATTTGGCAATGGATTTTGTTTACAAAATAATATCAATTCAAATGCGGAAGTTGACACTCGAATCTTTTCATAAACTTAGAAATGTTTACCATCCCATTTAAATTGTAGACAAACTATATATATCTTTGATGTTTCATTTTACAACTTAAAATTAGAAAATATGCATATTATGCTATTACCAGATGTTGAGCATTTAATTGGCTACGGATTTGAGCTTAAAATTATATTGGTAAGTTATTTGAATGTCAGAAAGCAAACAGTTTTATTAAACAAGAATTTTAGTGAATCTAAATCAGTTAAAATTGGTGTGCCCCAGGGTACTGACTTGGTCCCACTTGTCTTTCTTTCTTATACATTGCAAATAAATTAAAATATCTTCCTAGTAACAATATATTTTGCTTCAAAGTACTTTATGGTTTAAAAATATGGGTTGGTGGGTACAAAAGTCAAATCTAACCCTTAGAGCGTCTTCAAACTAGATTGCTAAAGCTACTGAAGTCTGACCAATTGCTGAATATAACTCAAATGTTCAATACTAAATGTATACAATACCACTATGAATTATTATCTCAAATCAAATACTTCAATACCCTGCCAAATGATTTTAATAATTTAAAAACCTATAAAACTATAAAACAAAAAATATCTCTCTATGTGAAGCAAATAATACGCTAATTTGTCAAATTTCTTTGTACATAATCTAAGACACACTTAAATGCAGAACTGTTTTCTATATTTATATTATTTATATTATATTATATAATTTAGATATTAACTACTTTTAAATCCTGTATAACAAAATCAAGCAATGTTTTTTTAACAAAAAAAAACAACTTTTCTATTGATATTAGAATAAAAAAAGGTTAACGAGCTATTCGAAGAAGGAGCTATCGAAAAAAATAGTTATAAATATCTAAAGAAAGTTTCTTATTATATGGAGGAAACTTTTTAAAAGAATTGGAAATTTGTCAAAAGCTTCAACAGTTTTCGAGGTAGATAGAACCTTTGAAAGAGAGTGCTGCATGAAAACATTGTAAATCATTTTACAAATTTATTGAGAGCTTTATACTGTTAGCATTCAATAATGCGGAAATATAACTTTTTACAAAAACTAGGATCAACTTTTTAGATAATACCTACGCTGATAATTTTGGAGTGGGTGCTAAATTTTCTATCTACCTCTAATTTATACTTCATCTTTTGCATAAAATGGTTAGCATAAAATGTGGTAGAAAATATTCAAAAATATATAAGTTATTTAGGTACTTACCTTGCCTGTATGCGTGTTTCGCTCGTAAATTCGACTGCAGCTACAATTAATGCAATCTTTATTGGAAGATGCTTTGCCTATATCGAGGCAGACTCCATTAGTACTCCAAATAGGCATGTGGTTTTGTATTGATTCTGTAACAAAATATAAATTAAAATTTATTGATAATAGCAAGAATTAGTGTTTTATTCAGAAAAGTTGATATCCGGTTTCTAAAAAAATATATAGGAACTTCAAAATACATTTTAAACTAACAAGGAAATGAAGGATTAACTGATCCAAAACTGAAGAGAAAGTAAAATGTCTTTTAACAATGCTTTATAGCCAAATTCAAAGCATTATTCTTTGAAATTCTAGAACTTATTTAAATATAAAGTATATTAAATTCATCAACTGCACAAAAAACTTTGGGTCCTTTCAGGTATTACTTGCTAGGACACTATGACATCTCAAATAACACCGGTACAATATTCCTATGTACCTAATTGCTGCTCCCCATGAATAAAATGACCATAATTATTGGTGCGCGAACACTTGATAAAAATTTAATCATGAATATTCTATAGGTACACAATAATATGCAAAAATATTTACCATTTTCGAGCCGGGCACTTTAAAATACGCAAGAATCTAAAACAACCACTTGTTTAATGATCAAAATTGTTTATCTTTATCACAGACTTATTAACGGATCATCGCTTTCCAATATATAAACGCATACGGAATAAATACTTTCTAGTCTATGTACATAATCATAACTTAAACATAATAACGTACGTACGTAGTGACTACGTAGATGCAGAAACGTGTTTGTAGGTTATGTTATGTATTATGTATGTTGTTATGTTCTCTTGTATTAGCAAACTTCTCTTGTTTTAGCTAGTACAGTGTACAGTTAGCAAAGCCCAAAGCAATGCGACGATGCCATTTGCCATAATTTTTATCATAGCTGTTCAAAACAGTAGCGTATCATCAAACATATTTTTGAATAATAAAATTACCTAAATAGTTTTTTAGATTGAAAATAAAAGTTCAGGCCTTCTGGAAATTAAATTCTCGATCTCGATGATGTCAAACAAATTTTCTCTCTCCGGCAAGCTGCCCAAAATGAATAAAATGATTTTGATATGCTAATGATAAAAATGTGATATAAAACTTTGTTACAAATAAATATTTTTTACAAAAAATTGGACCGACTTTATCAGTTGTTGCACTGAAAAATACAAAATAATATTAATTCTATCGGTGCTGGTTCTTTTGGAGTTGGTGCCTACAACAACAAACTACAACGGCACAACTTCAAAATTACCAGCACCAATAGAATTAATATTATTTTGTATTTTTCAGTGCAACAACTGATAAAGTCCGTCCAATTTTTTGTAAAAAATATTTATTTCACATTTTTGAGTGTAACATTAGTCATGAAAATGGTTGAACGTTCACTAATACCCAAAAAGATATAGGTAGGTTTAGCTTGTAAATAGCGGAAATGCTTATATCACATATTTCAGACTTTACCATTGCGAAACTCGGAAACCGTGACTCTTTTCAAAAAATGTTCAATTTAAAAATTTCCGTTTCCCTTTCACATAGCTGAAACACATATTTCAGACTGTAGCGCGGAAACGTATAATTATTTTTTAAAATGTCCAATTTAAACATTTCCGGATATGGAATTTTCATTAATTCTGTCGTCTCGAATTTTCAATTTTCGAGAAAAATTGCCCCCTCCACCCCCTTTGGAGGCGGTTTTTGGAGGGAAGGAGATTTTGAATTTGATTTTTCTCAATAAGGGACCATGTCCCAACTCTCCTCTTTCGATTGAAACAAAAATCGTCTAAATCGGATTACGTATACTATGCAAAACTCGCGAACAGCCATAAAAAAAGCAATCTTACAACCGAATTGTATACCTTCTCCTTTTTTTGAAGTCGGTCAAAAAACTGGGACCGGAGGCATTTGGATATAAAAAATAATATAGGAAGATAATGAAGTTCCTGCTAAAAGTCTTCTGTCTACCTATCCTATAACTGTATTAATATTTTTTAGTTTTTTTTTCATGCTAGGCGTCTGGGTCTGATCCAGAGAACACTATCCGCAGAGAACCTAACCTAAAGAATATCTGGGCATCTGGGGTAAATGTCTAGAACAGGTTCCCACCGATTTTTGGCATTTTTTCTGGCTAGATGCTTAGGTATATATTATAGGAACACATTCCAATTAAAATTTTAGCCCGCTAGCCGCTAACCCCCAACAAGCTTGCTGGAGGGTGGAATAAATAGGGGTGCTGGGGTGGGGAAAATAAGTGTTTAGTGATATACTTTTAGTAGTACTTGCTAATATAATACTAAATTAATCCGATAAATAAAAAAAAAATGCTGCAATTAGCGAAAACAGAGCCATAAGAAATTATAGAAGGCAAGGAAAATTATCCTTCCGCTATTTATGTTGTGGATACAGCCATTGTGCGATGTTGCCAAAATGACTCGTTTGTACGGACATCTGAAACATGAATTCGAATTTGTAGGAATAAAGTAATAAATAAATAAATAACCAATAAAATATTACGCCATCAAAGTAAACAGTCCAGCAGCGTAGTGGCGCACAGGCCTATCATATAAGTTGGAATTAGGAGAAATTCGAGGTAAAAATAATAAACTTTAGAATTTTTTCTTGGCAGTGTGAAGTGAGCGGGCTAAAATTTTAATTGGAATGTGTTCCTATAATATATACACAACTAGCCAAAAAATTGCCAAAAGTCGGTGGGAACCTGTTCTACACATTGACATCTGGTAAAATTAAAATTATTTTTCAGTGACTTTCATTGCTGTCCGATTGACCTCCGACTCTCACTATAACAATTTTTCTGAGAACATCCATCCGAAATCATAATCATAAAATTTAAAATGTCAATGTAACAAACAACTTCATCAATATTTTAACTCGATTGGATTAAAACATCTAGCGTTCTGGTGACATAATTGCCTTAAGAATTATTTTTTATTGACTGAACTAAGTACATAATTACCAGTTTTTTTATCGATCTTTCTTCTTTAGTATCATCACAGCTTATTCATGTAATGAATAAGCTGTGGTATCATAGTTTTGATTCCAAAGTACGTGAAATATACAGGCCTCCATAAGAGCTTATTCATTTTAAGTCAAGTTGGATAATTTGCTTTGTTTTTGACCGACTTCAAAGGAGGGGCATTTTTTCTGAAATATCCATTTCCATTTCCAAACTTTTGTTGAATAGATTTTCCAAATTAGACATTGTATAAAAACAATTTTGAGCCACTGGCTATTGAAATATGGCAAACGTAATTTTCCTTCTAGCTAATACCACTGGCAAAGATTAACCAATCTTTTTGCCACTCACTGGTTTGGTTGAGGAATGAGAAAGCCAGTCTCGAGATTTACAGTTATAGCACAGATTAACCTTTAATCTGTTGTTATAGGTAGGTATATATTTTGATTTGATCTTCTACACTGATAAATATAAATAACTAATACATAATATTATGAAGAAAAATCAAGCTTTGAACTCAACAATACAAGGATAAAAATAATTGTCGGCTCTAATCGAACACTAGCATGTTTTATTAATTAGTTACGCAGCCATTGATAAAACAATCTTTATATCCGTTGAATATTTTTCGACCTTCGTAACAAAATTGTTGACTTTCCTGGTAATGGACACATGTTTGATAGAACCTTATTATTATTCTATAGTATAATTTGTTTGTTTATCCTAATAATGATACAAAAACATTTCCATTTAGGATGGAAATAGAAAAAAAATGTATAATTTGAATTTGCGTAAGTAGGTATCAAGGATTAGATCGAAAACAATTGGAAAAAACTAAACTAATTCGTTTTTATTTAGGATTCTGTACATTCTATGTTCTTCTTAGAATAACTATAGTGAACAAAATAAATATTTTTTATAAAAAATTGGACCGACGTTATTAGTTGATGCACTGAAAAGTATAAAATAATATTACTTCTATTGGTGATGGTACTTTTGAAGTTGTGCAGTTGCGGTTAGATTGATAACTTTTGGCACCAACTTCACAAGTACCATCACCAATAGAAGTAATATTATTTTATACTTTTCAGTGCATCAACTAATAACGTCGGTCCAATTTTTTGTAAAAAATATTTATTTCACACTTTTGAGTGTAACATTAGTCCCGAAAATCGTTGAAAGTTCACTATACCATATCAATGAAGATAGTACTTATCCTATTACCCACGTATATTCCTTGCTTGTAGTTGTTATTATAGAGATCTCAGAACATCGCTGCGGAAATACGCTTGAATATTTTAGTTGTTACCATTTTAACACCGATTTAACTCGAAAACCGTAACTATAAGGAAAAAATGTTCATTATAAATGTTGCTACAAATAAATATATCTTTCATGTAGTATCGAAAAATTTTCAATTTTCGAAAGAAATTGTCCTCTCCACATAGCAAAAATACATATTTAACATGCGTCTATCTCGAGAACCGTAACACTTTTGAAAAAATGTTCAATTTAAACGTTTCCGGATATTGTCCTATCTTTAATTATACCAATTCAGATTTTTGATTTTTGAGAAAATTCGCCCCCACCACCCCTTCGGGAGCGGTTTTCAGAGGGAAGGAGATTTCGGATTTGCGTTTTTATGAATATGGGACCATTTCTCAATCCCCTTCTTTCAAATGAATCCAAAATCATCATCGGAGCTCGTTTACTATGTAAAAGGTGCGCACGAACCAAAAAAAATAAATGAAGCAGACAGTCGAATTGTATACCTCCTCCGTTCGGGGTTCGTCGGTCAATAAGTCGGAATTTTGAATTTATTTAGATGTAGGTGACCCCATCAGGGACGAAAAAAGTAAACGAAGGAATTCTGATTCTGAGGATTAATTGTGTGGAGCAAAATATATATAGTTAAAAAAATCTACAATTGCCTTATGTTATATATCTATCAAATCAAGGGGCTTGTTGTTGGTAATCTGAATATTTTTCTTCAAATTTTCAGAACAGCTTAAAAGATATTAAGAGATATATGAGATTTTTTTTGTCCCGTTTCTTATCTTCGGGCTTCATTCAAACCTTTTAGGAAAATCTATCCGAAAATTCTAAGTACAGGACCGTCTCTTTGTGAGTACGACTCATATTTGGCCGATTTATTCAATTTATTGTCAACTTTCCACGCAGAAGTGTTGGTATTGGGTTTGGAAAATCGGATTTTCGACATTTCTCTACCTTATAAGATCCCTAGGGTCGGAAATAATGTTTTTAGGAATATTTCTCTATATGTAGGTATTTTTGATCGACTTCGTAAAACGGAGGAAGGATAAAATTCGACTGTATGTTTTTTTATATGTATTGATAAACGCGCACTTCGGGTAGAAAATGTGATCTTTATGCATTGAAAAACGGAGTGTTCAGAAATATTCCCATCAAAATAAGAAATTCTCCAAAAATCCCCTTCAATGGGTTACAGGGAGCAGCTTTTTCAAAAATCAGAAGAAGAATTATATACGGAAAAATATTCCTTTGTAAAAATGCAAACAGTCGACATGTACACCCCGTCCGTCTGGAAAGTCGGTCAATATAAGGATGTGATTCAGCCATGGGCCTGTTTGTATGTCTGTCTGTCTGTATGTTGTAAAGAATAAATATATTTTTTATGCAGTTAGTCGTCGCCTGGATTCCACTGTGGATGATACTTGTTTTATTTTGTTAAATATTAATAAAATAATATTATTGAGTGGAATAAAGAAAATGTAATAAAATTTATGAACATTTATCACAAATATAAAAACTACTTCGGGACCGGCGAGGTTATCATGTAAATAGCAAATGTAACGCGACCGCGACTATCGCTCAATCGTCGCTGTCAAAACGACGATTTGGTACAGTGTTGTCGCTCTGTCATTCTTGAACCTAAACTGATACTCGGGTTAAAATTATCAAAGTTAGCTTGTTGGTTGATTGCATGTATTTGTGAATAATAAGTTACTTTTAATCATGTTCTCAATAAAATTGCTGTTTTTTTCTTTTTTATCCAATATTTTATAGACAGCGTCTACTAGACTTCGGCAACACTGATACAACAACGCGACTGCAACTGGTTGCTAAATTTTACATGATACGAGGGCCGAAATGTGGGGATTATTATAATAAAATTCTAAAACAAGATGAATGCAACATAAACAGCAACATAAGGAGCATCTTTTGGCACCAGAAAAGCTACTGTTTGCAGAGATGGGATTCATAACTGAGATGCGGAAAGAACTATTATGACTACAAATAAAAGAATCAAAGTCGGTCTGGTCAAATAAACCGTATCTCTCAGCATCAAGCCATTGATACACAGTAAGGCAATAAATCTGGGCTTACATACATATTTTTTTCCAAAATTTGGACCGACTTTATAAGTTGGTACACTGAAAAATACAAAATAGTATTGATTCTATTCCAAGACTTTTGGCACCAACTTCAAAAGTATCAGCACCAATAATAAAATAAATAGTATTTCGTTTTTTTCAGTGCACTAAATAATAAAGTCGGTCCAATTTTAGGTACAAAATATTTATTTCACACTTTTGAGTGAAACATTAGTCATGAGAATCGTTAAACGTTCACTACTACCAAAGAAGATAGTAGGTACTTATCCTATTATCCATGTATATTTCAGAGATCTGAAAACATCACATACACATATTTCAGACATTACCACTGCTGTAACTGGAAAAAAGTTACTTAAAACAAGTGAAATTTTTGAAAAAAAAATTAAAAATAGTTTTTATCGGGCATTTAAGATTTAAACCGTACCAATGAGTACCTACTATTGCTATCCTTTTCGCGATTTTAACTATACTTATGTATATGTGTTTGCCAGCAACAGCAATTCGATAACAAATTACTGTTTGTCTACCACAACACAAAATTAAACTTTAAATTAAGAATAACGTCTGACGTCTGACAATTGCGACATAACCATAGACGATCTTCCAGAAAGTACCTATATACCAGAGAACGAAACGTATATATACGCTCCATGCTCGTGCGTAATTCCAGTGACGGATCCCATTGTCGTTCCCTGTCGACAAAATAATGATCTTGGTTGAATAAGATTGAATGAGATAATTATAATTACCAATATTGGATCACACTTGGAGCTTAACAGGCGGCGAGATGTCTGCGATCTAAGTACGATTTCTATACTTCAAGTCTCTAGACCGTATGGGGCCTGAGAAATCGCTGCGGAGTCCATTGATACAAGAACCGAAAGTAATAGAAACTATTTAAAAAATATGTCCAATTTAAAATTGCTACATATAATCTTTTCTATAATTTGGTCGTCACATATTTTCAATTTTCGAAAAAAGTTGCCCACTCCACAATAGCAGAAATACATATATTTCAATCTCTACCATTGCTGTAACTCGAAAATCGAAACTCTTTTGAAAAAAAATTCAATTTGAACATTTCTGGATATGGTCTCCTCTTTAATTCTGCCATCTCAGATTTTCGATATTTGAGAAAAATTATCCCCTCCACCACCTTCGTGGGTGGTTTCTTAAGGGAAAGAGATTAAGAATGAATAAAGAATCATCAAAATCGGAGCAAGTTTACTATGCAAAACGGGCGAATAGCAATAAAAAAGCAAACATAGGTAAAGCATTGAAATTTTCAGAGAACGTGTAGTTTTGTTACCACTATAACAAGAAATATCGAGGGATCCAAAAAAACTCATCCCTTTATATGGATTGAATCATCACTTGTCACTTTTAGCTTCCTGTCTGTGTTGATCAAACACATGCTCTCATTTTTAAAGGCCTACTGGGGATGAGTTTTTTTTTTTCGGATCGCTTGATACTAAATCTATCCATCCGTCTGTATCTCATGAACAATAATAGGTAGAAAGTGAAATTTTTCATTCACAGTGGTATGAAACCCTTCGTGTTCTTGCTCGACTCGCACTTGGCCTCATTTGATAGTAGCTAGTCTAAACCTTAAGGGACCCATAAAATATGTGAGTATCACCAATCGATTTCTCGACTCCCAGAAGCCCTTGCTGTGAATTTTTATCGAAATCTATTCTAGAGAAAGCTAATGTGCACCTCGAGGGTGGTACCAACGCGTTTTTTTCTTTCAGGAAAGCCATCTGTATTATAGACGCCCGAAGTCGCGGGCGCGTGGAAATCTGCATTAACTTCCATGCGGTAGTTTTTGCGTGATGCGTGTACAAACATAAAGACAGACAGACAGACGCGATAAAATGGAACCTATATTTTAAGTTAGGCCTCTAGCTATACATCCGTGAAAATTGCATCAAATTCCATGTAAGTAGTAGTTTTTTCGTGATGCGCGTACAAACTACACACAGACTGACAAAAATTCAAAAAAATGTTGATTCGGCTTCTGTTGCTCTAATAAAACTCCCCATATTAGATTTTCCTAAATATTTATAATGCACAGACATCGGCCTGTTACCATTTTATTATGAAATATATAGATAAAATTAAAAAGTAAATATCAAATTTGATCAAAATCTTAATAGCCGTTTCCCAGATAGCTGAAATAACTTTATATACAAGAATTTCTCGTTTAAAGATATTAGATTAGATTAATTCTAATTGTGGTGGTATATTTGAAATTACTGCCGTATCACTTGAAGTTCTGCAGAAGATACAAATTTATTTTTTTAATAATTTTTAATGCTTCATCAATGCTATAGGTTTGTTTTTTGTTGTTTTATTCTCTTATAAGTACAGTATAAAAAAAACTAAGATTCGAGTTTTTTTCTCTAGTGAATTAATTTCGTTCCTGTCTGTACGAGTCTACTTACCATCACTTTATTATGTTTACATTTACATTCAAACTGAGATTTTATAAGAGAAAAGCAAACAAATGATTAAGATTATTATCTAACTAGTTATTGCGGAAGGTCTTTGGTATATTTTTCGGTGGCTGTCTAGAACAGTAGGCGAGTATAAAGATTTTATGGATAAGGCTTATTCAGTGTTTTAATTGGATTTATATACTTACCTACCGTTTAGAACAAATCATTTGAAGTCTATTTAAGATTGCTTAGAAAATCTTAGATATGTATATGTTTATTTTATTATATTAAACTAACAATTAATGTATAGATACCGAATTCAAATATCCAATAAAATATAGGGCATTCCATTTAAAATAAAACTTTGATAGGTCATAAGCGACCCTGTATAAATGAGAATAATTCAAAATTGTGACTATTATAGTCATTAACCATCCTTTAGAAAAATTAATATAAAAATTGTCAAATTTTTGTTAAAAAATATTTATTTCACACTTTTCAGTCATGTGATTCGTTGAACGTTCACTAATACCAAAGAAGATAGTACTTATCCTATTACCCACGTATATTCTTTGCTTGTACTTGTTATTATTCAGAGATCTCAAAACATCGCGACGGAAATACACATATACATATTTCAGACTTTAACACCGATGTAACTGAAAAACCGTAACTTCATTTGAAAAATATCCAATCTCTAATTTGTCCGTCGCATATTTTCAATTTTCGCTAAAAATTGCCCCCGCCACATAGCGAAAATACAGATCGTTATAAACGAATATGTTTCCGGATATGGTTTTGTCTTTAATTCTGCTGTCTCAGATTTTCGATTTTGGATTTGAGTTAAATAATGTTAATTCAACTGGTGCTGGTAGGTACTTTTGTAGTTGGTGCCAAAAGTCTCCGAACTCCAATTACTGCACAACTTCAAAGTTACCATCACCATTGGAATTAATATTATTTTGCACTTTTCAGTGCCCCAACTAACAAAGTCGGTTCTATTTTTGGTAAAAAAATTTGATATATAAATAAGTTCTTGCAAAAGTTTACCCTATTCGAAGAGTCACCTGGATGTTATTTTTGCTGTCCTTAAATGCAAAAAGTGTATATATATAGGTATAAAGGTACGTCATATCTTCAGATTTACACGGATTAAAGGCTTATCTCTATTTATATGCAAAGAATATAATATAATTTTCATACCTTTATGCGATGAATTAATTAATCATCACTTAAAAATTGGCACTCATCTCGTAAAAACCGTCATATTAGTTTCTATCTATCCATTGGCAACAGGTGAATAAAAAATACAAGTATGAATCAAAGTGTCTCAAAAGTCTAGACAGCCACGCACTTTTCTTCTTCTTCTTCTACCTCAGCAGTTCAGCACTTCAGCACATAGCACTGATAATAAACCACATGCCGCCTATTTGATTCGTAGACAGCTGACTATTTATATTATTTGTTTATTAGTTTGATCGACATTTAACAAGTTGCCGAACACTGATTGCACTTTTTTTTTCATGTCATGGTATTCACCACAAATTGATCAAGCATATAAATAATAATATGTTGTAGGAGCACCAGGAAATGCGGGAACATAAAAAAATTTTCTCACTGCAACCGAATGTTGGGACAAGATTTTTTTTGTTAGTAGTGTATGATTTACACGACGCTGGCGTCGTCAAACTGCCAAACAAACTGAATTCGAATTGTTTCACATGCTCGACTCTATCATTAGAATATTATGTATAAGATTTTTTTTGTTCCAGTCATAGGCGTGCAGTGTGTAAGCACAGGTCCTGGGAACTTTTATGGGTTGTTTTTGTTGAATATAGTGACGCCTAGTATATGAAATTATATATTATCTAAGTATGTTTTGTTTATATAAATAATGTTCAGTTGTTACGTCACCTAATAAAATATATATAGTTCAACGTTCCTCTAAGTAATTTCTAGCCCCTAATATTTCACAGTTTCTCGCTATATTAGGCTAATACCATCTGTAATCTGTACCGACTAAGTGCTTCCATAGACTGACTTTTGCTGACTTTGACCCGTGATCGACCCGGATTTATATAGGTGAATTTGACATGACATTGTTCGAGATTGTTTTATGATTATTCTAGACGCATGTAAAAATATTTTAGACGCTTGTCAAACTGACATATTTGAAAATAAATCTACTAATTACAGAAGTAATTAATTCGATTTGGGAGTCTTCGTCGTCGATACTTAACTCTGATAACTCATGTCATTTGTAATAAAGATGTGATTTTTTAAGGCGTTTAGTACTAGCATTGACATTATCATGTCAATGAGTACTAGACATATAGAGCTCCATGACTGGTCTCCCTTCCTAATTGTATGAGTCTGTTAATTCTACGCAATTCATTAGATTATTGATAAAGAAAACATTTCAATTATTAACAATCAATTGTCGCTGTTATTTATGTTTTATCAGCTTTTACATACAAAAAACACTCGTAGCGATAAGGAAATATCTACATATATGTATAAACTGTCAGATTTTGGGAATGTTGACTGATTACGTCTTGCATAACTATCAGTATTTACCACTGAAATAACCATTTATCAGCAAGACCACACGTCATTACAGTGGCGTATCAGATTAAATAATAAAATTGTTTCGATCACATTATTATCCCCTAAATACTATCATTCGGGTCTAATCTAGTCTTCCTACTATCATTTTGCACGTCGATTGATTCTCCCATTAACGGACAGTTATGCGTAATTTGAGTAATTCGCTAAACACTCGCTAAGTGAGATATTTAAAAATTTACTCCAATTTTGATGATTAATTTTTAATTGAAAAAGGAGAGTAGATGAATGGTCCCATATTGAACAAATTTAAAATCTAATTCCAATTTCCTTCCTCCAAATATATCCTCAAGGTGGTCGGGGAAAAAACCTTTTCGAAAATCGAAAGTTTGAGACGGCAAAATTAAAGAAATATCCGGAAATATTTAAATTGGACATTTAAAAAAAACAATTTCTCAGACTGAAATATGTGTGTTTCCGCTATGTAGAGGGGACAATTTTTTCAAAGAATTCAATGATTTTGATGACTAATCATACACTCAAAAATGAGAAATATTTTTTTTACAAAAACTATACAGAATAATATCAATTCTATTGGTGCTGGTTCTTTTAAAGTTGCTGCCAAAATCTTCTATCTACCTTTAACTGCACAAATTCAAAATTACTGGCACCAGACGATTTTTGTTTCATTTAAAAGAGGAGAGTTGGTCCCATATTGAGAAAAATCAAATCCAAAATCTCCTTCCCTCCAAAAACCGCCCCCAAAGGGGGTGGAGGGGGCAATTTTTCTCGAAAATTGAAAATCCGAGACGACAGAATTAATGAAAATTCCATATCCGGAAATGTTTAAATTGGACATTTAAAAAATAATCATACGTTTCCGCGCTACAGTCTGAAATATGTGTTTCAGCTATCTGGAAGGGGTAAATTTTTCCCAAAATCGAAAATTCGAGATTTGAAAATTAGAAAGGGGACCATATCCGGAAACGTTCAAATTGAACATTTTTTCAAAAGAGTCACGGTTTCCGAGTTTCGCAATGGTAAGGTCTGAAATATGTGATATGCGCATTTCCGCTAAACAAGCTAAACCTACCTATATCTTTTTGGGTATTAGTGAACGTTCAACAATTTCCATGACTAATCTTACGCTCAAAAATGTGAAATAAATATTTTTTACAAAAAATTGGACCGACTTTATCACTTGTTGCACTGAAAAATACAAAATAATATTAATTCTATTGGTGCTGGTAATGTTGAAGTTGTGCCGTTGTAGTTTGTTGTTGTAGGCACCAACTCCAAAAGAACCAGCACCGATAGAATTAATATTATTTTGTATTTTTCAGTGCAACAACTGATAAAGTCGGTCCAATTTTTTGTAAAAAATATTTATTAGTACACCAACTAATAGAGACGGTCCAAGTTTTTTGTATGAAAGTTTTATTATCTGCAAGATATCATTTTTTTTAGTTATTGTTCCAATTATTATTCTAACTGAACTGCGCATCCCCGCATCGTTAAAATTATTATGGCGCAATAAATCGTCTTAATTACTAATCTTTTGTTCCGAACATCAGATGCAGTGTCTGTTAAATATTAAAGCTTCTATTATATATAGAAAATAATTTGAATTAAGAACAACAATTTGTTCCATTTGTAGAATGCTTACGTTCATTTTCTATCGAAAAAATATTTTATGTCAATTTTCAATCTTCACAAGCTTAAATGCATGTTTCTACCGATTTTTTAAAACGTTTTGTTGTAGTATTTCTTTTATATTCAATGTGATATCTCCTTTGGCAAATAATACGGCCATTTTATTTATGGTATACATTTTCTGAATTAAATTTATTACCCATTATCAGGCGAAAGCAATAATAGTACAAGACAAATACAAATTTGTAAATTACGTCAAAAAATTAAAGAAAATTATTCTTAGAATGCCAAAAAATCGGCTCCTCCATCATCTTTGGCAAAGATAAAGTTCCATTATCTTTGTCTGTGGTAATATTGAATGTTCAACGATTTTCGTGACTAATGTTACACCCAGAAGTGTGAAATAAATATTTTTTACAAAAAATTGAACCAACGTTATTAATTAGTGCAATGAAAAATACACAATTAACAACCAGCAATTGTTATTTTCTATTGTTTGACGTTTGGCATTACCATAGTCGTGCGTAGCGTAATATAAATTATATGGAATATGATAATTATTTAATCTAATATGTAATTCAATAATTATAGTGAATGTACTCAATCAAATTCTGTCAGTTTTTGGATATTCAGATTTGAAAATATTATTGAGTAAAATAGTTATAACCTAAACAGGCTTCAATCATTCTATGCCTGCCTGGTACCTCAGCCAGAGCATGTGTAAAGTAATTTTTTTTCCACACTAGTGTGTCAAAGTATGTTATAGTTTGAAATGATGCTACTTTACGCACTAGTGTGGTAAAATACAGAAATTACAGTGAGGGCTGTGGAAATTCAGCATTTTTAGGAAACTCATCGTTCAAAAATTGAACTTTTATGGTAGGTGGTGTAAAAAAATATTTATTTGAATAAAAAAAAATAAAAATATATATCTCCACGACGGGGAATCGAACCCCGGTCTCCCGCGTGACAGGCGGGGATACTGACCACTATACTACCGAGGACTTGAAATTCGAGGCAATTTATGCATGTCATATCGTTAACAACACTTCTACAAAGTAAAAAATAATAGGTACCTATAGTCAGAGAACAGAGACATATATCTGTTCTCTGGTATTGCGCAACATGATAAGAATCTGATGAAAATATAGATATTTGACAAATGATTATAGATAAATAAAAGAATCCTCGCAAACTTTAAAACTTCCTTTGATTTTTATATTATTGGGTGTCTTATCGGTGAAGCTACGAGCGTTTATGTCTAAAATGTCTTATTTTCTGTTTCTTTCTGGTGCCTACGCATTTTCGATCGGCTTGCTTACTCTAATACAGCAAAGTTCAATTATGTTATAGTTTGAAATGATGCTACTTTACGCACTAGTGTGGTAAAATACAGAAATTACAGTGAGGGCTGTGGAAATTCAGCATTTTTAGGAAACTCATCGTTCAAAAATTGAACTTTTATGGTAGGTGGTGTAAAAAAATATTTATTTGAATAAAAAAAAATGAAAAATATATCTGCACGGCGGGGAATCGAACTCCGGTCTCCCGCGTGACAAGCGGGGATACTGACCACTATACTACCCACTCTGTTGTGCACTTGTAAAGTGATCGGACATATTAGCAAGTGACCCAGATAATTCCCAATTAACTGGCAAACGGGCTTATAACGCCCCCCTGAGAGAAGAACTACCCCATTCAAGGTGAAATATATATACACAAAAAAGGAATAGTGCGGAAATCTGAACAGACCTTATAATACTACCATGTCTACATGGAGTGAAAGAGAAATTCAAGTAATTACCCAATATATCAATAATAAGCAGGGACCAATTAAATCTGAAGACCATGCCAACATCCAGCAGACATTATCATCGCGGTCGATTGCCGCAATCAAGAAAAAATGTCTGGAATTAAAACATCAGAACCAGAGGCAGCCAAAGAAACAGGTAAACAAATGGACACAAAGCGAAGAGCGTGAGGTAGTCAGAGCATTCCTTGAGAGAGAAGAAACACAAATAACTAAACGAATCCGAGCCATAGTCCATCTCTTTCCAGGAAGATTAGAAAAAGCGATTGCTACCAGATTAAGAGACGGGTACCCTGACATCTATTACCTAAGACGGACAACCCTTGAATCCTCATCCTCAAGTGATGAAGACGATAACCACACAGAACCTGTAATTGACGATGTAGGCAACCAAGAAGGCAGTACCAATACTAGCGTATTGGCACCAACCGTCAACACCAACTATCAAATTCCAAACGCAAATATAAACAACCAGGATAACAGCCAGGAAGAGACTCGACAAGGAAATATTGAAGAAGAACTTGAACCCATACATTTAGAGGAAATCCGTTCAAAATTTAGCAGAGCCTTTAAAAGCATTTCAAAAGATACTAACAAAATAAGGAAATTCCGAGTTAAGCACTTTCACGGTCAAGAATTAAAATACATTGATAAAGTTTTGGAAGAAAATATCAACAACTTCCAGAAGAGCAGAGTTCCTGACACCATGAAGAGAAAGAACATCAAAAAATCAATTTTAACAGCTGGATCCTTACTTAGTAAATATGTTCACGGGCACAAGGCAAATATAATGCCGGCATATATTAGAACGGAAAATAATATCAAAACACTGGAGAAGAGAGTTAGGAATGCCAAATCAATATTAAATTGGGAAGGAGGCACATTCAAACCGGAATGGAAAAGTGAGGCCAGGATGATGAAACAACTTAAAATGAAACAAAAACAGTACATCACAACCACTATGGATAGAATAAGGGTGATGCAAGACAAAGAAGCAAAATACCAAAGACAGCAAGCTGAAACACATAAGTTAAGAGCAAAATTTAATCACAACCCATCCACAAGAATATTACAACGCACAGAAATAAAATTTCCAGACCCAACAAGAATAGGGGAATATTACGAAGGATTATACAGCCAGCCCAGAGAAAGTGAAGACACTCCAATATTCAATGAGTGGCTTAAGAAATTACAAAAATTCTCTGCAAGGAAGACATGTCCCACACAACTCAATGAAGCCAATTTGAAGATATCAATAGGAGTGGCAATAGACAAAACATCACCATGGAAAAGTCCGGGAGAAGATGGTATACCAAACTATATATATAAAGTACTACCAAGTGCCCGGAAGTATCTCTCAAATTTCATAATAGATGTCTTTCAAGGGAGAAATACACTTCATTAACAAGATGTAAGAGCAAAGATAATACTGATATATATAAATCAGGGGACGAAGATAATCCAGCCAATTATAGACCAATCGCTTTGCTCAACACAGACTACAAAATATTAACAAGCACCATAACGGACATCTTAAAAATCTATCTACCAGAGTGGGCTATTCCCAAAGAACAACTTGCCCGGAAATATATCTGGGGCACCATCCATGGTATGCTGCAGGATAAGGCTATAACACAACAAGCCAGAATAAACCGAAGAAAACACTATTCTGCTTGGTACGATTTTAAAAAAGCATACGACCCAGTGTCGCGTCGACAGCTGAAGAGGTTGATAGGTATGCTGCCACTTCACACTGGCATCAAGAACGTGCTCCGAGCCTCAATGAGTTTATGGTCGATCCGGGTGACAGCTGGAAAATATACGACCAACCCGATATATGTAAAGAGAGGAGTGTATCAAGGGGATTCCATAAGTCTGCTGCTATTCATCTTGCTTACAGCGGGCATTATAGAACATCTTAAAATGCACCCCGAAATCAATAGAGGCTCTAGAGGGCAACATAAAGTATTAGCCTTTATGGATGACATAAAATGCCACGCAAACAGCAAACAGACCATGAAGAGGATCACAGACCAGCTGAAACAAGCAGGAGCCGAGATTGGTCTCCAGCTAAATGACGCCAAATGTGGTATCCACTGTAGTAGTTCTGTACCAGTAGAAGAAGAGGAAGCCGGTGAAACATTCTTGCCGGATATCAGAGATGGCTATAAATACTTGGGAATAGACCAGTTAGAACGAGATACCTGCAGGAACCTAGACACTATTAGAGCCAAAGCAATAGAAACAACTAGAACCATTTTGGAATCGAAATTAACAACGCGCCGGAAGATCCACCTGAACAACATCTGCACAGTCCCGGCGGTGATATATGTCCTAGGAAATATGTTTCCCAACGAAAAACGAGCATCAACACTGAAAAATGCTAGAGACTTAGACACTACCTTCCGGAAGATGCTGGTGGACTACAACCTCAAGGGCAAAACAACATCGAATGCCCGAATATATTTGTCTCTAGAGAGAGGAGGGCTAGGCATGAAGTCACTGGAACTTGAAACGGAGATCCAGTTTATAAGAAGGGGTGTATACCTCCAAATACATCCTGAAATGGAGCAGGTATGCACAGTTTTCCAGAAAATGGAGGAAGCGGGTTGGAGGAACCCCCTGGGAGACTACAATTTCGTCATCGAAAAGTATGGATGCCTTGTGAGTTTAGACACCAGCGAGGGTTACAAAAAACAGTACCAGGGAATTATTAAATTTAAAAAATCTAAGTACCAACAGCAAGTTCAAGAAGAATGGGGGCTGAATATGCATTATGGAAGAGTAGTAGCACAAGAAAGCAATAACATCACATTTCCTGCCTACTCGTCTCCATACATGGATGGATGGCGCTGTCGATGCTCCAAGCGGCAGCTGAAGAACAACTTCATGGACTAGGGTCAATACCCGGTAGAAGGAAAAACTGCAGAAGGGGTTGCAACACTGCAGAAACAGCATACCATGTATCAGCTGCCAGCCCTACCAACTCATACATCACACGGCATGATAATGTCGTTTACTGGATTCTAAGAACCATCCTAGTGGCATTACAAGCTCCGGTTGATGTCTGCAACAACCTTCAATTTGGAAAGGCATCCCTGAACTTGGATCTAACCGTAAGTGGAAGAGATATCTCAATCAGAGCTGGAAGTAAGATACTAACTGAGAAGAAATTACACAACAAACCTGACATAATGGTCAAGTTCTCAAATCCAGATATAATCATCTTGATTGAGGTTGCTGTAGCACATATGCAGAACTACAGGCTACAGGAAAAAATAAAGCGCACAAGATATGCAGTTAATTCCTGTACAAAGGTGGACAACTCCAATGTTGATAATGTAGTGCGGGACTTGAATATTGTCGCTGAGTTGGAAAGAATCCATCGCTGTCCAGTGGAATTAGCCATCCTCGTGGTAGGTTGCTACGGTGAAATAATCCAAACAGAGGAACTAAGGATTTTCAAGAATGTTATGGCAAAACACTTCAAACAAAAGCCTTCAGATGTCAACCACCTCATAAATAAATGCTGTTACAGCGTAGCATTGTCAACATCCCAAATTTTACTGAGGCGCCTAGATGGATAAAACCTTTAATATACTACCTGTGATATATACAAAAATTGTATTTGTTTGATATTTGAACTATCTGTGATATTCTGTTTAGATATTTGTAGTACTTAAGTTTAGTTTAGATTTTCATAAGCAATAACTAGTTTTATAAGGAGCATATAGCATATGTATAGAACAAACAGTTAATAAAGATATACTACCGAGGACTTGAAATTCGAGGCAATCTATGCATGTCTTATCGTTAACAACACTTCTACAAAGTATAAAAATAATAGGTACCTATTGTCAGAGAACAGAGACATATATCTGTTCTCTGGTATTGCGCAACATGATAAGAATCTGATGAAAATATAGATATTTGACAAATGATTATAGATAAATAAAAGAATCCTCGCAAACTTTAAAATTTCCTTTGATTTTTATATTATTGGGTGTCTTATCGGTGAAGCTACGAGTTTTTATGTCTAAAATGTCTTATTTTCTGTTTCTTTCTGGTGCCTACGCATTTTCGATCGGCTTGCTGACTCTAATACAGCAAAGTTCAATTATGTTATAGTTTGAAATGATGCCACTTTACGCACTAGTGTGGTAAAATACAGAAATTACAGTGAGGGCTGTGGAAATTCAGCATTTTTAGGAAACTCATCGTTCAAAAATTGAACTTCTATTGTAGGAGGTGTAAAAAAATATTTATTTGAATAAAAAAAAAATAAAAAAATAGATCTCCACGGCGGGGAATCGAACCCCGGTCTCCCGCGTGACAGGCGGGGATACTGACCACTATACTACCGAGGACTTGAAATTTGAGGCAATCTATCCATGTCATATCGTTAACAATACTTCTACAACGTATAAAAATAATAGGTACCTATTGTCAAAAACAGAGACATATATCTGTTCTCTGGTATTGCGCAACATGATAAGAATCTGATGAACATATAGATATTTGACAAATGATTATAGATAAATAAAAGAATCCTCGCAAACTTTAAAATTTCCTTTGATTTTTATATTATTGGGTGTCTTATCGGTAAAGCTACGAGCGTTTATGTCTAAAATGTCTTATTTTCTGTTTCTTTCTGGTGCCTACGCATTTTCGATCGGCTTGCTTACTCTAATACAGCAAAGTTCAATTCAACAGAGGATTACTTAATATTGAAGTCAATGTATGAAGGATATGGGATAAGCTGCAATAATTTCTCAAACAATATCACGGACTTATAAAATATATATATAAATAAAATAATAAATATTTATTTTTATTAACAAAATATTGGATCGACATTTTTAGTCGGTGCACTGAAAATCACGAAATAATATTAATTCGCTATTGGTGCTTTGTGGTGTTAATTTTGGAGTTGGTGCCTACAACAACAAACTACAACTGCATAACTTCAAAAGTACCAGCATCAATAGAATTGATATTATTTTTTATTTTTCAGTGCACCACCTAATAAAGTCGGTCCAATTTTTTGTTTCTTCCAAGTTATGTGGATCCACACTCGCAACCAAGAGATTGGTGTCATCCGCATAGTTTATTATATCCGAATCTTCCAGTCCATTTGTCACTGAACACAGATCATGATCAGGAATAATATAGGTCAGAGTATACTCCCTTGAGGCACACCTAGGTATCTGATTTTGTAACCACCCTGATCTAGCGCAGTTATTATTTTTACGGATTTCGACACATTGCCATCGATCAGAGAGGTACGAGGTTAACCAACGCAAGGCGCACTTCCAACTATATCATATTTTTTTAGCTTTTCTATCAAGTAGGTAATTTCTGTTTAGACAGTCAAAAGTCTATAAATAATAATTTTTTTCAAGAAATTTAAATATATTGTACGTAAATTTAAAAATTGATGTTTGAGTTGACCTTCCTCGTAAATATCTATGCTGCGATGAACTGAAAAGATTACAATCATAAAAAATTACTAGTCTAAGGGACATACAGTTTGTTTCACGAATCATAGCTATTGTGTGTAATCATTCACGAGCTACGTACATATACGTCTCATCGCATCTCATTATCATGAAAATCTCTACTACGCTTGTCGATCTAAGCTACGACATAAGTATATCAAGCTTATGTCCTTTTATACAATGATAGGGTGCTGCACGTATGTCCGAAGGCAACGCAATCTTTATTTCATAGGCGTCACAAAGTCATTGTGACATTTCTGATAATTTATGTGCATAAATTTATATTTCATAACTCAAGCAATAAATTTGTATTTTGTGTGTCTGCATTATTGTTGATAATAAATCTTTCATATTATGTTTGCTTATTTAATCAATCGATATTTTTTCCTCTAATTATACCAACTTCCTTAAATGCCATATCTTAGCTCGAAATCGTTACGCCACTGATTTACTCCCGTCAGTTGGATTGATCCATTTTTCGTGTTTTCAAGGCGGACGCCAACATTCGTGAAACAAACTGTAGCCACAGCTTACCTAACACATCACAAAGATCTTAAAAAAACTAATTTAGCAGACTTATTGGTCGCCAACTAATAGTTTTACCGCCATCACGGCTTAATGAACGTTATTTCCTTGAGAATATACCCGCGGCAGAAAAAGAAGGACAATCCCACAAGATAGACTCCCCCCTCCAATAGCCAACACGAATTTGAAACATTTGCATTTTTAAATTTCTGTTGATACAGGTCGTTTGTGAATCGTTTGTGATCTTTTTTGACGAATTTGTTTTTTTTTGTGACTCAATATTTAATGTGTTATTATATTGCTAAATAATTAACACCGATTAGCCAACACGTCTTAAAAATAGACCTCACATTCTCAATTTTTTTCTCGATTTATCAAAAATCGTTTGTGAAACACAAATATAATAAAGAAATCGTTTGTGACTCTCTATTGTTTTAGAAAGATTTAAATTGATTTCAAAATTTGAAAGTTAGGCAACTAATTATACATCACTATTAAATCGTCATTAAATATAAGTTGTCTATGGAAAGTCACAATACAAAATAATACTTCTGGTGATACTTTGCCACAAAAAAGTTTTCCGGAAAAATGTATGTTTTTGTACAAGCCCATCCTGTAATTATTGTTAGAAGTAAAGCTGTTTAATGTAAATTAAACTAAATAATTAAAAGGTGAAAAAAAATCACAAAAACAAAAAACTAATCTTCTGAGAAAAATATATAATGGTCCCTCAAGCGAAAATAGAAGTGAAAATCATTTTTCGGCAACCCCTAGTGAAGTGAGTGAAGAAAAGAAAAATCAATTTAAAATATGTGCCTGACCTAGATTGTATATGAGAATACTTGATTATGCTTATTATGTACTTTCTTTAATCGAAAAATACTGAAATAGATTCTGTACATATATTCTTAACTTATAAAAAATTAGAACTGGAAATTCCTTTATACGTCTAGGTGATGATTTTGCCATAAGTGAGGGTAATGCTACTAAACTACTTTCTAAATCTTTACCAATTATTAGTAAATATGTAAGAAAATTTATTGTAAAGCCCTAAATTTCTTTTATAAAGTCGAATATGCCTCTGGCTTTTGGAATTCGATATAGTAATGTCTTTTTGTATCATTGATTGCTTGGAAGTAGAGATAGAAAAATATGAGAAGTGTAACACTCTTATATACTTAATTTCTTGTACTCCGGATGGTAACATATGAATGACTGAATGACGCATCCATAAACATATTAGCTATGGATAAATTATCTGATTGTCGTTTTGTAAAACATGCATCAAACTTTTTTAATCAATGTATTGACCACACAAACATATAAATAGATAATAAAACATCAAGATATTGAGATCAAATCAATAGAATTAAATTACCACGTTTAAGAATAATAGCATGTTTATTACTATGGGCTTTTACCTGCTTTCCGCCGTCGTATCGTTCGGAAAGCAAGGTCTGACGTCACAACTATTGGCAGTGCGTTTAAAGCGGAGGTCAAAATAACAACATTTTAAACCCTTATATTTCATGTAAACATATTTTTTCGACTTTATTTCTTGACTATGCGGTTTTTCAATATAATAACTTATGATTTAGACTATTTTTACTAACATTTATTTTTTTGTCAAGTTCCCTATTAGATATTTTTATCTCAAACTGCCGTTTTTTTATTTGTTTTCTGTCTGCGATATGTTTCAGCTACTTGTTTTCTTTGGAAAACAACAATAAAAAAGTCGATAAAAAAAATGAACGTATTTCCAAAAAAAGTTAAGCGGTTAATCGAAGATTCTTTTTTAATTTTTCACTAATCAACAATAATAATAATAGTTTCGTTGTTTTACCTACTCCGTTTTGATTTTCACCTCAAATGGTAAGCGTAGGCTCTGTTACACACATGTCATCTGGTGTGCATTACATGTTGTCTATAGTCAGCTAGCAAAAAAGTGTCAAGCTCTACTTACACTACTTCACTCACACATCATGCATCCAATCCCCACCACAGACTTACATGTTTTGTAATTTTGTAATGAGAAACATGCTAATACAAGGCAATCAGGTTGTTGTTTATGAATTTGCCCAATAGTCTAGTCAGTTCCAAAACTGAAAATCACAAACGGTGCTGCACTACCACTCAGCTGATTGGATTAACGAGTGGCTGAGTTCTTCTCTGTGTTCGGTTAAAGTTTTTCAAATATATACAGTGTGTTGTTGTGCGTGTATGTATCATGGCGCCAAATAAATCGAAAGTTATGCTAGATGATGATCAAAAGTTTTCACTCATGAAGGTAATGAAATAATTGATAAATATTAATTTGTCAATTTATGCGGCAATTTATATTTCCACTTTTATTATATTATTAAATAGGCCGATTTAAAATTGAAAGGTCGATGGACCTAGATCGGGCTTTTTGTTTTATTAATGACTCTAATAATATTTGAATATGTGATAAATTTAAATAATCATTTGATTGTGTTTTATCTTTGAAGACTTTGATATACCTATTTATGTTGTTTTTCAGTCATTATTTAGTAAACAAAAAACAAATATATTTCGAAATAAGAAATAATATATCGATATGCAGCAAATTTCTTACGGATAGCGAATATTAAAAAAATTGAATACAAAAAATAAATTCTATTTATTCATCATTTCCTTTTGTTAGTGACATTCCAGCTTGTGAACTTTAATTTGATTTTTTTTATTAAATTTTGGTTGACTTTTATCATTCCAGTGTTAAATTTTATGTGATTTAAAATAAATAATAAATATTTTTATTATTATTATATTATTATTTAGTAAACAAAAAACAAATATATTGCGATATAAGAAATAATATATGTATATGCAGGAAATTTCTTACGGATATAAGAATATTTAAAAATTTGAATATAAAAAATAAATTCTATTTATTCATCATTTCCTTTTGTTAGTGACATTACAGCTTGTGAACTTTAATTTGATTTTTTTTAATTAAATTTTGGTTGATCTTTATCATTCCAGTGCTAAATTTTATGTGATTTAAAATAAATAATAATAATAATAATTTTATTCAGGCTAACATACAAATCTTGATTAAAAAAAAATAGTATGTATGCTATAGTAGGTTGTCTGACTTATTATGAGCCCTACAAACCCCTACTGAGATGCAAATAGCATCTGTGTAGACCTGAACTCAATAATTGTAACTGTAACTGTAACCTTAACAACATCTAAATATACATACTAATACAATACCAATAAACAAATAATAAAATGAAAATACAACAGAAACAGAACTATAAATACAACTACAAATTTGAAGATCATCATATGATATGAAATATTAATACAGAATTTTTTAAAGAAATATAAAAATATATAATTTAAAATACAACTCTTAATATGAAGTTTAATACGCCTTCTAGAAAAGTTATTATTTTTTTAGAAGATTATCTAATCTATTGTAGATAAGGATCAATGTAAACAATATTGGCCAATATTTAATTTAGTTTTATTTACTGCAAGCTATTTATGTCTAGAACATACAGCAATCGTAGGTGCCTACATTATACTGTTCCCGTAGAATACAATAATTATTTATAGTGCTTCCAAAATATTTATTATTTATATTTTATATTTAACTTTTATTTTATCACATTTACAATTTAAATTATGTATTATAAAAAACATCTTCATGTCTTGTCAGTCCGTCTTTAACTGGGACCTTATCCTCTTGAGTCACACTGTGTTAATTATTTTTTACGTATTAAATTTGTAATTAATAAGCAAACTTAGTAATTGGGGTGATGTGAAAGACGATCGTTATCAATGAATTAAAAAAAAATCAAGCTACACTTTCACTTCAAGTGCGCTTCGCCAATATTACTTATGATTTGAAATATAGATACATACATACGTAGATATGGTCAGTAAATGACTGCATTACGATATTTTCGTCCAAGTTAAGGTCAGCACTGCATGGGGAAATCAGCAACTGGGACATCAAGATATACAATATTATACAGTGTGACCCAGGAGTGCGTGCATGTTCTAAAACAATAATTTGTTCTATTCAATCTATTAACTTAATTTTTTGAAACGATACGTACGAAAATGAAACACATTCCTGAATTCCGTTTTTTGACCAACTTCACCAGAACGAATTTGCGTTTTTTAAATGGCAACCTCGCATTTTTATGACATTTTAAAATTTTTCACTAAAATGTCGATATTCTTAGGTATGTGCAATATATTTTGACTTTGATATGTCTATTTAGGCGGCAGAAAAGTTTAGTACAAAAACATCATAACCTCAAAATCTAGTACCTAAATTTTAACAAGTAAACTCCACCAAAATATCGACAAAAAGCTGCAGAAACTGTTGCATTAAAAAAACCTCCAATAATTTATTTTCTTAAATAAATCGTGGTAGGTGATAAGTTGGTTTAGTTATCTTGAATGATATTGAATACTGAAGTTATGATTGTTGTGGGGCTTATTGACTATACTTTTTTGGCGCATAAACTAGCACAATCCTAAAACTATTATTGCGGATAATCCCCAAGAAAAAACAGTTTCGTTATATCAAAAATTTATGCTAAAAACAGAAGATAATTTGACTATCTTAATAGCCTGTATATAATACATACATGAATATATTTTTGGAGTATTCCTCATTGTTTAACTATTCGTTAACTAGAAATCAATTCAATAGCTTGGATAAAGTTAAGTTATGGAGTTTGTACAAACTCCTGTGTCACCCTGTATATATTCGTGGTCGGTGTTATCGTACCTACTCTTTTGGAGCTTGCAAAATAACACAATTTAATTCCATCGTATATAATAATTGCATTACTTACATACTAGGTCAGCTGGATGTGAAGTTGAGAATATTGAATGTAGACCGTCGTCAGATGAGGATTTCCCAATCAAGAAAGTATCAGTGATCTATTGAGAAATAATAATGGAGAATAAGGTTGTAATTCAGCTTTTAAATCCATAAACTGGAGGATTATATAACATAACTAAATTAGGAGTGTTGTTTATTAGTATCTTTTTTGTTTTAATATATAATAAATACTTTTTACAAAAAACTGACGTTATTAGTTGGTGCACTGAAAAAATACAAAATAATATTAATTCTATTGGTTGAAGTTGTGCAGTTGCAGTTGAATTGAAAACTTTTTGCACCAACTTCCCAAGTACCAGCACCAATAGAATTAGGTGATATTATTTTGTATTTTTCAGTGCACCAATATAGTCGATCCAATTTTTTGTAAAATCGTTTATGTGAAAATGGATTTTGGTATGTCTTTACGTCCCTTCGAAGTTAATAGACTTTGACACCGCTTGATATATCATTATGAAAGTTGACACTTTTTTGACTCGCCACCAGATGGTGCTGCTGCACATAAACTTTTATACCGTTCAAACGATGGCAATGAAAATTTGTATGCATAAGTACTTGAACACATAGAATATTTTGTGTTATCAACTTTGTATCATCTCACCACCAGATGGCGTTGCAGCATATCAACTTTTATACGATTCAAATGATCGCGTTGAAAATTTTTATACATAGGTATTTGAGCACATAGAATATTTTTGTGTTATAAACTTTGTTGCAACTCGCCAACAGATGGCGCTGCTGTGGTTCAACTTTTATACCGAGGCAAGAAGGCACACAAACTGACAGACATACCAACATCCATTTATATATATATATATATATATATATATATATATATATATATAGATTTATAGCATTATATTTTTTCTTTTTTCTTTTCTTCACAATTTTCTACAACGACTTATATATATATATATATATATATATATATATATATATATATATCTACCTGGGAAATAAGTGATACTCTGTCACCTGTCAAAAGAGATAAAATGTCAAACATTTTTGCCGTCCCAGAAAAAAATATTTTTTAGTTTTATTTATTAGTCACAAAAATCATTGAACGTTCACTTATACCATTGGCCATGTATATTCTTTGCTTGTACTTGATATTATTTAGAAATCAAGAACATCGTCGCGGAAATACACATATTTTAAACATTACCACCGCTTTAACTCGACAACTATAGCTCTATGGAAAAAATGTTCAAATTAAATGTTGCTACAAATAATATGGTCTTTAATTTGGTTGCCTCAGATTTTGAAAGAAATTGCCCTCTCCACATAGCAAAAATACACATATTTATTCAAGATTTTAATGTCGCCGTAAGCGTAACTCAAAAACCGTAACTCTTTTGAAAAAATATTCAATTTAAACATTTCTGGATTTGGGCCTATCTTTGATTCTCTCATCTCAGATTTTCGATTTTCTAGAAAAATTTACCCCTCCATCCCTTCCTTCGGGAACGTTTTTTGGAGGGAAAGAAAGAAAAGACCATTTCTCACGTCTCCGCTTTCAAATTAGTCAAAAATAATCAAAATCAGAGTACGTTTATTATATACATGGCGCGCGCACAAAGCAAAAAAAATCCCGATGGCCTGTAGCCAGCGGAAAGGTAAATTTCTCAAAATTCATTGAAGTAAAATTTGAACAACCTTTTCATTGGTATACCTACATGTCATTACAAATAAATTGCTGTATGTATCATAGCCTTGCGGTTAGAGGTTTTTGTTTTGGCTGTTGAATATAAAGCAGACAGGGTTCGTGTTCCCCTTCAAGGCAGAATTTTTTTTTCGCCTATTTCTTATCAATAAATATACTATATATTTTCTTTAATCAGGGTCTATATTAAGATCTTCATAAAATGTACAATTACATCAAATTTATATTGAGTGTTCATATATTATCAATATTTCTTATTTTTTCTTTATTATTTTTTTTTTCTGTGCATTTTATGAAAAATTGCTTTGAACCAAAGTTGTAGGTACTGATTATATCTATAACCCAAAATTATTTTTGATGATATCACGGCTCTTTTTTGATATATTTTTTAAATGTTTGAACGGTCGCCATTTTGAAACTACTTACCCGATATAGCCCAATAACGAACTCGACCGAGATATTTGACTGATTGATTTTTGTAGCAAATTTTAACTTGATACCTCCAAAACTGCGACCTCTATCGTGTTAACAAATTTCGTAATATCCCATATATATATATATATATATATATATATATATATATATATATATATATATATATATATATATATATACTTTTGAACCAAACGTTTTTTAAATAGTTTTTATTTGGACTAACCTATAGATAAAAGTGTGAACGATCGCAATAGGTACATTTCTATAAGAAATTTACCTAAAAGTAGACAGTCTAATTGTGTACCTCCTCTGTTTGGGATTGTGGGTAAAAAATCTGGTGTGCTCACTCCCAAACGAATTCCTTCGGGTACAAAAATCGTCTGATCAGGTATTATCAATTCCTTTTTTTCGGCTTGTCATGACAAACAATAAAGGTCATAATCAATTTTGATGTAGTAGGAACCGTTTAGCCAGAATGAAATAAAAAAAATTGACACTTTATTTGAGCATAACTTTTTTCCTGTTTTTCTCAAAAATACGCGCTATAGTAAGTAATGAAGTGCTTTGAGCAGAATGTTTTATATAAGTTTCATTATAATCGATAGAGCCCTTTTCGCACCACAGTCTTGAGCGGAACATGTTTTTTCAGCTATTGCCTAGCAAAAGCGCGTTAAAAAATAAATAAATTTTGTTTATACTGCTTAAAAGTTCATTGAACTAAATAAATTTGGATTTAAGCTAAGAAGTTCATCATATTGGATAAGTAAAAGCAATGGCCTACGATAAGGTAGACTTATTTTCCATTAGTTTATTAGAAACTCTGATATTACCAATTGTATAAACGAAAATGTTCTAGTTATCTCCTCCAAATTCTCATACCTGTGGCATGCTTCCATGAGAATACTTTCTCAATACTTTCATTTCATAATTATGGCTTATCTATACATATAAAAAATCAGGGGTTTTCTCGATGTTAACATATTACGAAAGAAAATGTCATAGAAACTCCCCCCAAAGAGACAAAAATTAATAGAATAGATAGAATAGTAGGTACTGGTAGCGACATCTGTTGTGGAATAGTTAACCCACAAGCACATAAAACAACAAAGCAGATTATTAAGCAAGTGCACACTTCACATGAATGATGGAAACAAGATGATAGCGATGAGATTGACAGATTAATTTCGTACATAAGCGACAAGTGCTACAAAATACATGGGTGAAGTAACAGAAATCTTCTACTGGAAATATAGACACCAAAATCTACCTTATCGATTTGAATTAAATAACTTAAAATAAAAAAAATGCTTTATTAATCACTAAAATACTCTACAGCTGTACAATATCATTGTCTTCTTCACTAGACTCTTGTTTCTCTCTAATTAAATGGACCGTTTCCGCTTCCAAGGCCAACTTTCTTATATTTGCCAAGCAGCCGGCAGCCGCCTCTTGCAGTTTCCAATCTGTTGATGATACAGCCTTCAACAAAAACGCCACGACTCCACTTTCGTGCATTGTGATACAATTGAATGGATTTTTCGAGAGATGAAATAACGCCAAAGCGGTAGTTGTATGAACTTTGGGATCTTCATCGGCCATGTATTGCACCAGTGGGGTGATGGCACCCAGTCTATAGGAAAAGGAAAACATTATTTGAAAACGACTAGGTAATTTTTATGTGCCCTTCTATAACTTTTGAATACCGACCTTCCAAACATTTTGCAATTGGAACCCCAAGCGCAGCAATATGCTATTGCCGATGCCAAGTGTTGCCTCAATTCCACATCTTCAGTATGCACCAGGTCAACCAACATTGGCACCACACCATGATCTGTGATTACTGCTAGATTTTCTACATGAAACAACAGAATGGGATCATCATAAAGTCTTCAAAGTCTTCTATAATTCGAAACAAAAGAGCTGTCGCTTCAACTGCAGATAAAAATATCAAATAATATGATCATCGCGATTTCGATAATTCTTCACAAAATAACACTCACACGTTGAAACGCTTTAAAAGTTGATTAACATGAATCATGATACAGGAATTAGTTTGGTACAATGCATTTAGGAATGCGATCTGCAAGAGGTTGCTCAAGTTCTTCGAGAAAATTAGTATAGTGTGAATTCTATATCAAATGCTTGTAAATATTGGATCAGACAAATTGAAATTAGACCCCTTTGGTCATCTCATATTCTATGGGCAGATGAGGTCTCATTCTTTCTAAATAGTAGAGTCAATAATACTCTGTCAATACAGAAAGGTCTTCGTGATAACAACATTACCGTTTGGTGCGATGTCGCAAATAATTTTATCACTGATACTAAATGAGCACGATGGAATTGAAAGCTCTATTATTATGCAGGTTAGAGCTCTACAGCATTTTTAACGGCCTCCAAGATTATCAGATCTTCACCCAGTGTATTATTGACTGTGAAAATAGTAGTCTGCAAAAAACAAAATATATATCTTTACCGATATCCTTTGCTACTTCAGCTATGGCGGCGCATACACAAGCCAAGACGTGCGTGTCTGTCGATTTCAGTAGATTCACAATCAGTTCCAGACCACCGACAAAACATCTGACCATTTCACCGGAATCGGTGGCATGCCTGATGCAAGGTACAAGTGACCATGCCGCATTTGCTTGAACCTACAACAGAAAATAAATGATTTAGTATTCATTATACTTGTTAAGGAATTGATAGCTCATAGAAAGTCAGCTTAGGGTAGAAAAAAGGGCTTTGTCGAACTCTGGACAAACCAAAAAAAGAAAGTACCTTCTTATCTATACCAACTGTTTCAAAGATCTGTAGATTTTAAGAGTACTAATAGAACATTTTTGACCAATGGGCACTTTTTTGTACGTATAAGGGTTGATATAAGCCCTAAACGTATCTCGGACCGTTGAGCAATGTTTTGGGATGAAATATAAGTATTTTAAGGATAAATCTAATTAGGTCAAATGTTCAAGTTCATTTCTTAAATGTCGACTTTCCAACGAAATCATCCATCCCCAATGACAAAAATTTAGGGGAGTGAGATCCAGCGATCTAGGTGGCTAAAATTGCAGGTCGGCAAAGAATCAATAATCTAAGAGCTAAAAAATATTACGAATGGCTAGATGAAAGGAAGAATATAGATGAGGTAGAGTGACGATATAATGAAGAATACAGGACGAAAGTAGATACAATTGGCGATGATACAGAGATTTTATGACAAATGTAGGAGGTCTTTGTCCAGGCTTGGATACATAAGACTAAAGAAGAAGGTATGTCCTAAAAATGCTTCAATTTATCCTCAAAACACCCTGTATCTGGTTCAAATGGACCCTTTTTTCTACGATAAGCTGACCGTGTTCGATCATTCTCACTTTGGTAGAGTCGTTCTTCAGCAATGACCAAATCAATCTGACTCCATCCAGTTCTTCAATGATGCGCATTGAATCGTCATCTTCAGCACAACCCCTGAGTACCATTGGAACGTTCTCCAACAAAGGGGGATAAGTGTAGTTGAGTAGATTTACCAAATGTGGGATCCCTTCGGCTTTTCGCAATGTGCTGCGATTGTGTTCGAACTTTAGACATTCCCATAGTGCTCCGACAACATTGCTCAGGACTCTTTCGTCTTCTTCAACGTTTTCCAGCAACTTCACCAGTACCTGTTTACTTGTGTTTGTTTATTTATGAAATAATTAATTAATTAATTATATTTAGGAACACCCTATATGCATTCAAGTTGCCTCTAAAAGGTCACAAAACATAAGAAATTCGTAAAAGATATTTTCACTGTTATTATTTAAAATTTACCAAATCGTTAAATATAATGGTTTTTTCAGACTATAAAAGTGAAAAATGATTTCTCATAATTTAGTGTTAGCTTATTTTGATTTCTTGTATATTACTTTCACTATATACTATAGTAAAATCATCAGCAAACAAATTCATATTTCCATTCAATTTCAAACTGACCAACAAATTTATATACATGCGAAAAAGAACTGGTCCCAGGATAGACCCTTGTGGAACACCACATAATACGGTTTTTTCTGAACCAGATTATTCTCCCATGCATACAAAGAATACCCTGTAATATATGCCTAAAAAAATTAAACTAAAGTTGTACCTATGAATCATCTGTATAAATTTCAAATATAAATAACATTCCTTCCAAGGTCACTTTCTTAGAATTTTATTGTTTTCTATCTTTGGTCGACTTCGACTTTGAAACTATTTGTACAGACTCTTTAACGCACACAAATTCGAAAGATCAGAAAAGGTGCATTTCAATAAGAAACTAAACTAAAAAAAATCCCGATGGCCTGTAGTCAGCGGAAAGGTAAATTTTTCAAAATTCATTGAACTGAAATTTTAACAACCTTTTCATTGGTATAACTACATGTTATTAAATAAAATTGTCATAGCCTTGCGGTTAGAGGATTTTGTTTTGGCTGTTGAATATAAAGCAGACAGGGTTCGAGTCCACTTCAAGGCAGATTTTTTTCGTCTATTTCTTTTCAATAAATATACTATATCTTTTTTTAATCAGGGTCTATATTAAGATCTCCAGAAAATGTACAATTACATCAAATTTATATTGAGTGTTCATGTTTTATCAATATTTGTTATTTTTCTTTATTAATTTTTATTTTTTTACCTGTGTATTTTATGAAAAATTGCTTTGAACAAAAGTTGTAGGTACTGATTATATCTATAACCTAAAATTATTTTTAATAATATTTACACTACTGCTCTTTTTTGATAATTTTTTAAAATGTTTGAATGGTCGCCATTTTGAAACTACTTACCCAATATTGCCCAATAACGAACTCGACCGAGATATTTGAGAGATTGATTTTTGTAGCAAATTTGAACTTGATACCTTCAAAACTGCGACCTCTATCGTGTTATCGTGTTAACAAATTTCGTAATATCCCATATATATATATATATATATATATATATAAACTTTTGAACCAAATGTTTTTTTGGACTAACTTATAGACATATAACAACATGCCGTTGAAATTTTTTCGAAATTCAAAAGTGTGAACGATCGCAATAGGTATATTTCTATAAGAAATTTACCTTATATAGGTACCCAAGTACCAATTGTTATCTAATTTCAAGCGTTATTTGAATTCTAACAGCAGCATATTTTACAAATCTTCAAAGTCCATATAATTAAAATGAATATCTGTAAAAAGATCACCAAAAATCACCTGTACTTTGATAGGCTATAAGTATGGACTTTTCTTTGGAACTTTGTAATGAAATAATCATTTCCTCAATTAATATTAGGAAGTATATAATGTATTAATTAATATTATATATGTTCTATATATTTTTTATCTTAATTACAATCACCATAACATCGTTTAATTACCTGGAAGATTTTTTTTCCATAATAAACGACCATTTTGATCTACTTTATTTCAGGCGATAAGAGTTGACTTACTTAATATGTTTATTTCATAAAAAAAAACATATTATTAACTATGTTTACACAATTCGAAGATAACAGTATTTTCTTATGAGAGCATGTATTTAAATATCAGCAAGCTTTTGGGGCTTCCTGAATCGCTAAATCCGCAAATTGTAATCATTAATTATTATAATATAACATTGATAACCTTTGTATGCTTATAATGACTAATTCGAAATCGTTTGTACTATTTCTTTTTATCAAAATTATAATTTGGTAATTTTCCATACATGCATTACTAATTTGTGGAAAATTATGGAAATTAAAAGAGATATTCTTGACATAATAATCTATATTTACATAACATTGTCAATGATCAAGATTCCATAATTTAGTTTGTCCTGTAATTTTCTAGAAAAATTCAGTATAACTGCTGTAAGTAAGCTATTTGCGGGTAGACATTAATTTCCTCCAATAAAAAATAATTAGTTCCTAATTAATCATTCGATAAGAAGACTTTGAAACTAAAAGCCAAGTTTTATCTATCTATCCAACTAAATGTTTATCATTAAAGCGTTTCACAATATTGTAACGGAATATATTTGTTTCTTCATTGAATTTCACCAACACCGGTTGATTTGCATTTGAAATCGATAAAGTTGCAACACCTCAATAATTTTGAATATTAAAAATAAAAAGAAAAGTATCCCGAGCCTCATTCGTAAATTATTGGGTAGCGTAGTGAAATGAAATTTGTTTTTTTTTCTTCTTCTAATTTCTCGCAGTCTGCATAATAATTCGGTCGAAGGCATATTGTTGTTTTATGCTCTAGGGTTATTTTTAACTTTCTAGAAGTTATTTTGTGATCCGATTAAAAATAAACAATAAACAAGCCTTAATAACAGTACGAACTAAAAAGTGAACAAATAATAGTAAAAATATAGTAAAAAGCACCCCACATTTTTTTACAATAAAATTAAACTCTTGTTGATCCGTCAATTAAATTATGAATAAGACTGATGGTATCTACCTACTTAACCTGTAATAATGATAAAAATATTTTATTTTATCCTGGTGATACTGATCAGGATACTTGGATATAGTTATTAAATTATTGCATCTTCACTGGTTCTTGATCTGAGTTGAAATTTTCAAGCCAGTCGGACGTCTACAAGTTGTAATAGCTATAATAAAATCGTGTTAAAAAAAGTTAGGTTAGATAACTTCTAATAAAAATCAAATGATCCAATTGACAAAGGAGATTCTGGGTACCTTGTAACGGGTAATTCACTTAGGGGTAATTTTTGCGTAACTGCAACTAACGTAGAGTCCATTCTGAACTTTACCTAGCCCTAAAGAAAAAAGTCTAGAGCCGTTATATCACATGATTTGGGCGGCCAATTCTGCAATCGGAGGGGAGAAATTAACTGTTCCCTGAATTGTCTTCGCAATAATGCGATGGATTTGCGAGCTGTGTGTCAAGTAGCACCGTCTTGTTGGAACCAAAAGTTCCAGATTGTACGTGGATAAGCTGTCAAAATGCTTAATGAACGAAACATGGAAAGTTTAGAATGAACCTCATTTACGGCCAAGATTCCAAACAAATAATTTACAGGAAATACATAGAAAGATTGGTTCCTTTGTATGATAATAAACGTACCATACCTATATAACGGGATTTTCTTTATTCCACTCTAAAAATTAGGTCTAAATGAATCAGAAATAATTTTACCTCAACAGTTTTGAGCTGGTCCAATCGCTCCACATTTTCAGGACTAATAGCTGTTTTCCATATAGCGCCTGTAACGGCAGCCAATAGAGGTTTGTCTTCTTTTGTTTTTGGATTTCTTGCCATATTCACTAGTGGATCCAAACCGCCTGATTGTCGCACCATGTCCCTTGTTAGGGCATTTTCGCTGCACTTGAAAATTGTTTCAGCGCAATATCGCCTCAGCATTGGATAGTCCTGTGATTTTTGTCATTAGAATAAATGAAAAGGGCAAAGAATATAAATAAATCCAGAAGCGAAGTTTTTACCGACAGAATAAAAATTCATTCTGGATGGATTTATATCAACTATTGTCAAAGAATTGGTCAGAATGTAAAATCATATGTATAAATAGTTATTTATGTGCCAAGGGTATTAAGTAGATGTTTATGTCTTGAGGGAGAAAATTTTAAAACCCGAGGGCTGCACGCAAATGCAGGCCATAAAGTGCACATTATGTCCGCATGGGCATAATGTCCTTGTAGAAGAAGACATGGCCCCATTAAAGTTTTCAAAATTCTCCACCCCTGCAAAAAATAACCTCAAAATGGATGGAAAGATTCTGATTTAGATGACAGATGACAGTGTTCTCTAACTAGTTGAGTTTATCGTGGTCATTTTTCTATTTCTCTGTGGCATTGTAGCTTCAAAATGGATAAGCCGATTTTTGTTTTTTTGTTCAAGGTTGAGTTGGTCCAAAGTGTTCTAAGCTATTTTTTCTTTGATTTAGTTTAACGTGTGTATCTGTCTGTCTGTTTGAGGCATCGCAGCTTTTTATTTAGTTTATTGAACTTAGATTTATTTAATGAAAATTTTCAAATATCAGGACAGGACATTTTATCAATTAAGATAGAAATATAATGAATAGAAGAAACCATTATGGAATTAAATAATAATGTTTCGAATGTTTTTCAAAAATAAAATTAAAGTTACCTTCAAAATTCAAATAGTCAATAAACATACAGTTCATACTGAAACCATTAAATACCTATTTTTTGGTTCTATACTTCTATTACTATTTTTCGGCTTATATCAGAAACAGTGTTATTCAGAATTATCAAATTTATTGGTAAAACAATGCTTCTAATTAAATTTATGTTGATAAAACGTTAGAAACCAAAAACTAAACTTTTTTATGTAACTGTTTCAGTTATTTTTCGCCTTTCACAGTTTTCTCATTAAAATTAATCTGCTTGAACCGTCCGTGCTTATTATGAAATTATCCAAGGAATTAGAATACTTTATGTTAATTTGGAACATATCCAAAATTTGCTATGCCCATGTCTCTGAAATATTATGCATTTTTATGGGCGAAATAATTTCCTATCCTTTCACCTACCAAGTACCTAAGTGAATGCTTTTTTATAATTAACAAAAAAGAAAGAAGTCGATAGGTTTTTGCATATCTTTTTCTGTTTTGGATTCATAATCGACTTGTTGAAATGTGAATATGAATTAGAAAGTCTTCACAGTCCGACAGTATTATTATTATTATATATAAATCTCAGGTTCCACATTCGCATTTGAAATTGATAATAATTGCAATATTTAAAACGCATTAAGGTTGATTAAAATGAAATAACATGGATAACTACTCAGTTTTTTTGGTAAATATATCGTTAACTCATTTTATAAAGTACTAGTTTTTGCCCGTTACTTTTTCCGTGGAAGATCAGTTGATACCCTATGTGTTGGTATCTTCTTCATATAGTGGATACATGTCTAGGTATCAGGAGGGAATTTTAACAAAGACAGAAGAAAACAGAATAGTATAATTGCTTCGAGAAAAGGATAGTAGGGCCGTGCTCGACTTGGCGGGGGCACTGCCGTGTCGTCAGTTATACAAAATACTAAAAGACAAAAAAATCCCGATGTCCTGTAGTCAGCGGAACGGTAAATTTTTCAAAATTCATTGAATTGAAATTTTCAATTCCATTGGTATACCTACATGTTATTACAAAAATTTGTCGTATGTGTCATAGCCTTGCGGATAGAGGTTTTTGTTTTGGCTGTTGAATATAAAGCAGACAGGGTTCGAGTCCACTTCAAGGCAGATTTTTTTTTTCGCCTATTTCTTTTCAATAAATATGCTATATTTTTTTAATCAGGGTCTATATTAAGATCTCCAGAAAATGTACAATTACATCAAATTTATATTGAGTGTTCATGTTTTATCAATATTTGTTATTTTTCTTTATTAATTTTTATTTTTTTTTTCTGTTTATTTTATGAAAAATTTCTTTGAACAAAAGTTGTAGGTACTGATTATATCTATAATCTAAAATTATTTTTAATAATATTTACACTACGGCTCTTTTTTGATAATTTTTTTAAATGTTTGAAAGGTCGCCATTTTGAAACTACTTACCCGATATTGCCCAATAACGAACTCGACCGAGATATTTGAGAGATTGATTTTTGTAGCAAATTTGAACTTGATACCTTCAAAACTGCGACCTCTATCGTGTTAACAAATTTCGTAATATCCCATATATATATATATATATATATATATATATATATATATATATATATATACATATATATATATAAACTTTTGAACCAAATGTTTTTTTGGACTAACTTATAGACATATAACAACATGCCGTTGAAATTTTTTCGAAATTCAAAAGTGTGAACGATCGCAATAGGTATATTTCTATAAGAAATTTACCTAATAAGTGAAGCCCTGAAAGAAAACTGTTGACAAATCAGAAAGAAGCTGGTAAAACTGAAGAGAAAATACATTCAAAGCAGTAAAGGAAGGAAAACAAAACAAGATTTGGATGAGAGAGGTGATATTACAGATGATGAAAACGAAGAGAAAACACAAGAATAACCTAACCTAACAGTACTAAAAGGTCAAAGAAGCCAAACAAAAGGAAATGGATGAAAAATGACAAAAAATATCTGACAAGTACAAAAACAGTACAGTAAGAACTCGTCAATGACAACGGAGAACTGATTGTGGCACAAGGAAGTATTAAGTATTAAAGGAACTTGGGAAAATACATAGAGAATCCTTTATTCCTTATAAACAGAAACTGGACCACCAATACTAGTAAATGAGATAGAAGCATTCATAAAATCGTTGAGTGAAGAAAAAGGTCCTGGACCAGACGGGATACTGACAGAGTTCCTTAAGGTTTTGGATGAAGAATCAATAGAAATGATCTGCAAAATATTAAACAATATCTATGACATCGGTAGTGTCGCGAAAGAATGGCTCACTTCGAAACTTATATTGTTACCCAAGAAATAAGTTCCAAAGAAATGATGAGAATACAGAACCATCGGCTTAATGAGCCATGTACTCAAATTTTTCATTAAAATTATATGTGGAACAGTTACCCTCCCAAAAAATCTAAGTCCTATCTGCACGATCAAGAGACAGATCTGTTGTTTCGTTGTGTCAAGTCAACTAATATGTCAAACGTCAGTAATATTCGTCGAGTATATGTCCTCGTGCTTGTTTAATAAATCTGTGATTCTCTGTATTTTCTATTACGTAAGTATTCAAAGATAACTGTAAGGCATGGTTCAAATCGAGTCGTAAAAAACACTTATTACCCACCTCTGCTGAAAGATGCTTAACAATATCTCGAATCATCCCTTCTGTCTGTATGGCCAATTGATAATTTGGATCGTCTGCACATTGAGATATCGTACCTATGGATGGTATCACTACTTCCATATGTACCGACCTAGATGGTTAAATTGATATATGAAACATCTGTAAAATTATTAGCTTTCCCACCTGGAAAGGCGGGGCTTCTTTAAGACTTCTTTTGTCTTCCTACCTCAACAATCTGGCTAGCAATGGTACAGATCCACTCTTCATCATCACCTGTATATTTTTCTTGCTCTTCGATACCGACCACAATGCCCGTGCAGCAGCTTTGGCTATGTTGACCAGTTCGACCTCATCGGGACTCAGCTGTTCTTTGGGTACCTTCAGGTAGGCCTCATTGACGTCCAAAAAATCCACCAGCTTTGGTATGCCATTGCATTTGCGTACATGCTTTCTGGCCTTGCGGATTTGAGCTACATTGTAGATAGTTTCTGCAACGAGGATCTGCAGATCTCGAGCTGGTTCTGATAGGTTTTTCACCAACAGGGAAATGCCACCCAGATCGGCTATGGAGCGCCGGATGTCTTGGTTGTGAGATAGTTCGGTGAGAACGCCGAGAGCGCCCAGTTTGCATTTCAGGTCTTTGGTTTCCAGCAGGTTTATAAGGATTTCCAAACCTCCTATCTCCTGGAAATAATGATGTGTAGTGTTGCTTTTTTGCAGAAAAAGAATAGAATATGAATAAACAAGTGAATAATATGAAATTTAATTTGAGCACTACGTTTTTTTGCTTCTTCTCAGAGATACGCCTTCAAAGCATGGTCTTGGTCATCAGAAAAATAATTTAAGCAAGTTTGATCAATTCTTTGGATCCGTTTTCTAGCTACAGTCTCCAGATTTTCGGCTATTACTCAGTACCTATTGCGGGCATGGCCTCCCACAGGAAAAAGCAACAAAACTAATCATGTTGCAAAATAATCTTGAATCTTGGCTTGGAATAACAGACAGACCAATGGATGAAAATATGTTTTTGGGCTCAGAGAGCTTAAACATCCATAGGGCACCGAAACTTTTACGATAATTACAATATTTTTCTTACATTGCTACCTGAGGTAACGGTAAGAAAAAAATATATACAAGGTGTTTCAACAATAATAACAGAAGTTGTAGAGAATTCATTTTTCTTTTCTTAAAAAAGCCTCCCAAAAAATGTTTGCAAATGGTTTTATTTTAGAATTACTTTTAATAAAAATTAGGCGGAAAGCGCTATTTTTATCAATTTGTTTATGAAAAAAGGGAAAAAACTTTTAGCTGGAATTCTCGTTTTTCCAAATAGTATGGAATCATGTTAGTATTTGACCTAATACTACCAACGTAACTTTTGCGGTGTGGATGATTCCATGATGTGTTACTTGCTTCAGGACAAAAAAACACAATATTTCACTTTAGTCATCCAAAATCTAAAAATGTTCGCTCTAAAGCAGATATTTATAATAATAAAATTTTCAAAATAATCTAAGAAAAAAAGTTACGTTGGCAGTGTTGACAGCATTGAAGCACGAGAAATGCTACCGTAGGTACAAGTCAACTTTTTTAAACCTCACTTCTCCCAAATTTCATTTTTCTAATTTAACACGCACAAGTCAATCATCGCTTCGTTTAACCTCACTATCTGGCGAGTTTATGTTTACTATTTTCGCGACAATTCTTTCTAATTTTGAATAGTGTTAGCGTTGATTAGGATGCTATATATACTATTTAGGATTGAAAGGATACTTTCAAATCGAAAATTCGTAAATTCTGAGAACAACATTTTTCCCTTTCTTTATTAACAAATCATTAAAAATAACGCCTTCTCTATTTTTGCAAAGATTTGATTTTTTAGGGCTTTTATAACAAAAGCCGCTAACTATGAAATTAACAATAATAATATTGGCCTACCCACCTGTATGGCAAGTTGATTGATTTCTGTAGTGAGATCATGATCTTTGAGGCAACAAAGTGCTACCACAGTTGCAGTCTGATTCCCAGTTTTGATATATTTTATCAATTTCTGAATATGCCAATATTCGGGTGGTATATCAGCTTTGGGTCGTGACGATCGTCTCTCCTCATCTGATGAACTTCATTCATAGCATTTGTTGGATGAGTATTTGATCAGTTTTTTTTTAAGCCCATATTGATTATTATTGTTAGGTAAGTAACGTACCCGTCTTCTGATGAATCCTCACTGTCAACACCTTCTTCGACAATTACTTCTCTCAGGGCGCATTTGTTGTAATTGGTATCTTCGATTTCTTCAGTGGAATCTATTCGAATTTTGGACATCTATCTGGAAATGTTATTGTTAAAAGGTTTGATGAAAAATCCACTGTCAAATTACTTTCAATCATATAATAAATGTCAGATTGAAAGTAATTACTTACACCTTTCTAGACTAGTAGTATTGTAATGCTGTGTTATTTTCGGTATAGAGATTTTTACAAATGTTGACGTTTCAGAGTTTTCTAAGTCAAATGAACATATTTTCAGCCATTGGTCTGTCTGTCTGTCTGTCTGTCTGTGACAGCATTATCTCGGGAACGGATCGGTGTATTTTGTTGCTTTCTGTTTCATTTTGTTTGGTACAAATATCACTCGCCGGTGGCACTGAATGAGAATCCTGTATACACTGGGTGTTGAGCTATAGCCAAAAAACGTGATTTGCTCAAGACTATATCGCCAAAACGGCTCTAAGGCTTTTGATAAAACTTGCTTAAAGTATTATTCTGAGAGCCCTCTACCACCCACATATAGCGCCATCTCTGAGAAAAAGTACAAAAAAAAGTTATGCTTTAATAAAATTCCAAATTTTCCACATATTTCTTCAGATTCTGGCTAAACGTTTCATCTTGCGAAAAAATGTTAAATGACTATTATTGTTTGTCTTGACATGCTGAAAAAATGAGTGGTTGCACGATTTGACCAGGAGGATTTTTACTTTCCTACCGCTATTATCGTCGCTATGTAAAGAAAGTATTGTAATAAGAGTAAAGTTTTTCATTCACTGGAATTTGCCTGCGAGCGGGAGGAAAGTCGTGTGAGTGGACACATCAGATTTTTTTTGTTTGGTGGGGTTAAGATGTCTACTGACGTCCTGATCATGTCGGCGTGACCAATTCAGGTTCTGATTCGGTCCGGATAACGGACGACTGGACTTGGTATTTGTTATAAATACAGACATTCTATGCAAAATTTCAAAATTTCAGCTCTCTTCCTATACCTATAATGACATATGGGCGGACGGAAAGCGTAACACCAATTTGGTATGGAGCCCTAAAAATGGGCAAGCATTATTCGAGGTCGCTTGTGTTTCGGACTTATGATTTTCAGATTGGTTCTTCCTTAAAGTTTGAGTCAGGGCATATATTCTTTTTTATTAATTTTACGGTCATTAGTTTCAGGAATAATATAGGAACGGCCAATTTTCCTTAATATCTTTTAAACCGTTTATGTCAAAAATTTCAAATAAATGCTAGTCGGGCTCACGAGAATATGGGTTAAATTTTGAGTGAAGGTGTATAATCTTTTTTTTTTGGTAAAAGTTTACTCTCAGTAGAAGCGGAGCTAAGTGGGTGGGCGCAGTCAATTTTCGTGTATTTTCTGTAACATTTTGTATGCCGTTAATTTTTTGATAATAAAAAATATTCATTTCAATTATACAAAACGAGCCGTTTCATTTGATAGGTCAGATGATGTGCTTGAAGGAGGACCACAAAATTAACCCCTTGAATCAGAAGTCGATTATTTACGCTAGTCTTCGGTGAGGCGGTTTTCTGAATCTGTGTACCGCGTGCTTCATTAAAAATGGCCAATCTCCATTATTCTAGATAGATTCTAGATCCCAAAATATGATGATTTAGCTCAATAGTCCCTATACAAATATTGTAGGTTTCCGAAATACAGGGTCTTTTAAGTTGTCATTTATTCGTTGAATTTTGCAATATTTTTTTATGTTCTTATAGTTTCTGCTAGAAAATTTGTAGTTTTATGTTTTTAACATGGTGATTACGACTTTTATTTCTAATACTTATCCTATTACCCATGTAATATTCTTTGCTAGTACCTACTTGTCATTGTTCATAGATCTCAAAACATTACGACGTAAATACACATATTTCAGTTTTTACCAAAGCTGTAACTTGAAAACGTTGACATTTAAAAAAAAAAATAATTTAAACGTTTCCGGATATGGCCTCATCTTTGATTCTGCCGTCTCAGATTTTCGATTTTCATCGAAAATTGCTCCCTCGAAGGGGATAGATTTTAGATGGGAAGAGGATTCGGATTTGAGTTTTTATAAATATGGGACCATTTCTCAATTGTCCCCTTTCAAATGAATCAGAAATCGTCAAAATCTGAGCACGTTTACTATGCAAACGTGCGAACAGCCTTACATTAAAAAACGCATTAAAAAATCCCGACGGCCTGTATGTAGCCAGCAGAAAGATAGATTTCTCAAAATTCATTTAATTGAAATTTGAACATCCATACATTTTTTCTGTATTAATTTTTCTTTTGTTAGTTTTTTTTCTTCATGATTTTTTTTCTTTGCATTTTAAATAAAGTTAGATTTTAATGGAACGCAGTGCAAAAAAACTCAACAAACCAAATACAAAATCCTGATTTAAGTACATAATAAGGTAATATATAGTATAAATAATAAGTAATATCTAATGAGATATTACTTATTATTAGTAATTCTCAGTTAATATCATTGAATCAAAAATATGTTGCCAACAATCGAGCTTTACAAACCGACATTTGTTTTGCTAAGAAATTTGGAATTATCGCTAAAATGACAGTACCTAACCTTTATTTTTCTTTGAAATGTCTTCTACATATCATTGAAAATCAAAATCAGTTCAGCCATTTCTGGGATTAACCCGTACGAACAGACAAGCGAAAATAAAAAAAAAGAATTTTCAGTTTTGTTGAAGTGCAAAAAATATAACAATATAAAGTAATCAAAAAATTGTATTCCAAAATCACAGACATTTCAATTTGATTTATATGTGTAAAGATTAACAAAAATTATATCTATACCTAACTAGAGTGCTTTTCGAATTTCGTCGCTTAGGTTCAACAAAAATTGCCGCCTATAAGTACCGGGCCACACTGTATTCTCAATGTGAAATGCAGTGTAACAATTTCAATTTATTTATTGGCGACGTGTTTGTGTATATTCCTATAAAAATTGGCTTCAGATTGCAAGAATGTGGTATAGTTGATAGTCTGTAAAATAATATAATATGCTATGGTATCTTAGATAATTAATTATCGATTACAAAAAGCCTATTTATCGACGGACTCATTGCACATTCTCTTGGCAAAATCACCATTCTAAATGAAAGAACATATTAATTATTATAGACTGCTTTCAATATTATTAATTTTGTTGGAAACATTAATAAACACAACCAATAATTTATTGTTAATATGCACCATCAATTATTAAACAAAAACATCAAGAAATATTGAAATTTTTGTTTATTTTTGGATATCTAAAAAATATTTGAGTCAATGAAAAATCTGGAGAATTTATTTAAAATATATTGTTATACTGTTCACCTAATTCTTATGCTCTACCGTCACCACCATGTCCACTTTATTAACATGAACATTGCGCTGTCCACAATTCATTGGGAGGTCCGTGATCACTGAGTTTCGAGGAATTTATCACTACCTTCTACTTTCTTAGGCTGTGGGGTAGAAGGTCTTGATCGTCCTCGGCATTAAGGGTGAATTTCAACGTGTACATAGTAGTCATTAAATAAGGCTCAAAACACTATCAGTATTACACACGATACCGTTATTACGGTAGGGCGTATGATTACGGCGCTACTCTAGTGCAATAACCCGAGTGACCTCCTTTTTTTTACTCGATTATTTAGAAAATATGAATCAATAATGTTTTTTCCTCAATTATTTCATTATTTTGTATCCGTAGACAAGCACACCGTCTTTTTAAAAGCATTAACCTCTTCTAGGTTTTCACCGCTACAGCTATGCTAAGTTTCGAATGTCAACATTGTGTTGAAGATTAGGGGATATTGTAGCAGGTGAAATTGTTTTGCCATTATTGCAGTCTATAATGTTCTTTAAATTCCAGAACGGAAAATTTAAATTTGGTATTTATACAGATTAATTTTGTGGAGCAAATTGGAAAATTAATAGAAAAATTTTCCTCAAGCACATAATGACATATGAAAATAAAGAGCTCGGTATCAGTAATTCAAACATTTTTTTAATATAAAATGAACGGTATAGGTGATATTACGAAAATTATACCAAAATTTCCCCCCTATCTCCGAAAGTAATGAGCGTAAAATCTTGAAGAAAAAATCTACAAAATACCTAGATATAGGTCTTCACTCAATCTGTAGAATGTTCCTTAACTGATGTGCTCTTCATCTGTTGTTACATAATATCCTGCTTTGTGTTCATTTACTGACCCATCTGTATATAAAAGTATGGATTTTTTGTATTGAGAGTAATCTATTATAGTTAAACGCTTGGTTGAAGTTTTTCAACTATGTGTTGTCAATATCATCCAAAACAATAGCTTATTGCTTACTGTTTCCTTGGGAAACTTTCGGTTAGAAGTACCTTGTACCTTGTACATACTATCATAGATAAACAATTTATATACGGATATACTATCTATCCTTTAGGACACTTTTGGGATCTTCGCTGGTGGTGTTTACTGAACTGTGGCGTATGCCACACTCAATACATTCTGCACTTCCTAAAATTTAACACATCCAAACGCTTCGATAGTAGGTACCTATATACTTTCAATTATTAAATAAAATTATTAATTATAATGAAATTTTCAATTATAATTGAAAATGTTTGAGCTACTGAAAAAAACTGAATAATTCGTCTTTCCAAATATATTTTACACTTATTGTTGGGCTATTGGCCTCTTATTCTCTACTGCCACAATCATGTCCATTTTAAGTATATGACTATTTCACTGTCCACAATACATTGGGAGGTCCGGGATCACTGAGTTTCGAGGAATTTATCACCAACTCCTACTTTCTCGCCTGTGGTAGAAGTTCTTGATCGTCCTCGGCATTAAGGGTGAATTTCAACGTGTACATAGTAGTCATTAAAAAAGGCTCAAAACACAATCAGTATTACACACGATACCGTTATTACGGTAGGGCGTATGATTACGGCGCTACTCTAGTGCAATAACCCGAGTGACCTCCCTTTTTTTTTACTGGATTATTTAGAAAATATGAATCAATAATGTTTTTTTCTTCAATTATTCCATTATTTTATAGCCTTAAACAAGCTCACCGTCTTTTTAAAAGCATTAACCACTTCTAGATTTCCACCGCTACAGCTACGCTAAGTTTCGAATGTCAACATTGTGATGAATATTAAGGGATATTGTAGCACGTAAAGTTGTTTCGGAAGTTTTTTCCTTTGTTGCAGTCTATATGTTCTTTAAATTTACAGAACGGAAAATTTAAATTTGGTACTTATACAGAATAATTTTGTGGAGCAAATTAGAAAATTAATAGAAAGATTTTCCTCAAGCTTATAATGTGACATACGAAAATAAAGAGCTCTATATGTAAATCAAACATTTTTTTTAATATAAAATGAACGGTATAAGGGATATTACGAAAATTATACCAAAATTTCTCCCCTTATCTCCGAAAGTAATGAGCGTAAAATCTTGAAAAAAATTTACAAAATACCTATACTTAGGTATAGGTCTTCACTCAATCTGTAGAATGTTCCTTAACTGATGTTCTCTTCGTCTGTTGTTACATATCCTGCTTTGTGTTCATTTACTGACCCATCTGTATATAAAAGTATGGATTTTTTGTATTGCAATTGCTTATTGCTAACTGTTTCCTTGGGAAACATTCGGTTTGAAGTGCTGCTTGTACCTTGTACATATTGTTGTGTATGTGGGTTCGCAGATAAGTGAGACTAATTTACAATTGTTAAATAAACTTTATTTATACTCGAAATACTAAAAATTACAACTTAACTTTACTATATTCTCACTAGCTTACCCGGACTATTCTATTATTCACAATGTCTTTTACATTCTGTCTCTAATGCCGACAATTCTCCCATATATATATCCGACAAAGGATCCAGATTATTCGAGCGGCTTCTGGTCTTTGATTCGCCAGCCGCCACTGGACTTTTCTCGAGATCCCTTTGTCGGCATTCTAGGAGTTGATGCCGACATGCTGCCGTCTCTCTCTTTGTCAACGCCGCTCTCTCGATATTTCCAACCACAGTATAGATCTGGCGCTTGCATCAAAAGGCTGCCGCGACTTTGTGGCCGGCGGCTGTTCCCCTTGCACGTTGCAATATTATCGTTTAGGACACTTGGGATCCTCGCTTGTGGTGTTTACTGAACTGTGGCGTATGCCACACTCAATACACGCCGCACTTCGTAAATTCAACACATCCAAACGCTTCGATAAATACCTATATACTATATACTTTCAATTATTAAACAAAATTAATTAGGTAGTAATAATGAAATTTTCAGTTATAATTGAAAATATTTGAGGTACTGAAAAAACGGAATAATTCGTCTGTCCAAAATATGTTTTACACTTTTCTTGTTGGGCTATTGGCCTCTTATTCTCTACCGCCACAATCATGTCCATTTTAAGTATATGACTATTTCACTGTCCACAATATATCGGGAGGTCCGGTTGTCACTGAGTTTGGAGGAATTTGTCAACCAACTACTATCTCGTGCATGTGGTAGAAGTTCTTGACCGTCCTCAGCATGAAGGGTATGTGTACATATTAGGGCTCAATTCAAATATGACACGTTACCGTTAATACTGGCAGGGCGTATGATAACGGCGCAACTCTAGTGCAATACCCTTGTGACCCCCATTTTTTACAGACGAACCAAACGGAGGAGATATACAATTCGACTGATTGCATTTTTTTATGGATTGCCTCGCCTTATCAAATACTAAACTTGCTGCGATTTCCATGATTATTTTTTTTTTCATTTGACACAGAACTCTTGAGATTAGGTCCCATTGAAAAAAAATCGACATGCAACATGACCTTTCTCTCAAAAACTTCCCTCAGGGGATAACTTTTTTTCGAAAATCGAAAAATTAAAGAAGTAACTTTAAATTATATGTGCAATCAAAAAATTTAAGAAATTTTGAATTTTGGATTAAAATTAATAGGAGATTAAATTAAATCGGCCCTTATTCTTCAACTTCAAAACTTCCCAGTACCAATAGTATTAATATTATTTTGTATTTTTCAGTGCACCAACTAATGAAGTCGGTCCAAGTTTTTGGAAAAAATACTTTTTACTTTAATTCTTAAAAAAAATAATTCCATATATATAATTTTTCAATCATTTAATTATTTTTTATTCCGTTTTACCCATACCTAATAGATATAGTGGTAATTTTGATGAGATTTTTTTTATCAGTTAAAGATAATCCTATTATTTTAAAGACAAAATCGCCATTTCAAATGATAGAATATAAAACGCTGGTATGCTGCTTTAATTATTTAATTTTGTTTGCGAAATTCAACAAACACAATAATTTTTTTTTCTATTAAATAGTTTTTATTACTTTAAGGTCTTTCTATAGTTGGACTTCGCAGCGATTTCTCAGGCCCCGTACGGTCTAGAGACTTGAAATTTTGAATTCGTACTTAGATAGGAGGCATCTCGCCGCCTGTTAAGCTTAACACTGATCCAAGTGGGATACAATAATGATTAATTATATTATCTGATTTAAGCAAGATCTAATTATTTGTTCAACATGATTAATTAGGTAAATTTCTTATAGAAATATACCTATTGCGATCGTTCACACTTTTGAATTTCGAAAAAATTTCAACGGCATGTTGTTATATGTCTATAAGTTAGTCCAAGAAAACATTTGGTTCAAAAGTTTATGTATATATATATATATATATATATATATATATATATATATATATATATATATATATATATATGGGATATTACGAAATTTGTTAACACGATAGAGGTCGCAGTTTTGAAGGTATTAAGTTCAAATTTGCTACAAAAATCAATCTCTCAAATATCTCGGTCGAGTTCGTTATTGGGCAATACCGGGTAACTAGTTTCAAAATGGCGACCATTCAAACATTTAAAAAAATTATCAAAAAAGAGCAGTAGTGTAAATATTATTAAAAATAATTTTAGGTTATAGATATAATCAGTACCTACAACTTTTGTTCAAAGCAATTTTTCATAAAATACACAGGTAAAAAAATAAAAATTAATAAAGAAAAATAACAAATATTGATAAAACATGAACACTCAATATAAATTTGATGTAATTGTACATTTTCTGGAGATCTTAATATAGACCCTGATTAAAAAAATATATAGTATATTTATTCAAAAGAAATAGGCGAAAAAAAAATTTGCCTTGAAGTGGACTCGAACCCTGTCTGCTTTATATTCAACAGCCAAAACAAAAACCTCTAACCGCAAGGCTATGATAATTTTATTTAATAACATGTAGGTATACCAATGAAAAAGTTGTTAAAATTTCAATTCAATGAATTTTGAAAAATTTACCTTTCCGCTGACTACAGGCCATCGGGATTTTTTTGTATTGCGGTAGATAAACAGTAATTTGTTATGGAGTAGCTGGCAAACAGATGTACATAAGTATAGTTCTAATCAAAAAAAGGAGAGATAAACTTGTACTCATCTCTATGGCTCAAATCATAAATGCCTAACAAAAACTTTTTTTTTCAAAAATTCGACGTGTTGAAATACTCCTCCATATTATACTTTGAGTAGTTGTGTTAATAAAAAAAAACAAAACTGGTAAATTCGTCTGTACAAAATATATTCTACAATTCTACACACATATGTTCAGCTAATTCTTAGGCTCTACCGTCACAACCATGCCCATTTTATGTACATGACCGTTTCAATGGCCACAATGCATTGGGAGGTCCGGGATCACTGAGTTTCGAGGAATTTATCACTACCTTCTACTTTCTTAGGCTGTGGGGTAGAAGGTCTTGATCGTCTTCGGCATTAAGGGTGAATTTCAACGTGTACATAGTAGTCATTAAATAAGGCTCAAAACACAATCAGTATTACACACGATACCGTTATTACGGTAGGGCGTATGATTACGGCGCTACTCTAGTGCAATAACCCGAGTGACCTCCTTTTTTTTACTCGATTATTTGGATAAAATATGAATCAATAGTATTTTTTCCTCAATTATTTCATTATTTTGTATACGTAGACAAGCACACCACCGTCTTTTTAAAAGCGTTAACCTCTTCTAGGTTTCCACTCCGCTACACTAAGTTTCGAATGTCAACATTGTGATGAAGTTTAAGGGATATTGTAACAAGTGAAATTGTTTCGAAAGTTTTGCCGTTGTCGCAGTTTTCTTCTTCTTGTTCAAATTTACAGATCGGAAAATTGAAATTTGATACTTATACAGGTGAAAGATTTTCCTTAGGAGATATTGGCCTTCACTCAAACGGTACAATGTTCCTTAACTGATGACCCATCTGTATATAAAAGTATAGATTTTTTGTATTGAGAGTAATCTTTGACCGACTTCCCAAAAGGAGGAGGTATACAATTCGACTGTGTGCTTTTTTGACCGACTTCCCAAAAGGAGGAGGTATACAATTCGATTGTGTGCTTTTTTTTTTGGTTTGTGCGCGCCTTTCATATAGTAAACGTACTCCGATTTTGATGATTTTTGATTCATTTCAAAGAGGAGGCTTGAGAAATGGTCCCATATTCATAAAAACGGGAATCCGACATCTCGTTCCCTCCGAAAACCGCCCCCGAAGGGGGTGGAGGGGGCAAATTTTGTCGAAAATTGAAAATCTGCGTTGATATAATTACAGATAGGACAATATCCGGAAACGTTTAAATGGAAAATTTTTTCAAAAGAGTAACGGTTTTCGACATAGAGACATTTTAAATTCTCAAATATACCTACTTTCGCTATGTGGAGAGGGCGATTTCTGTCGAAAATTGAAAATCTGTTTGCAGTACATGAAAGACATAATTATTTGTAGCAACATTTATACTGAACATTTTTGCCTTAGAGTTACGGTTTTCGAGTAAAATCGGTGTTAAAATGGTAACAACTAAAATATTCAAGCGTATTTCCGCAGCGATGTTCTGAGATCTCAATAATAACAACTGCAAGCAAGGAATATACGTGGGTAATAGAATAAGTACTATCTTCATTGGTATTAGTGAACGTTCAACGATTTTCGTGACTAATGTTACACTCAAAAGTGTGAAATAAATATTTTTTACAAAAAATTGGACCGACTTTATTAGTTGGTGCACTGAAAAGTATAAAATAATATTAATTCTATTGGGGCTGGTACTTGTGAAGTTGGTGCCAAAAGTTACCAATCTACCTGCAACTGCACAACTTCAAAAGTAACAGCACCAATAGAATTAATATTATTTTATACTTTTCAGTGTACCAACTAATAAAGTCGGTCCAATTTTTTGTAAAAAATATTTATTTAGTTAAACGCTTGGGTGAAGTTTTTCATATTGTACTGTCCTGCTGTCAATATCATACAGCTAATTATTTGGAGATCCTCGGTTCGTATCCTGATCAACTCAATTTTTTTTTAACAAAACCCATTTTTTGAATAAAAGGTGTTAATATGAGTTTCTTATAATTTAATTTTAATTTGATTAAATTGAATTAAAATTTTTACATTTCTAATGTATTAACGAGCAATTCTTCTATATAAAAAGATTCTCGGAAACAGCTCTAACAATTTTGATCAAATTTGATATATAGATAGGGTTCTACTTTTGAACATTATATAAGTGGCTTTTCTGACAAAACGCGAGGGTGTCACCTTCGAGGTCCATATACTTTTTCTTGAATGATTCGCAGATTTGGATAAAAATTTGCAAATAGGGGTCTTAAGAGCCGAAAAATTGATTGGCGTTACTTGAATTTTGAATGGATGTGACCCTCGAGGTCCACAATAGCTATTTAGGGAATGGCTTCGCAAATTGCTTTAAAAATTTTAGTACGGCGTTTGAGGGTCGATCAGACGACGATTGGTGATACAGCTGAGTTCTGGTATGTTTCACATTCATATTTATTTGGAAATCTGTAAATTATGAGCTATGTGAACGATAAAATTAATATTTACCGATCTACCGATCGCAATACATTTCAACTAGAAATAGGTATGCACATATCTGAGCTAAGATTAAACATCCTTATAGACCTATTCTAAATCTTGTGTTACCCGAGCAAAGTTCGGTCAGCCAGATATTATATTATTATGAGCAACAACAGAGGAAGTTTTCTAGAATTCACAAACACGGCCCTTAATATTTTAAATGCATTAAGACGTATTGAGAAAGTGAGTTAGGGAAAATGGATATCAAATTGAACAATTCAATAAATAAGTTTTGTGTTTTGTTGTTTCTTTCATGGAAAATTCACAAGTAATATTCCGTCAGTTGGAACCATTTTTGTATGAAGAAACCATAGCCCATTACTAAAATACAATGTTTTAGTGATGTTGGAGAATTTTTTTTAAACTTTATGTTCATATATTATATATTATTTTGAAGTAAAAAAATAAGGAATTTAATGAGATAATAAAATACCAGCTGTTCCATTAAAAAATCCTAAATTTGAGTCGTATATCCATTACCATACCTCGAAAAATATAATTGCGTGCGCCACTGGATTCTGCATAAAATTCTCTATGAGATAAGTTTTCAATTTGACATTATCGCTGAGAAACTTCGTAGATCTGTAGGAAATACAAAAAGTGTGAATTTTCAAAAACGCCAAAATCTGTTCAGGCCATCTTGAATTTCAAAAAAGTGACACAGGAACGCGAAAACCGCAAGGTTCTATCTTCAACAACAACCGAGTTGTTACCTGGCTGTCACTACCAAAATGGGATGGCACTGTACTTGTTATTATTCAGAGATCTCAAAACATCGCGGCGGACATAAACATATTTCAGACTTTACCATTGCTGTAACTCGAAAACCGTAACTTTTTTGAACGAATTGTCAATTTAAACATTTCCGGATATTGTCTCATTATTAATTCTGCAGTCGATTTTGGATTTTAGAAAAATGTTGCCCCCTCCACCTTCTTCGGGAGCAGTTTTTGGAGAGAAGATTTCTGATTTGAATTTTTCTAGATATGGGACCATTTCGAAATGCTCCTCTTTCAAATAAATTAAAATTCATCAAAATTGGAGTAAGCACTAAAAACAGCACGCGCACAAACCCAAAAAAAAGCAGACAAAAAAAATAATGCTTTCCTCAAAGAGCTCACAAGTTAACCTGTGTATGACATAACCTAAAATCTGAAAAAAACTTTTTCAGATGAATTAGTCTGTGATTATTTTCATTGATACAATTTCTCCGTTATTTGTGGGTTTAAAGAATTTAAAGAACACCCTCAACGCGAGTTCGAAGCTTGACTCGCACTTGACCAATTCGTTTAAATTAGAAATTTAAATTGAACTGTTTTGTTTAATTTCCTGATCACAGAATAACCGATAAAATGGAAAAATAATGTCTAACTTATATCATTACAAATTATGATAACCTTTAACATCATATTAAATGGCATTTTACGCTACATTACTTTCCTAACATTGCAACATGTTTTTAGTCCAACGAGAAGAAAGAGGAACTCTACTATTTTTGACCGACGAACCCCGAACGGAGGAGGTATACAATTCGACTGTTTGCTTTTACTTTGATTTTGATGATTTTTGATTCATTTGCAAAAGAAGGCTTGAGAAATGGTCCCATATTCATAAAAACGCAAATCCGAAATCCCCCCTTTCTTACAAAAAATTGGACGAAGTACGAAATGATATTAATTCTATTGGTGGTATTTGGAGTCCTAAATGTGGAAACATGTTGGCAAAGTCCTAATGCCAGTGGGAGCCCATTGTTTAGCGATGCCCTAAATAGGGCTCCAATATTCAGACCAGCCTTGAATGGGGTCTCATGTCAGCAAAGCCGTGAACTATAAAGAAACCACATACCTACCTTGTGAAGTTTCTAATTGCCTTTTATTCCTCTGTCAAGACCTAAGCAAATTTAGTTTCTAATCTTTGACCTAAGAGTATAACAATATCTTTGTCTCTGATCAAGACAAAGCATTTCTATTACAAATTCAACGTCTACCGTTCCACCGCTTCAGCTACGCTAAGTTTCGATACATTTTTGTTTTAAATTGTATTAGTCTTCGGGAGGTCCAGCAATCACCGAGAATCGAGAAGATTGGTGCCAGCTGCTGTCAAATCCTCGCTGACACTGGCTGGGATGCTTCTTAACTGACGTGGCACATACTGGTGTACATATAGGTTAAGTCTGTGTTGACTGACACATCAAGACATTTGTACGGCAAGGCGTATGTAATTATGTCAGCACTCTGGTGAGAATAAGCTGTGAACGCTTGTGACCTCCTTTTTTGACCGACTTCCAAAAAGGCGGAGGTATACAATTCGGTTGAATGTTTGCTTCTTTTATTTATTTTATGTATGGCGGCTTTTCGCGCGTTTTGCATAGTAAACGTGATCCGATTTTGATGATTTTTGATTCATTTGAAAGAAGAGAGTTGAGAAATGGTCCCATATTTAGAAAAACTCGCCCACGAAGGGAGTGGAGGGGGCAATTTTTCCGGAAAATTGAAAATATGATATGGCCAAATTGAAGAAGAGATTATATGTAGCAACATTTAAAATGGAGATGTTTCAAATAAAAGTTACTTCAAAAAAAGTTACGATTTTCGAGTTACAGGAGTGGTAAAGTCTGAAATATGTGTATTTTCGCCGCGATGTTTCAACATCTCTGAATAATAACAAGTACAAGCAAAGAATATAAATGGGTAATAGCAAAGATAATCCACTATCTTCTGTGGTATTAGTGAACGTTCAACGATATTTTTTTTGACCGAGCTCCCAAACGGAAGAGGTATACAATTCGACTGTATGTCTGCATATTTTTTATATTTGTTCGCGATTTTGCGAGTATTGAGAATTGGTCCCATTGAAAAAAAAATTGACATGCCCTTCGCCTCAAAAACATCTCCCAAAGGGGGACATACAGTCGAATTGTATATCACCTGCGTTTGGGAAGTCGGTCAAAAAATTGGATCGACTTGATTAGTTGGTGCACTGAAAAGTATTTATTTTGCTTCTGCATCAAGTGTTGTTTTGAAATGAAAGCCAACGTACCTTTTTTAGGGCTCAGTACTTGTAAAATTAGGGAGTAGAGTTTGGTTTCTCGATTGGAGGAAATATAAAATGATCCAATTTTCCATATATGTCACCATAGCCAAAATATCACAAAATACCTACCGTTTCGATGCTAGCTTTTACAAGGTGATTGCGCCATCATTATCATCATATTCGCCGTGAAAGTGATATTTTGAAAAATTTATTGCATTTAAACATATCATTGTTTAACGGTTGCTGTTGCCATGGTAAATTTTGGGCAAATAAATTAAATATTGAAACTGTAAACTCTGTCATAATTCTTGATACATTAATACCGACTCTATGTTGTAACATTCACTTCAACAGCAACCACAAAATTTGTTAAAAAAATGCATAGAATTGAAATTGATAATGACAGATATATTTCACTATTTTTATATCATTATCTGCAATCGTAACGTGACTATACATGGTACGGTCTTATTGTACCATGGTATTATAACTATATATAGGTACTTCAGGTTTTGATGATGCAGATAAATTCTAATAGTGGTACCTGTTGTAGAAAATGGTATAGCTTTTCCCATTCTATATACAGTTTCGATTTCAAATCAAACGATACTTTCACAAATGCTTACATTTGAAGATTGTTGCAATTCAACATTCAATCAATGGAGATGTTTATCATTATATTATTATTCTATAGACAAACGATTGAGATGTTTCTGTTATAATTATTTTTATTTGTCATGTGAATATTAAAAAATATTTTTATCTGTTTATATTAAACAAGATACCTTGTTTTATTTTTGTTTTCGTAAAATTGAGTTTATAGGATGATAAATATTATTTTTTTATATTGAATCGACTTTATTATAATAGTTGGTGCACTGAAAAATACAAAATACTAATAATTCTATTAGTGCTGGTAATTTTGAAGTGGTGGGTCTGTAGGTAAATAGATGACTTTTGGCACCAACTTCAAAAGTACCACAACTTATTTTGTATTTTTCAGTGCACCAACTAATAACGTCGGTCCAATTTTTTGTAAAAAAGATTTATGTCACACTTTTGAGTGTAACATTAGTCACTAAAATCGTTGAACGTTCAATAATATCAATGAAGATAGTAAATACTTATCCTATTATCCACTTATATTCTTTGCTTGTAGTTGTTATAATTTTGATCTCAAAACATAGCTGCAGAAACACACAAGTATTTTAGATGTTACCATTTTACTATCTCTGTAACTCGAAAACCGTAACTCTTTTCAAAAAATGTTCAATTTAAACGTTTCCGGATATTGTCTTATATTTAATTCTGGCATCTCTAATTTTGGATTTTTGAGAAAATTTGCACCCTCCACCCCCTTCGGAGGCGATTTTCGGAAAGGAGATTTCATATTTGCGTTTTTATGAATATGGGACCATTTTTCAAGCCTCCTCTTTCAAATTTTCCATCGGATGAACGACACCCTTAGGATGCCCATATTACGTACATTTTTGACATTGCCTCTCTATAAGCAATTTTGTGCATAGAGTATAGATAAATATAAGTTCGATATTGGTGACTAATGAATCAATTAAAAATAGGGAAAAATATTGTTTAACGAATACTAGAATCAATAATCTAATAAAGTCGGTCGTAATTTTTGTAAGAAAATATTTCTTGTAAAATAATTATTAGTTTTCTAGAAAATACCTTATTGAACTCTTTTATATTAAATAATCAACTTGTTTGATAAACATTCTTTTTTTTACAGTTTCGCAGAAGCGTATCGGATGTTCTTCAACCACATCATGATGACCATTTTTTGTTAAGATGGCTCAGAGGTAAGCTTCTTAAACATTTTTCATCACTTTTAGAAAATGACTGATAAATTAATGTTTGGAAAATGGCGGTAGAAAAATAAAGATCGATTATAAGCAAATTCGCCAGCAGAATCTTGCAGAGTAATAATAATAATAATAATCTTTATTCAGGTTAACATACAAATTTTGATTAAAAAATAGTATGCTAATAGATTGTCTGACTTATAATGTCCAACAATCCCCTACCGAGATGCAAATAGCATCTGTGTGTAGACCTGAACTTAATAATGTATTAAAATCTACAAGCTTAACATAATGTAAATATACATATTAATTAATATACAATAAATAAACAAATAATAAAATTAAAATGCAACAAAACTATAAATACAACTACAAATGTAAAGAAAGACACATGATATAGGAAGTATTAAATATTAAAACAGATTTTTTAAGTAATATAACAATATCTATGTTTATTATAACTTCAAATTATTTAAAATCCAACTCTTAATATGAAATTTAATACGCCCTCTAGAGAAGTTAATTTTTTTTAGATTGTTATCTAATCTATTGTAGACAAGTTTGGATCGATATAAATTAGTTTTTTGACCAATATTTAATTTAGTTTTACTTACTGTAAGCGATTTGTGTCTAGAAAATAAACATGCTTCAGCAATATATATACTCTTCCCGTAGATTGCAATAATTATTTATTAGTGCTTCCAAAATAATAATGATTTATTTATATGGTACACACATAAAAAAAGAGTAGATCGAAAGCGGGTTATTCATTATTTAATTATTAGGAGATTAGTTTTAAATAAATAAATTAATTAATGAATTAATATCAACTATCAACTTTTGCAGCCCGAAATTGGAATCCAGACGCTGCTGAAAAAATGCTCAGACAGGTAATATCACATGAATAAAATCATCTAAACAGATGTCTATATATAGATATTCATTAAAATCAAGATTAGTTATTGTGAACTGTAAGATGAATAAATAAATTACATCTTACTTTCAAGGATAATCAACAGGTTTCTTGAGTCAACTTTTGAATCAGAAAAATAAAAAATAAAACCGATCGATTTTGTAAAAGATGTATCTTATCAATATAAGTCAGCATTTTCATTAAAATTCCATTTTCCGTGAGAATTTTAAGATTTGTTTTTTTTTAGGTTTTCTGTATCTTTTTTAAAATTTTAAGCTCACTTATTTCAAGTATAAGGATGAAAATGCTAGAATTTCGTACCTGAATATCTTTTAAGCTACAGCTTTTAGAATAAGAAAATTGTATCTTTATATTTCATAAAGAGACCTTTTATTTCTAAATTCTCAAATTTGCCCTCAAATTTGAAAAAAAAATCTAGAAATAATATATGATTTCTTAATTTAATTTAAATTAAACCTACTGTGGTCTTAAAAAATATGGAAACATAAGTGACCAATAATTGAGAAAAATAAATATTTGAAGCAGAATCCAAAATGGTATAATTTATTGAGATATTAATGTAATTAATGAATTATTAACAATTATCTGAATTACAGTCAATGAAGTGGAGACAGCAATGGGAGGTTGATGGTGCCCTTAAGACCTGGTCACCACCTGAAGTACTCAATATATACCATCCTAGCGGTACATCGGGTTATGACAAAGATGGTGCCCCCGGTAAGCTCATCATTTTTTTACACTTTTATAAACTTGGCCAAAGATTACAGAATACAACAAGAAGACCCGTCACTTCAAACGGCATCTTTGATAAATAGCATTCCAAAATCCTATCAGCGTGATCGGTAAATTTCTTCGACTGTACGAAAATATCGGAATCTTTAGATGAGTTAATTTTGCATACACATGGTGGCTAAATTAGTGCGACAAAGTAGAATAACTTCTCTAATTTCAGTTATTTTAAAACTATGTCAATATAAAAGTTGCAGGGGAACACTAGCCGCACATTGTAAAATTAGTTGAGACTATACAGGGTGTCCCGAAAAAACTGAACAGCACAAAGTTGCGTTTCTTTAATGAATCACCCTATATATATATTTTTTTAATTCTACATAAAATAACGAGTACAACGGTGTATCACTTGTCAACTTTCAATAGTTTGTTTAGAAAACTAGTTTAGTTTCATAAATGGTACCATATTTGGTACCACCTCCGGTGCCATTTTTAAGAACGCTATTCAATAGATCCTAAAAACTAAGATAGGAAAGTGAAAACTATTTTTCTCTATATTTTACCGTTTTGGCACAAATAGCTGTCAAAGGAGCTATAATGTCGATTTTTGATTGTTCATAGCTCCTAAGCAGACAATTGAAATTTGACAAGTGATACACCATAGTACTTGTTATTTTGTGTAGAATACAAAAATGTAAAAATAATATATAGTGTGATTCATTTAAAATAGTATAGTCTCAACTAATTTTAAAATGTGGGGCTTGTGTTTCCCTGTAACTTTTATATTTAAACAAAAATGATACAATTTATACTGCCACAATTGCTGGCAACTTTTAGCCGGGTTAAGCTCTAAGACATATGACAAATGACAAGAGACAGGTGATGTTTTTAAAAACTGTATTATCGCCTTAAAAATATTTAATGTCTGATTAAACAAAATCTATGCTTCAAAAATACAAATAACGATAAACATATTATTTTTAGATATTTCTAATACTTTAATAAACAAAAGATTGTGGAATTGCTTATAATTAATAGTATTAATATTAATAGAAACGCGCCATCTAGTAGGAGAGAACGTAAACTGCTTTTCGGTCCTTTCAACAGGGTCAAAAATCGGGTTTTGTAATAGTGAAGTATAAAAAAATCCACCAGCCGTTTGAGAATGACTGTTTTTATTTAAACTAAATTTTCTTAAGTTTGGTTTGTAATTTATTGCAGTCATTGTTGTGCCTTTTGCCGGTCTGGACGTGGTGGGGATCTTGCATTCAGCATCCAGGCAAGACATGATACGTATGACCATTCGAATTCTGGAAGCGAATTTGGAGATGGCCAGAAAGACGGGTGAAAATCAAGTGGTCGTCCTGTTTGACATGGAAGGATTCAATTTGCGTCAGTACGCTTGGAGGCCAGGTAGGTCATTAACATATACTTGATACATGATAATTATTATTACATTAATAAAATTAATGAATCATTTGTTGATTGAATAATAATAAGTAGGTATATGTGTTTTGTAAAAAAGTTTTCGAGGTGATGACAGAACTACCTACTTGGAATTTTGTTTGCGGTGCTTAAAGAAATAATTGTGTGGTGTTTGTTTATTTTATAATAATTTGTATTCATTAATTGCTTTTTCAAGTATACACATCAGGAATCGAAAAATAACATATAATTAATTATCCATGAGAACTTCGAATACATCCAATTTATTTTTTACACTCAAAACGTATAAGTACTTCGGATTTTGTTATATTGGTTATCCTCAGACATAAGAAAATCTTGAAAAGAAGATAGAAATATAGCCAAGTTCCACATTTTAAAATTAAGTCATACTATAGGTATAGTGTATTTTATAAGGTCACAGCAGATAACACTACTTCCAAGGTCACAGTTAGGGATGTCAATAACGAAGAGTTCTGTTAATCCCGGAATTTTCGAGGTTTGTAAGATTAATCCCGGTGATTTAATGTACCGAAAAAAAAATCAAAGAATATTCAAGAAATTTTATTGTATTAAAATAATAAATTGAACAAAACAACTCTTAAGCGAACTTGAAAGAAAAGCTAAGGTTTGTAAGTTTAAAAAAATATTGGCGCGTCTAAAGTGACATCTCCCAGCCTCAAACGTATTTTTGACCGACGAACCCCAAACGGAGGAGGTATACAATTCGACTGTGTGCATTTTTTTTGGATTGTGCGCGCCTTTCATATAGTAATCGTAGTCCGATTTTGATGATTTTTGATTCATTTGAAAGAGGAGTCTTGAGAAATGGTCCCATATTCATAAAAACGGGAATCCGACATCTCATTTCCTCCGAAACCGCCCGAAGGGGGTGGAGGGGGCAAATTTTCTCGATAATTGAGAATCTGAGGTGGTATAATTAAAGATAGGACAATATCCGAAAACGTTTAAGTTGAACATTTTTTCAAAAGGGTAACAGTTTTCGAGATAGACGCATGTTAAATTCTCAAATGTGCAATGTGGAGAGGGCGATTTCTGTCGAAAATTGAAAATCTGTGGGCAGTACATGAAAGACATAATTATTTGTAGCAACATTTATAATGAACATTTTAAAATGGTAACAACTAAAATATTCAAGCGTATTTCGGCAGCGATGTTCTACTAAGGAATATACATGGGTGATAGGATAATTACTATCTTCATTGGTATTAATGAACGTTCAACGATTTTCGTGACTAATGTTACACTCAAAAGTGTGAAATAAATATTTTTTACAAAACATTGGACCGACGTTATTAGTTGGTGCACTGAAAAGTATAAAATAATATTAATTCTATTGGTGCTGGTACTTGTGAAGTTGGTGCCAAAAGTTATCAATCTACCTGCATCTGCACAACTTCAAAAGTAACAGTACCAATAGAATTAATATTATTTTATGCCTTTCAGTGCACCAACTAATAACGTCGGTCCAGTTTTTTGTAAAAAATATTTCATTACATAAAAACACTGCAGAAGAGAAACATTCTACGCTTTTGTTCTGAATTGTTAATAAATATTCAAATGCTTTTTGAAGATTGCGCCCCCGTAAACCACCATTTGCGAATAAATCATTTTTTTAATTAATCATGTCGAGTAATCGCATCTTAATATTTTTTTGTCTGTATTTGTATTTACTCGAAACATTGTTGTAATGGCTTCTCCAGATTAACCTTTAAGGGTTCATTTTCTGCTCTTCTCAGAATTTCCGCTATGAAAATCTCATCTTCGTCGCTGTCGTTGATAGTTTTAGTGGTTTCTCTTCCGCATGTCTCTTCATTGTCTAGCCTGATTAAAGGAGTTTCATTCAGATTAAATTAGAGAAGTATTAGATGTTTTAAAGCAATCATCTGGTTCAGAGTTTATAAAGTCGGGATTTGTGGGATAGCTGAGAATTTCAGAATAAATGGTTCTGCGTTGCTTAATCCTTTTTCTTAATGCTTTTCCATTCCAGAAATGGTAACATGCTTAGATCAATTAGTCTTTTTCATGGAATTCTCTAAAAGGCTAAAGCACTCAAGCATATCAAATAAGCTGGATGCTCCATCTGGCTTTACAGCCTTACAAAAGTTTTAATTATTTTCTTTGATCGTTCCTTATTTGATTGTGTAGTTAACCATTTTTCGCGGGCGATTTTCCAAACATACGAACAGTTTTTCTGACTCATGATATCAATATGTAGGTCCTGATCATTCAATTTGCCAACTTTACCCCTGCACACACTATCTTTAGATAGGTTTAATTGGAAAGCCAGAATTTTTTCATCTTGAATCTTAAGTTCCAAAATATTTCCCCTTTGCTTACGTTGATACTCATAAAATGTTTATTTGATGTATCTATTTCTTCGACAGTGTTGTTCCGAATTTTTTAATTACGTGTGATTTTATATCGAGATATAACATTAAAACCTCGTGCTTCCAACTTCCAACAACTGTCTTAAATGAGATGATTTAATAAAAATAGAAAACGGTAAACCTACAAATTTAAAACTTAAAATAACTTCTTGAAAGTCTTCAAATAAAATAATATTTACAGCCGCCGATTCTACAATCAAAGCGTGCAAAATCTGTAATATTGTTACAATTGTGAGGCGGTGATTCCCCGAATTCCGAGTCCGGCTGATCGGGTTTCGATTCAACTGTCCGTCATGTTTTTGGATTGCCAATTGCAACGTTGTAAGCTGTCGCGTATTTTTGAAATAGCGAAATGAAGAAAATTAATATATGCATAAATATATCGATATTTTCAAGACAAGTTTTCCTCCAGGATTGACATCCCCAGGCACAGTATAACTGTGACCAAAACATCCATCCATGATTTTCTCGAGAAATTCATGGGCTTAAGTTTTGGGTCACCAAGTATAGAAAATTAATACTATGAAAAATCTGGTTAGTAGCAAAAACTAGACTATTTCGAAATTATTTTGATTTCAGATTTTATTTAATATAAGGTGAAGATTATAAACAGTTTGTTTACTTCGAGTTGATTTTAAAATGTTAAATTTAGATATATTTATATCTTCTATTCAAAATCACAAGCAAATAGCTTTTAATATTTCATTAGTAATATCTATGTTCTTGCATGTTACGCAATATTACCTGGAAGCGCTGAAGCTATTCTGAATAAATTTTCATTCAAATTCAAATGACTTAAATCCTTCAGAAGGTAAATGGGAATATGCTAAATGAATCTACCGAATTTGCTAAAATCCATAATTCGTGATAACTAAATGCTTTTGTTTACATTTCAAATACTTAGGTGTGGAATACGTTCTAATTGATCATTTTCTTATTTACATATTGGTTACTCAAGAATCATTTGTTTATATTTTTAGGTCATTTGTTTAATTCATGATGACATAGTATAGTTGGGGGTCATAAATTATACTGAATATCTTACGACTAATCTTATCAAAAAATAATAACGGAAAATTCAAAATGATTCGCAATATTAAAAATGATAATTTGAAACATTCATTGCATAAAATGTTAGCATCTTCATTGATTCATGATTGATTTGGACTGATCTTTTTCAACAGACTTGATTTTGAAAATTTTTGTCTACCTATCAAATCACCATGTTTAATCGGTTAAAGTTTTAATCTAATTATATTAAACGAGCAATGCTTGTATATATATATATATGCAAATTTTATCTCGGAATCTGGTCTACCGATTTCGATGAAAATTCACATGTATGTGTTCTAGAGTGCATTTAATCGATTGGTTGTATCCACATTCACAAGAAAAATCGTTTTCAGCAATAAATATTCCCATTTTAAACGTTTTACAGATTATATTTCGGATATCAATATGAACCCAATAATATCATAGGAGAAAATAGTCCTATGGTTAAGCTTCCGGGTATCAATCTAGAGTTCCTCGGTTCGAATCCTGTTCACCTTTGAGTTTTTTTTTAACGAAACCCATTTTTTAAATAAAAGATTTTAATTTAATATGAGTTTCTTATAATTTAATCGGAAATTTTCACAGAAAATTTGTACATATCTAATATATTGCGACCCTTAAGCTACACATTAGCTATTTTATGGAAGGGTTAGCAGATTTTGGTAAAAATTAGCAAAAAGGAATTTTCGGAGTCGAGAAATCGATTGACGATAATTCATATTCAATCGGTGTGACCCTCGAGGTCCACATTAGCTATTTCAAGAATGGCTCCGCAGATAAAAGTTTCAGTATGTATAGTGTTTGGGGGTTGAGAAGTCGACTGGTGATATAGATGCACATTTTTGAACTTTTAAAGTAACTCTTATAGACCCACTCTAAATTCTGTGTTACCCGAGCAACGCTCGGTCGCCCAGATATTTATTATTAATTGATATTAAATAAAATTAACTGTTACAGCTGCCGAAGTCGTGATATCCTTAATACAAATGTATGAAGCAAATTACCCAGAAATATTAAAGGCTTGCTATATAGTTAATGGTAAGAAATTCACTTGCAACGTAAAGTTATGAAATGTTAAAAAAATAATTTAAATTATTTCAGCTCCTCGAGTATTTTCGATAGCATTCAATGTTGTAAAAAGATTCCTCAACGATTATACATTGGGAAAGATACAGATATTCAAAAGTGATCCGAAAAAATGGATGCCAGCTGTATTGGCGAATATATCACCAGATAATTTGCCCAAACATTTTGGTGGTGAATTAACAGATCCTGATGGTAATCCCAGATATGCAACAGTGGTGAGGATTTTGTTGCTATAATTGTTATTTTATTCATATCTTAATCTACCATTTTCGTCAAAGAAAAGCATATTTATCACTCATTGAAATATCTTGGATGTTTTAAGGTAGGTTAGGTTAAGTTTTACTTCTTACGTTTATCTATATAGGTGTATTTCTAGAGAAAAAACGCGAGGATACCACCCTTAAGTTCCAAACTAGCTATTTCAAGAATGACACCATAGATAAAAAAATTGCAGAGAGGGGTTTTGGGAGTCGATAAATTGGCAAGGAAAAAAACTCACAAATTTACTATCTCGAATTTCTCCTAATTCCGATTCATATAACAGGCCTTGAGCGCCACCACGCTGCTGCACTGTTTACTATGATGGCATATTATTTTATCACTATTTCATTAGTTATTTATTTATTGATTTATTCCTTCAAATTCGACATGTATCGGATGTTCGTACAAACTTGTCATTCTGGCAACATCTCACAATGGCTATATCTATCAACACATAAATAGCGGCACGCTGATTTTTTCTTGCTCTAATTTTAATCTATGGCTGTGTTTTCGTCAACTGCAGCATTTTTTTAATAATTGAGTTAATTTAGTATTACAATTTCAAATTACTACAAAATAATATCACTAAACAGCTGGTTTCTCCACCGAACACCCCTGTTTACTCCACCGTCCTGTAAGCTTTTTGCCTCGCTAAAATTTCAATTGGACAGTCTTTCTAAAATATATTTCTACACACATATATTCCAAAATTCGATGGGGCCTATTCTAAACATTTAAAGAAGAAATTGAAAAAAATCGTTATTGCAGTACATGTTTTATTCAAGAGACTTCGACTGCTACCTCAACTAATACAATATCATTTTGATTTTGAGTTGAAATTTTGTTCCATATAATATACCTTGTGTAATGACCTTGAAATACAGAAACTGCAATATCAATTAATTGAAATTCTAAATAGATATTGATAATAAATTATTAATTCACTGTTTAATCAAACCATCTAGGGATATATGAATAAATTAGTAATATTTTGAACAGGTAAAACAAGGTGGAAAGGTGCCAAAATCATTCTACACGAAAAATCTGGAAGTACCCGAAGATGGGCCAAAGAAGGAATATCAAACAGCTGTGATAAAGAAGGGTAGCAAATTAACTTTAGATTTTATTGTCGCTGATGAAGGCTGTTTTCTGAGGTATGTGAAAACTTCCATCTTTATCTTATCTTATTAAATGAACAATTTCTTGTGTACATCTGTGCACAGCTATCTTGAAAATGGTTTCGGGAATATCGATACAAAACTGTATTTTTCGGCCCGAAAGTTGTTATAGTCCCCACATTAAAAAAAAAAACTGGACAAGTGCGAGTTGAACTCGCGTGCAGAGAGTTCCGTACGTTCATGTTTTTTTTAAATCTGACCCAAATTTTTCAATATTGAGTGATATACCATGTTATTTTAATATTATGGACTTCTCATAGGTTTTCCTATAATCTATAAATAAAAAACTAATTTCTGTATTTTTTTCAACATTTTAGGTTCAGTAGATTCGGAGATAAGGGGGGGTATAGTCAATTTTCGTCTATTTTCTTGAATAACTTGGAAACTATTTATTTTAAAATTACAAAAAAACACATATAAGATCTTCACAGCAAGACCTTTCATTTGATACGTCACACGATGCAGTTTTCAAATATTGTTTTTAATTTTCCACCTTCCCCCCCAAAATACCCCCATATACAGATTTCATCTATTCCTCTGCGTTTGGGCCACATAAATTGATATCTGTACCAAATTTCAATTCAATCTGTCAAGTAGATTCGGAGATAAATGACTGTGAACGAAGGACAGACGGACACACGAGTGATCCTATAAGTGTTCCGTTTTTTTTCGGACATACGAAACCCTAAAAAAATACTCATATTAATAAAACTTCAAACTTATAACACACCTCTGTTTGCGTCCAAGGTTAATAATTGTTACGAGATTTTGACAAAATTCTTCCGTGGACTAAAAATATAGGGACGGGGTGTAAAAACCTATTTGTTATTATATAGGGTGTCTATACAAAATGCAGCCGTATACAGTACCTATACAGCGTGAGTTTTTAGTGTCTCCACGGTCAATAACTCAGTTATTACACATGAATATTTAGAAAAATTTTAGGCACTTTTAACGTCTAACTGCATATTTCTCATTTGTCTAAAAATATACACGATGTTCTCCAACAGAGTGAGACATTATTCTTATATTTTTTAATGGAACAAATCTACATCTACACTTCTTTTCGATTCCAACAATGTAGAATTATACTGAGCATTTCAAAAGATATGAACCTATCAGAAAATTGAAATGATTTGAACTTTGTTGAACCTGTTTATTAATTTAATAATAATAAAAAGCGTGTTTTTTGCTTATGTCGATTATGAGTTCTGGTAATCATCAATTTTTGGATTATTGCATAAATTGTGTATAGAATAGTTTGGGAGATATTTAATGTTTCTTTAAAATTTTAGGTATATTTTCTTTCAAATTGTGAAAACGAAAATAATACACTATATATGTATGATAGAAACTAGATAAAATAAACAATATTAATATACCTAAAAGGTAAAAATGCTCGAGCAATATCAAGCAGGCTGTGATATGTCTTTGATGCAAGTAGCATTATTTTATTTTATCAAATATTCAGTTGATATCAAATTGCCATAGTTTGTTATCGATACTCAAAATTGATATTGGTTAGTTGTAATTGATATTTTTATTAGTTTTTAATATATTTTATATAGTGTTACATTTAAAAAATCATAAGAATGATCTGTAAACCGTGAACTCTAAAAACTCACCCAATATACCTGTAATATATGGTAGCATTTCGCAAAGACCTCTTAGAAATGATCTATTTGCAAAACATGTGTCATGATGTTTGATGAATAAGACCAATAATTGATTTGTGGTATCCAAATCGATTTTGCCATTCAAATTGACATATTAGTGTATAAGCCGATTATTATTATTATTATATATCACCATAGTAATTTTGTTTGCGAATCACAAGTGGTGCTCTCTAATTTTATTGATTCTTTTATGAGCCCACATTTTTTCTAAATATTTTTGTTTTACCAGAATTAATTTGAATTTCATCTAGATAGAGATTTACTTACTCTCACTTTATGTGATGTGTTGTTGTTCGATACAGGTGGGACTTTCGCACAGAAGATCACGACATAAGGTTCGGGGTAACTCTGAAGGATGACAAAGGCGAGGAGAGTCCCGTAGTACGTCACAGACGAGTAGCTTCACATCAAATCGACGAAAGTGGAGTTGTAGCGTGCCAGGCACCTGCAACCTGTGAGTTTTTTCTACACTGTATTTCATCCAATACCATTAAGACTCTATCACACATGTATACTACTACACATATCTACCTATGAAACATCGTTTGGTATTTGGTATAGTAGGTATAGAATATAGAAGAATAGAAATAATTACACGTAATTCATCAACACTATTTCAATATTTATTTTTTGCAACACACCTACCTTAAAAGTTCCATTTTCGAGCACTTCGAGTGTAACTTCTCATTTTACCACACTATAGTGAGTAAAGTAACTAATTCTTCAGAATCATGAGTTATTTTATCGCACTAGTGCGGAAAGTACATGACTGTATGCGTTTCCCGACTCAGGTGTCAGTTAGACATAGAACAATATTACTGTCACTTCACGTCATTACAATTAAACAGTTATCGTACCTACTTCAGTAGCTAAAGGTATTAAAATGATTATCATTCTTATTCATGAAATGACTCGGAGAAAGTGCGAGTATATAATAAAAAGTTTTCTCTATCAATGCCTGTTCAAACATTTGACTTTATTTACCCTAGTGAAACTCGTCACTCCAGATATTTAATAGCTTGAATTTGTACCTTAAAGAGAAAAAGTGCTAAAATTTTCATTTATGGTCTAGGAAATTTTGTTTAGCGATGATCAATCTGAAATTTGTTCTTAGTTTTTGAATAGCTTTTTTGAAAAATTGTTAAATTAGAATTTGACCATAAATTAATCACTTCAGGTTGATCAAAGGCTCATCTTAAAGATTCTTTGGTATTATAGTTTAAACAATATCCTCGTAGTTTTTGCCGTCAGCATTTTTTTCACATTTAATAATTGTCTAGAGCAATTTTTATATAGAACCTTATAAATCTTGAAATACTGATGTCGTAGCTTAGATCGACAAACGTAGTAGAGAATTTCATAATAATGAGATGCAGAGACGCGATGAGACGTACAGCGTGATGTACGTAGCTCGTGAATGAATGAACGCCATTGGCGGCTCGTCGGGATAGGCAAGGTAGGCGGCGCCTACCTTTATAAATATCGGATCACTTTTATTCATGCTATTTCACCAAATAATATAAGTTATCGAAGATTTTCATTCAAAAACTCGTGCGCGATTATGATATTCGCTAGTAATTTCAAGTTTACGACAGAGTTAGGCGATTTTGTCCAGCGTCTACAATTCGATCAGTACACGTCAGCGTAATGTAATATACCAATGAATCAGTAAAGGATACGCATTATAATATGTAGAGTGAACTATGCCAAAATACGTCGGAGGGTACTGAGGGTAGGCACCGAAGTCGTTCGCCTTTCGTGTAGTTTCGACAAATTCCGTCGCCCGCGGGATTGACAGGGCGCAACCCCAGGAAATTACAGTACAGTCAATTCAAGTCATTATTATTTATTTTATAAAGATCTATAGATTAGAATTGAGTTTGTATTAATCTTTTGGCTTTCGTGATATTTGTGTTCAATTTCAATTGTGTTTCTGTTGCCAATTTGTGAATTATCAAGTTTACAACCGTAGGATTCATTTGAATGCTATAAAAATCTATTTGCAAAATATGATAAAGATTTTCAAAATTACCAAATATCGCATCAATGATAAACACTTTAAATAATGATTTTCAAACAATCTTTCCATATACTTAAAAATTATTTATCTACATTAACTGCTACCATTCCAATGAAGTGTTTCGGTTGAAAGACATTTTTCTTGCCTTAAACGTATATAAACCTATTGCCGTAATTCATTGAAAAATAATCGTTTGTTGTCGCTTACACTAATTTCTACAGATAAAAATTGTTTTTTTCTCTGCAAAAGGTTAATGATTTCGTAGATACTATAATTAATAAGTTCGTCCTATTGAAAGATCGGCGTATAAATTTAATCTATAAGACTCAAATTCATGTCTTTAAAAATCCTTAATAATTGGAATAGAAAAATCGCATTTTTTTCATCTGTCCAGTGATGAACTCCGCATTGTAAATATCAAGTACCTACATATATTAATGCTACCTGAAGATAAAAATGCTACAACAAATATCTATATATCGAAATTTAAAAATATCCCATATATGACTTATGAATGATATTTTCACTTATAATCTCCCTAGAGCTTGAATAATTTCCGAAAAATTTTCAAGGTGCAATTTTCTTAAAAAAATAATTTGGGATAATATTTCGTGTTCGCGGGAGATTCGGTACAAAAATTTTATACCAAAAATTATTTTTAAAAGGAAATATAGTTCTTGACAGTATATCTGTCAAGCCAAGGAAATTATCACTTATTAATTTTGGAGCTAAGTCACGTGATCGAAAGAATTTTCGGAAAATTCAGGTTGTCGTAATAGCAACTTGTCAAACTCAAGGCATCTGATTGGCTTGAAACAACAATTATAAAATTTTCGTATTAATTCAATCGGTATGTCGCCTTACCGTATCTAAACCTCACGAGCCGCCACTGATTTGAACACAATAGCCATCATTCGTGAAACAAACTATATCTGCTATGATACATATATGTACATATCATGTCAAAATATTTTGTCCGGCTTGTTCCCACCTAAATTTTATATTTCATCTTCTGAATAAAAAATAATTTAAACCATATTCTTCTTTGTTCTAGATACTGTGACATTCGACAACACCTACAGTATGATGAGAGGCAAAAAAATTCATTACTGCATTTTTGTGACACCACCCCTAGATAAAATGAATATTCTGCCCACTGATGATGAGAAGAAAGAAGATTCAGTTGTTAGTCAAGATAAATCAAATGATTCTAACAATGTTTTAGATAATAAAATCGCCTTACCAGTGCATTAACCAAGTTCAGCGGTAGAATAAAAATATAAAAAGCAGCTTTAATTTTATATTATTGGAAGATAGACAAAATTGACTTTTCTGTTTGATAAATGTGTTGAACATGATATTGAATTTTGCAATATGTAATTTAATTTTTATCTTTTAAATAAATACCTAAGTATAAATTTTATTTTCTTTTTTCGAAAATTCTGAAAAATCTCATTTTCCTTTGTATTTTTTCTTGTAATAAATATATCCAAATCTATATGAATAGAAATCTATATTCAATTTCCAAAAAATGTATAATAATTGTAATAAAAATTTTCTGAATATATAAAAAATATTGTTCATTAAAAATGCATTGGTGATATGAGATTAATCATCGTCTTGGAATGTGAACATCATATTGACTAAATCACGTTTTTCTAGTTGTTCACCCTCAAGCCTTAGAGGTGTTCCCCATTTAATTAACGTTGGTATGACCATCAATTTTGTTTTGGGGTCTTTCCTAAATGGATTACTAGGATCTTTCCATCTAAAAACAAAAGTAACATGAAATATATAAATCTTATTTATATCTGCAAAAAATGAAGTTACGTATTATCTGATAAATTATTTAATATTGGAGGAAGGTATATGAATATTTTTTTATTAAAAAGGCCCATTACTTACGTGGGGCGATCTCCAACTTCTATGTATACAAAATGAGTCTCTGAATCCAGATGATGTAGTTCACTCTCAATAACAGGCCAAGCTTTAAATAATCACTTCTGAATATTGATTGACTATTATAATTACATAATAATTTACCTTTCCTACAATCATCACACCAATTTTCACCGGTTGACATTTTTTTGCCGGAAAAATACAAATAAATTGTTTTTCCATTAGTATCAAATGTCCTCATAAATTCACTGAATTCTTCATAGCCAGCTTTTTTATGATTAATAACCATTTTTGTTCAGAAATAATTTTACTTGCAGGTTGCAGGTCTCTTGATATTACTGATAAAAAGTGGAATACGATTACTGATTAACGATATCCTATATCACAAAACAAACAAATAATATCAAAACCGTAAGCCCAGAGAACACTACCTACGCCTACTACCTCATATTCATAAATCATAAACCTCACAGTAGGCCGAAGCCGAAGACATTTAAAAATTTCAACCCACAGGTCACAGCAATCAGGATAGAAGATGAGGAGGGAGTACTTAAGTCATAAAGTGAAGCCGCGCGGAATGTAGGCAACCCGTCAAGTGTGAACACCGGTGCGCACAGTAACAAAGGGAGTTTGCAAGAAAATCATCAGTTTGTTCTGATTTTTCGCTTGCTATAAGGAAGAAAAATCGCGAAAAAGTCACAGCGTTTATTGTATCATCGTTTAGAGTACCTACAAACTTATAATATACATTTTATATACGATGCTTATAAAATTAATTACTACCTAAATCCGCAAAAAAAGAAACTCACATGATTGTACGAGATAAACGATACATTGATGTCCTTCAAAATACACAATAATGTCCTTTAAACAAAACTAACTTATTTTAAAACTGCCTCCTAGTTTCAGATATATTTATAACATTTATTGCAATAAAATGAAATCTTATATCTACATATTTTGCCGCAATTGTGTTTATTAACAAAAATAAATGATTACCTAAGAGACGTTGATCGAAAACATGGTCATTGAGGGTTTGAAAAATATTAGAATTTGAAAAATATTGCAAAACCATATTGGACAAATGCACTGCCGTATATTGTCTTGCTTAAGTCTTTCCACCACTTTTACCATGGCCTGACGTATGAACTTATCACTTATAAAGCAGATTTTAACTAAATCAGCAGAAGGTTAAACCAAATCATCTCTATTTTTCACTGCCATGAGGGAAAGTGGGAAAGTGCAGTATGCATTCGCGCGTACGTACGTACGTCCATACCTTGGGTCACAGAAAAGAAAACAAAACAGAGAACGCATCTAGAGAGAAACAGCACCAATCACAAAGAATAATCTATTCTTTGATCATGATCTATACATAAAATAAAAATAGTTATTTATTCTTTGGTCCACGGGGTTCACGGGTATGAAAGTTACGGACGTACAAACAGGTCTGGAATCGAAGGTCGAATTACATAGGTAGTATTAGGTAGCAAGAGGGTCGCTTCGCGTCTTGTTCAAATGTCAAAGTCAACGATAGCACTGCGATATTAAGAAAAGGGAATATTACTTAGAAGCACAGTATCAATATACCCAGTAGTCCAACTCAACGGCGGCCGCCTTAGATGATATGTAGTTTCGGAGCATTATTTTTTGCGGTCGTTTGTTTGTCAAAGGCCACCGCGATTTCGTGTCTCCCGTATCTAAAAAGGGGCGGCAAAGGCGGGTCACATCAAGGAATGGCTTTAGTTGGACTACTGTGTTTACCTATACTGTGCTTAGAACATAAAATACCTGAATCTTGTTAAAAAGTTGCGAGTTTATGACCCCAGAATACTATGATGAATAATACCTATAAGGCCTATCGAGATGGAAATATGTTAACGGATACAGTGTGAATCTTCTTACAACTTTGCAGCATTCTTTGAATTTGTATTTTTATGTTTTAAGCAACATCCCCCGTCAACTGCGAGTCACGCGGTAGAAAAAGACCGGATGCTTGGAGGCAACTTGGTGTTATGGCTTGTGTCCAACACACATCTAGCTAAGAAAGCGCTGCACCATTTTTGTCAGAACTTGACGTTAGACTGCAGAAGCTTCAAAAATAATTGTTGGGGTATTCCTGAAGCTGCAGCTTGAATAGCGCAAACGTTTCATACCAAAATCTGTCAAAAATAGCATGTTTTCTCTGCTGATTCACAGCACGGTATAAAGAATTAAAGAACTAGGTAATGCGGCAGTTTAGGATTCCTAATTTGGGAGTGATTTGGCGCATGCGCAATAATACAAATATGACCGTGATTTGTCCACAGTGTTGCCGACAATATTTTTATAATATGATGGTAAATATTCTGTCATTATTTCATCAAGTAGTTCATTTATTCATTAGAATTTATCGCAGTCTTACAGTAGATATTTATAGTTTTTTTTAAGTAATTTGTCGTGTGAAATAATAAGAAGAAAAGCTTATTATATTGATCTTGTGAACTTCTGGTTTGATTGTTGGTAATTTGTGTATTGGCATATTATATACCATTTCTTCAATTATCTAAATTTCAACTATCTTTAGGCCAGAAAATACAAAGTATTAATGGTGGTGGTAATATTGAAGTAGCGCAACTGTAGTTGGATAGAAGACTTTCGGCACCAACTCAAAAGTACCAGAACCAATTATTACTTTGAATTTTTCAGTGCCCCCACTAATGTTCTAACATCTAGATAATTGGAGAACTGATTCTTCAACACACGAAACCGTAAAACTGACTAAAATAATCCAATCCACCAAACAAGAAGTTAAGAAGACCACTTCGATGTAGCTTATCTTACACGAAAATTTACTGTAATTACCATCACATCATTGTTCTTTCAAAACTAGTATGTCAATAATAAATATTAAAAAGAAGCCCTACTCCCAAGATTAGTAGAAATCTCCACTAATCTTACCCTGATCCTGTGTATTTCATTCATACATGTTTGAGTTGAAGTTTAAATTCAATATTACTGAATAACATTTTCATCTTTGGACCATAGGGTATATTTTTATTCCTTATGTTTTATGTTTGGATTTAAATTTCACAGTACTTGTGACACAAGAGAAATAGCCTTCTCCTATATTTCTTCTTCAGTTTAATATTAATGTTCTATTATATGCTATATGACCTACCAGCATTGACAAGTAAAAGTATATAAGGCGAAGTAAAACAGAAAGGTTGGCAACCGCGCTTGAACATTTCATCGGCGGCCGGCCTACGTCAAATTAGGAATCCTAAACTGCCGCATTACCAAGAACTATATATAATATGAAATACTGTGCTCACAGCATAGGTAAAAAGATTTCTTATACTGTGGCTGACTGGGACGCTAAGTTGAAATTGGAGATTGGAGGTAGTGGATAGAACAATATAAACCTGCACGGTAGGTCATATACTCTATGCGGTAGGTAGTGTTCTCTGTGATGTTCTCTGGCGTTAAACGTTAAGCGAACCACTTTTTTCACGCTCCATGCTCGTTTCAAGACAGAATAGACAACCCTACCTCCAACTTTCCAGACTTTTCAAAGATTAAAAGGCATTATAATTGTAATAAAAATACATATTAATGCCTCAAAATCTTAAAAATCTGAGGATGAGTTTGAACTGAGAATTATTACTTTTGATAAATACATGATGCCTGCGTGTGCTATAAGGACATGTAGAAATTATCACAAAAATACCAGAGGAACGGATATTAAATATTTCAGATTTCCTTCTGATCCAGGAATTTGTAAGAAATGGGTTACAGCATGTGGAAGGTATAATAAAATTAACTTAAAAAATGGTATGTTTACATGTAGTAATTATATTCATGTTCATGATTAGCTCTTTTTTCATTTTAGCAAGAATATGCTCTAAACACTTCAAGAGTGATAGTTATGATGTTCCGTTTCGCCAGATTATGTTGAATTACCGTCCTAAATCATGCCGCAATTTAAAATCCGATGCCATACCAGAATTACATCTTCCTTGCTCTACCAAGGAACATTCTAACAAGCAAAACCAAGAATTTATAAGATGTAGGAGAGAAAATGAGGATATTGTAAGAGACATTCGAAAGGAACCTGATGTGGTCACTTCTGATGAAACTACTCAAGTTTTTATGAGTACACCTGCCAAAATTTTAGAGCAATCTAAAGTTGAAGCTAAAATTTCAGTGATTCCACCCACCGCTAATATATTTCTGTTGGCCAACGTAGCTGGAAGTCATGGGTGAGTTTTATTGAATTTCTTAGTACCTATATTAGAATATATCAATGTCCTGAGTTTAAGAAAAATATATGCTTCAATTCTAGAACAAATGAGATTAACCAATTGAAAGAAGATATTCGAAGTTTGAAGAAAAGGAACGAAGACCTTGAAAACCAGCTCAAAATGTATAAGACGGTTCTATCATACATCTTACCAAATGGGGAAATAATAATTATCCAGTGAAATACTCTTTTAAACAATGGATATTATATCTTCCATGTCTATTTGAAGTAAAAGATTGAGGCTTACAGGAATTTTTGATCCTGTGTGATCAAACAAAAACTAAGAAATATAACGTATTAAATTATCAATTACAAGATCTAACTGGCGGTAAACTTGAAGCCTTAAGAAAAGGTACAACCGCAAATATTGTTTTTCAGAAGAAAAATTTTGCAGTTACATCTTCCACTTAGGTTGCAATATTCTTCACTGGAACTAATAGTTTATGGGTTTTTGTCCAAAAGATTTGTACATACGTTCAGGTCTAAGCTGTAAATTTGAGAAATTAAATAATTATTTTAAATAAAGTAGTGAACTTATTTTTGAATTACATTATTGGTGTATCTAAGAGTATGTCAAATTTTGCAGAATTGACATTGAGAATCTGGATGTATTTTTTAATGAAGGCTTACTTTCACTACGCGAAGTCCCTATAAAGCTTATTTTTAATACAAAATTTCTCTTTGACATTCTTATGCAAAGTGAGCGATTTTTTTTTGATCGTGAAAAGTGAACATTCGTCATATTAAAAAAACTATAGACTACTTTATTTGATGGAGCGCTGAAAAATACAAAGCAATATTAAAATTTGGAAGTAGCTGTAGTTCTAACATTGTCTCCATACAGGGTGTTTCATAAAGAATGGTCATACTCTTAATGGTATATTATATGGCCAATTTTAAGTCTATTTGATAACATTTATCTATATACAAAAACACACCCTTAAAAAGTTACAGCCCTTCAAAGTTGCATTACATCGATGAAATTTTGGTATCTACCATTTCTTATAGTTTGTTTCCTTAATATTTGCTAAACAACTACATTTTAAACTTCTGTTTTGTATAAAATAAGCTGTTCGTAAAGTGATGCTATATCAATATAGGTACTTGCTTATTAATTATTCTTTGTATGAAATACTTCGAAACCTAAAGTGAGTGCGTACTAATATTTCAAAATATCCAACTGTTTATCTCTAGATGCGCTACAAGACGCATACTATTCTATGTATTTTCGACCTTTTAGATATATAGGCAACGGTGTAGTAGGTATTTGAAACGTAGTCGTTTCTTGTTTTTCAATTTCAAAACAACAATAATATGACATAGGTATGACAATAATAGCGGCTAGACGCTGGACAAGAGTCAGGGAGAGCAAGGTAAAATTTACGGGTTTACAGTGATTAATGTGAATTTTTCAAGAAAATACTTCGTTGGGACGGTTTTCACAGTGTGATTTCTGGTAAGTACGACCTCCTTTATACCTCTACATGCGTATTTTCCCCACCCAACACCCCTTTTGCTCCAACATCCCGCAAGCTTGCAGGAACAAAAAGGGGCCAATATCTCCAAAAGGAGACGAAAACTCGAAAATTGGTATTCTTGATTTTCGTGTTATTTTGTTTTACGCCGTTAAATCTTGAAACCACAGTTATCGGAAACGAGCCCTCAACAGGCATCGTTACAAATACAAAATAAAAACAAGCATCACCAACCTGTCTTGTTCATATGAAGAGAGATATAACATAAGGCAGTTGATTATTAGGTAGGTACTGGAGGCGTATTCTGTACATTTATTGACTTCTTAGCTAAAGGATCGACTTCATCTATATATATATATAGATATACTAATACAGGGTGATGCGCCAATTGGATCAAGTGATGTCAACATAGACTGTCAATTGTTATCGACTTAGTTTCCCAACTAAGTCGCGCTCTACATACCCTCCGACTAACTTAGAATAGAACGCCAAAACGTCACGATACGGAACACTTATTTTTGGTTGTGGATTGACACCAACTGACACATCACCATGTATTGGATTATCTATATATATATAGATGAAGTCGATCCTTTAGCTAAGAACTCGATAAATGTACAGAATGCGCCTCCTGGTAAAATTCTTTCATGTATTGTTTTGAATCAGCATCGAAACGGACCGGACGTATCCCCTGTGTACAGTTCTCTGCGTGAGTGAATTCCATATGTGCTAGTGCCAAAATAACAATAATATAAATTGGATATTTTGACTATCTGCTCCAGTGGGGGCGTGCTCCCGATATTTTTATTAGTGAAGGAAGCTTACAGGGGCGGCTCTGATATTTGTCAGAGTCTTCTCACAACCAAACCACATCATGGCACCCAATGACTACAGTAGTTCTCATGATACGAACCAAAACAATGAAAAAACAACCTCTACCAAAAGTTATTCATCAGCTGTTACACAACAAGTATTTCCATCAAAAGAACAAGCAATTGTTTTCAGTGCAATTGAAAACACCCGACTTCAAGATTATTTGATCCCGGTAGGTACTATTATTCATTCAAAGAATATAATTTTTTCGTCTAGACTTTCGAATCAAAGAATATGTATGTACCTCGCAAGTAAGACTCTCGTGGATGATTTCATCAAGAACCATGGAACGATTGAAGTCAGTGGCCAAACAGTTAAAGCTAGACGCCTTATAACACCAACAGAAAGACTTATCCTGTCAAACGTATGCCCGACTATACCTCACGCCATTCTGGAAAGTGAGCTTCAGAAATTAGGCGTAAAATTGGTATCTCCCATAACTTTCCTAAGAATAAACTCCTCGGAACCAGAGTATAGCCACATACTTAGCGACAGGTGTATATCAATTCCCAGTCTGATAATATACCTGATTCAATTGTAATCAACTTTGATGATACTTCGTACAGAATATTTATATCCCAAGACAATTTCTCATGTTTCACATGTAAAAAAACAGGACACAAGGCCTCTCAATGTAAAGGTCTTGTAGAAGAATCAACCCAAGTAAATAACCAAACATCTGAAACTGAATCAATCAGCAAACTGAACGCATAGATATCTATGACTGAACGACACATCTGCAGAACGTAATGACAGATCCCCTCCACCAACCATTAGCAACTCTGTCAAAAGAACAGTAAACGAAATTCTCACACCTATAGACGAAAATCCTTCGGATAATCCGTTGTTCACAACACCCCAACCGGTAGGAAAGAAAAAGATTAGATTAAATAATTCCAACCAAGTTCTCCTTCAACCAGCAGAAAAATTCTTAGAAGATCTCAGCCCAGCACCGGTATTAAACTTTCCTCAACTAAGTATACAGCCTATTTGATAATATCCAAGGTTCTAAGGATCCTATTAGTATGGTGAAGGATTATATCAATGATCTGCTAGCTTTAGCACAACTTCTCACATCTATCCATCCTCACCTCACCGAAAAAACAATTAAATTAAGAATTAACAAATTAAGAAAAAAACTACTCACTGAAATCGGTACTGTGACATCCGAAAGTGAGAGCGATTCATCACAAGACTGTTAACAGACCTAAATTAGTACTCATTTTCAACATTCCTACATTCAATAATTCCAACAAAATTATTCAGTGGAACCTCAACGGATACTTTCGACGCCTGACTATATGTTACAAACTTTAATATCAGAAACCAGACCAGATGTAATATGCTTACAAGAAACCCATCTCACCTCTCAACACAATAGCAATTTATCAGGCTTCAATTTCTTTCGTAAAGGTAGACACCGAAACACAAAAGCAAGCGGAGGTCTAGCAATACTGGTGAAGAATACAATTATGTCCGAACCTATACAAATTACCACGAATTTGGAAGCAGTAGCGGCAAAAATAATTGCTAAAAAAACCATACATATGCTTCAGCAAGTAACACAATCTTAAAACATTTGGATATCATCCACAATAATGCAATAAGAATAGCCCTAGGCGCCTACAGAACAACACCAGTCCAAAGTCTTTACAGCGAAGCAGGGGAACCATAGCAATAGCAGCAAACAAAGATAAACCTTCCTATGGAAACACGTTCACAGATAGATACCGAACACTTTTTGCAGCCAAACCTTCCTGCAAAAAACCTTTCTATGAAAGAATCCGAAAGAGCTTAGAAAACCTCAACATCACACTCCCAGATATTTTCCCAGACAACATCGATCACCCACCTCCCTGGACAGTAAACTCTCCGATCATCAACAAAACCCTCACATGTTATGATAAAGCCAATATCTACTCTAACATCATCAGAAATTCCCTTAGGGAAATTCTAACGGTCAAGTATAGCGATGCACAAATGATATTTACAGATGCTTCTAAAACAATAGAAGGAGTGGGAGCAGCAATAGTAACAACAAATATCAACAAAAAATTCAGATTATCCCCTATTAGCTTATATACATAAATGAAAATCTCTCGGATCAGCGAAAATTCGTCATTCTAACAGACTCCATACAAACCATACAAAAATTATATACTCAGCATCCCATCGGTCAAATGATAAAGAAACAGCTGGCTCTGCTACAAACAACTGCAAAATCCACGTACTTTATGTGGATACTTTCTCACGTCGGGATCGAAGGAAATGAAGAAGCAGATAAAAGTGCGCGCGAAGCAGTAACGTGTGATAAAAAAGTACAAGTGCTTCAGGGCATAATAAAAAAATTATGGAAACCATTGTTGTCCACTCAGACGATGGACGGAGAAGATGAAGAAGAAATCATTCCAATGACATTTTTAGCTAAGAAAATAAGGAAATCGCAAGAATTTCAAAATGAATTAAAGGAGGTAAATGTTCTTGGTAAAAAATTATTAGACGCAGATATTTCAATGGATGATGTATAAGTATTGGGGTGGGTCTGAGACTGATATGTTCCTAACAGACCAAGGTATTGTTGCTAAAGCAAATGACGAGATAAATGTTGTAAATAACGATTCTTTTTCTAGCGACAACGATGTTCAAATTGGTGCGAAAGTTAAACATCAAGATGCGTAAATTCCTTTAACAATTGCATCGCATAGGTATCAGAAAATAATATACCAGACAATCAAATTGAGTTACTCTTTGAACTGCAAAATCTTGCTGTAAAAAAGATATTGAGTCAAAAAATAAAAAGTATTACTGATTTTTCAAAATGAGTTACATATGTTTGTTCAGGTTTTTCAATTTAATATGTATATGTATGTAGTATATGTTAAAGTTTTTGATAGGCTGAGGTTCGGTTTAGCGCCAACGAAAATTTGTAACAAATTATAAGTCGATCGACTCGGTTTAATGAGAAAAATTCATTAAAAGTAGTCCCAAGGAGCGGAAACGTCTAATAACGAAGTTACGGGACCTTGAGCGAACAGGGGTGCTAGGTGGGAGACGTCCATTTTGAAGTTTTTTTTAGCATATAGTGGTACAAAAGCTTTGTAAAAAGTGATTACAAAATGAAAATTAACGCGATCTCTCAAACCAAGAAACTTACGGTACCTGGAGCGAACAGGGGTGCCGGGTGGGTAAACCTTCATAAAGGCGGACGCGAATCTATCGACAATACTGGCCATAGGCGTATGAATATTTATCTCACAGTGATGCCACATCTTGAACATTTCTTTAAATCGCTGACATAATTAACTAACTTAAATTAACTAAGTTACGGGACCTGGAGCGAACAGGAGTGCTGGGTGGGTAACCTCGACGTATGAATATTTTTTCTGAGAGTGTTGCCACATCTCAAAATTTACTTTAAATTTCCTACTTGAAGCGAGAACCATGATTCAGAGCAAAAGAGACATAAAGTTAGGTTTAAAATAATTTTTTTTTTCTAAAAAGATTTTCGGTAAGGTTAGGTTTGGGTTAGGTCAAGTTAGGTTTATGTTTAATTTTCTATTGTCCAAAAAGATTTTCGGTAATGTTAGGTTTAGGTTAGGTCAAGTTAGGTTTCTGTTTAATTTTTTTATTGTCCAAGAAGATTTTCGGTAAGGTTAGGTTAAGTAAGGTTTATGTTAGGTTAGGTTTAGGTCAATTCTAAATAATTCATTAATAAAATATCATAGGTAGATCGGTTAAATTATTATTGATTTTTTCGCCCTTAAAGTATTTCGGTATGGTTTATGTTAGGTTAAGCTCAATTTTATCCTTCTTTAATAAAATAATCATAGATATTTTGGTAAAATTATTGAGTTTAGAAAAATCGAATTAGGTTTTGGTCAATTTTAAACTACTCATTATTTAAATATTATAGTTAGATTGAAAAAAAATATTGAATTTTTTATTGTCCAAAAAGATTTTTGGTAAGGTTAGATTTAGGTTAGGTCAAGTTAGGTTTATATTTAATTTTTTATTGTCCAAAAAGATTTTCGATAAGTTGTGGTTAGGTCAAGTTAGGTTTATGTTAGGTTAGATTTATGCCACTTTTAAATAACGGTTTAATAAAATATCATAGGTAGAACGGTTAAATTATTCTTCTTTCGATCGGTCCGCGTCCGCCTTCGTAAAGGTTACCAACCCATTCCTGTTCACTCCAGGTCCTGTAACTTGTTTATGAGGTTTCAGCACATTGGGACCACTTCAGTTGAATTTTTACCATCAGAGTCGACTGACATAAAAACTTTTCAAAAATTCTACTGGCACTAAACCGAATCCTTACCTTCTGATATATTTTTTGTTGTTATTTTTTATGAAGGATTGTTACTTTTGGGTTGTGTTTGTAAATAATAAACAACAAGTACATTGTAAAAGAAAAGAAGCCATTATATCTCTTTTCCTAGTAATTGTTGTTTACAGAGCCAATGCCAATAACTACTACTGATTGTCTTGATTGCAACTTTTCTTATCCAGTATGGTATTTAATACATTTCATTATAAATTGTCGAGTCAACCGACATCCGATGCTACAGCCTGATTCGGCCTGTTTACATCACTTTCAATTACGAGATAAGAGTCGTCTCTCTTATATGGATGGAGTCTGCGACCTTTGACACAACCCAGAACCATTGTACGTCAACTTATTAAATTGATTCATTGAGAAACATCGAATTCATGTGAAAATAATTATTATTGTGACTAATTATATTGGAGATTTCTATGATGATGATGATGATGTCTCCTATTAGAATTTTCAATGTGAAGGTGAAGTGTTTAGTGCCTTTGTTATTTATTGTACTGGTCACTGCAGCAGACGGTAAGTTACGACTTACGACATGTTAAGTAATATTACTTTCGGTCAATTATTACTAGTTATGTATTATTGCATAGTTGTTAAATTATATTAACACCTACGTGTTCTTCTCCACCAGATAGTAGATATATTTAACTCTCCGAAGTTTGAAGTTAGCAACAACAAGCAATGAATTTTAAAACAACACAAAGGGCTTATTCGGGGCCAAAAAATATTGATAATATTATGTATTATGCGATAATGAATATGAATAAATATGAAATATCATTGCCTGTTGGTTTTACATAATGATAACTCAACAACATCATAGCACAGATTACAGATTAGGTAATATTTTTCAATTATGAAATGAAAATGTATCAAACCTTATTGCCATATAGGTACAGTCTGTTTCACGAATCATGGCTATTGTGTGTAATCATTCACGAGCTACGTACATATCGCTATACGTCTCATCGCATCTCATTATCATGAAATTCTCTACTACGTTTGTCGATCTAAGCTACGACATCAGTATTTCAAGCTTATCTCCCTCAATACAATGAGAGGGTGCTGCACGTATGTCCGAAGGCAACGCAATCTTTATTTCATAGGCATCACAAAGTCATTGTGACATTTCAGATAATTCAGGTGCATAAATTTATATTTTGTGTGTCTGCATTATTGTTGATAATAAATCTTTCATATTATGTTTGCTTCTTAAATCAATCGATATTTTTTCCTTTAATTATATGAACTTCCTTAAATGCCATATCTTAGCTCGAAATCGTTACGCCACTGGTTTACTCCCGTCAGTTGGATTGATCTGTTTTTCGTGTTTTCAAGGTAGACGCCAACATTCGTGAAACAAACTGTATATGTAATGACATGTAGGCATACCAATGAAAAGGTTGTTCAAATTTCAATTCAATGATACGTAATAATCGAAATGATATTGTTGTCATAGATGAGATAAAGGAATTTTCGATTATCTATTCTTCTTTCCGATACTGCTCTAGTCCTTTCTATCTATATTGGAGAAATTTTCTATGAAAATATTCTCCATCAAAACCTATCACATTCCCCACAGTATCATTTGATGGTTCGTTAAACCACCAAATTGTTTACAAAAAATTAATTATTCACTAACTTTTATAGTCGCTTGTGAAAACTTTTAAAGGAGTAAATTTTGAAGAAGCAGACTGAGCAAAGACTTAATCCCGTCCTTCCTTCTTACTAGAAGATGGTTTTTGGTGGTGACCAATACGCAGCCATTTCACAATATTTATCGAAAGTTATTGAATATAACGCACGATGGCACAATATAAGAACTTGATCACACTCGCTGAACTCGGCATATTTCTTAGATGTGCGTTTTGGTGAGAGTGACCAAACTTATAGTATTCTGTATACTTTGCTGCAAGTTAGGCGTGATCGGGAACCGTGGATCGAATCACCGTAGGGGGATTAACTTTTTTATGGAAATCACTTCCTTACTTCTTTTTTATGTTCTAGATATCTAAAACAACCAAGATTGTTTTCTAGCAGAATAATTAAGTATTCGAGTAGTGAGTTTATTGATGAAATGCTTAAAAATAACTTCTTTATGATTAATTAACCAGGGAGACTAAAAATATTGAAAAAAATAACTTAAAAAAACCTCAGCGCTAGTCTATTAGCACCTGGCAAATTTGTGCTAACTTATCTTGCAGATTATTCCTTAATACGTTGAATTCCACCACTACCACTTAATTTTTTACCTCATTTGATTATTTTAGAAATACAATTTCACCTCTTAGTCATGTTAATTTTTCAGATGCCCCACCTCAAGCTCTTGGTACCACGACACAAACTGAAAATGCAGCAACAAATGCACAAGCTGAAAGAAAACTCAGCGAAACTGTCAAAGCCATCATCGATCATTACAAACAACCAGACCCTTTGGGAATACCCGGAGCACCTATTCCCGATCCAATGGATATTCCCAATATGAAGCAATCATTGTCCATTGGTAGGATGGAGTTTAAGAATGTCAAATTGTACGGTTTGAAAAAATTTCGCATTGAACATGTCGTGGCTGATATAAATGCCATGAAAGTGGAAACGGAATTGAGTATCGATGTATTGCATGTGGTGGGTAATTATACGTTGAGTACCTGGTTCTCGGGTGCCAGGGGGCCTTTCAATGTCAACCTTACCAAGGTGGGTAATGAAAATGGTCACACAGTAAAATTAATGATTTGATGGTTTGTGATTTTTTTTGTTTATAGGTCAATGTTATTGCTGTAGCCACTCTGGAAGTGGAAAGAAATGGATCATTAGAAGCACAAGCGATGGACATGGATATTCATTTCAAGGATATTGCTATGAATTTTGAAGGATTGGGTTTCTTTGCTAACATGTTCCAAGGTAATTGTTATGCGAAGGCTAAAGTTACGTGAAAAAACATTTAAAATAACATTTTTTTTCTTCTAATGACAGTTTTTATCACACTCATTCTCTTCCATAATACAGAAGTTTCACTTCACAGTCTTGAGCCCATGTTCATGATAACTTACAATTGCATTTCTATTTGATACACCAAGAAACATAATTATTTTCTTATTTCATGTACGTAAGGCGTGATGAACTCTGTTGGCACATTCGTCTTTGACTCCATAAAGCCATTCGTACTATCCGAAGCCAATAACAATATGCGCAACGATGTCAACAAAGAAATCCACAAGCTACCAAAAAAATTCCCAAATTCCATTTCACCATTTGATGAAATTGTATGCGAACTACGCAGAAAAGTCAGAGGCATGGGTTTCGATCCCTACAAAGTACCAGACTACAATAATACAGCTGGCATCTTTGATGTCTACCTCACCAATACTTGGGTATTTGGGTTGTCATCATTTCACAGAACCAAAGACATTATTTTCGAGATGAAGAATAAAATGGTGCACGCTTTCCTGGAAATTGGAACTGGAAAGCTAAAAGGCCAAAGCAATTGGGAAGTATCTTTTGCAACTGGCATCCTAGGCAAGGTTGGAACGGTCGATTTTACCGTCGACTACTTCAAGGTGAAATAGGAAGATTTTGGGTTTTCTTTTGAATAAAGATATTTGCTTTTAGGTCCAGGTGAATCTGAGTCAAAGCATGGACACGAGACATCCACCTTCTTTGGACGATGTCCAACTGGAATTGGGTAATATCCAGATTAGATTCGATGGATTGGGTACTGTAGACTATTTAGTTGAATTTGGTGTAAATGTATTGCCGAATTTGTTGAGGTACCAACTGATGGATGCATTGGAGAAGCCATTGAAACTAAAGATACAAGAATCGTTGGATCAAGTCAATGTAGAATTGCTCATTAGAGAAAATGCTGCCAAATTAGATGATGTAAATGCTCTGGAGGTTCTGGGCAGCCTGGAATAAAGCTTAATTTGATTGTTAGAAAGTAATTTAGCATTGTTTTTGCCAACTTATCATTGTAGGTATTAATACATTAATTTGGTGAACATCCGTATTTGGATTTTTCGAATTTATTCATATACAGGGTGTTTCATGTTTCTGAACGGCATTGCCGTCAGTAAATAAATAAATAATTCCAGCACGAAAATTGTGACCTAGAAATATTTTTACAAGAAATGAGACCGACTTTATTAGTTGAACTGAAGAATTGAAATAAGTTTAATTCTATTGGTCCTGGTTATTTTGAAGTGGTGAGTTTTTCAGTTCACCAGTTATTTCAATATGTATTCGATGAGCTAGGTACTTGCCAGTATATCCAAGATGGGCAAGTAAGTCCTATTTTTTTGTAAAAGTTTTTTAACATTTTAAAATGTTAAATTAGTCATTAAAATTGTTGAACTTAGTCTTATATTCATTGATTTCAAAATATAACGTTAACAACCTTGCACAATTCTATTATTTATTAATACCTTACATACTGCAAAGATGGCGGCTCTTCTCCTTATAGATTGACAAGTATCTTGTCTCATTCTGAACAGTTTATTCTCAACTTTTTTGGGTTTTCGAAGTCTACAGTATAGGAGTAATGCATCTACGTCATTATTTACCGACATTTTTATAGATATCTTAAGAATATTAACTTTGACAAGCTATAAATATTTTTTTTCCAAATTGCTGTCGAGCAGTTGTTTTGATCTGTGAATATTTGTTCTTTTTCAGTTACTTTCTAGCGATAAAACCAATAAAATACCCATACATGATAAATTATTTTATTATAACAAAGTGCAATATAAAAATTATTATTATACAAAACATAATACATATTCTAAATACTTAATATTTATATAAATGGTTAACTTTTTTGTGATTTGATAAAACAAGTCAAAGTTGAACATCTCCAATGTATTGGCTTTGTCGTTTTTTGGGTGCCCTTCTAAGGCTACCCAAAATATTCAATAATTCCGATACGGCCTTTGGCTGTTCTTTGTTCTTCTTTTCATCGTTCTTTGCCTTTCTCAATGTGAACTGACCAGCTTTTATGGCATTTATTATCTCTTCATTCCCGCATGGTATCTGCAAAAAACAATATCATTGCCATCACGACAAGTTTTAGACATTTTAAAACCACACGTTCAAAATTTCAATATATGAAATGCTTTTCAACGACAACAAGGAGGAAACAGAAATATGAAAGAGGAACTTGTTGAGGAAGATATTCGGAGGAGTTTAGAGGCAAAAAGATCTGACAACTATGTAAAAATAAACAACAAGTGGTGTTTAGGTCCCATCACAAGAATGGAAGAGCTAAGGATCATCTTTAAGGAAATAGTATAATGGAAGCGGAAGAAAGTAATTCGGATGTCGGATGAAATTGCGAAAAATGTAAAGGGATGATTCCCACTCTAGTAACAACTCACTCCAGCAGCTGTGGCTTTCTTCTCCACATTCGAGGCAGCATCTCTTTCAGCACCAACACTTTCAGCCAAATCGGACAGGGCCACTTTGCTGCGACGTCTTCGCAACGGCACCATGGGCGGTGGTTGGTCTCCATTGAACGGGGGCGGTAGCGGTGGCATCATAGGTGGCGGTGGAGGCGGAGGTGGCGGCGGTGGGGCCCTCAGTTTCTCTTCCGCCCTTTCAGCACGCTCAATGGCAGCCTGCAGTTCAGATTCCACCAGCTTGAGTCGCTCCTCCAGTATCTCCACTTGGGGATTGTTTTCTTGGTCTTCGATGCGCTCCTGCAAAGTTGTCGAAGGATATTTTAAATGAATAGTAGCCCAATCGGCAGGCTGGGTGGTGGGCCAGGTCTTACAAAGATTGATTTTGTTTGATACATTATTTAGATTTAATCATGCTGCCCATTCCACTATCATTTTTGGTACGCTGAAATTACATACTACCCCATGCTTAAACTTTTGGTAGCTACTTTTGCAAAATAAAGTTACTTTTTTCTAAATTTATCGTTACGCAAAATTTTGATGACTGATTCCCAGAATTGATTATGTACGTTGAAAATTACTGAAATATTGAGCAAAAAAAATTTCACATTAAATTTAAAATGACTGCCAATACCTTAATCGATGACGGGAATTTTTGCAGGCAAAGTCTTTTTTAACGTTTGGAGTAAAGACTAGGTTTGGTTATTGATTTAGAAAGATACCAACCTGTAGTTGACTGATTTCTTCATCGTGCTTATTCCGTTCCTCCTCAACGGTTCTCTTCAGTTCTTCTATTTCTTGTAGTAATAGAATATCATTACCTTCAGAGTTTTCATTAAGACCTTGCAGAATCAATGTGCTCTGATGCTTCAGTACATTTCTGTCTCTTTTATAGGCATCTGCTTCTTTCCTGCAATGTGCGTACATATTTAGCATTGATGTTTTTATAATTTTATGTCATGTATTCTCTCACCTTAAGGCATTAAGATTATTTCTATGATCCTCTTCTAATTTTTTATAGTCGTCCAATTCACATTTCATCATGTCCATAACCCTTAAAACTTGTTCGTGTTCTTTTCTCAGATCATTCAATAGCATTTCCAGTTTTTGTGTTTTTTGTTTCTCATTATCCAATTCCTAAACAGGCATCAACATTATTATCAATTGGATTCTTTTAGGTGTTTTTGCCAATGCTTACCTCGGATATCTTGACATTTTCTTCAGATGTTTGGAATTCTTGGTGTTTGAGTGAGTCCACTTCAGTCTGCAATTCAGCCACTTCAGTGCTCAATTGTTTGATGGTTTTGTTTAAGTTTTCAATGTCCGTGTCTGGATTGGATTCTCCATCGCCTGCATCGACGCCTTCATCGACTGCATCTTTATCTACCAATAGAAGGGTTTTCCTTTTCAATTGCTTGTTCTCCTTATACCATTGACTTGCGTCCTTGAGAGCTCTGAAAAGGTGAAAAAGTAATTATTTAATTTTCATAATCTTTACTATAACAGAACTAAATTTCATAGAATGCTGAATCATCACATTGAAGGCTTCTCCTGAAATATTGAAGTATGAAGATTTCAGGGTTCAGTTATCGAAAATACTCTACAGAGCTGCTGCTAAATGTGAGGATGGAAAATTTTCTGGATAATCAAACTTGCATGTTTTAAAAATATCTTTCATTATACAGGATGTGCTGTACGTACCAGTTATTTGTGACCGACTTCCCAAACGGAGAAGATATACAATAATTGGACTACCTACTAGTTCTTTAATGCTTGTTTGTTCGCATATTGTGTATATTAAACATACACCAATTTTGATGATTATTTTCTAATTGGAAAGCGGAGAGATGACAGTAGGTCCCGTTTTTCGCAAACTCCAATACTTTTGTTAATTTTGACTGACAAGATTAAAAATACATTTTTAATTGGCGTTTCTTTTCTTCCAAACTGAGTACATAGCGTAAAATTCTGAAAAATACAGAATATGGGGCTCTTAGGTGGGGAACCCTCAATACGCGAGTCCGACGCGCCAATTGAGCATTTTATCTACATTTAATGATTTGGAATCATTTTTGTTTACAATGATTTCATAGAATTTTCTTAGAAAAAAAAACTACTATTCTGGCATCGTCGTACAAATCAGCGAAATAAAATACTGTTCCACATGCACATGTCAGACTCTCTTTCCAATTGATTATTGCCTCAAATTTCCAACATAGTAAAATCGTAAAATTGACAATGATTAGAGACTGACAAGTAACGTCGTAATTAAATAAAAATTAAAACCTATAAACATGAGAATTGCCCCTTGGTATGTTTGTAGACATTAATTATTATTATAAATTGATTTCACTCTGTAAAACTGCACTATTTGGAAAGATAAATTTCCAAAAGAATATATGTATACCATTATCAATGCATTCTCAGTGTCAAATGCTGTTGGAATGTTATTAACTAAGTCACCAAAAATTCCCCAGCTGATGATGTAACCACCTTGCTCATGTAATTACTATACTTTATAAAAAAAAATCGACAGTAGCTGAAAAATGCCTTTTTCTTTTGCTTTTGGAATATATCTAAGAGTTTTGTAGAGGACAATTTGTCATAATGTTAAATTACAAATGTCATTTTAAAGTTCCTTGCACTAATCTAGATATACAAAATAAATCACTTACCCCGACATTGCTCTAGTTTCAGTCTCATATTGATTCTTGAGTGTCTCATATTCTTTGTACAAATTTTTCGAAGCCGTTGACAATCTAGTGAACTCTTCATTTTTTTCAAATAATTCAGTCTCCAAGTTTTCATGTTTTATTTGAAGATTTAAGTATTTTCTTTCGTAGTCGCCCAAACTTCTTAAAGCTGGAAAAAAATATCTGGTCAATTTCATGGAACACTAATAATTGTTGTCACAAGTCACAATAGTTATGATTTATACATATGAAAAAAATTATAATGACAATATGTAGGTACTATACTTATACTACCTTGTGACGTAGTCATTGAATCGATTGACTTGTTACTGAAGTTGCCAGTAAGGGAAGTTTTACATCAACCTCCCCAAAATAGAGGTAGGTATAGGTAATTAAAATATAATTATTGCAACACTGAAATACTTTCTAGTACTTTCTATTTCTAGACAGGAAGAGGTCTAGCAGTAATCAGTACAATTTTAATAAATTTAAGCTATATATTAAGAATTTCAAGATAATCATAGTATCCTCTGTAAAAGCAAGTAAGGAAAAAAACTCTAATCATGAAAAGTTTTCATGTCTAGTTTTCAACAGATATTTACGTTTCAGAGGTTTCTGAGTCTAAAAAACACTTTTTCAGCCATTGGTTTGTTGTCAACAACTTTCAAAGTACCAGTATCAATAGAAATAAATATTATTTTGTATTTGTATCAATGCTTCATCAAATAAATTCGGTTTTAGTTTTTGTAAAAAGTTATTTATTAAGTTCTAAGTACGGATATACGGAATTATTTGACGTTCATCATTCATTTTGTTTGTTACAAACTTTTGATGATATACACACTAAAAATCAACCAAAAAAAAAACAATTTTATTGATTCGTAAAATTGCGCAATGAAGAGAGTCATACTTTTTTCATCGTTTACGATGAGTCAATATTCCCGTAATGTTTTTATTAGACTTTTTTTTAAAGCCACTTAAATACACTCGATTGATCTATTTTCCACTGCTTACAGTTCAAAGATCTAATTTCAACGGCTGATTTGAATCTTAGTATGTATATCTATTTTTAGATTGTCAAGAGAGGTTTGGATTTAAGTAAGAAATTCTCTGATTTATTTTTCTAAGAAAAATCAAATAATGAGAATGTGATAGTTTCAGAATAAACATAATAACTTAAACAACTTACAAATCGACAAAATCACACTAATTGAATAGAAAATTACGCTCATTAGGTAAATATTGGTTAATTCAAAAATGTATATCTATATAGACGGTCATGCACTTAGAGAATTAAATAAATATATTAACACAAACAAATATTCTCTACCAATAGTATCATTATATCAAAACCACATTCTTGTAAATAACTTTTCAATCCAATCACTCAATAAATATTCTTTAGAAAAAATTGAACCGACGTTATTGGTTGGTACACTGAAAAATACAAAATAATATTAATTCTATTGGCGATGGTACTTTTGAAGTTGTGCAGTTGCATTTAGATTACGATAACTTTTGGCACCAACTTCACAAGTACCAGCACCAATAAAATTAATATTATTTCGCATTCTTCAGTGCACCAACTAATAACGTCGGTGCACTTTGTTGTAAGAAATATGTATTTCACACACTTTTGAGTGCAACATTAGTCACGAAAATAGTTTTATACCAAAGAAAAGCCCATGTCATTGCTTGTATGTACTTGTTATGAGAATTATTTGATCTCAGAGCATCACGGCGAAAATACTCTGTAGATACACATATTTCAGACTTTACCACTAATGTAACTCGAAAGCCTTAACTCTATGGAAAACATGTTTAATATAAATGTTGTTACAAATAATCTGGTCTTTAATTTGGCATTCTCAGATTTTCAATTTTCTAGAGAAATTATCCCTTCCACATAACCTAACCTAACCTATTTCAAATTTTAACATCAATGAAACTCGAAAACCGTAGTTCTTTTGAAAAAATGTTCAATTTAAACGTTTCCGGATATTTTCTTATCCTTAGTTCTGGAATTTTCGATTTTCGACAAAATTTTAGTTTTTACGAATATGGGACCATTTCTCAAGTCTCCTTGCAATTGTAGTTGGATAAAAGAGTTGGCAACAACTTCAAAGGTACCGGCACCAATAAAATTAATATTACTTTGTATTTTTTGATTATACGACTCACCAAATCTTCGTACAAGAGGCTATAAATGAAATCGATTCTTAAAGGCGTAAACTCCAAAAACGTACCTATTTAAATTAATCATATAAAATATACAGTCCGCGCACAGACGAACGGCCGAACGGATTTAAAAATTTTTATTATCCGAAAGTAGAAATATACATTCAGTAAAAATTTCAACACTTTCTACCTAGTACGGTCCATGAGATACATCCCGCTGACAGACTGACGGACGGACGGGCAGCAGAGGCTAGTAATAGCGTCCAGTTTCCAACAATTTGGTACGGAAACCAAAAAAATTAATACTGCCTGGCTACAAGCCACTAGAATTTTCATGATCTTTATATTTCGATCAAGTTTTTGCCTTGTTTCACATGAAATGTTTCCACTCCCAAACAGCTGGGAACTTATATTATGCTGCCCTGACACCATAAACGTTGTCCATTTATTTATTTAATTATTGCACATTGAATATTAATAGTGTGCTTTCAGTATAATAATTATCAGAATCATTAACTGAAGGAAATAGAGCATTGTCGACGATCATCCTTCTTGAAAAGTGAATACCGGCCATGTTGTCAGATTTCGCTTCTTATTATCCATAGTATGCATAGGTACTTGCAATTAACATTTTTATAAGAAGTGATTGTGCACGAGTTTGATGATATTTGCAAATTTAACCTTGAAGTATTATCGATCCTTGAATAACGGCAGTCAAGCATTAAAATGCTCATTATTTTTTTATATACGCCGTACTGTAAGCTCTAAGTACATATATCGATAATGACATAAATTTTATTATAACTATACCTATGTAAATTGATTGGAAGATGTTTTGATCTTCTTGAAATGCTCTGCCAGGTGATAGATACCTATTTGTATTTTTCTATTTGTCGTTGAGTAATAAAAGAGATTCTATGACACATTCAAGAACAAGAAACTCATTTGTTTCTTTAACTACTACAGATTTTACTTTATTTCTTTTCGAGTATCATAGAGCCCTATATGGATGTTTCAGAGCTGGATGTCTTTGAACAAAAGGTCTTCAGCCCTATGACAAGCCGTGACAAGTTAGCAGAAACAATCGAAACTGGCATGGGAATTTGTTGCTAATAATTAGTTGTTAATTAGTTGCTAAAATCTCGATTTCGTTGCTCGAACCAGTTTTGAAAGAATCGAGTTGCTGCTATCTTAACATGTAAGAAAGCAGTGAAACAACTAAAGAAAAGTTTTTCTAATACTAACACCACCTGGATATTGCTAATTTGTTGCTGGAAGATACTATAAATAAAATTTGAAAAAATATTTAAAAGAAAATTGCACTTTACATTATTTCATCCTAATGCTACCCTAATCCAAAACTAAAAAATATTTTTTACAAAAAATTGGACCTACTTTATCAGTTGTTGCACTGAAAAATACAAAATAATATTAATTCTATTGGTGCTGGTTCTTTTGGAGTTGGTGCCGACAACAACAAACTATAACGGCACAACTTCAAAATTACCAGCACGAATAGAATTAATATTATTTTGTATTTTTCAGTGCAACAACTGATAAAGACGGTCCAATTTCTTGTAAAAAATATTTATTTCACATTTTTGAGTGTAACATTAGTCATGGAAATTGTTGAACGTTCACTAGTACCCAAAAAGATATAGGTAGGTTTAGCTTTAGCGGAAATGCGCATATCACATATTTCAGACTTTACCATTGCGAAACTCGGAAACCGTGACTCGTTTCAAAAAATGTTCAGTTTAAAAAAATTCCGGATATGGTCCCCTTTCTAATTTTCAAATCTCGAATTTTCGATTTTCAGAAAAATTTGCCCCTTCCACATATCTGAAACACATATTTCAGACTGTAGCGCGGAAACGTATGATTATTTTTTAAAATGTCCGATTTAAACATTTCCGGATATGGAATTTTCATTAATTATGTCGTCTCGGATATTCAATTTTCGAGAAAAATTGCCCCCTCCACCCCCTTTGGGGGCGGTTTTTGGAGGGAAGGAGATTTTGGATTTGATTTTTCTCAATATTCTTCTCCTCTTTTGAATGAAACAAAAATCGTCTAAATCGGAGTACGTTTACTATGCAAAACGCGCGAACAGCCATAAAATAAAAATAAAAAAGAAGCAATCTTACAACCGAATTGTATACCTTCTCCTTTTTTTGAAGTCGGTCAATAAAATTGTATAGGATATCCACTGATTAACCTGAAATCAAGTTTTGTTGTTGACGCTATTAGAATACCTCCATTTACTCTCTTAATTTCTAGCAGAAATTTTGTTGCTCATTGGATAAGTCTTTATTAGAGCTTGAATAACCAGCAACAAAATACAATGAATATTACCATCAATAAACTTGTAATTGAATTTTATTGGTGTCGCTATCAGAATACCTCCATTTTCTCTCAAAATTTATAGCAAAAATTGTGTTGCTCATTAGATAAGTCTTTATGAGTGCTTTAGCTTTAATAACCATCAACAAAATACAAACAAAGAATGTTACCAATAATAAACTTTTAATTGAATTGAAACTATAAAAATTAAAAACCGTGAAATTTACATATCCGCTGCTGTTCCCATTAAAACAAATATTAGTTTTTATTTTGTATTTTGAAGTTTATATAAAAGATTCTGGTATACATATACCTATAGACCTTTCTTCCGCTTTCAAATTCTATCGAATATAAATATCATCTGATCAAGTAATGCGTCATTTTTTTTTTCAAGCTCGCTTAGACAAACAGCGATGGTCATATTGAAAACCGGACATTTTACTTGACTACAATACTAATTTCCTTGGGGTAATTCCGTTTCCTAGAGCTCCCTATAAGGTGAAACTTAAATCTATGTTAAAAGTAATTTTCCATTACATCAACGACAAGGCCTGATTCGAAAATATTACAACTTTTACTTCAAGACTCATTTTGGCAGCATATTATTGAAGTCTATGTATTTACATAATTAAATTTAAAAAGTAAATTATATGTTTTTGAAATTGGAAACAAATTGTCCAAAATTCTTAATCGACGAGTCGCTACTATAGGCAGCATTGTTGCCATATATGGCTAACTTAAGAACTAATAGATAAAGTGAGTACAGTGCGGGGAAGGTCTTTTGCCCTATGGGTACAATACTAAGAAGTCCTTCTGTTTATTTCAAATATGGTTCAATGCAAATATGCTATAGGTATATTATGATTGCCGGTATCGCTCCTTTTCAATATGTGGGTAATAATAATTAGGAGGTTGAATGTGAAATAAATACGGAAATATAAAATTCAATGTATGTCACTTTATGTTTAAGTATTTTTTAACACTCTCCCATGCAAAACTGGAACATTGGAATTGACAGTTTTAAACGTCAAACAAACTGCACAAGTCAATCATCATTTCGCTTATCCTTACTTTTTAGCGAACTTAAGGCGAGTTTATACAGTAAATAAAATCAAATAAGAAACATATTAAGGCAAAATAATAATAATCTCATTTCCATGAGAGCGTGTATACACGAAATAAGCTAAATTAAGAAATAAGAATAAGAACTAGGGATGGCCAATTTTCATCTATACAGTGTTGCCAGATCCCAGATATGTCATTACCAGAATATTACTCCGAAATTACCAGAATTTAGGGAAAATTACCAGATTTATTTTTATATACAACATAAACATACAAAAAATACATAATAAACCTGCAAAGGGCATCTTGCCCGTAATCTATCATACAGAAAAGATAAAAGACTCTAAGAAGGACCATACATTAAAATATTTTACTTTTAATTATCATATATTTATAAAAAAAAACTTGAAACAAGCAAAAGTAAATCAAATATAACAACAATGAAAAAAACATAAATGAAATAATACAGACATTCAGATAAGTATTTTCATAAAATTTGAAATTATTATGGTCTAATCAACTGGCATTTAGAATTATCCTTTTTTTATCTTGCATATACGACACCTCCTACACAAATCGTTTTTCATGTCGTCATTTCTTAAATATTATCTATAAACAATGAAATTACCGTAGATTTCCCATTACCGGGAGCTTATTACCAATTACCAAATAAGGTTCCCAATTACCGTATGTTCTGGTAATTACCAGGCGCCTGGCAACACTGCATCTATATCTCTTATTCTATTTTATTTTGTTTGGATATTGATAATGCGCATGACCGAACAACAGAGAACACAACTTGCACACAACACAAAAGTTTTTATCAAAAAACCTGTGATTTGATAGTTGTTGTCATTCTTATTTCATTTTAGTCATCTGTATAAATCTTTTTTGCCCTTATTCTTATGTTATTTTTTTTTCTAATTTTATTTTATTTACTGTATAAACTCACCTTTATATTTACTATTTTAAGCAAATCTTTGTTAATTTTGAAGGATGTTAGCGTTTAATAGAATGCAAGGATGATTATATATACTATTTGGGATTGAAAAGATAATTGTAAATCGAAAATAGCTAAAAGTCGTAAGTCCTAATAACATAGCGTCATCCGCCTCAATTTTATTAAAAAACTTTTACAAAATTTTCTAAGTGTTTGTTCATATTCTGGCTGAACGGTTCTTTCAACGATATCTGAATCTGAAATTTGTGTAAGCCAGATTTTTTTTTCGCCTGAGATAAAAAATATCCTAATAATAAGAAATAATATAAACAACCTTCAGAAACAGGAAATGTTGGATTGTTTGACATATAAACTACACAATAATAGTGTAATTTGTCCTCTTTTGATGCTCCGAAACAATATCAATAAATTTTAAAAAATTATATGGGTTCTATACTAATTAAACTTTAAGAAAACTATTTAATTTTTCTAATTTAATTTGGCTTACCTTTTTCTTTCTCAGTCAACAATTGTTTCCTTCTCTCTTCAGACTCTTCATATTTCTGTTTCCAACGATGAGCTTGTGTATCATTGATGGGAATCTTGGAATTATTTGTTGGTATGGAACTTTGTCTGCTCAATGATTTTCGCAATGGAATGCTCGAATTCCCATTCATTCTATTGTTTTGTAAACTGTGTCGACTGGATGACATCATGGACAAGATGGATGGATCCTGGGATAGAAATGAAATAATAACTAACTTTTTGCCATATTATAGCTATAATTATATTAAATTCGAGAAATGTTCTAGGAGTATGGGAATGAAATCAAGTTTGAATGGAATTGATTATCTAAAAAGTGATTTAACAACACTTTTTTGCTTTCTTTTTCGTTTTGGAAATTTGGTGAGTAGAAATACCAGATTTTTTGTCTTGGTATGCTGAAAAATGAATGGTTGCACGAACCAATCGGTCGATTTTCATATATACCATAGTATTTAATTTCTAGCGGCAGGCAAGTGATTTTAATGGACTAGATTTCTATATAAGTATTGATCTAATATCTAAAATATTTTACAAAAGGCAATGGTAGACATAACTGAATTTATAATTAGGATTATAAAAGAGGTTTTCTAGATACACGTTGTTAATTGTTAGATATAAAACAAGTAAAGGCAATAAAAACTATTTAAAACATTGAATAGATCGTATTGCTTCAACGTGTTAACTGTTTAATATTCCGATAACGTAAGTTAAATAACATGGAACACTAAAATGAAGACGTTCCATAGCCATTTAAACAACAGATGTTTTTGTGAAGAGTGCACCTTCCTTTTCTAACCGTAATTATACACAAGCGAGATATTAAACCAGTATAGCAGTGTTCTTGATTTTTTTCTATTGCTAGATAGATATTTATAAATGTTTTCCATATACATAAACATAGATAGACAGCGGCCGCCATTAGCGAAACTGTGTCAAAATCAAGGTGCATTGACATCGACAATAATAATTTATTATTCTGTCTTCGGTTTTTACTCTCACTTATTAATGACACTTAATAACTCTCCATTGGAGAGTCACCCAGGTAGGATGATAAAGAAAATGTATTGCCATATTATACGGGGTATCTCTAAAATGTCTTTACAAAATGCTACCTTATATTGATTGGGTATTTTGTCATAGCAAATCAAACAAATGTTCGCTGAAACACATATTTCAGACTGTAGCGCGGAAACGTATGATTATTTTTAAAAATGGCCAATTTAAACATTTCCGAATATGGAATTTTCATTAATTCTGTCGTTTCGGATTTTCAATTTTCGAGAAAAATTGCCCCCTCCACCTCCTTTGGGGCGGTTTTTGGAGGGAAGGAGATTTTTTATTTGATTTTTCTCAATATGGTCCATTTCTCAACTCTCCTCTCAAATGAAACAAAAATCATCTAAATCGGAGTACGTTTATTATGCAAAACGCGCGAACAGCCATAAAAAAGCAAGCTTACAACCGAATTGTATACCTTCTCCTTTTTTGAGGTCGGTCAAAAATTGGTGTGAACGTTTTAAAATGAAAATGAGAATTCGAAATGGTTGATTGACAGGCTGTCAGTGAAAGCAAGACAGCTGCTTATTCTTCTTATAAATTTGTAGAGCTTCAAGTGATGGTGATGATAATATGACATATATATATAAACATTAGTTTCAGAGATAAAATGTCAAACTTTTAAGCCGTTACAAAAAAAAAGATTTTTAAATTGAGTTTTGATTCAAACGCAGTTTTTTCCGGGGATTATGACACTGAAAAAAAAACTACACCTTTCTATTTAATTTTTAAGAGTTTCAAAATCACTGATGCTTCCAAATGGTGCCCCCAACGTCCCGTTGCATCACTCCAAATTTCATTTCTTTTAAATCAGCAGTTTTCTAGATATTATTACCTTGTAACACTTTAAAAAGACTATCCGGTATATATTTTAATTTCAGGAATGCAACGAACTTCTAAAAACCACTGTATATTCTACAAGCATCGGTGATGGTATTTTTTGTCAGTTATATTTGCGAATTTGTACGAATACTTGTACCCACTGTAAGGCAAGTCGGGTAGAAATTGTTGATAGTTCAATAACATTACTTTTACTTTTAAATAAGTACACATAGTTGTTATTTAGAGAAGAAAGGAGTTCTTTAAATCAGTTTCTAATCCTTATATGCTCTAAGCAAAATACCATCGAGAAGAAAACCGTTCAGTAATTTAAATGTTACTATCAGAGAAACACTAAAAAAAACTATTATAGTGTATTGAACTCGCATCTTGAAGGCAAATCAATTTTATTGTCTATATAGAAAATAAAGATCTATTTATATAAGCGAAGAGTTCTACACTGCGTTCGAAAAGTAGCGGATAAATTCAATAAAGTTTGAAATGAGAGTTTAAACGAAAAACGATTTTTTGTAACTACGTAAAACTGAAATATACAGGGTGAGGAAAAAAAGATATTGGTAAAATTCGAAAGGACAAATCTTCTTGAGTACGGAAAGGTAAATTTAAGGAAATTTTAGAGAAAAATAACATGTGATGGCATCAATAAATGGTAACCTCACTTTTTTCATTGGAAAATATAACACCTTTTTATGTGCAAGAAAGCAAATATGAATGATTTTTACATTAGGAAAATGCAAAGAAATATAATAATTATTTTCTAAATTAAATGTTTGAATGGAGCACCATTAAAATTTTGGCAATGACCAAGGCGATCGACAAATAATGCCTTCCTGAACATTGTGGATGACATCTGCAGAAATGTTTAGAATTTCTTATAGCATCCTTAAGGGCCGATTTCATAATGAATCCTTAATGGGAGATTAGTTAATTCTTCAATTTGTTTAATTCATATCTCGATGACGGAATAAAAATAGTGCATTTGTTCATAAGTTTTGCAACATTAGTCACCATATCTTTCGTTCTTTTAAAGTAACTTTAAATTAAATGACCAACCAACAAATTTAGGAATTTTTTAATCTAGGATTAAAATTAATAGGAGATTAAATTTGATTATGAAATCGGCCTTAGTCTTTTATGTTGGATGTTCGATTATTTTGCTTTTGAGGTAGGTATCCCCATAAGAATAAATCAAATGTTTACGAGAATTTTTCAATTTTCTTGTAACTATCAATTAAATTTACCTTCTCACGCGCAAAAAGATGTGATCTTTCGAATTCTACAATGACAACTATATGCATTGCCATTTGAAAAACAAATCGACGTGTCCGAGCGTTTTTCGTTGAAACTCTTATTTTAGTTTTTACGAAATTTATCCGCCACTTTACGAACGCCGTGTACATATCATGGACTATTATTAAATATAACAACATCATTATTTATGAGTAATTATAGTATATTAATCTTCTGATAATCAAGCATTCACCATACTATGCTATTTTTAATCTAAAAGTATTTTTATTCCGAATAAACGTTTTTGAATTTCAAGAACTGAAAGATATATTTCCAGGAATGATTGTTTATCTGTCTATAAGTATTCCTCACGTCTATGACGTTGAAAATTGAGATTAAGATTCAAGTTTTTACTCAGAATCTATAGATATGTTTTATAAACAATCTAGGTATGATTCCACATCCGCTAAATAATGATGGATTCACGTGCCAAAATCGTTAATCGGTAATATTTTCAGTTTAATAATACAAAGTGAACTACTTTGGGCAGAGACAGTGAATCATGAATTTGAGTCACGTATCTACTCGATGACTAGAACCGAAGTGATAAAGTTGATTAGCATCAAAATTCATATCAACATGGACAATGATAACCAGTTAACCAACCGATCTTTCTGGTCAACGTGCAAATTTATATCTTGTAGATATTCCTACCTATCTTCAAAAAACAAATAGAAAATGAATGAAAATTATATATATTATCTAAAATGGTTTCTTAAATTCTCAAAATAAAGTTCTCGCTTTTCTCCAATTCTGAATTTAATTCGATATAGAGATCTAAATTAAATTTAAAATATTATAATATTGTTTAAACATGATAACTGTTTCGGTACGCTGTGCTTTTTTAAATTTGAGTATTAATTGAATTCTAAGATGATAAGTGCCTACTTAAATAATATGGATAGTTAACATAAATCGTACTGACCAATATTATAAACTAATTTGGTAACAAGTCAGCACCATGTCACCGCCCGCCGACGTCCGTTCTGCGTGAATTACGTTTAAGATTTCCGAATACATATATTATTGTTTAAACAATTAGATACTAATTTACTTGTAATTTCAATTAGTGTCAAGTATCCAAATGAAGAAAGAAATTCTATATTACATATATAAGGTTAGCGTATTTGCTCAAGTTCGTCAAGTTTATTTTCAATTTATAGATACCGAGTATTACGCGATGTTAGTTCGTTGTTTATAGAAGACTTGCGTCTGATTTAAATTTATTATCTTTTGAGGATGGCCTAATTACGCGGCGCCCACATTCATTTACCAAATGCGATTAATATTGTTATAACAACGCATCTACATATAAGAGTCACTTGGACATTCTTTGTAACATATTTTATTTTCGTTTTGGAAATAATTATCAAATCTTATAAAATAACTGAAAAACATTGTCTTATTGAATTGTTCTTTCAGTTTTGATTACAAAAAAATGTAACAGTATACAGGGTGTTCCATTTAAAAATTGAAAACCGTAGCTATTTCCGGTGATACCGGAAGTGACAGGAATGTGAAAAATCTGCGAAAACTCTCCTCTCTTCACATACCATTTTACCTCTCGTTCTGATGTACCTAATATTCTAGACGTTATGACTTGTCTGATAGATTCTTAGACACCCAGTATAACTTAATATTAAATAAACTGATATTTGAACTAAGAATTTGTTGTAGGTTTCTAAAAAGAAATAAAAAAATTGGTAGGGTTTGACAGATGTTGAAAGTGTTCCCTGCGATTTTCGTATAGGATTTACGGTATAGGTACTATTATTGTTCCGTATTTTGTTCAAAATTGTACCACAGTTACTTAAAAGCTGTAATCCTACGCTTAATAGTTTCGGAGATAAGGGGTAATGGTCAGTTTTCATCTATTTTCCTTAATAGTTTCCAAGCCGTTCATTCAAGGATATTGAGAAAAACTATATATTATCTGAATTACTCATTCATTTTGCTTGAAGAAAATTTCGTTTTTCATTTTCTAATGGTCCACAAAATTAGATCCCAGTATCAGAGTTCGTTTATTTAAACTATATGCCCAGTTTGCTGTCGTTTTGTAGATTTGTAGACAGAAAACCAGACAAACATCAGAGTGATTTTATAATGTTTCCGTTTTTTCATCGTATCTATGGAACCCTAAAAAAGCTTTCACTCAAAAATTGACTGTCTATTTTTTTTCTCTTTCCTTTTACTTATTACCTATTTACTCTTACTCTAAACTGAATTAATGTGTCCAACATTCTATTGTCATTTCAAATAAGTTTTTATACTTTTATATACTCAATTGACCTCTAAAAGCACTTTGTGTTATACTTTGCCAATAAATAAACTAACTAAATTAATAACTAACAAGAATCAATATTGGTGACAATCAATTTTCAACCAAAAAGGCATTAATCAATAGCATATTTCAAACAATTCTTGAGAAAAACCAATCAAATGCCTAATTAATATAATATAATTAAGAAGAATCCATGTAGGTATGTGGAAGATAAAAAAAGGAACTAGAGTATAATTTGGAATTCAGTTTCGTTTTTAAGTTAATGTTATTTTTAGGTCTTTTTCCAGTCCACACTTTCCTCGAACGAACAAAAACCGGCAATGTAGAGGTGCGATACGATAAGAAAAGAATGGATATAATACAGAAGCTAGACTCATATTTTTGCCGATAATTTATAAAATTTAAACAATCAACTGTCAACTCATAGAGATCTATAAATACAGATTATTTTTATATACAAATTTATCCTTATAAAGCTGTTATTTGATATTTCAGGGTTTCAAAGCACGAAAACCCTTTCATTGCCGATTGAAAAATATTGACTTGCTTGTGAACTAACAAGCCAGCAACAAGACTTGTATTTTTAAATGCCTGCGGATAAAACTTTCTTCGCTCCATCTCGTCGTCGTCAGGTCAATGACAAAATTAGCTTTTATTTTTATTTCCTAATTGATGACTTCTTTCCGCGGATATAATGGAAAACAGTCAATACACCAAGAAAAATAGTTATCTGTTAGGCAGCAGCAGATATCGTACATTCATGAGAACATTAGAATTTATACCTATAAGGATGCCATTAAAACTATATACTAATCTTATCAAGTTGGTGATAAATTTAGATATTAGTTAGATTTCTCATTGAAAATAATATACCTATATGAGGTAATGAGTATTTGCAGTAATGATAGAGCTCTAATCTTATGGAAATACCAAAAGATTTCAAATAATATACACAACATTTTAATTTTTAAGTGATATATTTGTGACATTATAGTAGGTACTTATAAATGTCACTGTATCAAACATTCTAATACAGTATGTAGGTAGAGTATTAAAGTTGCTTTTTGTCAGGCAAATACTTTTATAATCATTTTTTTTAAATGTACCGACGTTATTAGTTGGTGCATTGGAAAATACAAAATAATATTTATTCTATTAAAGATTAAGATTGAATAAATATCTTTGGACGGCTAGTTTGGGTATACCTATGTCCTATGTCTATATAGTTTTTAGGAAAAATAGTAGCGTCTTTATAATTTAGTGCATAGAAAAATACAAAATAATATTAATTGTAACGGTACTGGTAATTTTGAAGTTGTCCGGCTATATTTTGTAGATAGAATAGTTTTGCACCAAGTTCAAAAGCACCAGCAACCATAAAGTATATCCTACTTTTGATAAAAATTGATAGATTGATAGATATATTCAATAATTTCAAAAATACTTATAGCACTAAAAATCTTTCACATTCCTATGCTATAACTTGAAAATGTTCTTTTTTCTGTGAAGGGAAAAAAGTTTGACATTTTATCTCTGTTGACAGGTGTGACAAAGTCCCGTTGGAAAAAAGTGAGTACATTTTCCAGGGCACCCTGTATACACATAAATATAAATCAAATCACAGAATTAAATTGACAGATATTTGATTACTTTAAAAGTTTCCTTAGCTACTCATGTCTAATTGTCGCCTACTAGGTACTTTAAAACTTCAAATTTCAATTCGATAATTTTTTGACTTTAATATATTGTAATATTTCTTCAATAATAAATAAATCATCGTTTTTCCCGTCACCGAAAAAAATATTAGGTTGGTATATATGTATATATATTTTGATTTTGTATTCTTGACTGGTTTTATAATAAATAAAAAGATGTTCTTGGGGATGCAGTCTTATATTCAATAAAATTCTTTGATTGAAGCCGAGCTTTCAAGAATGTTTATTCCCTTCTTCAGGGCAAAAATCGTGAATATAGAATAAATTAGCCAAAAACGGGAAAGATTTCATAGCCATCAATTATATAATGACATTTGTAATTGATGGCTATGAAATTTTTATTTTTATTATTCAACTATGTATTTCAATGGTATCATCTTTTTTTAATAGACTAATATTATACAGTGTACTTAGCTTTTATAAGAATGTAAGTAAACACCCCCAATCTGATTACTGAAGATATACACACTTATGTTACATTTTACAGTCTAGTAATTAAATTCTCATTAAATTAAGAAACAATTCATATGAAATACTTGACCAACAACTTAAAGGTAGATAAGTAAATATTGCAACATAAATTGCTACAAAATAAAACTGACTAAGCATTTTTGAAAGAAAAAAAATACGTTAGATAATTTGACTCCCCTTTCTTACGCAGTTTTATTTATCCTGGAATTTTTGCTTTATCAGCTGTTCAAACATCACCATTTTACACTATAACAAAGTTATTTATAAATATCCCATTAAATCATTTACAATCACGATAAGAAACTAATAAAATAACAAAGAAATCCCTTACATTCATATTTGTAATTGCAGAAAACTTAAAAGTAATAACATTATTCATTCTTTTGAACGAACAAAGAATATTATAATAATAACAACGTCTTGTAACAAACAAGAGGACGAGGATTTTACCTGCAGGTATTTTGAAATGAACTTGTTGAGACGGGAGTTTTGGTAAGCGTGTGTGTTGTTTTGTACAGGTGAAAGTCACTACTTCTTATTGATGAAATTAATGGTGATAAGAAAACACAAACACGATCACAGCACAATTAGTATTCTGTGACAGGGCGCGTACATTTGCAATCGAATCGTATAATTTATTACTATCCGACGACAACAGTGTAAAAGTTAAGTAAGTGCCTTTGGCTTAGTAGCTAAGTAAGCTAGCTATGCTAAGATAGCGAGACCGAGACCGTGTTCTGCTCGGTACCGACTTGATATTCTACTCCTACTTCGACGAGGTTTTATCGCAGACTGAATGAGTCACATAGTCACTTCCTTCGCATAATATACCATTCTCAAACACACACATGTTTTTACAAGATAAGTTCCTCTGCGCCTGACATACTTCTCGAGTATGCATGAAGATTTGTTGCTTTAACCGAAATCCAAGTAAACTGATGATTTCTTTTATTTTGTTCGCTCCATCTCTATAAAAAATACGACTCAAGTGTAACGGCATCTTTTTTCTCTTAGATTTACTCTACAACTGCCTTAACTGTTGTATGTACATAAGTACCTAGCAATTATACTGTTATCAGATACAAGCATAATTTAACAACTGAACCAGTCAGCAGGATTCACAACAAGAAATTGAAAAGTTTCACATGTCCTGGAAGCCTTTAAAATGAAGCAAAAGTTTTTCCCAAGTGTTATCTTACAATGAAATCCTACACCACAATTCTGAATATGGTGTACCACAAGGAAATGTACTTTGTGCAGTCTTCACATACGTCTGACCGCGAGAGCAATACCTAAACTATATCTTTTTTGGGAATAAATCCATCAAAAGTGAGTACATTCAAGATAAGGAAAAGAATACATACCCTGTTTAAATCGCTGACAAGGTCAAATGTTTTAGAAAACGATGCCCGAAGAAACAGAAGGGTTCAGGTATTCAGAAATTTGAAAATGAACACAGTGAAGAATAAAACTCAAGCTTGTAGCTGAAAAGATGAATGCAAATCTTTGCAGAATTATGGTGAAGCTTTGAACGGAACATGAAGCAATTAAGATGTGAAAAGAGGCGGAGACATTGAGAGATGCGTACAGTTCAGCCACCCGTATTTATTCTGTGTTACAGGCATGAAAAGTTTGATTCACGAAAAAAGTTCTGACTGAATTGAATGACTGTAAGAAAACTACTTGTCACAAGCGATGATCAAAAAAATTACCCGGTACCTACGAGATCTTCAAGTACTCAATTTAAATTTGAGTTTGTAAAGAACAAATGTAATTATATATTTTATAAAATAAATAGAATCTAGATATCAAAATTTTAAGGTAAACATTTTACATTATCTCTATGAAATTTGATAAGGCATTGTTTTTGTTTCTACCTCGTTTGAGTTAATCAATTAATTTATTACAACAAGAATGATAATAAATATTGTTTATAAAAAACTGTACCAGCATCAATGGAATTAATATTATTTTGTATTTTTCAGCGCACTAACTGACAAAGTCGGTACATTTTTTTGTAAAAAATATTTCACACTTTTGATTGTAAAATTAGTCAGGAAAAACGTTGAACGTTCACTAATACCAAAGAAGATAGCAGTTATCCTATTACCACAGACCACTAAGTCTTAGTGGTAAGTGCCTATTACCCATCTATATTCTTTGCTTATACCTACTGTTTATTATTCAGAAATCTAAAAACATAGCCGCGGAAGTACACTTATTCAAAGTTTACCACTGCTTGAAATGGTGCCTACAACAACAAACTACAACGGCACAACTTCAAAATTACCAGCACCAATAGAATTAATATTATTTTGTATTTTTCAGTGCAACAACTGATAAAGTCGGGCCAATTTTTTGAAAAAAATATTTATTTCACTTTTTTGAGTGTAACATTAGTCATGGAACTTGTTGAACGTTCACTAATACCCAAAAAGATACAGGTATATCACATATTTCAGACTTTACCATTGCGAAACTCGGAAACCGTGACTCTTTTGAAAAAATGTTCAATTTAAACGTTTCCGGATATGGTTCCCTTTCTAATTTTCAAATCTCGAATTTTAGATTTTCGGAAAAATTTGCCTTTTCCACATAGCTGAAACACATACTTCAAACTGTAGCGCGGAAACGTATGATTATTTTTAAAAATGTCCAATTTAAACATTTCCGGATATGGAATTTTCATTAGGTAATTCCGTCGTTTCGGATTTTCAATTTACGAGAAAAATTGCCCCCTCCACCCCTTTTGGGGGCGGTTTTTGGAGGGAAGGAGATTTTGGATTTGATTTTTCTCAATATGGAACCATTTCCCAACTCTCTTCTTTCAAATGAAACAAAAATCGTCTAAATCGGAGTACGTTTACTATGCAAAACGCGCGAACAGCCATAAAAAAAATAAAAAATAAAAAAAGCAATCTTACAACCGAATTATATACCTTCTCCTCTTTTTTGAAGTTGGTCAAAAAAGTATCAATAGTTTTTGTTCTTTACATTGTTTCATAACGTGACTCTTCATTAATATTTTAAACGCCGAATTGAGAATTTGATGGTTCAATTTCTCAATAACGATTTGCCTGTTAGTATTTTGGCTTCTACTGTAAGCCCAATAATTTTCGACATGACCTCGACAGACAGACACCCTGTATAACAATAAGTGAGTTTTTGTGTGCTCTCATACACATAATTAATCAATCAATTTCATCAGGAAGAGCGAAATATTTCTATGAATAAGTGAAAGATCTGATCAATTTTGATGGAAAATTATTCCTAATTCAAAAACCTCCCTTTCATGAGCTTGAGGTTAATTTTTCATATCCCAAACAATAAAACATGCACAACCAAGGGCTACAAAATACAATTTGCATTGCATTGAGTGGGGGGAGGACTCTTCAGTTTATCAGGAGGGAGTAACACAAATCCAATAATGGTTTAGGTAATAGCTGAAAAAAATGTGTAGTGGCAGGGGAAGAATGCGTTAGAAGAAGAGAGAACACCAGAGATATAGAGACAAAGATGATGAGCTTCTGTCACTGACAACAATAATTGGGACTATCGATTAATAGGTGCTTTGTTCGTTACATATGTATTCCCGGATTTGTGTGTGTATATATATAGGTAGGTATCCTCCTCCTGAAAATGATAAAAAAAAGTTTTGTTTGCATGAAATAGTGCAGGGATTATTGGTAGAAAAAAAAGTTGAAATCTTTAAGCTTGCTAAGTCAAATCAAATTAGGTGTTGGGATTAATTTGTTTCCTAGCATGTTCAGAACGATATTTTTGTCTGCTTCTTTTTTTCTTTTGGTTCGTGCGCACGTTTTATATAGTAAACGCACTCCGATTTTGATGAATTTTGATTTATTTGAATGAGGAGACTTGAGAAAACCGCCCCCGAATGGGCTGGTCGGGGCAAATTTTCAAAAATCCGAGATGGCAGAATTAAAAATAACAAAATATCCGGAAACGTTTAAATTAAACATGTTTTTAAAAGTTTCTGCGATGTTAAAATTTGAAATAGGTGTATTTTCACTATGTGGAAGAGTCAATTTCTTTCGATAATTGAAAATATGAGAATGGAAAATTAATTTCCAAATTATTTGTAGCAATATTTATACTGAACATGTTTTCCATAGAGTTACGGTTTTTGAGTTACAGCAGTGGTAAACTTTATAATATTGCGTATTTTCGCGACGATGTTCTTAGATTTCTGAATAACAATACAAGCAAAGCATACGTGGACAATGGTGAACGTTCTACGTTTTCGTGACTAATGTAACTCTCAAAAGTGTGAAATATTTTTTTCTTACAAAAAATTGGACCAACGTTATCATTTGGTGCACTGAAAAGTAGAAAATAATATGAATTCTATTGGCGCAGGTATTTGTCAAGTTGGCGCCAAAATTTTTCAATCTAACTGCAACCGCACAACTTCGCAAATACTAGCACCAATAGAATTAATATTATTTTGTACTTTTCAATGAACCAACTGATCCATTTTTTTGTAAGAAATATTTATTAATCATTTGGTATATAAAATAATATATAATTTCCATTTTATTTGTAAATTTGTCAAAAAATTCAATAATTTCCGAATTTGACAGATTTTTGCAGCTATATTTTAAAACTATAAGATAGACATGACTTTTTGTAGCGCTTGTCACTTTGACAATCTCATCGCTATTATTCTGTCTTCATCATCCATAATTTGTGGTTTGAACCCATGCTTGTAGTTGTGCTTTATTATTTAGTGAGCTTGTGGGTTAACTATTCAACAATAGATGTCGCTACCAGTAGCATTCTTTCAATTTAATTTTGAGAATTGTTTTTAATTATTATTTTAGAAACGCTGATCTTTTCCGGAATAAAAATTATCCATGTGATTCAGAATATAATATATATACTAATTTAACAAGTCTCATTAAAATCCATGACGTCTTTCCTATTTTCATGGTAGGAGGATATCGAGAAAAAATCTCAACAGATTTTTTATATGTAACTATAGATTTTTTTGTGGAATATATCCGATGCTGTTTTGAATTCATTCAAAGATCAAAATTCTCCTGAAGGCCGATCTTGGATCTTGATAAGTTATTCTAGGAATTATAAAGATAAAAAAGATATAAAAATATATAAATATATAAAGATATATAGCAAACAACTATATAGCTAACAGATTATCATTATAATTATAAAATTATGAGTTCTCAAGCTTTGTTAGGAAATTAGTTACATCATATCATTCAACACACATAAGCAGCAGAATATACTTTTTTTTAATTTAAATACGTACTTAAGCACTACATTATATAATAATATATGCACTGTTCACTGGATGAACTAAATAAGCGGAGTACCAAATTCTCTCTGAATGACGATGAAGGGAACCATTCCTAGCGCACTCTATCAGTGAGCAGAGCAGGCATGCTCTAACGGTTCGTAGAGCAGCTGCCCTACGGCTTGTTATGTGAAAACATTACAGATTATTATTGTCCGCCATCATGTGTCCACCCGGAGGTAGGTGTGCTGTGGTCTAGCGTCTAGCCTGTCACCTGTCATTGTCATGTCTTCAAGATATCTAATTATTCCAAATCTGTGTATTGCTTTAAATTATTAACTCTATGTCGTCAACAATAATTATTCTATTGATTTTGATACATACGATGGTTGTGAATTCGAGTAGCAATAAAAATAAAAATATTACTTTGTATTTTTTAAGTAAATATCCACGAAAATTTGCCACATTGACTAACCATTTGCACTCCAAACGAAACAATTTATATCTGCATCAGTTATTATAGTATCTATATATATATATACAGCTTCCACTTTATGAGGCAGCAAATTCAATAATGGCTTAATAACCGCATGCACAGCAGAAGAGACAAAGACGGGTACAGTGTCATAGAGCGAGTTGTGAAAAAGACAGAGAGAAGCAAACACACAAAGATGATGAGCCTGTCACCGACAATTAAAGTTATCGATTAGGTTTATTAATTACCCTTCCGGTATATACATATATATATGTACATATTTGAATGCAGTGAGCAGCACGACCCGGGCTACTCTGCTCGCTCACATATTATACACATACATGTACACCTTAACAATGCGCAAATAAATCACAATTACACGCCTATTTAGGCCCTATATCGACGTCCCTGCAACCCCTCGTGTATCCAACCGCTCCCCCATATTCACCAACCCCTTCCTGTTGCTATTAACTAAAACTCCCAATCTCCATATAGTCCAGGTGTGCTAGATGATTTTTGAGGTTGAACAGGTTCACTGTCCAAGCTTAATAATGGGCATATCTCCACACGTCTATATGTGCTTTATTGAAAAGTCGATTTCTTAAATAGTTGTCGACGTCAACCCCACCGTTGTTATCTCACCTTACAAGTAATACAGTACTGAACGAGTTCATTTTTGCTGAAAGGTCTGCCAGCTTCAAATTCATTACTCCCTGAAGCCTTCAAACAAAGTATTGACAATAACCACTGATGGAAAATTATGCGAATTACATTAAATCTATTTTATACCGAGAATACCATACTGTAAAATTATGTGTTTTTCAAGCTAATATTAATCTGTATCTGTACTCATTCGCAAAGGATCTGCTTGCTTGTTTTCAAGCTGACAGCGTCAAATATTATATGACATTATCAGATCATTAACATCTGATTTCCAATCGCTTAGTTAACTGTAATCAGAAAGTTGACATCTTTCATATGACAGCTATCAGTAAACCATAGTGCAACATAACCTATCTCTTGTTTCTGCTATTTCCCAATTATATTATGGACACATATCGTCTCGTTTACCACATCATCTTTTTCATTACAAATATATTGAACAGAAACTGTAGTGTTTCTTCTTCCATTTCCAATTTCTCAAATTATTTTAATGTTTTTGACAAACGTCAGTTTGACAAATGGGCTGAGCGATGCATCGCATCAGTCGTGTCCACAAGATAATGATTACTGGTTACCATTACCAAACCTGATTACTTAGCGGGTCTTAGCGATTGGTAATCAGCTACAGCTGTGGACACGACCATTATTTTGGCAATCGACAATGACTCTCGACTACAGCGCCATATGCGACCAGACCCTGAATTACCGAAGAAGTGTGACACTATTGCTACAGGAGTTACTGTGCCTGCAACCAAATTGAAAATGAAATAATCAGTGCGCTGCCTCTACCAACAAATTACACTGAATTCAGCATATTAGCAACCATCGCCTGTTTAGCAAGGTACCTAATGCGATCTTCTTTTACGATTGGAACCAGTTAACAATTTCAACTGGGTCGCTTAATTTTACATAATAAGCATGCCGGGAGCATATAGTGGGTAAGAAGGCTATCTGTGCCATGAGTGCCTGGCCAAAGCATATCGTGGCTGTGGATTCAAATCCCGCAATGTCACTACATTTACATATTAGGCAGCTAATTGACCCTTGATGGATGAATATCTAAGATTACTGTACTAATTTAGCTTCAGCTCGCGTGTGGCGGTATTTTGATGAGCACTACCCTCTCCACCCCCCGAGCAGCAACCCCTCTTGGGGGGCGGTGTGGTAGCAGAAGCGGCGCGCGTGCCGCTCAATCATCATCAAGGCTAATACTACTATATATCTCTCCCAACAGCATACACAACAGAGAGATGAAAACGATTATCGACGTTTAATGTGGTGCTCGCTTCGGTCGGAAAAGCGCGCACACGTCCGTCTGTCTGTCTGTCCGTCTGTGTGTGTTTTTATGTTGGATAAAAGGAAAACGCGCGCGTAAAATGCGGAAAAATATCGTGTGATATGTACCTACACAACACAGAGGAACGATATAACTGACTTGTTTGTCGTTGCTTAGATACCTCAAAAAGGATTAAAAACAGATGCTATCGCCTGTTTTTTTGTAGGTATTAAAATCATCATCAACTTAACCTCTGAAAGTTAGACGATGACAAAGAAAGAAGTGACTATGAGAACGATTATTATTTGAGTTAGATTGACAAGAAGGTAGGTAAGCGGATTAGTTACGATGCGTCAAAACAATTACAGCTATTAGTTGTTACATTTTTACAATCTCTTTACTATCATTGTTATGACAATGTGAAAAGAATACTATTAAGCTATTTCCGATTTCTAATTAATTACTTTGAATCTCTCATTTTCTTATCATATACTCGTAAGTACTCTTCGTTTTGTATGGGTAATTTTTATCAGATTTTGTGAAATTATTTAATTTTGAGAAGATATTCCTTGTCAGATTCATCAAAAATGACAGTTTGTTTACGTAAATAAGATACAATTGAGATAGCCTAAGTGGTGATTTTTAAACTAATAATTAAAAAATAATAAATAAATAAAATAAAAGAATTAAAAAAAATATCAAAAAGGGCCGTAGTGTAAATATCATCAAAAATAATTTTGGGTTATAGATATAATCAGCACCTATATTATTATTCAGAGTGCACATAATTTAGTGACGAAATTTCAAAGTTAAAATTAAATCGCATTTTGAAAATAGAAGCTAGGGTGGTTTTGGATTCAGTGAGTTTTTGACCGACTTCAAAAAAAGGAGAAGGTATACAATTCGGTTGTAAGATTGTTTTTTTATGGCTGTTCGCGCGTTTCGCATAGTAAACTTACTCCGATTTAGACGATTTTTATTTTATTTGAAAGAGGAGAGTTGAGAAATGGTCCCACATTGAGGAAAATCAAATCCAAAATCTCCTTCCATCCAAAAACCGCCCCCAAAGGGGGTGGAGGGGGCAAATTTTCTCGAAAATCGAAAATCCGAGACGACAGAATTAACGAAAATTCCATATCCGGAAATGTTTAAATTGGACGTTTAAAAATATAATCATACGTTTCCGCGCTACAGTCTGAAATATGTGTTTCAGCTATGTGGAAGGGGAAATTTTTTCTGAAAATCGAAAATTCGATATTTGAAAATTAGAAAGGGGACCATATCCGGAAACATTTAAATTGAACATTTTTTCAAAAGAGTTACGGTTTCCGAGTTTCGCAATGGTAAAGTCTAAAATATGTGATATGCGTATTTTCGCTAGTACAAGCTAAACCTACCTATAACTTTTTGGGTATCAGTGAACGTTCAACAATTTTCATGACTAATTTTACACTCAAAAATGTGAAATAAATATTTTTTACAAAAAATTGGACCGACTTGCACTGAAAAATACAAAATAATATTAATTCTATTGGTGCTGGTTCTTTTGGAGTGGGTGCCTACAACAACAAACTACTACGGCACAACTTGAAAATTACCAGCACCAATAGAATTAATATTATTTTGTATTTTTCAGTGCAACAACTGATAAAGTCGGTCCAATTTTTGGTAAAAAATATTTATTCAAGATTCCATGTGCACTACAAAAAAACTTAAATAATTAATTGTAATAAACTAAACCGCAGATTCTACTTTATTTAAGTGCTTATAGAATCTTGACAATTTAAACAAGAGAAATTTTGAAAAAAACAATTAAATTGTTTTTTATTAGGTATTTAAGATTTGAACCGTACCGATGAGTACAACTGCTATCTCCCCTTTTCTTGATTTGAACTATCCTTATGTATATCTGTTTGCCAGCTATTCCATAAAAAATTACTGTTTAGGACGAAAAAGAAACACAAAGTCTTCTCCACAGTTTATTCTTACTGTTTATCTACCACAACATAAAGATAAATTTTAAATTAGTATTATCGACGTCTGACATTTGCGACATAACGATTGATAACGATCTGCCAGAGAGTATATAAACTCTCTCTGCATCTTGATCGGGTAAAGTGTAAACAAAGGTTAGGTGTTCTATGCCCGTGCGTAATTCCCATAAAAATAATACTGCTTCTATGGTAATTTCAGTGACAGATCCCATTGTCTGACATTTTCGTTCCATGTTGAAGAAATAATTTGATCTTACTTGAATGTGATAATATAATTAATCAATATTGGATCATACATGGAGCTTAACAGGCGGCGAGATGTCTGCGATCTAAGTACGAATTCGAAATTTCAAGTCTCTAGACCGTATGGAGCCTGAGAAATCGCTGCGGAGTCCATCTACAGAAAGAACCGAACGTAATAAAAACTATTTAAAAACACAAGAATCATTAAATACAAGCTAGCTTATATTTTTTAAATAGTGTTTCAAATTATTGATAGAAAAAACTTTTCTGCCTATAACTTCGAATGCGTTCGGAATTGTGATAGAATTTCAATTAGAAAAATGTTTGTTTCATAATTCGTCATAGTTTGACAAATATACAGGTGGTCCAATCTGAAATAAGAATAATATGGTGTTTTGAAACTTGTAAAGTTTGACTCTAAATTTTGAACACTCTGTGAATAATATTCTAAAATAATTAAGTATCTCTGTTAGACCTTTTTGTAATGAGAATAATGTATGATTATATCACCGTGGTACTATACAGGGTGTCCGGGAAAATGTGGGAAATCTCTCGGATCCAGATAGAAAATGAGAAAATAAGATAAAAATTCCTATAAAAGATTAATTCGTTTATTTTTTTCTCGGAAACCAGTGGTACGAAACTGATTTTTCTAGTTTTATTTTTTTGTGACTAACACCAAGCCGACTTTAACAAAAGTTTAGGACCATGTAGTATGTAGATAACCAAAAAAGGTACCAAAATGAGCCACAAAAAGTATGGCATGTAATTTAAAAAAATGCAGCAACATGACGTCAGAGAATTTTAGAACCCTTCCTATAATCCAAAATAATTTCCGCATATCGGTTTTAAGTTACAGATGAAGAAATCAGAATATCAAACTTATCTAACAAATGAGCAATAGAAATTGCTGAGCGGTAGGATTCGTAACAACATTTGTTAATTGTTTTTTCAAAATTAACAAGAAAACCAATTCAAAAATCTTGAGTACGGAATCCTCACCACACGAGACCGACTCGTACATGACCATTTTTTTTCTTTCCAAGACTTGCTATTTTGTTTGCTTTCCAACCGATATTCTTTTTTGGGTGAAACTTGCCCAAAGTGTTCTCCTAGAAGTTCTTTACCATCTACTATAAGTGAGAAAAACAGAGGAAAAAGAAACTTAAATGAACTTTTAATTTTTTTCAACTATTCATTCATATTCTGGCTAAATGGTTCCTCCAACATTAAAACTGAATATTGATTCATACTTCTGACCCCTTTTTTAACAATCTTCCCCAAAGGAGAACTTATACAAATCGACTGTATATTTTATTTAATTGGTATATATTTTGAGGACGATTTTCCATGTATGTCCATATTCACAGTTCTTCTCAAAGAGAATTTTTCAATTATTTTTCAGGAGTCATGTCTTCAGACTTAGCAAACGCAACCCCCATACACTGTCACCATAAAAATAATATTAATAACAAAAGCACAGTGAGTCTAATGACAGATCAATGTAGTACTACTACTTCGAAAGTGGACAGTTCAAAGGTCAGTAGTTACAGCGAAAGAATCACCTGGCACAATCATGTCTATGGCAAACAAACGCACAAACTTACGCCACACTTTATTGAAAACATTCTTGGTTTGAGGAGTATTGAGGATAATGGTACCGAGTCCGATTCAACAGCTAGAGAACCATTGAATCTATCAGCAGTTGGGGGCAAAGGGAAACCAACCAAAGGTACTTTGATTATGATTATGTCACTGAAAGACCTATAGACCCAAATAAGATAAATTCATTATAACAGGGCTAACTAACAAACATTGTCATTCAACTCTGCAAAACACCACTCAAACCAAAATGCCTGAGTATTTCCTTTAGTTGATTTTATAACAATAACAATAACAACAATAACAATGTTTTTTACAAGCCTTATAGAATCTCCCTATTTTTGTGTCGAGTAGCTATATTACCATTTTGAATTAATGTACCTATAGATTTTTCTGGTTTCACAGTTCGTAAGCCAACTCAAAAACGAGCAGCATCCCTTCCAAATAGAATTCAAAATGATGAAGTCTCCAATAGAAATAAAGAAAAGACGGAAAATAAAAATACAACACAAAGGAAGAAAGCCAGGACAACTTTCACTGGAAGACAAATATATGCGTTGGAGAAACAATTTGAGATGAAGAAATATTTAAACAGCAGCGAAAGATCAGAAATGGCAAAGCGATTAAACGTGACCGAAGCTCAGGTAATTAAAATATCTTCGATGCCTTTTAGATATCAGTAATTTTAGACAAAACTGTAGAGCCCGACATATTTTGCTCGTCGGTATAGTGGTTTGCCTACGTTCAGTGCAACTTATCATGCCATTGGGATTCCCTTCATTCATAATCAGTATCCGTATTTATTCCAGGTCAAGATATGGTTCCAGAATCGACGAACCAAATGGAAAAAGGTCGATAGCATATCATCATCGTATGTGGATACAGCTGACGATCAAAGCAACAGTTCCAAGTCTTCGGACGAGAACAAATCGCGTAAAAAGAATATTGTCATCTATCACAATCAGGGTTCCAATTCAAGTACAGAAAGCTCCAAGGAGGATAACAGCAATAATCAATGCATCATGCAGCAGAGTGCTGATATTGCATCAAGGAAAAATTTTCTGGTGATGGCAAGTGAGAGTATTTTGAGTCAGCAATCGGCCGCCGTTGAAATAACGCGGAAAGAAAAATGTCACCAACCTCAAAATATTGTTGCCGAATCCAGTACCGAAGAGGATAAATCTTTATTAGTACAACAGAATACTGATACAGTCTCACAATGTTCTATCATAGATTATGATAAGTCTTAGGGTAGTTTTTGCATTACAACATGCTTTTTTTTAATATACATCAAACGATTATTAAGAATTATTTTTAAAGAAAGAACTCCTCTATCAGTATTGTTTATGGCTGTAGTTTTTTATATTTATTTATTTAATATTGTATGTTTTAGGTAAAGTTGCCTAAGTTTTTTTGAAACATGAATGAGCTTAATAGTAATAAATATTTTTTTAAAGATGTAAATGTGTCGAAATGATTTGAGCAACCTATAGATTTCCTAATTGTCCGATTTTCAACATATATTTACGTTTCAGAGGTCCCCAAATAAAAAACATATTTTCAGCAATTGATCTGTCTGCCTGTGTCAAGTTTAATCTCGGGAACGGATGGACGAATTTTGTTGCTTTCTTTTTGTTTTGTAGAGTATCGATAAGGTTCGCCGGTGACTTAGATAGGATATCAGTATCCTGCTGCTTTTCTTCATATATTGTCTAATTTGTTCTTCCTACGTCTGAATTGAGAATTAACATTGTTGTTGTCACACAACCTAATTAGAATATTTCTACATTCGATGGAGATCATTTGAGAGCGGTTGGAAAGTCGTGTGAGTGAGTAGATACAAATCTTTTTCGTCTATGGACACAGATTTCATTTAGATTGAAAATAAAAGAAAAGTGCAGAGAGATTGATCACTACATCTCTTTTCAAATTTCGCAAGATGTCCTCCAAAACTCCCCACAATTTATAGAGGGGGAATTTTTATGTAAACTAATTTGAATTAATGAATAAAATCAAGTAACAGACAATGAATATAATGGGATGATATGGACATTAGGTTACTTGGAAAGTTAACACTATTGAGACTACCTTCAATATAATCTTGAATAGTTATATCTATCCATGGTTGTTGAGAAAATGGAATTATCTACCCCAAGTAGGCAACTAAATATACAAATAAACAATATGTGTGACTTATATTCTTCATATACTTTGTTAAAGGGACTTTCCAAGATGACGAACTATTTCGGAAAATTATTTTACAAGTCATCATGAATATTCTATTAATTTTTATGTGAATGATAATCTCAAAAATGCTTGATGTGAATAAAACATCGCTCTTGAGTTGAGTTGACTGTGCTATTTTCCTATTTTGATATATTCCCTGTGCCCAACACACATCTAGCTAAGAAACCGCTGCAATATTTTTGACAGATTTTGGTATGAAACGCTTGTGCTTTTTAAGCTGCAGCATCAAAAATACACCAACAGTTATTTTTAAAAGCTTCTTTATAAACCAGCGTAAGAGCGCAAGACGTCTAACAGCAAATCCTGTCAAAAATGTTGCAGCGCTTTCTTAGCTAGATGTGTGTTGGACACAGGGAATGTATACATTTTATGTCTCTTTTCCCCAAAACATGCAAATGCAAGCATATGGCTTGAAATATCCCCAACACATACCACAGAGTATCAGATATATTATTATTAATTTTAAAGAGTGAAGAAACAATGGATAGGCTAAAGCAAACTGTATGTACTCTAAACAATGGTTGTGGTGTAAAAATAAATCAAACTAAACCATCTCAATTTTATTGGAATGAAAATTTCTCTAAAGTTGAGAAAGGCTTACGTGATCTCGATCCATGCCATTTAAATTTTCCTGTCATCAACAAGCTCTTGCCCATTGCACCCAATGGATTTCGACCCCTACCACCGGAACTTCTTCATTTTGATGGAGCCCCTAAACCGCCATGTACACTTACTTTTGGACCGAACATTGATTACGTGTCATCTCTTGAGCCACTTACTTTGCAAAACAACGATGCAGATAGCAGCAGAAAATACTTTGCAGCTGATGACTGTAGTGCTCCTTGGGCAGTGAATTTTCCGGGAACAGCTCAGAAAGCAGAAGTTTATAGAGGTGGGTTGAATTTTTGCCCAATAATTAAGTAGGTATCGATAATAATTTATGTAGCTATTAAATTGTTTATGGCTTACACTGTTGCTCTTGATGTCAAATATCTCATTGGCTTCATAGATCATCTGTTTTCAAGCATTTGAATTTTCAGGACCTTCGGATGATCCAGAGATAGTTGCACCTCTGCTAGTCCCTGAACCACATCCTTTACGAAACAATGTATACACTAGCGACAGTAATGTGAATGACCAGACTGAATCATCTTTGGCAAATCATTTTTCACCTGGTAATAAAAAACCTGTGGATGCAGGTAATGATTCATGGAATAACAATAGATGTTACTTGGATTTATTAGAGCTGCATTTACAGTGCGATTTGGAATACCGGAATCTACGAGACCTTTGAATTACCCTGGCCCTGATCGACCTGAGCTACAAAGGAGTGCAGATAACGATAGAAGACAGCCTTGGTTCGTGAATTGCCCTCCTGCTGCTAATATCTCCGAAGATACAGGTGGTTATAAATATTGAATTATCATCGATTGACTTGAAGAAATACCTTGTGAACTTACTAGATCGTCTTTTATTTTATAAGGTATTTCTGAACCATTGGGATCACAAGAACGTTTGGGACATTCTGAGAGCATTGCACCCAATCAGCAGTGTGATAATAAAGAGCCTTGGGACGTCAATTTTCCTGATGCAGATGAAATACTGAAAGGTACAGGTGGGTTATGAGCACTTTTTCGATTTTATAGTGGTTTGATAAAAAAATATTTTGCAGTGACCTCTCCAGAACCCCAATATCTATGGTATCCAGACAGTATTCTATCTTATCTATCACCTGAATCGAACCATTTAGGAAATGAGACCGACAATACTCAGGATACCACAGACAGCGCTACTCGAACGTCTCGGACAGAAAAATCCCCCATAACAGAGACCAAAACGGAAGATACAGGTGGAAAAATTATTATTCAAACAATTCATCAATTCTTTTTGCAGTTGTAATTTTTTTAAATTTCAACACAATAATATCAAATGCCTTCTGGGTTTGATGGAATGTATTTTGCAGCGCGTACTGAAGCACCCAGCTTCCCAAGACAGCGACCCATAGAATATTCTCAAATTGCTGCACCTGAAACATTTGCACAATACAATGCACATACCTGCCATGCTTACTTGACCAAACAATGGGTTTCATTGTCGACTCACACGCCATGGACAGTGAACTTATCTGCTATTGATATAAAAGTTGAAGATTCAGGTTTATGCTTTTTTTAAACTTATCATAACATTTCTTAAATTAATAATTCACGTCTTATAATTTTCCTTGCGGATCAAGCCAATGAGAAATATTATTGTTAATATTACATAGGGATATTATTGCTATTTCTTAAACAAGATAGTTAGAGTTAAAAAACACTGCCTAATTTAGAGTTCTTTAATATTCCGATTCGCAGCCTGGTAAAATGTCAGCCGTTTCTATGTGAACTTTTGAAAAAACAAAAAATCGACGATTGTGTTTTTATTCATTTTCTCTGAGAGGAAATTTAAATTTTAAATATGCAAGGCGCAGATGATAGGATTAATAGAAATATTTTATACTATATTTTCAAAGATATGCCATACAGCAAAAATATGGCCCAAATATTTAGAGTATGCACATAAGCAATATGAGTACTGTATTTCTATATTCTTGATTGATTAAAAAAATGTTTATGATTCGGCTATATGTTTGCTTTTTTTATGTAAGACTGTTGGCGCATTTTGCAAAGTAAACGTGCTCCGATTTTGATGATTTTTAATTCATTCAAAAGAAGAGAGTTGAGAAATGATCCCTTATTTAGAAAAACTCAAATACAAAATCTCCTTCTTTCTAAAAACCGCCCTTGGTGGGGGTGGAGGGAGCAATTTTTCTAAAAAATCGAAAATCTGTGAAAACAGAATTGAAGATAAGACCATATCCGGAAACTTTTAAATTTGACGTTTTTCAATAGAAGCTACAGTTTTCTAGTTACGGCAGAGGTAAAGTCTGAAATATGCGTATTTCTGCCGCGATGTTTGGATATCTCTAAATAATAACAAGACAAGCAAAGAATATACATTGATAATAGCATAAGTACTATCTTCTTTGGTATTAGTAAACGTTTTGTACTTTTGAACTATAGATATTGATTGATAATTTTCAGATAAAACAATGGTTCCACAACCGCAGGGCTAAATCAAGAAGGGAACCTAAGATAAATTATCCATGTGACAAAGTTAATTTACTTTCTGATGATGACCAAGGAAATCAAAAAAATAGAATAATAACCTCAATTTTTAAATTGACGTCATTTCGTAAAAAAAATATTTTACAAAAATAAAAACATTGGTTATGCTGTTTTATAATAATAATATGTAAATTAAATGTGAGATCTCAAATTTAAACTAATCTATTCTTTCTTCCGATTCCGATCAACCTTCCTGTGCTAATATAAATTAATGAAACACCATTTAATTCATACTTTGAAGTTTATTATTGTTAAATCCAAAAGTATCGAGGTTAACAAAGGTCATTGTCTTAGATTTAAAAGCATTGGAGAATGGATTTTTTTATTGTAAATGAGATGTTACCCTTGATTATAACAAACATGCTTTGCCATTTTTGAGTTGTCATTGCATTCCATTCTCTTTGAGATAAATAACGCAATTGCGTGAGATAATGCACTGTACGGGAGCGAAGGGTAATGACCATAGACATATAAAGTATGTGTATGGTAATGACGAACAGCTAAAAACAGAGAACATACGTCTCTGTTCTCTGCTAAAAGTTTTAGTCTACGCCATCTCTATGTAAATGTAATTACTATAAACTCGACAGCTTATGCGCAAAAGGTCTATAGGAAACTGTGTCTGTTCACTGTTCAATTTCCACAGCAATCCTGTGAACTACAGCCGCATGTGTGTTTTGCTACATGCCATTGTTGATTTGTTTAAGAGACTTTTAAGATATGTAGCACGTTGTAGTGTATCCAAAGACCCCAGGTCCGCGCTACAGTTTACCTCTAATTCATTATCTAACTTTACGACTCGTCTCTTGGCATGTGATCATCTAGTCTAGTGGATTTTAGGACTTACCTGACGTGTCCGGCACTCTAATAATATAAGAAAACACGTTTGTAGGATGCAACGGAGTTAACCTTCTAGTAGAGAAAGGGGTAGACAGTAATTGAAACAACAAAATCCCTTACCAGTCCTTTTATTTAAACAACACATCATTTTTCACTTGAATTAAATAGTAAAACATTTAATTATTTAAAATAATACAGGCAATTTGAAAAAAATAACATTTTTAATTTAGACCTGGAAGGTCGCTCTTAATATCTTCATAACATGGGAAAAAGAGCGAAAAAAACCCATGTACTATCAAATATTTTATAATAAATTTTAAATAACAATGCACATTCTCTTTGTTGTGAAAATTCACAAAGGTCTGACACTACTACATAATAACTCTTGAAAAACTCTTGATGAATTTACTTGTACTGTGATTAACAATAATAAATGATGGTATAAAACAAACAAATTAAGAAAGAATCACTCACCACCCAAGACAACCATATCTCAGATATACTTCGAAACACGACAACAACATTCGAAACCGAAGGGTACACGGAGGGACAGACCCGCCGCTCGCTGTCAGTCTGCTCAATTAGGGATTCAAGTCCCTGGGACAAATACTTTTTGCATGTTGATGTCAACGGTCAATACCATTTACCATTACAAAGGTGTTCATTTTTGAAATAAACAATAGTTATTGACATCATCATGAAAACAGTAACATATACCAAAATAAATAATATTCAACAAATCTCTATCATACAATGGTCTCTTGGCCTGACTCACGATACTCTCGCATCGTCTATAAAATGACTTTATGTGATGAAGTAATTATTCCAAGTTAATTCATCAAATAAATGATACCAAAACAAGTGCATTTAATTTTAAGGTAGCTCAAACCTTCTTATAATTTTCCAACAACAATAAAACAAAAACTCATCAGTTACATACAACTATAAAACAAAAAAAAATACACCTTACCCTCTCAAAGTCTACAATCACTCTCCTATTTTTACCGCACCTCGCAAAACTTTTTCTCTCAAGAAAAAAAATACGTCCAAACAAAACAAATACTCTACACCTGACCGAAATATTCCTAAACATAGAATGCCGTTCAAAACCGATCCGGCACAGCTGTCTATCAAATTTGAATTTATTGTATTATGAGTAATAACATAGATATATCAAAATAATAAGACCTCATATTTTGACTTTTATGATTCATATATAAAGAAAAATAAACAACCCGCGAAATTTAAATATGGACACCACAACGTATTCTTTTGATTTTTAATTTGCTAATTCTGCAGAAGTATATTAAAATGTGTTAGGTTAAGGGTAGATAGCTTAATTTGCTGACTTATTAAGTTGTATATCTAGTAATGATAAATACAATCGGTTGTTTACATTCGGTTGCCGTTGCCGTTCGGGGTTTCCCTGAACGCAGTTAAGAGTGACTTTAAATGAACCTGTTCCAAGAGGCGTTCACCTGAACCGACTTTAAACGAACCTATTCCAGGCTGTTCCAAAATGTGAAAGCCTGAACCGACTTTCAACGAGCCTGTTCCGGACTCAAACAAAAAGCCTACTAACCCGTTTTTCGAGGAAATTGTTCCACTTCCCGAGAAGCCTCGAAGTGATGTTCAAACTCGTGAACAAAGAAAAAGACAACAATCTGAGATTTTGACTCCTTTAAGGTGGACCTGGAGAAGAAAGGAGAGAATAAGCGAGGTAAAGAAGCAAAGCAAGTCAGGGTCAAGCCCGTCAAAAAGCAAGAGTGGCAACAAGAATTTCTCGAAAAGGGCATGTACGCAAGGTGTTCGAATCGTCTTCTAGAAGAAGAGGACTTCAATTTGTGTAATGACGAATGATCTTGAAATATATGTTTAGTTTCTTGTGCCCTACAAAAGGGAAGATTCCTTAACATGTTACCATTACCATTGTTCAGAGAAAAAGTTGAAAAATTTGTGAATAGAATATAATTTTCCTTATCCGAGCACAGAAGATATGTAGAATTTATTTGTTATTATCGATATCGAATAGGAAGATCCAAATAATGTCCTAAACTTGGTGATCGATTAACTTTTTGACAGACTTCGAAAAACAAAGGATGTACCTATATACAGGACGACTTGATGTTTGCTTTTTTATCTATAAACGCGCATTTTCAGACAGTAAACCTCTTCAGATTTTCATGATTCTTTTTTGATTGGAAAAGGGAGTGCAGGGTGCTAAATGTTTTTTTTTCTCTCCAAGTAGTTGGAATTTACTGTGAAGAGAAAGTTACCAATAAAGTTATCTAACACTCAAAACTTCAAATGTGTTTCTATCTCTTCAGGTTTTGAAATTGTATGTACCTATAAATATGAAAAATATTCTTCGAATAAAGATTATTTTGAAACTATGATTATTTCACGTACGTCATCAGCTTTTTTATTTACCACAAAAATATATCGAAATATTTTGATATATATTGGTAGTTGTAACATTTTCAATGTCAGACAGTATATTATATCGAGTCCAATTTATTAGGTATAGCCTTAAGTGCACAGATGTTTTTTTTGTGTTTAATATTGGTCAAACCAGTTTCTGATGCAAAGTTTTTTTAGCAGAATTAATAAAATTGGATGCGCTCACTAGATAATTTATTAATAGTTTGTTTAGTTCCAATGTCGATTTATGTAAAATATTTCCATTAACTGATATTATTATTATTATTTTTTCATAAATAAAACCTACGAGTCAAGCTGGCCTCGAAAGAAGAATACTTTAGACAAGTTTCAACTTTCAACAGAATCGTTGTTGTCGTTTTAGCGCTGCAGTCTTGTGCTAAACACGTTTTTCAGGAATTGCCTGGCAAGCAGAGCCAGCAGGATGCACAATCTTTGTCACCGGCGAGCCTTATCGATATCCTACAAAACAAAAAAAGAAAGCAACAAGATTGGTTCATTCGTTCTAGAGATAATCTCCTCACAGACCCTAGACCTTTTAACTTCAGATCTAGTATCGATACAAGATAGGAATTACATCATTTCAAGTTGTCAGATCGATTCATTATTGACCCCTACAAACATAACAAGGAGAATCGCCTTATTTGTAGGTTATGATTATGACATGTTCGTTTATTCAGTCGCTAGAGTACAAGACTAACATTCACCAATGGTGAAGAATAACGATTGCTCGAAAAAGAGACTATTAATCTTACCTATTCTTGAGTTCAAAACAAATTGATCTAAGGAATTTATGGTAGCATTTTGTAAAAACCTTTTGGGTATATGAATCCAATGAAAATTAAAGTTTAAAATGTTATTTTATTCAAAAGCTATATTGTTGATGAGATTAAACCTTGTATCGACAGCAAGATAACTATCACAAAAGCAATAATAATATGAACATTTCAATATTTGAATGAAGAAATGGCAATAAATGATAATTTTAAAGCGATTAGTGATGACGCCATTCCCAAATTATGTGATGATGGCTAATAATCTTGGCAACTGCTATAATCAAGTTTTATTCATACATAAGATTCAAGAATATAGAAGAAATTTCTTGAATCGTAATCGTAGGAAAACTCAATTGTTGATATGTACACAACAAAACAAAAATTAGTATCAGAGAAAAAGTTATCAATAATGAGAACTGAAAGTACCTATATAGAGATATAATCAGTGACCTGGATTTGATAATCTGATCTAAAATTGACTGTTCAGTTGATTATTGCTTTATACATAGTCTATGTATACAAGTGTAACTGCGAAAACTTATTAATTTATGTACAAAAACAGGTAATTGTGGAGACTTGATAAATAAACTCGAATTCAAGAGACAAGGTCGGCCAGGGTTCATTACGATAGACGACTGACTCCATTAGTAAGCAGCCAAGTATAAGTTGGTTGGTAGTTGGACTGCAAGCTTTCGATGTTTTGTTGCAGATGTGCGTGAACGTTTCAACCATAACAACCATAATAATAACATAAACAAACAAAAAATCACAACGATATGAGTGTGATACCCAGAGTCAAACTGACAAACATAACGGCCGTTGATATCGATGATAATGGTGATGGTTCTTTACAAAAAACCTCGGCAGCTTACATTGTCAAAAATACAAGACGCATCTTCAACACCAACAAGACAAAAAGCTACGATTTCAGACGAAGGCAGCTAAAGAACCTTTTGAAATTCATCGAACAAGAGGAGGATGTCCTGTGCAAAGCTCTGTGGGATGATCTCAAGAAACCCATGACGGAATGTATGAACCATGAAATTGTTGTGGTAGCTACGGAGATTAAGCACGCATTGAGTAATCTGAAAAAATGGATGGCTCCCGAAAGGCCCAAGAAGAGCATCATGAATTTCTTTGATACAGTGGAAATTTACAATGATCCCTATGGGGTGGTGCTTATTATTGGTGCATGGAATTTCCCAGTGTATTTAACTATGATGCCGTTAGTTGGTAAGTTACTGGTGTTCTTTTATGAAAATAATATAACTACTAGGTAATTACTGCTACTAACTACAAAATAATTTGTTGACCGACGAATCCAAAGGGTCTTTTTTTAGTTCGTGCGCGCGTTTTATATAGTAAACGTACTCCGATTTTGATGATCTTTGATTCATTTAAAAGAGAAGACTTGAGAAATGGTTCCATATTCGTAAAAACTCAAATCCGAGCTCTCCTTCCATTCAAAAAACATCCACGAAGTGGATGAAGGGTGCAATTTTTTTGGAAAATCGAAAATCCGAGGTTGTGTATTTAAAAACAGTACAATATCCGGAAATGTTTAGATTGAACATTTTGTCATAGGAGTTACGGTTTTCGAGTTACATCCATATTAAAATCACAAATATGTGTATTCTTGCTATGTGGAGGGGGCAATTTCTTTCGAAATCTGAAAATCTGGGGGAACTACATGGAAGACCAGATTATTTGTAGCAACATTTATAATGAACATTTTTTCCTTAGAGTTACGGTTTTCGAGTTGCAGCGATGGTAAAATGTAAAATACTTACGCGTATTTCCGCCGCTATGTTTTGAGACATTATAGACCAGTGCATAAAAAACCATCTCAATAAAGAGAACAATGTTGCCGGGTTTCTAATATCATTTTACCATTTTGCGCCCTTTTAATCTTTGAATTAAAAAAATCTCGTATTCAGGCGAATTGCCTTTAAATTGTTAGTATTAATTTTCCATAATGTTAGTTTTTATCGTGTTCTCTTCATTAATTTTACTCGAAGCTACGAGAAACATAAACACCTCTTCATAAAAACCTATTCATTTGATATTTTTTCTCAACTTTCAGCGATTATATTCATATTCCAATGATAAAATAAAGTATTTATAAATTTATAATCAAATTTTGGTTCAATTCCAATCACTCAGACTTCGTGGCTTTATAACCTTAAATAGCAATTAGGTAGGTACTAGGCACTAGGAAATATAGTTGAGATCATTATTTTTTAACCTAATAATTGCTGTTTTATGATTTGTTATTAATAATAACGTTTAAATAAGTAGGCATTCAATGTCATTACCATTTGATGCTTCATTAGAAATATTTCAAGTCATTTAAATTTAATTTTTTTACGAAACAAAAAAACTAAAAAAAAGAACTAAAGGAATTAAAATGACGTAAAAAACATTTTTTATTTATCAGTTACATACCAATTCATGTTTTTGTTAATCATCAGATATCATTAAACATCATGACTTTATATATAGTATCCATTTTTGATCAGCCGATCGAAATATTTAGTCCGCAACCTAAAGCTATCAAAACATTTATTTTATTAGAAAATTGAGAAATAATAGAGTTGTATCGCCCAATTTTGCCTTTTTTATTAAGTTTTATCTAATTTTAATAAAATTAAAATTTATTGCCTCTAAAATAAAAAAAAATGATAGCAGTAGAACGTGGATCATTCCAAATTGTTTGGAATAATTGCTCGAAAATGGCTTCTTCCTTAAAAAAATGATTCTCAAATATTTCCTTCAATTAAAAACCTAGAAACTAACTTAGACATATTTCTGGTGAGGATATACAGTGCAGTCCATAGGTATGGAATAAATTCATTCTTGACCGACTTCAAAAAAGGAGAAGGTATAAAATTCGGTTGTAAGATTGCTTTTTTTATAGCTGTTCGCGCGTTTAGCATAGTAAACGTACTCCGATTTAGACGATTTTTGTTTCATTTGAAAGAGGAGCCTTGGGAAATGGTCCCATATTGAGAAAAATCAAATCCAACATCTCCTTCCCTCCAAAAACCGTCCCCAAAGGGGGTGGAGGGGGCAATTTTTCTCGAAAATTGAAAATCCAAGAAGACAGAATTAATGAAAATTCCATATCAGGAAATGTTTAAATTGAACATTTTTAAAAATAATCATACGTTTCCGCGCTACAGTCTGAAATATGTGTTTCAGCTATGTGGAAGAGGCAAATTTTTCCGAAAATCGAAAATTCGAGATTTGAAAATTAAAGAGGGGACCATATCCGGAAACTTTTAAATTGAACATTTTTTCAAAAGAGTTACGGTTTCCGAGTTTCGCATTGGTAAAGTCTGAAATATGTGATATGCGTATTTCTGCTATGTACAAGCTAAACCTACCTATAACTTTTTGGGTATTACCGCATCCAATTTTAATTCAAATGTCTATTTTTTGAGTTTCGGATAAATGAGCCATAGTTAATTCAAATACACACATAAATATTTTTCAACACACCGACGCCTGTCAACAACTTACAAATATAAAAGTAACCTACTAGATTAACAAAATGTTGTATTTACTAGAATTACAAGATCTCCTTGTTTATTGTCAAGAAGTGAATGGTTGTCACATTTTGAACATTTAATTTAATTGTAAAATAAATTAAAAAATACTTAAAAAATAAATTGTGTGACATTATTTTCTTTATTCTCTCAAGTAAAAACAAATAGCGCTAAAAATGAGTTTATTCCATACTTAAGGACTGCACTGAATGTAATTGCGGATAATTATTTTCAAAAATATGATACATACACCTAATCAATTAGCTCGGCATCGTATGTGCCACTCCTTAGATAAATATTATATTGTGTGACATGCAAATAATGGTAAATAAGAGTTTAGCTGAAAGTAAATACTGATAAGAATTTGGTTCCAATCGTTGTAGGAATTCCATATGGCTTATGGCAGTTTGGTCGCGGTCGGTTCCCAAATTCGTTGTCGATATAGCGATCTCACAACCATAACCCGACTCTTGAACCCATCCGCAACAGGTTCATCGTTACCATTCACTGACTATTCACTTAACGATTCGTTTAACGTTGAATCAGGTCTTTTAGTTTAAAGTCTTAATGACCACGCGTCTGATCTTACCTTGAAACTCAAGAGTTAGGGGGGTGATATTGCACTGGTGACACTAAAGTGTCCATCCAGTTGGATAGCAAATGGAATCGGATTGTATTCACTGACGAGTCTTGATTTTTTAAATGTTCATGATGAATGATCAAGATCTCTCCGAAGACGGGATAAACGACGGGAAATTAAATTTTGATTAGAAGCTAAAAAAACGCTTAGACAACGAGTAAGTAAGGGATGCTCTTTCATATGGAAGCAGATCTTCATTTGGTACCTATTCCTTGAACAAACATAAATTCTCAGGCTACATCCAAAGATTTTTGCATCCAGATACTCTATAATATCTTCAGCATCTAGAGAAGAATAAGACTTTATACACCAGGTTCCTTATCGAGTTTTCCCTGGCCAGCCAGGTCTCCAGATTTCTTACCCATTGAATATGTATGGGACATGACTGGTAGAGATTGAGTCAACTTTTATGTTTAACAATGTATTTGCATCGCCTAAGTCGCCTAAGACATGAAGTTGAAGTTGCTTGGGACTCAATTCCTCAAAAAGACATTAATCACCTTATTCTAAGATTGTTTTGGAGAGTTGAGAAGAGTAGTAACCTAAAAGGGGGCTCCGACACCTTATTCAATATTTCCTGCCAAATAGTATAGAGCTTGTTTTGGAACTTGGATCATTTGATATACCTACATTAACATAAGCTTTTTTCCTTACCAAAATATAGTATCATATTTTGATTTTTAATGTATTTTCAAAGTCATACAGTATATTACATTTCGGCCATGTTGAACCGATACAAATTTAAATAAATGCCATCCCATAAAATTAAAACGTATATTCTAATCTCTTTGATTCTTATAGATTTATACATATTCCTATATTATCTATTCGTGGTGTGAATTAGCATATTCACGTTTTCCTCCTTATGGCAAACTATATCTTACAAAAAGTGACGATACTTTTTTTTCTCTATCCAGGAGCCATAGCGGCTGGCAATTGCGTCATCATCAAGCCATCAGAAGTTACTACATCTACTGCAAAAGTATTGGCCAATCTTTTGCCGAAATATTTGGATTCAGAATGTTATCCAGTTTATCTGGGTGGTGTTGAAGAAACGACCGAACTGTTACAACAGAGATTCGACTATATCTTTTTTACGGGTTCGACAACAGTTGGAAAGATTGTCCATCAAGCAGCTGCGCAATTTTTGACGCCAACAACTCTCGAACTTGGAGGTAAGAATAATAAATAGTCTCAATAAAATTTCGATGTCAAAACATATATATACAAGGTGTTCACTTGAGTAATTAATTCCAAACGTTTATTTTCAACACCTTGTACACCACCTTCCGTAGCAGTACGTTTTGTCACTACTTGCCACTATTTGACAATCACCTGTCACCGTCTCTACCGACTGACTGAACTTGACTTGATATCGTTTAAGATCATTCTTGACGCTTGTCAAACTGACAATACTGTGAGAAAATCTACTTTACATATAGTTTCTGGAAGGTTCGAGAATAAATAATTTACTAATTCGAAAATCGCATATAAAACCGTATTTCCTAAATTTGAAAAAACAACGTAGTTGAATTTTTGACCGACGAACCCCGAACGGAGGAGGTATACAATTCGACTGTCTGCTTTATTTTTTTTTTTTTTTTTTTTTGTTTGGTTCGTGCGCGCCTTTTATATAGTAGACGTTCTCCGATTTTGATGATTTTGGATTCATTTGAAAGAAGGGGATTGAGAAATGGTCCCATATTCATAAAAACGCAAATCCGAAATCTCCTTCCCTCCGAAAACCGCCCCCGAAGGGGTGGTGGGGGCGAATTTTCTCGAAAATCGAAAATCTGAGTTGGTATAATTAAAGATAGGACAATATCCGGAAACGTTTAAATTGAACATTTTTTCAAAAGTGTTACGGTTTTCGAGATAGACGCATGTTAAATATGTATTTTTGCTATGTGGAGAGGACAATTTCTTTCGAAAATTGAAAATTTTTCGATACTACATGAAAGATATAATTATTTGTAGCAACATTTATAATGAACATTTTTTCCTTAGAATTACGGTTTTCGAGTTAAATCGGTGTTAAATGGTAACAACTAAAATATTCAAGCGTATTTCCGCCGCGATGTTCTGAGATCTCAATAATAACCACTACAAGCAAGGAATATACGTGGGTAATAGGATAAGTATTATCTTCATTGATATGGTATAGTGAACGTTCAACGATTTTCGGGACTAATGTTACACTCAAAAGTGTGAAATAAATATTTTTTACAAAAAATTGGACCGACGTTATAGTTGATGCACTGAAAAGTATAAAATAATATTACTTCTATTGGTGATGGTACTTGTGAAGTTGGTGCCAAAAGCTATCAATCTGCAACTGCACAACTTCAAAAGTACCATCACCAATAGAAGTAATATTATTTTATACTTTTCAGTGCATCAACTATAACGTCGGTCCAATTTTTTGTAAAAAATATTTATATATAAAATTATTATATTACAATATTGAATGCAGAAAAAAGCATGTGCCGATTCTATGTAAAACAAATGACCAAACAGGTAAATAATCTGGCCTTATTCTATTTGATGTATCATAGACATCATAGACCTACTAAAATTGGGCATATTTTAGACAATTAATGGTTTTTAAATATAGAAACTCGAAAATTATTTCTAGCGATTGCTTTTGCTCGTTTTGGCTAAAGAATTTTTTCCTCAAAGTTGCTTAATAGTCCACCCGGTACAATTATTATAATTATTTGCTTTGTTCTTAATCATTATAAACACTTTGAAATGTACCTTATGGATTTTTATTTATTTATGATTTCATTTAAGGATTTTTCGAATTTATTTCCCAGTGACTTATAAAATACCAAAACATATTACTTATTATTGAGAACTCATTTGAACTCATATCATTTTTTTTTTTCACGTTCAGGTAAAAGTCCAGTCTACCTAGATAGCTCTGCCAATTTGGAAATAGCTGCGAAAAGGATAATGTGGGGTAAAATTCAAAATTCTGGACAGTTTTGCGTTGCCCCCGACTATTTGCTTTGTTCTAAGGAAATACAAAATAAATTCATAGCATATGCAGACAAAGCTCTAAAGAGCATGTTACACGGTAAGTATCTAGAATAATTCGCATTTATAGGGTTCCGTACCGAAATCGGTGAAAACGGGAACCGATTACTAAGGCACCGCGCCATCCGTCCGTCCGTCTGTCAGCGAGCTCTACCTTTATAAATCGTAGTAGGTCCAGAGTTGAATTTCTTAGAAAATGTGTATTTCTGTTGCCGTTTCTGTAAGTCTGTCCATCTTTATCTCTTGAACATTAGGTAGACAGTGGAATTTTTCATTCACAATGGTACGTAACCCTTCAGGTGCGAATTCGACTCACACTTTTATCATTGAAGCTTTTACTTTTATAATAATACCAAAGTATATTAAATTTCTATAAAATATCTAAGTTAAATCATAATTCACAAATACGGTAATTTCAAAATAAACTTGGGTGTTTATGGTACAGACCTTGAAAACTAGTTTCTGTTTTCTTTTGCAGATATTTTCTCACATAAAGTAACAATTAAATCATTAACAAGGTGATATCAAAGGTTGAGGTCATTTTTTCGGGATTAATATTATGTATTTTTGTTGCCTTCTTTCTTCCTGCTTTTAATAGATATAGCAGAATAGAAATTTATATTTACGAAATTTCTTGAATAGTCCATACAGTGCGTACCAGAAGTTATGTCAAAATTCAATAAAAATTCAACTGTATGTGGAAGCCCCGTCGATTTTTATTTTTAATGCGGTTTTTACGATGCTGTCTGTATTCTTTTTTCCAAATGAAAATTCAATTTTTTTGATTTTGCTTCGAATTCTCATCATGTTCCATACCTAGACTCAACAGTTATCGAAACAAATACGATATAACATATCAATATGAGTCAGTCCCGTTTAAATTCATTTAATATTCATCATTGTGTTTTTTGAAATAATTCTCGGATCGCCGACTATTATTTTATTATGCGGTCTATTTGATGCTAAATGCATGCATACAGGGCAGCCCAAAAACTAGTTACGATCAACAACTTTATTTTTTTAAATGAAAACACAATTTTTTTCACCTAAACTCAATAATCATCGAACAAAATACGATTGAATATAAGGCTGTTCGAGCAGTAGTTTGGGACGGTTTGATAACAGTTTAAAATGCGCATGTACGGTTTGAAATAGTTTCCAAGTGGTTTGGGATTTTGTTGCTCGAACACCAAACTGCAGTTTGCAAACTACCCCTTCCACTTTCTTACAATTTTGTCGTCATAGAACAAATGACTATGCCGATAGATATGTTTTATGACCAAAGATAAGAGAGAACATCAATGAAAGACTGATGGACAAAACACAAAACCAGGGTTTAGTTTAGGACTGTGGTAGTGTTCTCTGAAAGGGATTCCTCCAACAACAGAGAACACTATACTCTAAGAAGAAGAAGACGCTTCAGCTGCGCCTGTCTCAAAATGAGTCCGGACCAGAGAAAACATACCTCCGGTCTAGTTTGGAAATCGTCAAACTACTGCTCGAACCTTACTTGTAGTTGGGAATAAATTATTTCATCGTAAATTGAAGTGCGCAGGCGTCTGACGGTTTGGGGCTGGTTTGAACCGCTGCTCGAACACCCTTTATATCAACAAGTATTTGTAAATCGACGAACCCCGAACGGAGGAGGTATACAATTCGACTGTCTGTTTTTTTTTTTGTTTGTTGGCGCGTTGTATATAGTAAACGTACTCCGATTTTGATGATTTTTGATAAATTTGAAAGAGGAGATTTGAGAAATGGTCCCATATTCGTAAGAACTCCATCCCTCCGAAAACCTTCCCCGAAGGGGGTGTAGGGGGCAAATTTTCTCGAAAATGGAAAATTCGAGATGCCAGAATTAAAGATAGGACAATATCCGGAAACATTTAAATTGAACATTTTTTCAAAAGAGTTACGGTTTTCGAGCTACATTCATTTTAAAATCTCACATGGAGGGGGCGATTTCTTTCGATAACTGAAAATCTCTTGATACCAAATAATAATATTTGTAGCAACATTTATTATGAACATTTTTTCCTTAGAGTTACGGTTTTCGAGTTAAATAGTGGTAAAATGGTTAATTCTAAAATACTTATGCGTATTTCCGTAGCGATGTTCTGAGATCTCTACATAATAACAAGTACAAGCAAAGAAAATACGTGGGTAATAGGATAAGTATATTTTGTATAACGAATTTTGGCGTCTGCCTCGAAAACACGAAAAATGGATCATTCCAACTGACGGGAGTAAATCAGTGGCGTAACGATTTCGAGTTAGGATATGGCATTTATGGAAGTACATATAATTAGAGGAAAAAATATCGATTGATTAAATAAGCAAACATAATATGAAAGATTTATTATCAACAATAATGCAGAAACACAAAATTTAAATTTATTGCTCAAGTTATGAAATATAAATTTATGCACCTGAATTATCTGAAATGTCACAATGACTTTGTGACGCCTATGAAATAAAGATTGCATTTCCTTCGGACATACGTGCAGCGCCATATCATTGTATGAAAGGACATAAGCTTGACATACTGATGTCGTAGCTTAGATCGACAAACGTAGTAGAGAATTTCATGATAATGAGATGCGATGAGACGTATAGCGATATGTACGTAGCTCGTGAATGATTACACACAATAGCCATAATTCGTAAAACACAAACTATACTATCTTCTTTGGTATTAGCAAAGATAATGGAACTCCATTATCTTTGCTATGAGTGAATGTTCAACGATTTTTGTGAGTATATTACACTCAAAAGAGTCAAAGTGTGAAATAAATATTTTTTTACAAAAAATCTGACCGACGTTATTAGTTGGTGCACTGAAAAATACAAAATAATATTAATTCTATTGGTGCTGGTACTTATGAAGTTGGTGCGAAAAGTTATCAGTTTAACTGCAACTGCACAACTTCAAAAGTAACAGCACCAATAGAATTTTATTTGGTATTTTTCAGTGCACCAACTAATAACGTCGGTCCAATTTTTTGTAAAAAATATTTGTACCTATATCATCGTTTTTTCAATTTTCGTATTTTTGGCTCGTAACCATAGAAATGGTATAATAATTTCACTTCAAATAAGTTATTGTAGAGTGATTTTTAACACTTTTCGATAACTTACGAGTTACGACATATGACAGAGTTAATGAAAGATTTCTAGCATTTCATTCAAAATAAAAAAAAACTTTGAATGTTAACTTGAGTGTGTTTAGGAAGTTTTTCTTTGATTAAGTTTAACCTTTATGTCTGTCCGTCTGTTTAATCAATTTTTATTTAGATTCTTATGTTTGACGAGTGATAAAATCGAGAGTGTTCTTAACAACTGTTTTTTAAATTAAGTCTAACTTATGTCTGTCTTTTTGAGGCATTGATTCGGTTTTTTGTTTGAAAGTCGATTTGATTGAGAGTATTTTTAGCTAGTTTACTTGTCGGGTTTTGTTAATCTAATATCTCTCCAGTTTCAAATATTCTACAGGACCGTCTCAAGACCTCAGGACATATAATTAACGTCTTAAAGTTTGCAGCCAAGGTTCTATGACTGTCCTCGAGTGTATCTGGAGCTTGGCTCCGAAAGTGAAATAATGCTAAAGATAAATGTACCTATTTTTTCCCCATTAACATTGGAACTATCTTATTTTCAGAAAACGTAGAGTCAAACAACAATTATGGCAGAATAGTATCAAAAAGGCATTTCGAAAGAGTCACAAATCTCCTCAAAGACCAGAAGATTATCATAGGTGGCAATGTGAACGAGTCAGACCTTTATATACAACCCACCATAATGGTGGATGTTAGCCCAGAGGATCCAGTTATGCAAGAGGAAATCTTCGGTCCCATATTGCCAATCATCAATGTGGAAAGTTACAAGGAAGCCATCGATTTCATTAATGAAAGAGAAAAACCACTGGCACTCTATGTATTCACAACTAAGAGTAAGGTGAAAAAAGCCTTCTTGGACAATACTTCTAGCGGTGGAATTGTAATCAATGATGTATTGATGCATTTGATTGCTGATGGATTGCCATTTGGCGGAGTTGGACATTCTGGTGAGTAACAGCCCAGCAAAGACAACAGAATATAATATGAAGTATGAAGAGCCGTAACTTTATTATTTGGTAAATAGCGTCATAGATTAAATAGGTTAGGTTAGGGTATATAGTCTTCAAAAACCGATGCTGACACAAACACAAGAGTCGGATTCATCCACCAATAACCTGCCAGCGGCCATACTCGTATGGTCGTCAACATTCGTCTAGTGACGGTTACTACTATGATATTCTTTAGACATTTGATAATTGACAAAGAAACTCAAAAATTTTTGATCATCAGAAATACGTAACTGAAAGGATTTTTTTTCATTTCCAGGCATGGGACGATATCATGGCAAGACTACATTCGACTTGTTTGTGCATAAAAAGTCGGCGCTGTTTAAGAGTTTCTTTTTAATAGCAGAGAAAATTGAATCTATCCGCTATCCCCCGTATACCAAGTTCAAAACCAAGTTACTCAGTACTGTAATAAGGTAGGAAACTTACCATAGATATGATTTTAGCGACTGGCAAATCCACTTGTTTGGATATTTGTTGTCTTATCATTTGTTTTAAATTGAATATTTTATTCAGGTATATTTCTATCTTCTAAAATTAAATCTAATTACACCTACATACAGTTAATGTATTCCTAAATACTATTTACGTTCGAATACACAAAGGTCAGATTTAATGAAAAGTGGAATATTTAATAATTATTATGTTGTTTGGAGAGTATTACGAATGCTGTAATCGAATACGAATTAAGGATCAAGGTTGGCTTTCTTGATACGTTTATATATTGAGAGATCAAAAAAAACATCTATAGTGTGCCATGGTATTTGAAATAATGTCTTCACTCTAGAAGCAGAAATACTTTATTCATCTATATATAATAGAGAAATGCTCAAACCAGAACTAATGTAATAAACATAACACATATTGCGTTTAACAATGAGAATGCAGTGTGGCCGTGATTTTGAAATTCATTGTTTGTTGTTATTAACCTAACGTAACCTAACATAGCATCGCGCTGTCAACGATGGGCTCCATAAGACGCTATACTGCATTCTCATTGTGAAATGCACTTGAGCAGATGTCCTTTCAAATATTTTAAAGTTCTTTTTGCATAGGTACTTCAATAATATTTGGAAATAGATAGCCTGTTCCTAAATACAAACCATCAGCCTGGCCAGGCCTAAATTATATCAGCAGTCAATGTCATATTCCTATATTGAGTCCATATATCTGTCAATTTTTGACGGCCATTTTAACTTAACCCTGGCCAGGCTTATGGTTTGTATTTCGGAATCTAATATTAAATTTTCAGACTCTCCATTTCCTCCAAGTTTTTTTGGGTCATTTCGATATTATTGCCCCAAAAGCTCCTAAAAATATTGTCTTAATATTCTGCTATTTGTATCATGAGAGAAATCACTTAAATCACGTTATGTCTAGTTGGTTTAACTAACTGTCTACACTTAAAATTCAAAGATATAAAATTTGCCAAATAATGATGAGCTTTTTATAGTATTTATGAGAACATCTACAAAATATATAATATATAAAAAATAATTATTTATTTGGAAATGACACTGAAGAAGTTGACGTTGTCTGAACACTAATATAAAATAAAACTATTAGATTTTGAAATTTAAGAATTCTATATTGCGTTCATAAAGTATGGAAATATTTCGATTTATCCTGAAATATTAATATCTAAAGTAAAACTTCGCTTAGATTTTTGATCGTAATTACGTCCTTTTTTAAATGATGCATTTTTTAAGAAACATGAAACTTTGTTATATCTTGTCTTTGATAAATTTTGTTATTTGTTTTTAGGATGAATACTTCTTTACCAACCAAATACATTCCTCATCTGTTGATGTTTGTGTTGGGAATTGCAGCAACCATTGCCTGTTACTTTTTATACAGATATTTGAGACCACAATATTTTTAAATGTTTTACTATCACTATCTGTGGGGCCATATATGGATATAACGCATAAAATAAATGAAGGCTGTGGAATAATAAGTAGACATAAAATAAATGTAGCAATAAACTTTTTATATATAAGAGATGAACAACTTGTTTCTTTACATCCCCTTTGATTTCTACTCATTCATCTAAACTAAATTGAAAATTTCATGTTCAAGATGTTATTTAAGAAATCTTATGCACGATTATTAACGGCTCTGCCCTTGGGCCACTTCTCTTTATTATTTACAACAATGACATATTTGAAGTTCTGCCTCCAACTACATGTGTTGTTGTTGTTGTTTGCGGAGGATACTACACTTATTTGTACTGGTAGTCAAGGTGAGGAACTCATCAGAGAACTCCAAAACTAAAGCAGAAAAGTGGTTTCATAGTAACAATTTAAAACTAAACCTAAAATAACACTGAAAAGCTAGTGATATCGACTCATCCTTCTTATCATACTGGAGATAGCGTAAGTTTGCGGGGTATCACATTGGATGAGAAACTGAGTTGGTAGGTACACTATCCTTGTGAAAACCACCGGAAGAAACTCGCAAGCACAAATTCCTACTCTTAAAAATCTTCAGTGTCAGTGAGGAAACTCTGAAGACAGTTTACTTCTCCTTTTTGCACTGTCACCTGAATTATGGAATAGTCTTATGGGGTAATTCTTCGCATTCTACTGAAATATCTTCACAACAAAAGAAAGCATCGAGAATATTGGCCAATGCATCCTATCAAGAGCATTGTAAACCATTATTCATTGCGCAAGATATCATGCCCTTGTCAACCTTGTACATTTTCAATCCCTGTTTCCAACACACATCTAGCTAAAAAAGCGCTGCAACATTTTTGACAGATTTTGGTAGAAAACACTTGCGCTGCAAGCTGCAGCATCAGAAATACCCCAAAAGTTATTTTTAAAAGCTTCTTTATAAACCAGCTTAAGAGCGCAAGACGTCTAACAGCAAATCCTGTCAAAAATGTTGTAGCGCTTTCTTAGCTAGATGTGTGTTGGTCACAGGGATTATTGTCTTGAAAGAGATTCACAAGTAATCGAGCACACTCATTGGGGACAGGAATGGTGCTCATAGTTATAACACCAGAGGTGCAACTCAAATAAGGAATCCTAGATTCAGAAAAAATCATTAAACTTCAATTTATATAACGTACTGCCCCTTAGATTAAAAAACCTGTTTTCTTAAATTTAAAAAATTATAAAGCGATTTCTCCTTCAACACTGTTTTTACTCACTTGACGAATATTTACAATCAAATTGCGACGCAATTACATTCTGAGAGAATTGAATTTGATGTAGAATGCCTCTATTGCCTAAAATGCTCTATGTTTTAATTGTTTTAATATAAGGCATCACATCTGATGCATTTCTGTATGGAAATTTTGTCCGTTTTAAATATTTTATGTCAACTAAGCAATTCACACTCTTAATTTTACAAATATTGCTAAATCTACCTTATTCTTATATACATTGTATGTAATGTGGTTGAATAAATGATCTATCTATCCTATCTTAAGGTTTTTGTGTTATACGAGAATTTGGAAAAAATTTCACAAATTTAATTGTTATAATGTCATGAGAACGAAACCAAAATAGAATTGAGTACGAATTGGCACCACCGAATAGGATTGTATTAAGAAAGCTTGAATTAATATTTTTCCATTTTGAAAACTCTTAAGCAAGGACGCGATATCCCGACACCGTAACTGATAGATGAGAGAAGAGAAACAAATGTTCTAGAGTAATATAAGAAATACTTTATTTGAGTCAACAGTAGATATAAGGTCATAATATTACCGTGCCTACCAACGATGACAACAACTACTCGGTGAGCTAATATTCCATCCCGCATTGCATTACATCATCGTTGATAGGTGCAATATGATTGATTACTAATCAATACTTATATTGCAGACTTCTAATCCTTTTTGCTTTAATTTAATTCGTTGGTAGGCACGGTAATAGTATTACCTTATATCTACTGTTGACTTAAATAAAGTCTTTCTTATAATATATTTCACAGTAATAAATCTTCACATCAATTTTTGATATCGAACAACGTGTTCTAGAGTATTTTAAAGCTGATTTCGCAAATAATTTACAGCACATTGAACGATATAGCTTAATTGTATAGTACGACCAGAAATCTAAGAAAATCAATATAAGCCGACGATCCTCATTATCACATATTGTTCGAAATATCAATAAGCAATAAAAGTGTGTGTCCCTTGAAGTATTTCCAGGTCAGGATTAAGATATCTCATGAAATAGTTTGGTATTTTAATAATAATTTAATAGCAGGGGCTTCTCCATTATTTTTGTTTAAATGTGTGTAAATAATAAAATTTAAGATTTGGAAAACAATAAAAGGGGGAAAGTTAAATAATGTTCAGTCATTACCTACGTAATATTACGTTGTGTCAGTTGTGTATATTTTAAAGTGTCTATTCGATTTTTGGAACGCGAAAAATGTCTTTAACAAAAACACCATATTCCACCATGTGTTTAAAATAGTAAGTAGCCCTATCTTAGAAAGAAAGAAACGGAAAGATTCAGGCGGTTCAAGGAAAAAATATGGCTCTGATGTAGATATAATTCAAAGAACAATTTATACCTTGTATTAAAACCAAATTGTGCCTACATTAGATATTTTAATGCAACGGCTTGAGGAGAATAAAACTAGTATCCAGTGTTGCAAAGAGACTTTAAGGAAGTCTCTTTTACAAAACGGATTCAAATTTTAAAAAACTCACTAGTAGCAGACAACTCATAATGGAATCTGTGCACCCTAAGAAATGGAGATTTGAATATCTATGGGCAATAAACGGATTTAGAGAACATGCTAGTGTATTTGCATGAAACTTGGATCGATACACACGATTAAATAGAGATATGTACTATGAGGAAAAATACACAACAAAAAAATTACTACAAGTTTTACACAGTTCATTGGCTGAAAGCTGGGGATACGGTGCTCGACTTCCTCCGTATCACTGTATGTTTAACCTAATTGAAAATATATGGCATCAGGTTAAATCAGCCGTTCGAATAAATAATACTTCTCCAACCATAAGTTCATCTGTAGTAGGTCTTATTCAAAAAGAAACCGCAAACATTCCTGATAGCACCTGGGCCAAGTGTGTTTCCCATATTAAAAAGGTGGAAAAGTCGTATATCGATTTAAAAAAAGTCCCAAAGAAAAGTGTATTGTAACGTTTAACCCTGTGCTAAACGTTGTGGGGTGAGTTCACTTGCGTAAGACTCAATAGTTCGCAGATTGCTTCCAATGGTTTATTTTCAAACACTCAGTACACGAGCTTCTATTATGGTACACCACTTGTCACCTTGACAATCTATACTGTCACTGTCTTCACCGACAGAACTACTATTAACATCGGATTCCACAGACTACTGTTTCAACCACGGTCATACAGAAAGGTCTTGAAACGAGTGTGAAAAAAGTGGTTCGGTTAGCGTCCAGTATTTTCAGCTTCCAATTTCTACCGCGTGGTTCGCATTTGAAGGGGGATGTTGCTTAAAACATAAAAACACCAATTCAAAGGATAATGCAAAGTTGCATGATGATTCAAACTGTATATGATAACATATTTCCATTTCGATTGATCTTTATATTGTATTCGGCGCTCATAAACTCATAACTTTTCAATAAGATTAAGGTATTTTATGTTCTAAGTAACATCCCCTTTTCTCAATTTTGCAGAGCTATGGTTAACTTTGACATTTAAACAAGACGCTAAGCGAACCACTTGCTAACTATGTAATTCGACCTGTGATTTTACGACCGTGGTTTCAACTGCCTATATAAGACTCACTGACTTCATAAGACTGACTGACTCTGTCCCGTGATCCACACGGCTTTATATACCTGAATCATGACATGACATTCATCTAGAATGTTCTATGATTATCTAGACGCAGATAATAATGTTCTAGAGCCTTGTCAAACTGACAATAGTATGACAAATTGTACCTCACATATAGTTTCTGGAAGGATCGAGAATAAATATACTATAATTCTAGAATGGAATATACAAGCAACAACTATTGTAAACAAGGTAGTAGAATAAATAGTTAATAAACGAATAACAACCGTAAGTACATGACTGCCTATCCACGTTACAGTGTTATTAATTTGGATGGCAACAGTGAAAGTGATCTTCGTGAGTAATTTTCAAAAACTTCACAATTGTGTGTATATTAAATTTAATTCTAAAAAACTTATTATATATCGTAATATACATAATCAATTCTAAATTATTTTCAAGCGATTTTTCTTAATAATTATCTTAACCCATTATACTTACCTATAAAACAAAATGTTATGGCCTGCTGATAACTCAAGTGTTAGGGGATTTACAATCTTCATAGATTTTTGGTCGTACTATACAGGGTGGGCAAATATCGATGTTTTATGAGGTAATTTGGTTGCTAGTAGAAATATAAAAAGATCACTGGCGCAATATCGATCTTTTCTAGGAGTAAACTCAATGTTGTAAACAATAAATTATCTAGTGTTTGTGTCCGAACTATAACGTAAAATTCAATTTTGTGCGTATTTGATATATACTTGTATCATTCATCTATGAAATTATCGAAATTTTTTTCGACATTCGTCACACGTTTTTATATTAGAATCCAGTGGCGTAGCTAGATTTTAAATTGGCTTCTCAAATTTCAATTTATAATACAAAGTTAACGTTAACCTATAAAAGCATCGAAATTTAGATTAGATGAATTTCTGATTCTGATGGATTCCATTATCCTAAGTACCTTAATTGTTCTTCTATTCTTTAGAATATGGTCAAAGGGAAAAATGTATAAGTATTTCATCATTCGTCAAAATATAAATTCAATTTATATTTATTTCATAAAATCATATTTTCTTATTTTTTGTCATTCATTCATTGAAAACCCAAGAATGTTTCTTTCAAATCCAATATAGCTTTGTTTTTTTTTTCTGGTGAGGATTGGATAAAATTTGGTGGTATTTATTTGGAAGGGAAATAAAAATCAAACGGAATTATAGTTTTATTTAATATATAGATATATTTAAAAACTCCAATAATGTACAAAAAATATCTGTGTAATTAAATAATGTTCTTTCTGTCTGTCAATTTGTTCTCTTTTTACTTTAGTGGCTGAGGGGGGGGGGAGGTTGTAATTGACAATAATCAAGTATGAATGCTACAGAGTGAGCAACCAGTAGTAATTTTCATTATCAGAATCTCTTTAAGAAAACTATTTTCTTTGAGAAAGTTGAATATTGAATAATACACTAGCTGATAGAAGAAAAAAAAACTCTGAGAAATTCTAAATTTACGGTTAATATTTTCAGTGTTAATATCGATAAAACTGAATCACGTCAGTTTTCTTGAGTACAAGTAATGCAAAATCATTAGCTGACAAAACAAGAATTATACGTAAATAAACTATATACGTACTTAAAGAAAAAAATGCACTTTCAAAACACATATTATCCAATTTTGTCATCTCACTCTCCTACTGGTAGCTCCCCTATTGGATTAATCTCTACAAAGGTCTCTAGGACATGCCTAGTTATTTTTCTTTTTTTAACAGTAACATGGCGGTCTGCCTATCACAATGTCCAACAAAACGGGCTTCCAAGTAACATACTTTAAATTATGTATAAAATATTAACAGTTGCTATTTTTAATTCTTTTTTTTTTGGTAATGCGTAGCTGAACACTCACTAAAAAGGAAGACAACACTAAACACATTCGAAAAATTAACAAAATGCACCTCACTTTGCCGATACGGAACAATTGGAATTGATATTTTTATTTAATTTTTTTAAATAAAAAAAAGCTCATATGGTTAAGAATATAAATTAAATTAAAATTAAAAATTTTCAATTTCGAAATCCAAATTAAAAATCATAGATATTACAAATAAGACTTGCACTCTATTTGTTCCGTATGCAAAGAGGTGCTCTCTCTTTCTCTCTTTTATACGATTAAGGTTCATTTAAAAGAGTCCAATAATAAAATATACTATCATAAGTAAATATGAACAAGTCCATTTTTTTTCTTCTTCATTGTATTTACAATTGCACTTTAGCCCTTTTTGTGCCTTCCCATATGCTCCGCACTACCCCTAAATAACGATCAAGCAATATTTAAATTGTCCAATTTCACATAGTCAGACGAGAGACACTTGTACCAAAAAAAATTAGCAAAAACAAGAATCCAACTTCATCTTCGGAAAAAGATAATTATGTATTTATATAATATATTTCAAAAGGCATTTTTTTCTAAATTCTAAAGTATATATATATATATGTATATTTCTAAAACAGCATCACATTATGTTTTTGTTTTCTTATTTACACATATGTATTTTATTTACACACCTATTCAACATATATATCATCTATTTACATTCCTATTAAAATAATTAATAATTAATTTGCCTCGATTGAAATTATTATATAAGCTTACATAAGTATTAGCTTCTTGCCGATTATCAAATCAGTTTCAAACCTTACATTATACAACAACATATGAATGATATTATACCAAACTCCGAATGTGAAATAATCTCATCTTCTATATTAATTTCCATTTTCAATTAATGCACTTTGATACAGCTAACCTGTCTAGTTTTACAGCCTGCGGTAGAAAAAACCGATGAGGTACCTTAGTAGTATATATCTCTATCATGTTTTGGTCACTCGGACAACAGCTTCTGAAGTAGGGACGACTTTTGATCACCTTGTCGCGTTTCCTCCGTAGTAGTCTGAAAAAACACGTACGAAAAAATGTTAGTTGGAGAAATAGTTGCGGCGATATGAACGATAAATTTTCTCAACTTTGTAAAGAAACAATTAGCATATTTTGGATATACCTCATGAAAAAGTATGTTTGAGAATTCTTAGCATAATATGAATTTGGGAAAACCTATTTTGCCTGATACTCCATCACTTTTTCTGCAAATACATTACAGGTTCGACAACAACATGAATCATTCTTTATATGAGCTATTTATATATATTTTATCTGGCAAACTGAAAGCAATTTTTCTTTGTTTCTCATTGTTTCTTTACACTATGCAAAATTCAAAAGAACTACTTACAGGGTGTTCCATTGGGAAACGGGAAAACGTCAACGGTGGGTGGATAGTGGACAGACACCAAGGTGGTTCTTATATGACATTTGTTGGGCCCCAGAAGCTTTATAACCCACATATAGGTTGTTTTATCAATATTGCTGATTAACTTACCAGCTGCCCAGTATATTTTTTGTACCCAGACGACTTGACCCTATACCTGGGTTATGAAACGGAGACCCAAAAAACCGATTTATTCCACCTTGGTGGATATGTTGACTTTTTCCGTTTCCCAATGCAACACCCTGTACATGAAAACTCCACCACCATCTTGAACTAGATAAGACAAATGCTCTGTTCTCATAAGAATAAACTTCTTGTGTGAAAAATCATCCTGAATAAGTAGTAACAATGTCTCCAACTAATTGTCGGATAGAAAAAAAATGGTTATGATTTTTTTTTGGGTAATGGGTACAATAATTCCACATGATATAGAAAAGATGAATATTGTGTGCTAGGGAAAAATGGACATGCAGTAGGTATATTTTTAGTTTACATATAAAGCAGGATCAAAAGCAAGGAAAGCTCGAAGCTTAATTTCTCCCACATAACAAATAAAAGGAGTTCAAATTAATAAATTCGGTTTTCATCAGACAGGCAATGCTACAAACATTACCAACTTCACCGGGAGCAAATACTTCAACTGGCATTGAATTACATCACCGCTGGTAGGTGCAATATAACCCGTATTTATGCTTTATTTAATTCAAGAGATATCACAGTTGAATCAGATGTATGATTTACGATATCATCCTCATATGGACTCGTCAACTGCACATATGATTCCGGGATGTGCCTGGAGAAGCAAAATCAACCTCTTTAGGAAGTCGATGTATCCAACGTCGTGCCGCAAACAACGCCACACACACACGAGGTCATAAGGGTTAGAAATATATCGCAATATTGTATCGACTATTAATTCGATCATATTTCACCTACCATCGATGAAATAATGCAATGCCGATTGGAGTAACTATAGTTATTTTAATCGTTGGTATCGTACTACTGAATACCGAATTCATTTAGTTAAACATGTTTTTCAGTAGCAAAATCTTCACTTTTTTTTAAGAGAAGTGTTTCAGCAAACGTACTTTGTAGCTAAAACTCAAATGGGTGGTATACTATATGATAAAGCAGGTGCATGAAAATTTTATTATATGTTTTCCAAAGCATCAAATGGTTGACAGAAAAATTATATAATATAATGAAGTAAGAATATGCATAGCAGTTAGACAAGCAAACATAATATGTCCATGGAAAGATTTTCAAATCAATGTCTATGTAGGAGAAATGCATTTTTGTTTTTCAATGACGCGGCACGATGTAATGGCTTACCCTGGAGGTCGCTGCTTGATGCTGAGGAGGAGACATTGAGCCCATATCTGAACCAATTGCGCCCCAATTTGGGCTATCACTCGCACCTGCACGCAACAATGACAATCATTGTACGCAACCCATTTACAGAATTACCCAAACTGCTGCTCCGCAATCATTATTAATCACACAATCAATAATCAGCTATATTCGTAGTCTAAGTTAGAAGAGCTATATTGGAGTACAGGAAAAGTGTCCTCAAGTATGAATAAATTTAAAATGGCGCTGGATATGCTACGCCTTTCTACTCTTTACTTCTATGGTAATGTTATTTTTTTAAAATTCAGAAGTTATTTAGTTTTACACAAGGAGTAGAGAAATATGATTAATATACAGAAAATACTATATTCTTAGTTAAATGTAAAGTTTTATGTTTGTAAATAAGCAATTCACAATCACGTTAGCCTAGAGTATTTAAAACATTTTTCCAACTTCCAGATGTGATAAGTAGAAATAAAGAAAAAATAAACTAAAAAATTGTAAATGATTCCACAAACTAAATTTCTCTTTCAACTACTCGTACATGTTCGTAGTTCCGGGTATGTTATATTAAATATTTTTTCTATCAATGGGTACTTTTATGAAAGTAAAAGGATGAAGCAGTTTGGGTAATATCTGCCCCATAAAAAGAGTTTAGTAAAAACATAAACACACATCATTGGGCTTAAGGAAACAATTACAAAGGGGGAGATGGTAGATAATAAAAGTACACAAAATAACAAACTGTAATAAACACACATACATAGGTTATTTCTGTTTGATTATTTATTTGTTTTTTTTTCTCCTGTTTGGATCGTCTTGTGATTTTTGTACACAAAACTAACCCATCTCCCTTTATAATATATATATATATATATATAATCTATCTATTTACATACAGACACACGTACTTACGCAAACTACGGTCTATTTAAAAAGCAACGCGTCTTTGTCATCATCTGATGATTTTTTTAGATACAGAGTATCGTATACAGGCAATATCTCACTTATTTGACAAGATGATAAAAAATAAAAAATGGGCTTCGAATGGCATTAAAATACCTTCCTAATGACTCATTAAATATTATTACATTTGGCAGGCCTGTATATTGGGTATCTTTTTATTACTATCAAAAGCATTAAAATTTTGTGACTTTTTTTTATCACTTATAAATTTCCTAGGCCCTAAAGCTTGAATAATTTCCGAATTTTTTTTCGATGTGCAATTCTTTTGAAAGGCCCCAGCCGAGGAAAACTTTAAGTGAATACAATTTTTGACAGTTTATAAATAAATATTTGTCAAAAATAATCATTGCTTGTTATTCTGGCATCTGCACGTGACAGCTATCAAGCCAGGGAAATTATCACTGATTAATTTTGCGAACGAATTTTACTCCGGAAAATTCAGATTGTCGTCATAGCAACCTGCCAAAATCAAGGCATCTGTTTGGCTTAAAAAACAGGTGTAAATTGTCCTTATGAAAAACATAGGCGGAGGCAATTTTTTAATTTTTATAATGATAATTAAATTGTAAATAAAAAGTGAAGGGTATTTTGATGCCATTTAAAGCAATTCATTTTTTCATTATCTTGTCAAATAAGCGAGACATTGCCTGTATACCATACCTTGGGACAACCAGCATATTGACTTGAAACTGATTTATCATTGAAATTTAGAACATGTCATTATCCTTTCTTATATTTTTAGGTTAGGTTGCATTTTCATCTGGTTAATATTAATTTTCTTTATCACATATGTTTGGAAAGATAAATACGATAGTAAATATGACTATGATAACTATGACAGATATCATTCTACTTGTGACATAGTAGATCAACTGTTTTTTTTCTTTTAAATAGACTATAAATTTGAACTCGCATTTTTTTATATTCTCTCTGACTTGTGTTATATACAAATGGATCAAATCTAATAATCGACAAAATTAAGTGTATATATATATATATATATATATATATATATATATATATATATATATATATATATATATATATATATATATATAATTTAATCTGGGAAATGAAAAATAAATATAAGAAATTTTTAATGTACATTTTAATCAAGACAAAAACAGTGTGCCCATTGATTATTGAAAAGTATTTTTTCATCGACAGAATGGCTTCTTAGTCTTGAACAGTAACAAAAAAAACGACAAAAAATCGGGGTGCTTATTCATGGAAATACAGTGTGTTGCACATCAGCCCATTTTATATTGCCTATTTATTGAAAGATTGCATCCTCTCGTTAATAAATTTTGTTACAAAATATTCATAATCAAAAAAATATATTATTTAGATGCAATAGTATCTTTTTAGATTGAACTAACCAGCGTGCCATCAACAACGGAGTTCATGATCGAATCTTTTTTACATTCAGGGCCTATTCTACCATCTACAATTTTAAAGTGTTAATTAAGCTAACCGCCAGGTATGACGTAGCACTAATCAATAATTAATCTGGTCTTTCTTTATATTACAATTGACTAGATAAACAAGATTTCTTTGCCAGATTTTCTCTATCTAAAGATGCTGTAGGTAAATGAAGTAAATAATCTGACGTTCCAGACAATGGCAACATGCAATATTTTTATTTTGGCTTTCATTTTAAAAAGTTCCATGTAGAATAGAATATTAAAAAAATTAAATATTCAAACTTATTGCAGAAAATGCGGTACTAAGCTGACTGTGTCAAATTTCGCGCGAAAACGTGAGCTACAGTTCATATGACGTCACTCATGTCAGTCACACATATTTGTTCATCGCTTGAAGGTAGTGTTCTCTGGTTCGTTACTGGCTTTCATAAGAATTGCATCGTAATTTTTTGAATAAATACATCAAGAAACTTTAAAGTATTTAAAATGAATTCATGTTACAGTGATCCGACAATATCCGGTAATCATAATAATGCTACTAATGTTCTTATAAGAAGACGTATTGATTCATGTTTTGTGCCTTTGTGACCAATTACTTCGGCAAAGTTTCCAAATAAATGGTTTTTACTTGGACCTTCTGATCCAAAATTGGAGTACAATTAATTTCGTAACGAAATGATGTTTACCGTCTCATAAGTATAACATCAAACAAGTTGTTATCATAAGACATAAGGAGGAGATATGAATGACAGACATGAGTGACGTCATCGGAACTGTACGTTCATTTTCGCGCGAGAATTGAAATAGTCAGTTTATAACCCCATTATTTTCAAATAAATTATAGAACTTTGATTTTTGAATACCTGTGTGATCTATTCTACAACGGAATTCATTAAAATGAAATAAAAATAATTATATTGCTTTGGAATGAATAAATGATTTTAGAAAGTAAATCATTTAACCACCAAGTTCTTAATTCTAAGAGATTAATTTTCTGACTTTGAAGATGATACTTTTATGCTCCAATTAAACAATACTTAACTAATCAGCACTTTTTTGTGAATGGTAAAAAAAATCCTAAATCACTCATTCCTTTTCTATAGCAAGATGTACTTATATCAATCCGACCAAGTTTCAAACTTACCAATATCATATCCGATGCCAAGTCCTTCGAGTTCATTGACTT